>CM038223.1:98287170-99538137 GCA_021442155.1 Cymbidium sinense
TATTTGATGGGACAATGTGGCCAAACTATTTTGACAAGCAAATAAAGTTGGTCTACAATTACTAGAAAGTAAAAGGCCCAAGAAGTCACAAGTTAATAATCCAAATTATTGTCAGATCATCGGGTGGTTAGTCAAGATATTGAGGACTATTATGTCTTCAAAGATTGGAAAAGAAGTATCAATGACATTATCTAAAGTGTTCTAGTCAACCAAAAAAGAGAGTCTACAAGGATGATTACGTCTTTCTATATCATCTACAAAGAAGAAAGAGAAATTAGTTTAGACTGAAGAATGGGAGACTATAATCTTTAAAAGATAATAAAGATGTTGAAGCAACTTGAAGGAGTTCACGGTGATAGGTGGAAATCACCTCTTGAACTATTGATTGATCTTAAAGCGTTGATATGCATCAACCTCCACATCATCGACTTAGAGACTCCCCAATACTGCTAATTCATCCAAAAGAGAAAAGCAACTGGCACAAATTCTACCAGATTTCTCAAAGAAGCTAGCCAAACACAATAAAATAAAGAAGCATAAAAAGAAGACTGCAACTCAAAAGGCTATTAATAATTTAGAGGAGTATTACCAGCCGGCAAGACAACAAGTCAAGCTTGCAAACTTTATGTCTAAACTCTATATTATTGAGTTAGATGAAGAAGATGATATTGAATTTTGCCCAATAGAGATACGAATCATTTATGTGATATCGATGTTCTTAAGCACAAGTCACTCCAAAATGGCAATGGCGTCAAACACTCGACCAACCCATTAGATTCTTAGCGAAAAGAAAGAAGAGTCTGAAGAGTTAACATCTGAATTTTGTCTAATGACTCAACAAAAAGATAACAATTTAGATGAAGATTTGTGTTTTCCTGATGGAGAAGAGTCAGACTTATCAACAACATCACTTATGAAATGTATGAAGTTGAAGATTGACTCTAGCTCTTTTGGCTAATCCTCTAGAAAGAAAGATGAATTGGAAGAAACTATTTCCTCAAATGAATCAACAAGATAAGGTGATTCAAGTTGATGAGTGGTAAAGTATTGCCAACACCATAAAAGAAGGGAAATTATAGTAAAGACAAAGACAAACAAATTAAAATCAACGAATATATCATTCCTAAAGATCCTAAAAGAAACATAAATCAAGTGAAAAGATAAATTATAATATATTATCACATTTGAGAAAGATTTCTGCACAATTAAGTGTGTATGAGACTCTCTTAATGCCAAGAGATCTCCAAGATACTTTAATACAATCTCTTAAAGACCCGGAGAGATATTAAGCTTATTTTGTCAAAAAATGTATGACTGAATCATTACAAACTTAAGATCTCCCAGCAATCACATTTTCTAAAGAAGATCTTATGTTGGGAATAGTAGATCACACCCGTCCTCTATATGTTATCGTTGAGAGTGATTGTGTGTTGATTAATCAAATACTGATTGATCCATGTTCTACTATTAATCTTATGAGTTTGAAAGTACTAAGGTGATTATCACTTGATATCTAACATCTTCGAAGGGATAAGTTGATGGTTCATGGTTTCAATGAGAAATGGCAGAAAATCTAGGTTCTTTTATCCTCCCACTAAAGTTTCAAAATTTGTATATATAAGCCAAGTTTCATGTGATCAATGTTGATACATCATTCAAAGCCCTTCTAGGTCGGCCATGGTTGCATGAGTATGGTATGGTCCAATCAACTATACATCACTATATGAAGTTCCTAAGAGATGGAGAATGATCTTTATGAAACCCAAATCTTTGCAAATTATGAACTCTTTGATAGAGAAGCATTGTTTATCCAAATCTAGGAGGTTGATAGGAGCAGAAATGAGAAACTCTTTGATAGAGAAGCATTGTTTGATATTGATCTTTACAACCCAAAAACTCCGCCATTACATGTTATCTCATAGAATTACTCTCATCTCAAGGATCAATCCGTTGAAATACTTGATGACAATAATAGCATTGACAGATCGCTTGGCAAGATGGACAATATTACTTTTACAATTTGATATCACATACATTCCATAGAAAGCAGTGAAGGGATAAATTTTAGTAGATTTTCTTGCTGCACATCCAATTCTTGCAGACTCACCTCTTAATAATGATTTGCTTGATGAGAAAATTATGCTCATTCATGAAAGAGAAAAATCAAAAATTTGAGAAATGTACTTGTTGACTTCACTTTTGGAGTGAGTTCTTAATCTTCTCTCTTAAACTTAGGACTCTTAGACACTAAGAACTCTCATAAGACACTTATAGTGATTAGGTGATCACTTAACCTAAGCCTAGAGACTTAGAAGTATTAATCATAAGATTAGGCTATACCTTAAGGTTTAAGGAAATTAATTATCCCATAGCCTAAACCCAATCTAGATACACTTTATCAAATCAAACCCAGATTGAATTCTAAAACCAAATCTCAAATTCAAATTCAAAAATTAATTTCAAATTTGACTCCAAATGATTGAAACTCAAAATCAAATTCAAATCCTAAGACCCTTCCTAAGTCATATGAACCACATTCATAAGCTTAGCCAAAACTCCCTTAGATCAAATCAAACTCAATTGATCTCTTTATAAATCAATTATTCCTTCATTTATATTCACAAATATAAATGAAATCTAAATTCAAATGACCAAAATTATATCGAAAATCAAATTCAAACTCAATCTAAGCCCTTTAAGACAATTCTTTGGACTTAGCTAAATTCTATCCAAACTAAGTCAAAACTAATAAATTTTTTCTCAAATCAATCTTCATTTGAGCATTTATCCAAATATAAACAAAACCTATAATCATCAAACCAAATTCAAGTCAACCCAAGTCAAGTCTAACTTAACACTTTTGACTTAAAACTTTCAATTGAGCCAAAACCTATTGGACTCCAAATTGATTATCGTTGAATTTATATTTCAATCTAAGGCTCATATATTAGTTCAACTAAACTCAAATCAAACCAAAACCAAACTAATTGACCTACTTAGGTCCACTTGACCCAAAGTGACCTAAAGGACCCATTTGAGCCAACTTCCAATCCAACCCAAATTGGATTGAACCAAGCTCACCAAAATCTTCCACCATGATTGTTGATCACTCTAGGATGATCAATTGCAATCAATTGGGTCAAACCAAGTCAACTTAGTCATTTGACCAAGTCAACCCTTAGCCCAAATGAACCAAAACTAGTCAAAACTCATCCTACATCAAATTGATTGAAACTAATGATTTGAATCAACCTAAAATCAATATTTAAATATGACTTGACCACCAATTGAGCCAAACCAAGCCCAATTGACCATTTGATCCAAGTTGACCCAAATTGGCCTAAAGGACCAAATCTAGTCAAATCATGATCTAACCTAAATTGATTGTAACCAATGGCTCAAGTACATTCCAAAATGATTATTGAACTTGACCAAATCCATAATCAAATCAAATTTGATTAATCAACCCAATTGGTCAACTTGACAACCTAGCCCAAATTGGCAAAGGGTCAATTTGGCCTAAATCCAAATTAAATCTAAATTAATTCAAACCAAAGACCACATTCATCTCCAATTAGCCAATTGAACATGAATCAACCCATAACCCAAGCTAATTTGGCTAATTTTGGCCAAATGGATCAATTTAACCCAATATGACCCATATGACCCAAATTAGGCCAAATCCCTTGAAACCAAGCCAAGATCCCTTGAGAGTTGATCAAACCTGACCCAAACTCATTTGGGATAAGCCCAAAATCAACCCAACCCAATTAAACCCCTCATGGATCCTCCTTCACATAGGATTCCACCCAACCTCATTTAATTCTCCCCCATCACATGCACTTAACTCCTCCCCAATATTTGCATTGAATTGAGCTGATCATATGGTAGTAGGAGAGGACTTTGAAGCAAAAATCCAAAGTCCTCAATCAATCCATCATCCATCCCAACCACCCCAAGCAAGATGACAATCAATTTGGAGCCAAAAATTCAAAAAAGAATGGATTTTTGGCCATTAAAAAAGGAGGTCAAAATGAGGCTTTACATCTCTTCCTCCTACAACTATTCAGCCCCCAAAGCTCTCCAAAGCAAAAAAGGAACCCACCCCCCACCTCTTTGAGCCATTTTTTAGCTCAAAAACATAAATAGTTACTTTTCTGGCCAGACGATGATAGACATCGGAGAAGATGACGTTACAAAAGGAGGCAAGGGTTAAAGATCATTCCAAAGCTTCCTCACATACCTAGGAGTTCGCTCGGATCTTCACCGCCGCTGAAAACTATCCTTGGTGAGATACATTTCACCAAACTTTAGTCAGCCTTAGGATTTCTCATATTTTGTGTTAATTTTCTTGCGATTTTAGGAATTTCCCCTAGATAATCTCGCATTTTTACTTTAAATCATCCAAATTAAAAAATAAATTTTTTTTGGTGCGAATCGACGTGAAAATGAGTCCATTTGGATAAGTTTTCACTTAGAAAACCCTATTTTTCCCTTTAAAAAGCTATTTTTACTATTCACCATCCAGTTGGCTACAGCCGTCGTCCGGTCCCGCGGTTCACGGGATCGGATGGCTCGGATCGCTCGATTCGAGCCTTCGGATTGCCTGATGTGATCTGGACCATCCGATCATGCGGTTCGCATGATTGGACAGCTCAGATCACGTGCAAGTTAGGTGTTGCTTAAACTAAAGACGCTTAGTGAAGTCTTGCCACACAAGCCTTAAGCACACACATTAGAATGCTAAGTCACCACTTCTAGTGCTAAGTTGGGCGTTGCTTGTATGATGTTGTGTTTTGTTTTATGATGGAATATTTTAGACTAGATGTTAGGGTGTATCTTTCGTAGGCTGGATGTTAGGCCGTTATTAGCCTAATCATATTCTATGCAAGGGGTTGTGGTTAAGGGGCTGCTATAATAGAAATACAAGTGTAACCTATTTTATGACAGGTGGGCTTGGTTACCCATGTGTGAGGTCCTAAGTGCAAATTATTCATATAACTACTTGAGTTGTATGGTATGTTTAGACATTTATTTTTTGGTGTAACTAGATTTACTTTTCTTATTTTTAATATAATTTTGTATTAGGAAATAGGATTAGTGTTATGGGGATTAAGATGAGTAGTGGTCAGAAGGTTTAGTCCCTGGGGTGCCCTGTGATGCCTTTGGACCGAATCAAATCAAAAGAAAGAGAAGGAAGAAATGAAAAAAAAAAGTCCCATATAGCATGTATTATTTTTGTAATGTTATAAGGGTAAACCTCTACCCATCTTTTTTTTCTTTTTGGTGTAGAAAACCCGACCAAGACTGGCCTTTTATTCTTTTACGGTAGTCTATAAATTATTTGATGTTGTGTTTAGATTGTGCACTAGAACAACATGCTTTTTCAAGTATCTTCATGTTTGATGTTTGAATGTGTGGCCTGGATGCGGTAAGCTCTTAGGATAAAAATTAATTTTTTACCCTAATTAATAACTCATAATTAAAATTCTAAAATTACTCATAACCTCACATAAAATCCTAGGAGTTAAATCAAGATAATAAAATTTTTAGCAACCCCTTAGTTGGATGGATGAATGTATAATATTATGCATGTCATATTCTTCCACTCTTGTTAAGAGGGGGCTTTCATCTTTGCTAGAGAATGAAGGCTCCTGTGAGAGCTTTTGATGGAAGAACATCCCTTTCTCTCTTGATTTGGCCCATAATCAAGTTCTCATGCATTTAGGCATACAAAATCCCATAGCTAGTATCAAAACAAAGAGTCCAAAAAGAATCAAATAAAATTGATAAAATTTGCATTAGATTAAGTCATGATTTCATACCACTTATGCTTTAGTCTCTTAGAGAGTGAGTTTAAGGACTTAGTTTTCTCTCTAAATAAACAACAGCCTAGCCATCCTACAAAGCATAAGACTTGCCAACATGGACTTAAAGCGTAGGAGGAGTTAGTTGACTGTCACTCTAGGCAGTAATAAGTCCAGCAGTCTGGTGTTTATTCTCTCTTATAGAGGTAAACCATATACCCATTTTCACCTTATATTTATGTTGTGCTTTGGCCATTGCCAAAGTTCTCTAGATTTAGGATCTGAGATTGTTGTTTCCTTACTGCTACAAGCATAAATCCTCACCTCTTAAGAATTTCTACAATCTTATGTTGTGAAATTATAAGCCCTAACGATCTAATAAAATGTCAACTCAAATAATTAACTCTCTTCAATTTCAAAAATATAAAGCCGAATTATAGGGTAGATTGAAATGCTCACTAGATTTCCTAGTATCATGAGTATTTCCTACTTTCTCCTTTTGGATTCCAAAAATAAGTCTTCTCCTTGATCTATCCCATTTGATTTTCTAAAATAGCCAATCCTTTGATAGTTTTAACCTTGAAATCTTTGGAGACCCTAATTGTCTACTTTAAGAGTATTTCTAAGGGATTTCATTTTTAGGATGTAATTAACTATGGGGCTTGCCTCCATAGGGAACTTAATGAACCTTAAAATAAACCCTACTTTACTTTTCCATGTAAAATAGGGAAAGATGTGGTATATTCAAGACTCATCATGCCTGGAGTCCTTATTAGATGATTAGATCCATTATAGGGTGGTGATTTCTATCTTTTGAGATAGTACATCATTCCTTAATGTCGCAGATCACTTCAATAAGTACCCCTAAGACTGCGTGTGATGCCCACATCTTTAAAATAAATACCACGCACTTTGATGGAGCCTCATCAATCAAACAAGTCCAACCTCCAAATCTCTCAAGGCAGGTATCATCGTCTTCATAACACTAGAATGAGGGATAATGAGATGATCATATGGGTTGATAGCCAAGAACTAATAAAAGCATGGTGATAGGTCTCAAAGATGCTATTATTTTCATAGGCATTCAAAATCGCATACTTGATTCTTAGCTTATTATAAATCAACTGTTTGGCATTTATAAAATCAACAAGCTTGAGTTAGCTATTTATCACAAGTGAGTTCTTGAGCTTATAAAGTAAATACCAAATGTCACACTAAGTCGAGTATTTTGATTTGAGAATAGCAAAGCAGATTGCTTAGCAAAATTAGCTAAGGAGATAGCAAGTAGGAATGACAATTATATCATGATTGGGATATCTACTCGATGAGTTCTAGAGCCAGCAAAGTTACAATCCCCACAGGTAGAGAGGTTATCAAATTTGACCTAGTAGGATGTAACTCAAGTTGCTTCTCATCATCCCAAAAATTAATAAGAAGTTATACAAAAAAGACCTAAGCATGACATTACTTCAGAAAAGTAATGAGAGGCCTTTATAATAAGAAGATCCACATGATTGGAGTACCATTCATCGATTACTTAAAGAAGATAAATTATCAAATAATTAATTATTGAGATCAAATTAAGAAGAGAATGCTTCATGATTTCATCAATAACACTTTATATCATAGATGCTTTGAACAAATGTAGCTACGATGCCTACGTATAGATGAAGCTAGAAAAATAATGACTAAAATTTATGAAGGCTTTGTGGTGCACAATAGTCAGGTCCCAAGATGGTAGAAAAGATCAAAAGGATGGGTTATTACTGGCCATCTATGGTGAGAGACTGTATTAATCATGTAAAGAGGTGCCATGAATGTCAAGTACATGTGAACATAATCCACCAAACTCAAAATCCACTATACCCAACAATAGCATCTTGGCCATTTGAATGTTGGGGTATAGATATAATTGGAGCAATTGATCCTCCATCATAAGCTCATTACCGCTTCATCCTAGTAGCGACTGATTATTTCTCTAAGTGGGCTCAACCTACCCCATTTAAAGAAATTACTACTGATCGAGTGATCAACTTCTTTACGCATAATGTGGTCTATAGATTTGGAGTGCCACATCGAGTAATTTTTGATAATGGCCCAACTTTTAAAAGTACAAAGATTTATAAATTCGTTGATTGACACAAAATTGATTGGCGATACTCTTCAATATATAATCCAAGGAAAATGGTTTGGTAGAAGCCTTCAACAAGATATTGATCAAGCTACTCAAGAAAATCCTTACTAAAAATAAGAGAATGATATACTAAACTAATAGAAGCATTATGGATGTATAGAATTACCTATAAGACACCAATTAAAGTTTCTTTATTCATTGATATTTAGAGTTCTTCTTCCTCTTGAAGTTGACTTTCCATCACTTCGAGAAGCAATCCAAAATAATCTAATTGAAGATAAAAATGCTCATTTGAGCATGGAGGAACTCAACGCACTTGATGAAGTTAGATTATAAGCTCATCAAAATCTAGAAGTTTATCGAGCAAAGATGAGGGCTTTGATCATATAGTGCATCCTCAAACATTCTAAGAAGGGGAATTGGTCTTGGTGCCGAAGACTAATAATCATTAATAACAAATTTGAGCCTAATTGGGAGGGCCCTTTTGTCATTGAAAAGGTGTATCAAGGAGAGGCATACCAACTCATTGACCTAAATGGCGAAAGATCAATGCCGCCAATTAATGGCCGATACCTGAAAAAGTATTATACATGATAAATATACTTTCGAGGTACTATAAAAATCCCCTTGCAAGACAGGGGGCATTTTTATATATATTTATTTAGGTTGATATCGTACTTCTTGCCGAAATACCTAAATAAATATATATAATCAAGAGAAAAGAAAGACAATCTTTGATAATAGACGGTTAAATTTTTTTTTTTTTTAAAAAGTACCGTGAAAATTCTCTTTTTACATAGGGGGCATTTTAGATTTTATATATAGATGAAATCAATATTATGTGTTAAGCTCTCTTAAGAGAAATATATCAACTCAAATATTGATGTATTTGCCTAATTTCATCTTATAATTCTTTTAAAGGGCTTTAGAATTTCTCCTGCAAGACCGAAGGCATTTATTTTATTTTTCATATGGGTTGACATCGTGTTATAAGAAGAGGTCCCCGAATATATTTTGATTCGGGTAGACATCATACTTTGAGTTGAGATCCCCATTTGATTACTCTAATATCCTACTATAAAAGATACTTTTAATTAGCCTGAATAATAAAAATGTATCTTTAAATAAGCTACACATAATATGATTCTATAGTTAAAAGATTCATCTTCTATACTTGTAATAGTTCTAAAAGTCAAGTGAGAGGATTTTAACTTCGTAAACTTTGATATTGTTAAGTTGGGGAAGCGCAAGTCTGTTCACAACTCAAGTCTAAAACTCAAGTGGGTCTCACCGATGAATAAATTCAAATGTCGAGTGGTTGCTCTCTTCTCACTAAACCATAAGAAAAGGCCAAAGTGGTAGAGCCCCCACATGCTAGTTTGATGATAGTAGCTATTCTCTAAAGTGACTTGACTTGACATACCCAAGTGATTTAGAATCAAAAGCCCACTTAAGTGACTCTTGGACTATAAACAAGATTATGGAAGATCCTTTATCCCAAAAGCAAGATGTAAAAGAAATACCTCAAACATATGCAAAGATGAATATATGAAGTCTCAAGTGCGACAAAATAAAAAAAGAAGAGAGAAATACTGATTCTCCACTAATATAATAAAATGGTATATGATCAATAAAAAAATTGAAAAGGTACATCATGGAAGCCTAGACTATAGCTCCTAAAGCTATGAAAAATCTGCCAATGACTTATGCTCACTCTCTGCCAATTGTAAAGCCTCCATAACTGGTTAAAGACCGATCCACCATCCATGGCCATGATCGGTAATGGTGTTGTTCGCTTAGCTTGAGCTCTCCTATCGCTCCAAATCGACTTATAAGATATCGTCTGGAGGTCACTCCACAACTCCTCGCTAGTCATCTCCGAAGTGGCATCTATCTATCTGAGGTAGCGACTCTTCTCAAACTCATCATGTGCCAGATCAGCATCTTCCCTATGGATCCCGACGTGCTCTTGAAGCTCTACCAGTGAACTGCTAGAGCAAACAATATTGAGTAACCTCATCTGGTGAATCAAAAAATATGCATCTCTACAAAGAGCATCCTAGTACTGAGAACATGCTTCTCCAAACCAGTGCGAGCTAAAAAATCTACAATGCTATTCGCATATAATGTAAAATAGTCTAGTGACTCTGGTGAGCCTAGAGTGAGCCTAGAAATCACATCCCTCAAGAACATCAAGCTATAATTCTACATGCCCTTGTCACGTGGATCTAGTGTAGCTGGATATTAGTGGTAGATCTCAGACTCATAACCAACCTCAAGTACTGCAAGAGATAAATAAAAACAATCATTATAAGGTAAAATAGTAAATATAAAGGAGTGCAACTTACGAAAGAAAAGATAAGAAGTAAAGTACCTGTGCATGGTGAATCTAACTGCATCTGTGCATCATAAGTGACAAAGTCCTCTATGATCCTCACTATCTAGTAAGCTCCAGGACTGTATGATGGATCAGTGAAAGATCCACTAGGTACAATGTCTCTGATCTCAGAAGTATCTCTGGGTTAGTGGACGAAATAAGGCTCGGTGGGGAAGAGCGACTCCACAAAAAAGTAAATCTGAGGCGGTAGTATCAAAGATATGCACACTTGACGACCCAACTCCAAAGTCCTCTAGCATATCTAGTGCTACACACCTGGCACCTCCGAGTCAAAAGTCATCATGGAAAGTAGACTCATGGACCAATAAACCAAGCTCGCATGTGCTCAGATGAATGTATCTACGTCTGCGATTCGGTGAAAGAACCTCAGTATGGGTAAAAGAAGAATCCCTAGCTCGCACTCTACTAGGGTAGGTGCCATCAGGTCTAGCCTACTCATTAGATGGTACATCTATCACAAATTAAAAAGAAAGACATTAAAGAGAGAGATGACAAAAGTATTAAATAGAAAGATATTGCCTACCTGTGGTGTTTAATTATGGGTTTTCGACCTCAAGAAACTCCTAAAGGCCTCACCCTGTGCTCTTATCTCTTCACACCACGCTTCAAGAATGGACCAAAAGATAGTCGTACCTAGGTAAGATGAGTATAATAGATCCCTGTGTAACTATGCAGAGGAGCTATCCTGAAAAAAATGAGAACTAGTATCGAAGTCTAAGTGCAACCAAACTATAGAGGCGATAGTAACATATCTCAAGAGGCATTATCATAGTCTTCGACAACTATCCTAAGAATGAATGGTACCATCATGAGATATCTTGAGAGAATCAGGTAACATGATTGGGCGATAGCCCTCAAATAACTAACTAATTGAACTGTACACACCAAAACATATCTGAAAAGGTACTCGGCTACTCTCAACATCTATCGACTATAAAGTAGTGAAGCTCTACCACTCTCATCGAAGCCATCAGTAAAGTTAGTCTCTATCAAGTTAGGTGGAAAACCAACTGTATCTAGTTGGTGGACTAGCAAAATTTGATCTCTGACTAGATGTGGTGAGAAGAAAAACAGATGTATCCGATCCCTCTTAAAAGTAGATGATGCTTGGTACAACTGAATAACAGTGAGATATCCTTGCTCTGAAAAGTATGCTAGGCACTCAAAAATAAGCAAATGCACCATCTATGTGAAATGAATCCAAGCATATAAGTAATGCCAAGGCAAGGTAACATCACGTTTATCTAATGAATCTGCCTCAAAAATCTCTCCAAGAACTCTATAAACTCTAGCTAGTATTGCTGGAGCTAATGAGATCCACTTAGCTCATAAAATCCTGCTAGCTGCAAATAGAACACCTGGATGCATAGACCTCTCTAAAGAGATGAAAAATCAGGTAGCTATGAACCCCACTAAAAATAAGTCATCACTTAAGTCAGTAGCTAGAGAGAAGTGTGCTTAACTAGTAAAGAAGTCTTAGCAGTATCCTCAGATAAACTACTACCATTTGACACTCCCAATCAAAAAGGATCATGTAGCAATATAGACTTCTCAGACAGAGCGTGTTCTTGTAAGAAACTCTGAATCCATGTACTCACTGGAAGTGTAGCTCGTGAATGTCTAAGATACTCAGAAGCTCTGAAGGTTTGGTGATAGTAAGATCAATATAAACAGTGGCTAACCTACCTCGATCACCATCATTCGTCTACAAAACAACCTCTTGATAGGTGGAACACACTCCTTGTAGTAGTAGCTAAATAGTGGGAGACCTGATACATCCTGTAAGTCCCAAAGTATTACTATCAACTCTTCCGAGCCTATCCAACATGTGTTGCAGCTCATATCCCAAAACTCTGCAACTCTGTGAGCCAAAGCAAGAGGAATGCCACCAAAATAAAATATGGACACATAAACTGCCTCATATATGCCAGCTATCCGTAGAGTATCCCTATGTGCCCATAAAATGTTTCTAGCCCAGGTAACATAGCCACATGGAAGAGTAGAAATCTAACCCATTGGTGAAATATCGAAGCTAATCTAACGAGCTGACCGCACTGCGATGATGGCTCAATAATCGAACTCTCCTTTATGCTCAACACTATCTATAGGTTTGTAATAAATCATAATCCTTAACCGGGCCACCTATCATTATCCGGAGGAGTTGTAGTTTCAACTTGATGCTACTCACCCCACGTGATCCTCAAAAGTAAAAGAATATGAAGTACAATCAAGAAGTGCGGAGGATCGTGCAAACCACGATAAATATCACGCCTCAACATGTTACCATGTCGCTCAATCATATCCCTAATATCGATCTCCATGAGGATTGTGTCCAATCAAATGGCGCCCCTCGTGAGGCTCGAGATGACAAGCCATGGGTCTCCTCTAGCTAAACATCCTCTTATCAAATGATTAGAGGAAATGCATATAAGAATACAACTGACAACATGATGAAACATAAGAAAAAAAATACTAAGCTACACTAAGAACCAGCTAAAAAAAATGTAAAATATCTAAAAAAAATCATCATTCTCGAAAAACGAGGTCAATTAGCTCACAACAAATATGATCCACGTCATGATATCATATTTGTTGGGGGGTATTTGTTGACCCTCTTTAATATTCCATTTTTTAAAATAATATAAAAAATTAGAAAAAAACTTTTATTTCAATGACACCTAATAATTTAAAATAAAAGGGAATAAAACTCTAAATGTATATGTATATATATATATATATATATATATATATATATATATATATATATATATATATATATATATAAAAATTAGTATATAATAACAAAAAAGAGAAGATAAAAAAAGAGAAAATATATTTGAATATATTATATGATATGATATATATATATATATATATATATATATATATATATATATATATATATATATATATATATATATATATATATATATATTATAAATATAAATGAGTGCAACATTTTTTAATTTTACTATTAAAGTATGTTATTATTTCCAATAAAATCAAGTTATCATTTTAAAGAATGCTACATATTTAATACATTCCATTTATATTCTTTTTTTTTTATATATATGTACATAAATTAGACAAATAAAATTCAAAATACTTTCTTTATTTTGAATAATATTATATGTATATATATTAGTTTGTAATTAAAATAAAGTAAAATAAAAAATGAAAATGAAATGGGGATGGGTTACTTAAAAGAAGATTAATTGTATATATAAAACTGTACAAATTTTATTATAAAAAAATATTAATTAAATTAAATTTTAAAATAAAATAAAAAATCCTCTCATATCTTCTCACCCAAATCCTTGTGTTCTTGACAGTTTTGCAAAAACACAATGGAAATATTTTTTTTTAATAATTCCTATTGCTCTAGGAAAAAAAACGAGAATAATTTCTTTCTCCCCATCCGGTCCTCACGGTCTCTCAACCCGAAAGCTTCTCACGCTTGATCCAAGAAATGAAACTTGGCCTCCTCTCAAAACCTTCTCATGCTCGTTTCTCTTTCGAGCATCAAGCACCCGATTCTCCTTGAATCCTTCCTCACATCGCCAACCGAGCTTCACCGTAAGCCCTGTCTCCCTTCTATGGTCTCTTTTTCAAACGAGGCGTGAGAGACAACTCCATCATTAGGGTTCCTCCGGGCATACCCTTCCCGATTCTTTCTTCCGATCATTCCTTTTGCTGAAGGAAATCCATCATCGATGGGTTTCTCTCTCAGATTTTCTATTTTTTCTAAGATACCCTTTCCGGTATCTCTCATCCAAATCCACTGAGTGCAATTCATAGCATTTCAATGTGTTCCAACCTACCTAAGACCAATCCCTTCCTATTCAGATAGTGCCATCCCCTCCAATTGAACACCCACGCTCTCTTCTTAGCCGCCCTCATTGTCTTTCAAAAATATTATGTTCGAGTCCACGTGACTCCAATCGCTCAATGTGTCCGATTATTTTTTAACTACGAATCGACGGACGGCGACGATGCCATTTAACTTAGCCTGACCCACCTCATTCAAACAGCAGGAGAAGAAGCATCATTGGAATGCGCGGGAGGAATTTAAAAGAAATATATATCTAGATTTAGGGTTTAGGGGTGTATTTTTTTCTTGCAAACCGAGCTTAAAGAGAGAAAGAGAAAATCTCATTTCCTTTTTATGAAAGAACCATGAAGATGGAGAACAAATTTGAAAGTTATGGCATTGAGGAAATAGCTGAGGATGTATTAAATAAAATTTCAACGGTAACTTTTCTCAACCGTTTTATATGTACATTTTTTTTTTACAGTTTATTGGTGTTATTCCTTGAAATTCTTTTATTTAGTGTATATTTCTTACAAAGTTTGGAGTTCTTTGCAAGAGGACTTTGCTTATTTTGAAAATTTTCTGCACTCTCTACTCTCATGAGAGTATATATAATTTTCTGAATATTTTTACAGTTTATTTTACCTGGATGGAGAGAATATGATCATTACATTCCATTAGAAATAATTTTATTTGGCCTATTTGGAGGAAATATGTTCATTACAATCTATCACGAATAATTTGGAGGCTATTTGTTTATTTTTTTAGTGTTATTTTGCATCTGTACTCTCTTGAGAGTACATATAATTTTTGGACATTTTCTTCAGTTTCTTTGGACTGGTTGTTGAGATTATTTTCATTACATTTGTACTCTCTATACTCTTCTGAGAGTACAGTGCATTTTAGTCATTTTTTTCCTATTTTTTTGGCCTGTTTGGAGGAAATATGTTCATTAGGCACAATTTGGAGGCTGTTTGATTGATTTGTTAGTATTTTCTTACATGTACTCTGTACTCTCATGAGTACAAATATTTTTGACCAATTTGTCCAGCTTTGGCCCGGTTGTTGAGATTAGGTTCGCATATTCCGGAAGTAATTTGCCTATTTGGATGATTTCTAGGGGTTTTGCTTTCTGTACTCTCATGAGTACATATGAATTTGCCAATGTTTTGCAATTTATTTGGCCTGTTTGTAGGAAATATGTTAATTATAATCCATCAGTAAGAATTTTGTAGGGTGACTTGGTTGATTTTTATGGTTGATTTGCATCAGCATCTCACTTACATTTCATTTTGAAGTTTACCATGTCGGGAAAAGGATAACTGAGATGTACCCTACCACCGCTTCTAACGGTTTGATATCTGCATCTCTTTAGTAATGAAGTCATTGCCATTTTGAGGCTTCATCCGCATCAATTCATTAGACTCCATGGAATTCAACAAGACTCAATTACATTACCTCAACCCTGTCTTCGGACATGAGAAGCATGCTTTCTTTCCGGTGGGCATTCCTTTCATCCCGATGAAGTCAAATGATAATAGGATGCCAAATAGAGGGAGAAGGTCTTATGGCATAAAGGAATGGAATGCCTAGGTCAAGACTTCCAAAGGAGGAAGCCCTTAAAGAGCATCTTGAAGGTAAAAAATACAAAGAAAAAGTAGCCTTAAAAGCAAAAGAAGCCTTAAAGAGCATCACCGTGAAAATAGGAATGCCAAAGAGGGGAGGTCTTATGGCATGAGGGAATATACCATTCGGAGGTCAAGACTTCCAAAGGAGGAAGCCCTTAAAGATCATCTTGTAAGTAAAAAATATAAAGCAAAAGAAGCCTTACTGAGCAAGAATGTATTTATTTATGCTGTAGTTATCACATTTTCTTATCTGTTTATCACAGGTCTGCCTTTCATTCGAGGACATATCAGAAGAGGAGACCTAGCTCCTTGAATCATTTAGATAAACTGATATCGTAGAGATAGAAAGAGTTCCCAGATTCTAGAAGGAAAGAGAGAAAGAAGTATTTCATAATATATTATGATTATTTGCACACAGCTGCATGTGCTTTTACAAGTGTATTTATAGCTTGGATGTATCGTTTGAGCTGTAAGGATCGTCGTTTGCTGGAGAGGTGGTTGCAGGTGGACGTCCGAGATGTAGTGGTCGTGTTTGTCAGGAGAGAGGAAGGAGAGAGTGCAGAATTTAATAATGGAGTTTTTACCTATCTAGCATTCGAAATATATCTATTTACATATTTCATATCATAAACTTAAATTACTTTAAAGTTAATTTCTCAAGAATGGGTTTACGGAGGGAAGTCAACGAAGTTTTTGTGCATATATCACTTTTGAGCTTACGTAAGTAATATTTAAGTTTGGGATGTAAACATGTAAATATATTTTAGAAATGTATGTAAAATCCTTTTAATAAATCTCAATCTGCAAAATATTATAAATTTTAAGGAAATTTATTTTAAGATTGAAGATTTATGAAAAAAATAATAAAATAGATTAGTTTATTCGTTCAAAATTTTAAGTTATTTATTTCAGAAATTAAAAACTTTTTAAATTCACTCTAAAAAATTATATCCTAATCAAATTTAGATCGGAATAAATTTTCAAATTATTAATTTAATATGAATATAAAATTTATCTATTTTATTTTGAGATTAATATTATACATATAAAGAGATTAATATTATGCATTTTTAATGCATAAAATGTTATATATACATATATTCGTTTAGTAAATTTGAGATCATTCAAACTAATAATCGTTGTACCTGAGAGCAACGCTTGACCAAAACTACTTAATTTCTTAAACAGAAATTCCGTCTAAGCCCTCATTAACAGAAGATGATAATTGTCTGCTGAAGAAAGTCCGACTAAGGGGGTATTTGACAATAAATTTATTTAAGATTTATATTTCTAAATCTAGTAAATTATGTCAAACACAAAAAAATAGATTTATTAAAATTTAATAAATCCTATAAATCCAATAAATCTGATAAATCCTCTTAAATTCTTGATTTAGTAAATCCTATTGGAAAGATGGATTTACGGGATTTACATAAACTATTATGTGAGAAGAAATTGGGAAACTCGATGGAAATTTCTGTTATCGTAATTTTTTTAAATTCTTTTTAAAAATTTTAATTTTAATAATTCATTTAACTACTAATTTTTTACTTAATTAAAATATTATGATAAATTTAATTTTAATTAAACATTATTAACTATTTATTAATATATAATTATAAGTTAATTATAATTTATTAAATATAATTATCATTTGATAGATAATTAGATTTAAGTAATTTTAGTTAATGTAATACTTGATAGTTTTGAATTTAATTTAACTTAATTTAAACTAATTTAATCAAATATTATTGATGATTAACTTTAAGTTATTAAAATTAAATTATAATTTAATAAATATAATTATAATTATTATAAGTTTGATAGTTAATTAATTTAAAATTTGGAAGAGTTCTTATGATTTTACTCCTTCACATGTTTTAATGTAGTTTAATTTCTAGGATATTAATCTACTAATAGAATTTAATAGTTATTAATTTTAAATTAATAGTTAATATTACACATATGTTAAATTGATATTAATACTAATTGATTAATTAATATATATTTAAGTTAAATTTAATTATAGTTTATTAAATATAATTATAGTTTCATAGTTAATTGATTTTAACTAATATAATAATTAATATTATTTGTAATATAGTTTAAGTTAATTTTAACTATTTTAATTTAATAGTAATAATGATTAATTGATATGTTATTATAAATTAAGTTTTATGGATATATCAAGATTTAGAATAGATCAAGTATCATAGATATAATTATTATTTTAATATGTCTCAAATTAAAATATAATATGATAGAGTTATTTTTTATATTTTTTCAAAATATTTTTTTTTTAAAATCTTAAAACTTAATAAATAACTTATCAAATATCTCTTGATACGATTTAATTAATCTATTACTAAACATTTTTTAGAATTTACTAAATTGGATGTACTAAATTTACTAAATCTTAATTAAAATAAATTCAATATGTTACCAAACACCCCTAAAAGACCCCACCAAAGAGCAAAGCGTGATTAAAAAATCAATCATTTGAACACATTTTCTCAGTGCGATTCCATCATTCAATAGCGACATAAATGTAATAGGTATAACAAGCTTAATATTGGGATATTTCTCAGTACTGCCATAGGCTGTCTAGTCATGTGGATTAGGTTAACTAGCCCTTTTAATGGAGAAAATATTACGTCCAGAGTCCGCACGTAGCTTTACGTGCGGACTCCAATCCATGGCCGACGTGTGTCCAGTATTTTTTTCCGTTTTAGCTTAATGGAGCATCGAGTGGCGCAAAGGGATGACGTATTCACGACGCCGCACGCTTCCACCCAACGTCTTGTTCAAACAGAGAAGAAGAACGAGATGATACTGTCATTCGACATTCTCACGTAAGCTTTAGGGCTTTCTTCGACGGAAGATTTTTCTCGCACCCGCCTCGATCGATGCATGTCCCGGCCGCTTCAATGATATAGCAAATAAAATTGAGGTATTGTAGGTGACTACAGAGGTACACATGCATTCCGAACTTGAATGAATTTAGGGTTTAACTGCTCTTCTCACCCAAAGAAAAGATTGATTATTTTTTATAAGTTATTTTGTATCACTCTGTACTCTCGAGGGTACATAGCATTTGGCTTTTTTTTTTCCAGCTTTCTTAGCTCTTGAGATTATGTTCATTACATTCCAATGGAAGTATTTGGAGGCTTTGGATGGTTTTAGATTTTTTGCATTTGTACTCATTCCTCTTGAGAGTACATCATTTACCTCACGCTTTCTTTGCTGGTTCTCGAATTTATGTTCATTATATTCCAATGGAAGCAATTTGAGGTCGTTTGGATCGGAGGTATTTTGCATCCAACTCTTTATACTCTCTAGGGTATCATTTAGGCCTACTTTTTCATTTTATCTCTTCTTGAGATTATATTTAGGCTTCCAATGGAAGCAATTTGAAGGCTATTTGGATGGTTTCGGGGGTATTTTGCATCTGTACTCTCACCTCTCTGGTCTGATCATTTAGGCATACTTTTTTAGTTTATCTTGCATTCTTCTTGAGATTATATTTAGGCATTCCAATGGAAGCAATTTGGAGGCTATTTGGATGATTTCTGTTACATCTCAGATTTTGTACCTCTTGAGGGTACGTAACATTTAGGCCTTTTTTCCATTTATTTTGCTTTTAGAGATTATGTTTGGGCATTCCAATGGAAGAATTTGCTTGGATGGTTTGGGGTATTTTGCATCTGATTCTCCTGCCTCTCTTGAGATTCTGATTTTATGACCTTTTTCGCTTTATTTTGCTGCTTATTGAGAGATTATATTTAGGCATTCCAATGGAACAAATTGAAGGCTTTTGGATGATTGAGGGTATTTTGCATCTGTACTCTCTGTACCTCTCTCGAGGGTACAAATCATTTATGGCATACTTTTTTCAGTTTATCTTGCATTCTTCTTGAGATTATATTTAGGGCATTCCAATGGAAGCAATTTGGAGGCTATTTGGATGATTTTTGGGATATTTTCTATATATGTACTCTCTGTACCTCTCTTGAGGGTACATAACATTTAGGGTCTTTTTTCAAGTTTATTTTGCCTATTTATTGAGATTATGTTTAGGGCATTCCAATGGAAGCAATTTGAAAGCTGCTTGGATGGTTTCTGGGGGGTATTTTACATTTGTACTCTCTGTACCTCTCTTGAAGGTACAAATCTTTTATGACCTTTTTTTCTAGTTTATTTTGCTTGTTTATTGAGATTATATTTAGGGCATTCCAATGGAAGCAAATTGAAGGCTGTTTGGATGGTTTTTGGGGGGTATTTTGCATCAGACTTGCCTCTATCAAGGGTAGTGATCTTTAGTATATTTTTTAGTTTATCTTGCATTCTTCTTGAGATTATATTTAGGGCATTCAAATGGAAGCAATTTGGAGGCTGTTTGAATAGTTTCTAGGGTGTTTTCTGCATCTCTACTTTCTGTACCTCTCTTGAGGGTACATAATATTTAGGGCCTTTTTTTCCAGTTTATTTTGCCTGTTTATTGAGATTATGTTTAGGGCATTCTAATGGAAGTAATTTGAAAGCTTCTTGGATGATTTTCGGGAGGTATTTTGCATCTGTACTCTCTGTACCTCTCTTGAGGGTACATATCTTTTATGATCTTTTTTTCCATTTTATTTTGCCTGTTTATTGAGATTATATTTAGGGCATTCCAATGGAAGAAAATTGAAGGCTATTTGGATGGTTTCTTGGGGCTCTGCACTCTCTCGAGGGTACGATCATTTAGACTTTTCATTTTATCTTGCCTTCTTCTTGAGATTATATTTAGGGCATTCCAATATAAGCAATTTGAAGGCTGTTTGGATGATTTCTGAGGGATATTTTATTTTCTCATACCTCTCTCGAGTACAAATCATTTAGAGCCTTTTTTTTCATCTTGCATTCTTCTTGAGATTATGTTTAGGGCATTCCAATGGAAGCAATTTGGAGGCGTTTGGGGTATTTTAGATCTGTACTCTCCTCTCTTGAGGGTACAACATTTAGCCTTTTTTTCCGTTTATTTTGCACTTTTGAGATTATGTTTAGGGCATTCCAATGGAAGCAATTTGATGGCTGTTTGGATGATTTCTGGGTATTTTTGCATATGTACTCATCTCTGAGGGTATAGAGCATTTAGGTGACTTTTCCGCTTTATTTTGCCTACTTCTTTAGATTATGTTCATTACATTCCAATGGAAGCAATTTGATAGTTTGGATGATTTATGGGTGTTTTTTGCATATGTACTCACTTTGGAGGTGCAGCATTTAGGACTTCTTTTTCCAGTTTATTTTGCTTCTTTAGATTTTTATTACATTTCAATGGAAGCAATTTGGAGGTTGTTATGATGGTCTTTGGGGATTTTTTTGGCATTTGTACTCTCTCCCTCTGCATGCATCAGAGACTTCTTTTTCCAATTTATTTTGCATATATTGAGATTATGTTTAGGGAATTCTAATGGAAGCAATTTGAAAGCTGCTTGGATGGTTTTTCGGGGGTATTTTGCATCTGTACTCTTTGTACCTCTCTTGAGGGTACATATCTTTTATGACCTACTTTTTTCAGTTTCTTTTGGCCTAATTATTGAGATTATATTTAGGGCATTCTGATGGAAGCAATTTGGAGGCTATTTGGATGATTTCTGGGGGAGTTTTTTTTGTATCTGTACAGTCTATTAGGAACAATTTGGAAGCTGTTAGCTTGGTTTTGATGGGTGATTTGCATCTGTGCTCATTACATACTGACTTTTCTTTTTGAAGTTTACCATGTCTGGGAAAAGGATAACTTTGAGATGCAGGCCTGCCATTATAAGAACTGTGTTCGATAATATAAAAGACGCTTTCGATGAAGCCACGACATTTTAAAGAGGCTTCATCGCATCAATTCATTAGACTCCACGAATTAAGCAAGACTCATTGTCCATTACATCGATCTGTCATGGGACATAGAAAAGCAAGCTTTCTTATCGTGTATTCCTTTCACCCCGATGAAGTTGCGTGATGATAGGGATGAGAGGGAGAAGGTCTTATGGCGAATCACTGTTCAGCCATCGGACTATAAGAATCAACTTGAGCATTCGGATGGCTTGTTGCAGAAGTAGCTTGTGCTTGTACATACATTTTCGCCAAATCTATTTTTGTATATCACAACCAGGTGGCATCGAAATTGATTGCACGCCAATGACATATAGATAGATTTCTGAATACAAGCGAGGCCATTTGGGACTTTCTATTTGATGTTATTACATCAAATCAAAGATTAGGGGTAGATTACATGAGTGGCTTTGTCACTCTTCTGATGGTATGTTCTATATCTCCAGGAATGTGTAATTTAATGCGTTGAAGTTAAATGTTTTAAATATTCATTGTAGATATGCACCGATATAAGCATCATAAGCCCATCATTTTCATCAAAGCCATTATGCGATAGGCAAAAATAGAGTTTCCAAATAATACTTTCACTGGGAGGACACCGGTGACATATAATAATATCACTTAGTTCATATAAGAATGTCTTTATTTATGTTGTATGTCTTCACATTTTATCGATTTAACAGTGCGCCTTTCATTCGAGGACATATTAGAAGAGACTCCTTAATCGTGTCCCCTACCAATAATCTACACATGTCGAGCCGATCCCATTTTATGTCCAATGAGTTCACACCGACTCCATATGTCTCTCCTCGATATTCTCCCGTCCTGTATCTAGCCTCTCTACCACCACAGGCTTTATGCGGTGGAGAGGATACTAGGTTTGGACTTGAAAGACAATATCATCTTTTCATGCAACAATGAGGAGGATGGATGGGCTTGATCTGGGTTCACTATCGAGGAAGTTCTTGCTGGTGGGGTCCTACCACCCGTGGGGAGGTTCTGTGGGTCACAAGGGGAACTCTTGAGGAGGCTACCACAGGAGCTTCCCCTATGGAGGGTACCCCTAAGGAGGCTACCACTTAGAAAGCCCCTAAGGAGGCTACCGTAGAGGAAGCTCTTACCAGGCTTCCTGCTATGGAGTTGGATACTTCCAATGGGGAAGCCCATGAGGAGTTCACCGTAGTGGTGATGTTCTTGGAGGCCGCCACCACATGATGATGCAAAGCCCAATCGGCAAAGATTGAGCGTGAAGGTGTCAATGGATGAGGAAGAGGAAAGCTTGTTCCCCTTGCACACACTTATAGGAAGTCAGCAAGAATAAGTGTGGTGACCTCCATTCAAGATGAGAAGAGAGGTATTAAGTTACTTTCTTTTAAATTTGAGATAAAAGAAATATATTTCACTAAATTTTTTATAGGTTCACAAAGATGATAAGAAAGGTCGACACCATACCGCTAGTGGTGGAGGAGCATCAATCGAGGTATGAATCATCTCAGTAGATCGATCCTTAATTCATAGTGAATCTAGCTCTTCATCACTAACTTTCGTCATTAGTAATTTTATTGCAGCCAGCAGAGGCACATCATTTTGTTGAGTTCTCATCTAGAGCTATTTTGCCTATGCCGATGCTCTATCTTATTGACACGTCATACTCCCGATTCGAGGACAAGTAAGTCAATCTTCAATCAGCTCCTTCATACATAAATTAACCTATTCGTTTAATTAAGATCACTTTAAAATATTTATCACTTGCAGGGGTGATATAGTATTTGCGGTTGGGAATATCATTATTGCAGACGATGAGTTGTCGATTAATATCTGTGATGCACATCATACCGCCTTCTTACTCGAGAAGTATTCGCTCTTCTGTCAGTATGTCCCTATTTATACATTTCATTTGCATATGTTACCCCACAAGAATGTTGGGTATTATGATTCAATTCTTGTTTGTTTAGATAAAAGCTAGAATCTATAATCTCTTCTTTTCTTGTGAGTTATGCGGCCTAAAGACTGAAAGAAAATTTTCATCCAAAGATGTCAGCAGACGGTGTCGATGAGTTAATCTTACCGCCGTTATAGACAATGACCTGGACACTCGGTTGGGCATATTAAGTTAGGGGCCTAGTATGACTTATTACCCAAACCAACCCATAAGAGCATTCTAGACAAGAATAATTTTCAAATTTGGTTCCTCTTAACTTTTTTTTTCTAGGCCAACTTATTAAGATTATATTGTTTCATCAAATTACTTGTTGAAGATCGGCTCTTTTGCGGCGATCAAAATGGCCAATCGAAATGGTGAGTCAAGCTAACAATCTCATGGATGTTTATCGCAAGTACATGGAGTGAATCCACAAACTCGTGAAGGGTACCACCATGAGCCCAAGAAGATGAATATATTTAGGAGTTTGCTTACGCTTATATTTTGTTTGGGGCCCAATCGAGAACTATAGGATTTAGTTTGATATAGGATTTATTTTAAATGATTCATTAATAACTCATTGATCTCAAAAGATTAATTTTCCCAAAATGAAGAATACATTAATATAATGTAATAGATATGAATCTAGACTTTTGAATGTCAGAATGATCGGATGTCAAACAATTGATAGTTGACATTAGAAATCATTAACTCCATGAGCTTAAATATATAATCATGATTTCTATGATCATAACTTTGTTTTTTGTATAATGCATTGGTTTGGTGGCTTCGAAAACTTAGCTGTTTTTGTTGAAGTGAATGGATCATTTATGAATCTGGGATGATATTTTACTCTGCTTTTTGTTACTTATTTTCTCTCATTTCATATAATTTGATTTCGCTGTTATTATTATTATTTATTTATTTTATGGTATCATCTTTTTATCTTATGGATTTGGTTTTTTTGGGGGCTATATTCTTGAAAGAAATATGCATTTAAAATCATTTTTTTTATTTTTTTTCATAGAATGTGTATCATCAATAATATTTGTTTTTTCATCAATACAACAATCAAGATAATCTCATTTTAATTATTATTAGGAGATTTATAAACATTGCCACTAGTCTTATATATTTATATAATGCCTAAATATTATTATTTTAAAAAAATAATATTGATTTTAAATGTCATATTAAAAATATTATTATCACTTATATTTTAAAGATGAAGTGGGTTTTTTATGTAAATATAAAATTTTAGATGATAAATATATAAAATATTTTTATTAATTCTTTTGAGTGATGGATGGCTCTTTATTTATTGCTTAATTAAAGAGAATGCATAAAATTAATGCATAAAATTAAATTAGGGATTAATGGCTATTTTGTCATTTAGAAGATTAATGGTATGGTCAAAATTTTGTTGTGTGTTGTCGGTGATTGTTATGAGCGGATTTCATGTAGTCTGATTTAGGGTTTGTTTGGGGTGATTATCTTTTTTTTAAATATTGATTGTAAAATTATTGTGGTTGGTGTAAGTAAATTTTTTTTAAAATTTTAAAATTTTTATAATCATGATATTTTAACAGCTTTTAATTTTAAAAGTAAATTTTTATCATGATTTTTTTAAAATATTTAAAATATTAATAGTTAAATATGATTATGATTATTTTTAACTGCTTTTTTATTTTGAAAATAAAGCAGCTAAAAAAATTAACTCAAATGTATTCTTAGTATGCTCATGCTTGAGTGAAATGAAGTTCAATATTAACTTGAACCTTATCAGATTGACTTTCTATTTATTTAGAAAACTCAAACAAAATAAGTCAATCTATTATAAAATAGTATTTTTTTGTCTCATTGCAATATGAAAAATTTAATTCTTTTATAACTATAATGAAATGGTGCAAAGAGATAATTTATAACATTTAATTATATAATAATTATTTTCAATTAATGAATAGTGTAAATACAGTAGATTAAGAGGCTTTTTAAATTTGCCAACACATTATGAGATTAAATTTGCCAACTAACTTAATACTAATAAAAATTAATTCTAGATATCCTTTCTTATAGATATCTGATTTAATACAAATAGACTTAGGTTAACTTATGCGTTAGTTATACACAGATATTGTCACCATAAATGATTTGTACCCTCAGGAGAGGTACAGATGCAAAACACCCATTTGAAACTATCCAAACAGTCTTCAAATTGCTTCCATTGGAATGCCCTAAACATAATCTCAAGAATCAGGAAAAATAAACTAAAAAAAATGCCATAAATGATCTCATACCTCGTGAGAGAGAGTACAAAAAATACAAAAACCATCCAAGCGACTTTCAAATTGCTTCCATTAGAATGTAATGAACATTATCGTTAGAATCAGGCAAAATAAACTAGAAAAAAAGGCCATATATGATCTGTACCCTCAGGAGAGGTATAGAGAGTACAGATGCAACATACCCCCCATAAACCATCCAAACAGTTTTCAAATTGCATAAATTGGAATGTAATGAACATTATCTCAAGAATCAGACAAAATAAACTGGAAAAAGGCCATAAATGATTTATACCCACAGGAGAGGTACAGATGCAAAACACTCATCCGAAATCATCCAAACAAATTTCCATTGGAATGCCAAACATAATCTCAAGAATCGCAAAATAAATAAAAAAAAAAAAGTTATAAATGATCTGTACTGAGGAAGAGAGTACAGATGCAAAATACCCTAAAACCATCCAGCTTTTAAATTGCTTCCATTGGAATGTAATGAACATTATCTCTAGAATCAGGCAAAATAAATTGAAAAAATTACATATATGATCTATACCCTCAGGAGAGGTACAGAGAGTACAGATGTAAAATACCCCCCAGAAACCATCCAAACAACTTTCAAATTGCATAAACTGGAATGTAATGAACATTATCTCAAGAATCAGGCAAAATAAACTGGAAAATGGCCATAAATGATTTGTACCCTCAAGAGAGGTACATATGCAAAACAACCATCCGAAACCATCCAAACAACCTTCAAATTGCTTCCATTGGAATGCCCTAAACATAATCTCAAGAATCAGGCAAAATAAACTGAAAAAAAGGCCATAAATGATCTGTACCCTCAGAGGTACTGAGAATGATGCAAAATACTCCCGAAATCATCCAAGCAACTTTGCTTCCATTGGAATGCCAAACATAATCTCAATAAACAAAATTAAATTGGAAAAAGGCTAAATGTTGCACTCAAGAGAGATACAGAGTACAGATGCGGAAAAACCTATAAAAAATAACCAGTCACCCTCCAAACTTCTTCCATTGGTAATGTACTGCACATATTTATTGCTACAATGATTACAAGGTCCTTAGGGATTAACTCAATAACTACCGCTTAAAGAGCTACAAATAGCGAGAAAATCCCCTACACAGCCTAAACATCTTGGTGTGCTGTTAAGTTAAAGAGAAAAAGCATTATAAATAAGAATAGTGATGCATAAAAATATTTTCATATAAAATATTTTAGCCACTAAATGATGGAGCTCGAGTTAAATTCCTGCATGTAGAACATCGTATTAGTTGATGATTTCTTACAACATCGATGTGTGATATTCTGTGTGTACCTCTGAAAAACACTCTGGCATAACAGAGAAAGGTGATGCAACTTGTGATGAAACACATTCTGCAACACTATCAGACTGTACTTTGGTTTTGCAACAACAAAAGTAGAATGGTTTGAAGATTAACATCAATATTTAAAATACTAAAAACTAATACGCAAATAGAAAATTACTCTTGGCTTTCTTGGATCTCTCCCAATATCCCTTAAGCCTTGAGTTGGAAACACCCTTTGGACGCTGCTTAATCCTTTAAGATGTCTTTTCCTTGTGTATGGTTGACTTCTTCTTAACCGCCTATCACCGGAGGAGAATTCTCACTTATTATAGAGTTGACATCATTATATAGTTTTTTTAAGGATCCAAGCATATAGTCCTCAGCTCTCTTATTGCCCTATACCCTGACACTTATTTGATATGCATATCGACTTATGTGATTCTAAAAAATAATGCCAGTAGCATTTCCATCTGTGCTTTCCACATCTCTTAATTTTATGTATGCACTATCAATGTAAATATCCCTCTTTGCTTTGGTAAACCATCGCATGAGAAGATACTTGTCCGGAATGCGTACAACATCTTTCTGACTAAGAACTCTGATATAGTGGGCACAAAGTAATCCCATCATTTCAAATTTTTTGCGAGTACAAGTTATATCTAGGGTAGCCCCATCGAAAGGCACAGTCCATGTTTTGGATGCATTTTTATTCTCTAAGTTTCTCACCAAATACTCCATGGGTCATCGACTTAGTTTCGATAGCCTCCAACTCCATGCAAAAATTTCTCCTCAAACATAGTATAAATCTTTCTTGTATAAAACATAGCAGCTTGTTTTAGAATTAGACTGGTCTTAACAACAAGAACAATCGATGGCTGGCTACACTTGAAGTCTTCGTCATGTTCATTCGGCCATGTCTCCATAACCTTTTTTCCAACCCCAAGAAATAATCGTGAGAACTTGTTGGTTTAGATATTCCATGACATACGTTCATGGATCTTTTACGTGTTGACAAGATGCCCATGTAGAATGAGTCCTTTGAATCGGACCACTTGGATCTAATCTTATAAAGCTCAGACAGCCAAGCATGATCATGCAAATTATCTTCTTCAAACTCTTCCTCTGAGTCACACTTACTCATGCATGTATAAAATAACCCTTGTACTCTCTTATTACTATTAAAGCAATGAACTTTAGAAGGAGCTTTCTTTGAAATATGTCATTGGCACAACCTATGAAGAGTATGCGACAATACAATTTCGATAGCTCTCGCCATAGCCTGATCTTGATCAGTGAATATTATTACAGGATGTCTGTCACTCATCAACTAAAGAAATGTTTGGAATAGCCATGAGAATGACTCAATTGTCTCTTCTGATAAAAAGGCTACTCCAAATAATATATTTTTCCAGTGATGATTCACTCCAACAAGAGGGGCACAAACAAGATTATATTTATTGAATCGATAGCTTGTATCACAAACTATCACATCCCCAAAATAATCATATTCTATCCTAGACATATCATTGCTCCAAAAAAAGCTTACTAAGCAATCCGACTCATCAACTTGTACATCCCATGCAAACATCTCATCCGCTGCTTGCCTTTCCTTAAACAACTGTATTAATGCATTATTGTCACCATTCACAATCCTCGATCTTTTCTCTTTCTGAATAAAATTGAAAGCATCTCTTTTTGTGAACCCAATATTCTCTACGCCGCCAACTTACTCAGTTAGATAGCTGAATGCATCAGTTGCTATAATTCCAGCCTCTATCATTATCTTCAACATGGATGCCTTCTCATCGCTAATGCATCTGTGTGATCGAAAGATGTGCCAGTTCGCAAAGAATGATTATGACTTTACGTATATTTTTAATCGCCAATTCCTCCAAATCAACAGAGAATCTAATTATATGACAACCGTTCTTGTATCAACTTTCGGAATTTTGTTAAGCCATTTAGACTGGCAGACTTCTTCCGATAAGCTTTTGCATATATAAAATCTTTTGATTTCAATTTCTTGAGTTTGGCCAATAACTAGTATGGTCCTTAACACCGCCAATTTGATGCATAGTCACAAGATATAATATACGCCTGTTTCATTACGGTGCAAGGAGTTTCCAAATTTGGGTCATTAGACATCAGACTTCATCATCGCCATTGACCGCATTCATCTAGCCAAATAAAAAAATATGTGACGAATCATGCAAAATACCACCCAAAAATCATCCAAGCAGCCATCAAATTACTTCCATTGAAATGTAATGAACATAATCTCAAGAAACAGGCAAAATAAACTAGAAAAAAGGTCATAAAAGATCTGTACCCTCAAGAGAGGTATAGAGAGTACAGATGCCAAAAATACCCTAGAAACCATCCAAGCAGCTTTTAAATTGCTTCCATTAAAATGCCCTAAACATAATCTCAATAAATAGGCAAAAAAATAAAAAGTAATGTACCCTCAAGAGAAACAGAGTCTGATCAAAAAACCTATAAAAATAACTAGTCACCCTCCAAAGCTTATGATGTAATGTAATGAATATATTTACTCCAAGAAGGCCAAAATAAATTGGAAAAACCAGACTCAAGAGAGGTGCAGAGAGTACAGATGCAAAATACCCCCCAGAAACTATCCAAACAATCTTCAAATTGCTTCCATTGGAATGCCCTAAACATAAACTCCGGAATCAGGCCAAAGAAACTGTGAAAAAAAGTCATAAATGATCTGTACTCTCAAGAGAGGTACAGAGAGTATAAATACAAAAAAACCCCACAGAAACCATCCAAACAGCCTCCAAATACTTCCATTGGAATGTAATGAACATAATCTCAAGAACCAGGCAAAATAAACTGGAAAAAGTCACCATAAATGATGTACTCTCAAGAGAGAGAGTAGATGCAAAATACCCCAGAAACCATCCAAACACCGATTGCTTCCATTGGAATGCCCTAAATATAATCTCAAGAAGAATGCAAGATAAATCAAAAAAAATTTAAATGATCTGTACTCTCAAGAGAGGTACAGAGAGTACATATGTGAAAAAAATCCCCAGAAATCATCCAAACAACCTCCAAATTGCTTACATTTGAATGTAATGAACATAATCTCAAGAAACAGGCAAAATAAACTAGAAAAGAAGTCCAAATACTTTGTACCTGAGGTAGAGAGTACATATGCAAAAATCACCCAAAATCATCCAAACCCATCAAATTGCTTCCATTGGAATGTAATGAACATAATCTCAAGAACCGTAAAATAAAGAGAAAAGGCCTAAATGCTCCCCTCCAGAGAGGTACGTGAGTACAAATGCAAAACACCCAAAAAATCATCCAAGCTATCAAATTGGTTCCATTGGAATGCCTAAATATAATCTCAAGAAACATGCAAAATAAACCTGGAAAAGAAGTCCTAAATGCTGTACCTTCAAGAGAGTAGAGAGTACATATGCAAAATAACACTAAAAGTAAAAATTCAACCAAACAACATCCAAATAGAATGTAATTAACATATTCTCATCAGACTGGAATATCACTAACAAACCCAGAAAAAAAAGAGAAATATTACCGATGAATTTTTATTTAATACATCCTCAAATTGGTCGCTATTTTTCAACGTTCTCCATCTTCATGGTTCTTTTGTAAATGAGATTTTCTATTTCTCTTACGACTCTTACTGAAAAATACACCCTAAACCCTAAATCTTTCTATATATATTCTTTTAAATTCCTCCCCGATTCCAACGACGCTTCTTCTGTTTGAGCAGAATCGGGGGGAAGCGTAAGCGCCGTGATACGCCATCCCTTTACGCCGTCCGTCGATCGTTGCGCTAAAGCGGGAAAAAAATACGGACACGTCGGATGGAGTCCATAAAGCTACGCGGACTCGGACGTAATATTTTCTCCTTTTAATGGGCCCAGTGCCGGTAAACATTTAAACTAAAAATTAATAAATATTTTAAGTTTAACATAAAATAAATATATATTTTTAAAAATTAAGAGTTGCATATTTATATTCGGTTGAAGCTACTAAAATTGAATAAAAAAATAAAAATTAAACAAGGTCTTAAGCATTAAAAGGGGAGCGAGAGCAACGATCCTATCCATAGGAATTTACGTTAGCAGGTGATTTTATTAAATAGGATTAGATATATTGTGCAGTGTTGGTGCGAGTCTAGCTCTAGAGTGCTTTAACTGAATGATTTAAAATTCATCCAATTTGATGAATTCTAAATTTACTAAAAATGAATCAAACAATAAATTTCAAATCAATCTCTCATATTCATTATATTCATTTTCACTAAATTAAAAAGCAAAATAAAATAAATCTCAATAATTTTTAATACACTTACACTCAAAAAATTGTGTAACCAAACATCCCCTAAATTAGTCCTTTATAATGTAGTATATTAGGACAAGAGTTTAGCTGCGAATTCAATCGATCATGGATTCACGAATATGAGCTGTTGAGACTTCACAATAAATAAGGCTGTGAAGTTGATTTGAAATTTTAATCATTTAAAATTTTTAAAAATATTTAAATTGACTTAAATTAAATTTGTCGATTGATTTAAGCTAATTTAAAATTTAATTTAATTAAACTTTAATATTTATATGCATTGCTTGACATGAAATTATGCATATGAATATGTGAATAAAGCATATTCGTTGGAAAAAATATTATCCAAGATAAAAAAATCAAACAAAATTTACATGCATATCACATAATTCTTATACATTTATATATCTAATACTTAATGTTTAATATTTTCAAACATATTTTTTTTTCTATTAATAAAAATGTATATTTCACTTTAAAATTAAAAAAATGATATTTTAATATAATATTAAAAAATTTAGATGCTATTTATGTAAAACAAAAATTATGTTATTATATAAATGTCAAAAATCAATATATCCTAATCATCCTAAGAGAATATATATATATATATATATATATAGAAAGAGAGAGAGAGAGAGAGAGAGAGAGAGAGAGAGAGAGAAGAGACTATAGGTTAACCTTCTTCGAAGAGTTTTGCTACTGCACTTCAAGGTTAAATAATTTGAAAAGAAACTCAAAAAAAAAATTATACTAAAAAAATTATTTCTTTATCCATTGACTGCTATATTATGTCTACTTCAGGTTACATCGATCTCCAATATGGTGTGGGATTCTTTAGTATAATTCATTTAAATTAAATCGCTTTATTACCATTTACCTTATAATAAACACCGTTCTAAAACTTAACAAAGTTTTTTTATTTAAATCATGTCTCTTAAGTAAACTAAATCATTCATCCAATTTCATGCGATCCAATAAGCTTTTTCCTTCCAGTTTACTGGATAAGACCTGCTTCATATACTTTTCAAATTCCAAGCTTCTATAACGCAACTTATCTCCGTTCACTATCTCCATGATTGGTCCCACGACATCGCCAATATTTAGTTGATGAAATCCAGTGATCGAGAGTCACGCTTCTCTTATTATTCACTATGTTCAATGCTTTATATTTGCCGTTACATACATGTAGCAAGAAGAATCGATGAGAAATATGAATTTATATTTCTATATGTATAAGTATCCAACCCTTATTACTCTTATTAGTGCAAAATAAAAATATTTACTTCAATGATGTCGATGTAGAGATAAAACCTCTGGCGAATTTTAACCGGAACCATCCACCATTTTAATTTTAGCTTGTGACTCATTGACTTGCAGAATATTGTCAATCCCACGGCATCGGAGTGAGGAGAGAGGCCTAAGACTTTTTCAGGGAATGGGCACGGAGGATAGTAATTGAATGTGAAAATTTGAATACCTCCCTTGAACATATCGTAAAGCTTCTCAGATTCAAGCCCTAGATTTTTGGATATCATTTTAATGAGGCCATCAACCAATCTCTTTACCTCATGTAAGCATCAAATGCCCTAAAAAAATTGACATTAATGACGCAGTATAAACATATAGTTTATGAGGGATTCATATACATACCATACAATTCTTATATATTTACATGTATAATATCTAAACTTTAATATTTAATATGTACATCAACAACATCTAAATCTTTAAATATCAAACTTTGTGGTATATAAATGTCTAAGAATTATGTAGTATGTATGTAACTCTTCCTATATTTTAATTTGCCGATGAATATGAGGGGGATTAGTTTAGCAATTAGTACCTGAATGAAGGTGGCTCAGTGGGCCAAAACCTCAGTTGTTTGAAGGTTGGAGGAAATGTAGCAAGGGCAAGCATGTCTCCCCAGTCAAGTTTTTGTTCCTCCGAGTGAACAAAAGTTTGTAGCCTTCTATTTGGCCTGGTAATTGAGCAAATTTCTCTTTCTCCTCTAATGGAAGCTTAAAGAACTCTTCAACGTCATGTCTCAGTTTGGTTAGTACATCTTCAGGTATACCATGATTTACCAACTATAGTTAACATTAAGGTAGCAAATTAAAAGGATCAAGTTGTTAGCCTCATCTGATTAAAATTAAATTCAATGATCAAGGTAAGAAAAGCATTATATTCTAATTTGTGAGTAGATGAATTAAGTCTACCAAGTTGAGAGGTAATTTGAATGTTTTAGAACAACAAAATTTTGTGATTATAGTGACGAAGCCAAGGCCTTAAGTCAAAGGAAGGAAAATAATAATTATTATAAAATTAATTTTATAATTATCTAGGCCACTTCCATCAAAACTCTACTATTATTTTATTGTTGATATGTTGAAAATGAATTGATGAAGAAGACTTTATGGTGAGATCTCAATCATTGACGGAGATGAAATGGGGCATGTAATATTTCTATGTGAGTTATTATTAGAATTATGATCTTAAGTGTTCAAATAAATCTTTTGATAAATTGACTTTGTTAAATTTTTATAAAAGTGATATAGAAGATATCATTAGAAGAAACCTATATAACACATGAAGCTCAGAAGACCTGAATTTGATGAGTTGTTAACGTGAGATCTTATGATAAAAATTCAAAAAAATAAACAGACATAAAAGACAAATAGCATAAATATAATAAGTATAGTATTTATATATATCATTTTAACAAAATCATAAAGATATTTTTAATTTAAATATATAATAATTTGTGAAGTAAAAAGATGATCCTTGCATAAAAAATAATAATCAAGAATCTCTTAAAATATTATATATAATTATATATGAATAAAAATAAAATTTTCCTACTATATAATATAACTATATTAGATTTTTTTAAATTTTGAGGGAATAAGAGTCATGAGCATAAGATATCTTAGTCTATTATTTGAGAGTTTTGATTTGCAATAAAAAAATATTAAGTTCAAGTTCTTATATATATATATATATATATAATTTGTGTAAATTTATAATTAAATTAACTTAAATGTCCCCAAAAAAATAAGAACGATCAGCCATCCGATCTAAAAATAATCAGATTTAATTCTTCGGTCAATCCTTGTATGCTAATAAAATATTCGGAATGAAGGAAAGAAAAAAAAATCTTTTCTGCAAAGGACTTGTTGCGTGCTGTAAATAGATTAAAAAAAAAGGGATAAACCTGAAAGAATCCCCAGTCTTCACAAGCGGAGTGGAGCTTTGCAGCTTCCTCATCAGAGTACTCGGCATCCAATAACCTGCCGAAATCGATGACCGGAATGCTTTCGACGGAGTATTCGTCGTCCCAGGCTACTATATCTTCCATCCTCTCGGGCCTTACATATCTTTTGGGAATCTCTGAGCTCACCTTCTCAGCGAGAGCCTGCACGTTGTCCACTTTCAAGGATCCTCCAAATCTCCCAAAACCGATATTTTCCTCCATCTCTCTCTTTCTCCTTCTTCAAAGAGTAAAGCTTTTTAATTTCATATAATTTCTTTGACGAGGTCGAATGGCTGAACACGCAGTACACAGCTTGAGATTTTTTTTTCCTTTTAAGACATTTGAAAATCTGTCATTTTGACTGAAATCTTACAAGTATTTTTTTCCAATATTTTTTTCTAGCGCAAACAAAATATTATTTCAAAATTTATAGTTTATTTGTTTCATTTGTCATTTAAATTTGATGATAAATTTATATGCGTGTATATATATATAAAATAAGGGAAGTGAGAAATTTTTTTAAATAAAATTAAAATTTTTTATCTCGCCAAGACTTTTCATCAAAGTATAAACTTGTCTTTAAAAAAATTATAATTGATTTATAATAACATATTAATTAATTAATTAGTAATAATATTCTAATAAATTAAATTAAATTTAAAATTATTTCAAGTTAATAATATCTTCATCAATTACGTTTGATAAATTATAAATTTAATTAAAATAAAAAAATTAATTAAATAAAATCATATAATGTTTTAATTAATAATTGATTAATAGATTTACTGGATGGTTTTGTGTAACAGCGAGCAAAAGTGAGAGAGAAAAATAAAGAGAATTTTGAAATCTCCGATATTACTTTTTTTTCCCATTAAAGTTTTCGAAGAAGAACCAAAGGAAAAAAGAGAGCCCATTAGAATAATAATTGATATATCCCTAAATTTTATAAATGATCTTAAATTAAAGCATGTATACAATCAAATTAAACAACTCAGGTAAAACAATACTAAAGGTCGAGAGCTCAAATGAAAATGAAAAAAAATCTACATATGAAAACTTCGAAATTACTACTGGATGATCAAATGACTTTCAAATTTGACGTGCTTATAGTCGAATCGAGCGGCTCGACAAAATGAATCCAACGAGCCTAAGATTACTCAAATCAAAGATCGTTTGGACAATCAAATAACCAAAATACTATCTATGATCAAATGAATCAATATACACCATCTGATGGAGTGTTTTTAGATTTTGGCTACAATGACCAAAATACCCCTCTCAGAATCCTATAATTAGAACCACATTCTTATCATGAAGGGAGGAGGTGAACTTGGGAGAAAGAGAGAGAGAGTAAGTTGTCATCACCATTATTATGATCGCCAATTCGCCATCGCCAACCATTACAATCCAACTACCTGATAGCTATTATAATCGATCGAATTCCCATTACTAGATTTCATATACAATTTTGTAATGCCGAGAAGACTTAAACTCACTCCAAAACGACATATTGTGGAGCATTTTCCGGGCCTGTGATTTTTCCTCTTCGAGATTTTTCACATAAAAATTCTAGAGTTTTTTATTCTTTTCAATTATTTGTATTTCCCAATGAATCTAAAGCGGAAGTTTTATTCTACGAATCGGTTTGCACGCAACAATTTGACATCGTCTATGGGAAACATTGTCTTTACGTCTTCACAATGGTTGACAATCTGACTTTATGTTCAGAGGAGCACCATCTATATGGTGGAGAAAATCTTATTCTGGAGAAACACATCGAACTCCGATCCTTCAGCTTTTGTTGGAAACTGAGGGGGCAACCCTTAATCTCAAAAGATCATCCAAATCAATATTCTAGATATTTAATTGATTATCAGCCCAAGAAACAAGTCAAAATTGAAGGATATTTAAACATTGAGAAGAATATAGCATGACAAACTATTATCTTTATATTAGAAGGCAATGATCAAGCAACTTTGGCTATAATCTCAACTGGGTGTTTTGATTTGACCTCTTTCACACAGGTTATGTCATCGAGTAATACTCTGACAAATAATCTTAGAAGAAAAAAAATGTTTAACCTCTTTAACATAGGTTAACGTCATACTTTGATAAAATAACCTCAGATGATAGTTAAAATTATTAGCTTCATCCACACAGGTTAAATGTCACCGAGTAATACTCTCACAAACAATCTCGGATATGTCATAATTTTGTACCTACTCTACACAAGTTAACGTCATCGAGTAATACTCTAACAAATAATCTCGGAAGAATTAAAATGTTTAACCTCTTCCACATAGGTTAATGTCATACTTTGATAAAACAATTGGATGAAAGTTAAAACTATTGACTTCTTCCACATGTTAAACCACCGGTAACACTAACAAATAACCCTGGATAAAAATCTTTATGAATTCCTGAAGGAAGAAAAGCTTTGATGGGAAGGAGGACAAGTTCCTCAGAAAGACTTCCAAGAGAGCAAGTGGCTGACATGGTCTCCACTCATCAAAAATCTCAGAAGGTAAAAGTCTTAGAAGGTACATGTGCATCAAAAATCTCAGAAGATACATGTACTTTAAAATCTAAGTAAAAGCTCGAATGTAAGGTACCCGATGGAGGAGAATAAATTGCAATCTTTTAGGAGAAATAACCACCAAATCATTTAAAATGAAACTTCTTTAAAATTGTCAAAGTTTCACTATTGATAGTTGGCATCATCGGATTATTCCCCGATACTTCGCAACCCATCATCTTGTATCTTTAGACATTAGATATTTGTTGAAGGATGCTCACCCTTGAAGATACTCTATAATTTTCAAGTTTGGAAGCACACTGGAGCCTAAATTGGGATCCACTAACTGTCAGTTGGAAACCTCAAGATCGGGGAGAACTTGAGTCTGCGAGAGGGGTCGGCACTATTATACAAGTTAGTGGAGGCTACTAAAGAGAAGAAAATAGAAACACATTGGAGCCTAGATTTGGGATGCACACCATCTAACCAGGTCAGTTGGAAACCCCGAGATCGGAAGAACTGGAGCCTGCGAGAGGGGTCGACACCATTATACAGGTTAGTGGAGGCTACCAAAGAGAAGAAAGTGAAGCACACCAAGTCTCTGGATGCGCCGCCAACAGTTAGTTGGAAACCCGAGAGGGGAGAACCTGGAGCTCGAGAGGGGTCAACACTATTATACAGTGGGAGGCTACCAAAGAAGAACTGAAGGCACACTGTTCAATTTGGACATCTCGCATAACTAGGTCTTCAAACCCCGACCAAGGAGAACTGAGCTCATGAGGGTCATGTACCAAGAGGAGAAATGAAGAGATGTGATTTTTTCCCTCCCAGAGTATTTATACTTGAAAAAGAGACTCTTCAAATTCTTTAAAGATTTTCTTTAAAAAAAACTCTTCATCTTCTTTTAAAATAATAATAATAAAGAGAAGAAAAAATATTCATATAAAAAAAATTCTTCATATTTCATTAAAAAAATTATTTATATTCTAAAAAAATTTCTTCACATTCCTCATTTAAAAAACTTTATCTCTTTCTTCTCTTCTTCTTCTTCTTAAATAAAAATATAGAAAAAATATAATTTTATGTCTATAATATAATTATATAAATATTAATAACTAATCTTAATAATTTTTAGTTAAAGTGATTTTATTTTTGGATGAAATAAATTTTATCATTAAAAAAAAAAGATAACAAATGATATATCCCTCTAAAAATTTATAAATGAATCACAAATCTCAAATTAAATCATGTATACAATCAAATTAAACGACTCAGTGAGACGAGTTCAACAATGCTAAGCGGTCAAACTCAAAAGCTCAATAGTTATATATGAAAACTTCAAAATACTACTAGATGATCAAATAGCTTTCAAATTTGATGTGTTTATAGTCGAATCAAGCGGCTCGATTAGACGAATCCAAAGAGCCTAAGATTACTCAAATCAAAGATCATTTAGATGGTCAAATCACCAAAATACTATCTATGATCAAATGAATCAATATACACCGTCCGATAGAGTATTTTTGGATTTTGGCTACAATAACCAAAATGCCCCTCTCAAAATCTTATAAATAGAACCCCATTCTTATTATGAAAGAAGGAGAGAGCCGAGAACTTGGAAGAAAGCTGAGAGAGATAGAAATTTGAAGCCTCATCGCCACCATTGCCACCTACATCATCGCCGACCGCCACCAACAACCGTTCCCAACTACCAGATATTAACTGATAAATTCTCATTATCAGGATTTATAACATACAACATTGTAATCCCGCTATCGGAAAGATTCAAACTCTGTACTCCAAAGTTGATATATAGTGAAGCATCTTTATTAGGCTAACCCTGTGATTTTTTACCCTCTTTTTGGGATTTTTCTACGTAAAAATTCTGGAGTTTCTTATTCTCTTTCCAACTATCTGTTGGATTTCCAACGGCTAAGGCGTGAAATTTTATTTTACTACTAAAGTTTTAAGACAATAATAATAATCAATTAATATTAATATAAAATATTTAAATTAATTAAATTATTTATAATTTAATCTAGTTGTATAATAAAATCTATATTTATTTAGATTTATAAGTTTTAAATCAATACTTAATTAAAATAGTACATTATTTAATTTAATTAGTTTTGTTTTAATTAAATTTATAATTTATCAAAAATAATTGATGAATTTATTATTAAATTAACTTAATTTTAACTAATTTAATAGAATATTATTAATGATTAATTAATATGTTATCATAGGATACTCATAATAAAGGCATTAAAATTTTATAAGATTTATACTTGATGAAAAATTCAAGATATATATATATATATATATATATATATATATATATATATATATATATATATATATATATATATATATATATATATATATATATGTGGAATCAGGGTGGTTGGGAGGGATAGTCATCATCTTTAAAATTTTGTTAGAACTATAAGAAAATAAATTAGCAATTAAGAAATAAATTTAACAAAACTATGTAAATAAAGATAAAAGTAATGAGATCAAATAGCACGGAGGGAGGCATAACTATCCTGAATAGATCAAACCATTGGTGCACCAATTTACGACTTTTCTACTCGTGAGATACAACTCGGCCTCACTTGATCGCGACCATGATTGACAAAACTTTAAACTAATTGCGTGTCTCTTGTTTCCCAAAAATGAAATAAAGAGAATGACAAGAAAAATTATGAATGAAGAAAGGAAGAGATAATATTGATTTTGTCATACACCAAGCTCACATAATCATTATTTATAAGTAAAGATGAGAGCCAAAAATATTAAATCACTAATAATTTATAGGTTATTAGTTGTTATTTTGTATATTAATTTATATATATATATATATATATATATTTATATATAAGTTACATAATATAATATTTTTATTATAATAACTTTAGAATAATAATGTAAAATAAATAACATTATTATAATGTTATGAACATTAATATATATATACAATATATATATATATATATATATATATATATTCATAAATAATTTTAAATTACATGCAATTTCATTTCAATTCATAAGTATTTTAGGATCTTAATAAGATCTCATTGCAGCAGCCTATTATTGCAACACTTATATAGGTGAGATCTCCAAGATACACTGCAATTATAATATCTCAGAAAATTTTTGCCTTTTGATCTCATTAAGAGCTATAACTCAACCTTATTTTCATTGCAATTTAGCACAAATATATATAAAGATAATATTCATAATATTTAAAATTGTGCTTTTATCAGCTCGACTTTCGCTTTTATCACATTGAACCTTCTATCATGGTGTTCCAATCTGAATGTTGGGTTTCCACTGTGATGACTATTTTAACCCCATCCCTTCTAATGATCTCAATATAGAAGTCTTTGCAAGCCCTTTCGTCAATGGATCTGCAATATTTTTCTCAGAGCAAATAAAATGGTAAGTAACAACACCTCTTTTATATAATTCATATAAAGAACTATGTCTTATTCTCATATGACCTTTTATATCATTGCATTTTACACTTTTTGCTTTTGCTAAACGGCTTGATTATCATAATTTATTAACATAGTAGGTATAAGTTTTTCAATATAACGTAAATAAAAAAATAATCTTTTAAGCCACTCAGCTTCAAAAGTAGTTAAGCCACTCGGCTTCAGAAGTAGCAAGATCAAGTGCTATAAATTCTACTTTCATAGTAGATCTAGAGATTAATATTTATTTAGTAGATTTTCATGATATTGCATCACCACAAAATGTGAAGAGATAACCACTAATGGCTTTTGTTTCACTAGTGTCGAATCCAACTAACATCATAATATCCTTCAAGACTATGGAAAACCACTATAATAAATACAATAGTTTATTATACCTTTTAAATATTTAAAATTATTTCTAGTGCTTTCCAATGAGTTTCACTAGGATTACTATTATATCTACTCAATTTTCCTACAACATAAGTAATATATTAGAGAATAATTTGCTAGATACATAAGACAACTAATTTTTTGAGAATATTTTAATTGTGATACACTATCACCTAAATTATTTATAAGATGTAAACTAAAGTTATATGGAGTGCCTACAGGACTCACATCTTGATAATTAAATTTTTTAAGGAGTTTTTGAATATAATGTGATTTAGTAATAGAAATGTTATTTGCATTTTTATAAATCTTTATACCTAGTATTACATTAGCTTCACCTAAATCTTTCATATCAAATTGAGTTGATAGAAACTCTTTAATATTATTTACAATATTGAGATTTGTATCAAAAATTAAAATATCATAAACATAAAGACATAAAATAATATAATCATGATCAATAATTTTAATATAAACACATTTATCGACTCACTAATCAAAATCCATATGACAATACTACTTTATCAAATTTTTCATGTCATTGTTTAGAGCTTACTTTAATTCATATAAAATTTTACTAATTTATAAACTTTATTTTCTTGACCTTTTACTATAAAATCTTAGGTTGATCCAAATAAATTTCTTCATCTAAATCACCATTTAAAATATAATTTTGCATCCATTTGATGTATAACTAAATTATATGTTGAAGATAAATCTAAAAGCAAACTAATTATAGAAATTCTAGCAACAGATAATAAATATCAAAATAGTCAACACAATTTTTTTGTGTATATCATTTGACTACTAATCTTGCTTTATATTTATCTATAGATCCATTTGAATTTTTTTTTTGAATATCCATTTACATCCAATAGTTTTATAACCTAGAGGCAAATCACAAAGTACCTAAATCTTATTTGATATAATAGAATCTATTTCATTATTAATAGCTTCTTTCCAAAATGACGCATCTATAGAATTCATAGCTTCATCAAAAGTAGTAGGATCATTTTCTAAAATAAATATTTTAGTTAAAAGAGAATAAAAATCATCACCTAAATTTTTCTTTTTTTAAATTCATTTATTTTTTTCTAATATTTTCCTCATTACTATTAGTTAAAATAGTATCATCATTATTTATTATTGAATTTTCTATTGAAGATTCTTTTTGATTAATATATTTTGTAATCTTATTTTTTATAAGAAATATATTTTCAAAAAATATAGTATCTCTAGATTCCATAATTGTATTAATAGAAATATCACTAATATCAGAGTTAATGATAAAAAAATCAATAAGTAGGATTATTAAGAGAATATCCAATGAATACATAATATATAGTTTTAGATCCTAATTTTCTCTTTTTACATTATGGAATAGATATTTTAGCTAAATTACCCTAAACTTTTAAATACTTCAAATTGAGTTTTCTATTTTTCCAAAATTCATAAGGTGTTTTATTAGAATCTTTATAAGTAATCTGATTTTAAATAAAACAAGTTGTTAATAAAGCTTCACCCCATAAATTATTTGGCAAATTTGATGAAATTTGCATTGCATTTATCATATTAATTAATGTTTTATTTTTCCGTTCTGCTATTCCATTAGATTGAAAAGAATATGGATGAGTAACTTGATGTATGATATCATTTTCTTCACAAAATTTATTAAATAATAGTGAAATATATTCCCCACCTCCATTCGATCTTAAAATTTTAATTTTCTTATTTAATTGATTTTCTACACTTAATCTATATTTCTTAAATATATCAAAACTTCATTTTTAGTTCTGATTAAATAAACATAGCAAAATTTTGAACATTCATCAATAAAGGTAATAAATAATCTTTTACCTCCTCTAGTTAAATTACCATTTTAATCACAAACATCACTATGAATAAAGTCTAATAAATTATTTTGCTTAATAGAAATAGATTTAAATGGCTTTTTAGTTTGTTTTGCTTGAGAGCAAATTTCACACGTCACATCTTTATTTATATCATTTTTAGATATTAAATTAATACACATCATTTTTTTAATTTTTTTGTAGTTTACATGTCCTAATCTTGCATGCCAAATGTTAGAAGAAATAATTAATGAAATATAAGGATTTAAGCAAAATATTTTATTATTAGAAAATGATACATTTAATTTAAATAAACCATAACGTAAATATCCTGTATCACAAATGATTCACTTTTGGTTATAATAACCTTATTTGACTCAAAAATAAGATGATAACCATGTTGAACAAGTAGTAAACCACTAATTGAATTTCTCCTAATATTCGGTACATACAAAACTGAATGTAATTTTAAATATTTTCATGATGATAATTTTAGATCAATATCTCCTTCGCCAATCACACTAGCTAATGCTCCATTGCCCATGCTTACACTTCCTCTTGGTGTATCCTAGTAAAAAGAAAATCAAGATTTATCAAAACTTACATGTATAGCTCTATCTATCCACCAATCGGTAGAATAATATGAAAAATTAATTTCAAATGATGGGCTAACATACCTCAAAGGAAGAGAATCATTGACATTGGAAGTGATCATATTAATTTTATGGTTGAGATCGATTTTGCTCAAATGTCTTGTTATTTTCTTTGGATGTCTTATCTTTCCGATAGTAACAAGCATTTGCAAGATGGTTGGTTCTCTCACATACCCAACATTCATTATGATTTTTATTTTTATTGCTAGACTTATGTAAAATTTATTTCTTAAACTTTTTATTAAATGGTTTAAAATTTTTCCGTTTAAAAATACTCTTTTCCGTTAGATTGATATGTGTTTGAGATTCAATTTTAGTTAGAGTTTTATCCTTTTCATTTTGTTTTTCTTCTATTCTAAGTGTATAATAAGATTATCAAGAGACATCTTATTTCTATTATGTCTAAGTGTTTGTGCAAATTGACTCCATGATTATGATAATTTTTTTATTATCGATGCAACTACAAATTGCTTATGCCATGTTCTTTCTAGATCATGAATAATATCTTGAATTTCATTTACTTGATCTAATATGGTGAATCACTCATTTTATATTCATTGAATGATTCAATTGAATATTTTCTAGACCCATATCTTCATTTCTATATTTTGATTCAAGTGCTTTACAAAGCTCAAAAGAAGATGTTGATGCACAAAATATGTCATAAAGACGATCGAAAAGAACACTAAGAACGTGCCCAAGACAAAGAAAATCAATCACTTGTGGAGTTTTTCCTTTTCCTAACCCTTCATCGAAAGAAGAATTATTTTCTCTTTCTGAATTAGGTTCGGAAAAAGGAGGATTATATATTGGAGAAATTAATTCTAAAAATGTCAATCAATATATAGTTTTCTTTTGCCATCTTTTAAAGTGTGTTCCTACAAATTTTTCCAGCTTAACATTATCATGACAAAGCGATATTTGTGTAGACATATTTTTTAATTGATGAAAATAATTAAAACAAAGAAAATATTTTGATATACTCTAAGATTGTTAGAATTATAAGGAAATAAATTAGCAATTAAGAAATAAATTTAACACAACTATGCAAATAAAAATAAAAGTAAAAGTCGAGGGGAGGCGTGCCAATGACACTATTCTTAGAGTAGATCAAGCATTGCATGCACCAATTTGCGGCTATCTTTTCTATTCGTGAGATACAACCCGCCCTCTTACCTTGATCGCATGCATCACGACTGATCGGCAAAACTTCGAACTAATCGCGTGTCTCTTGTTGCCCAAAAATGAAATGAAGAGAATGACAAGAAAATTTGTGAATGGAGAAAAGAAGAGAGAACATTCAGATTTTGTCATACCATTCAAGCTCACATAATCATCTATTTATAGGTGAAAGATGAGAGCCAAATATTAAATCACCTAATAATGATTTATTGCCATTACTCGTTATTTTAAATTATGAATTAATTTATTTGTATTTATTTAATTTATGTTATAAGTTACATAATTAATATTTTTATTATAATAATGTTAGAATAATAACATTATTATAACGCTATAACGTTATAATATATATATATATTATTTCGATAATAATTTTTACTAAACTCTGAATATTGTATAATACACTAATTATTCGTTGGCAAAATTTTTTAAACCAAGCACCTTTAAATCTAATTAGAATAGGCTTAAAAAAAAATTCAAAATAACATAAATTTGGATAATATAATGAAGTGCTACAAAATAATCATATGCTTGCCATCTTATCTTATATAATCATTGTCTTTTGATTGGTTAAATCTAAAAAATAAATTTTTTTTTAAAAGTGGAAATTACATACATATCACACAATTTAGCTCCCTCCTTCCTCACGTAAGCCATGTCACGTATTGTAAACAACATTTGGGATTAGATGTCGATAAATGTGGCATTACAAATTCATAATTAATAAATTTACAAAAAATTTGTACATGGTGCATAAAAAGGCATAATTTATCTTGTTTGGCAAATTCACATATATAGTCTCGGTGCAATTAATTATACATTACAGATTGATTTTTTTACTGGTTTCTTTCAGTTAACACTAAGTCTGAGATACATAGTGCAATTAATTATCGCATTACAAAAGTTTATTTACGATAACACTAACAATTAAACACATCATGAATAATAGATGACATGGTGCCGATAACAGCTAATCTCACATAAATGCGGAAATAGAAAACATTCCGATACATGATTATATCCATAAAAATATATTGGTAAATAAACACTAATACCATACATTTCAAGTACATAAGTTAGAGAAAATAAATAATACACTTCATGTACATAAGTCTAAAAGAAACAAATAGCTTTAACGAACAACTAGTGTAGCGCTTTGTGGACCGTATTCTTATTATAATTTTTGCATAGTTCACAATTTTGGACCGTTGAGCGTTCTCATATGTATTTGCATATGTTATGCATGCAGCGGCACTATCATTTGGTATAGTTCAATTATGATGACGGATAAATACATATCCGTCGGGAATATGAAAAAAATGTTTTGTCGTCTTGTGATACATTTGTAGAGTGTAGTACGGGGAAACATATTCTGAATGATTTACATGATGTTGCCCCATTACAACAATGACATGTGGACATGAATTGTTTTTTTATGCTACAAAACAGCAATTTAATCTTGAATGACATGGAGGACATTGAAAACCGGAATTCAATTACGTTTATTCTTGTAGGATCGAACATCTTAGTGCGCGCGCTCATTGTTATTGAGCTTTCTGGAGCGAAAATCGAATCATTCACGGATAAGTGAGATATCTGTCGTTTGTTGAAGACGACAACAAGGTTGTAGAAAATTGATGTTATTAAAGCCTGAATTGGTAAGCCACGTGCCCACTTTAGCACACCATTGAAATACTCGTCGTTAGTCATTGTCATAGGTATCATGATAATGCGCCACATCTCTTCTAGTAGCCAACAACCTCGGTTTAATATTTTTATATCGTAATGTGCGTGTAAATATGTGAATGTCGGTTGTATTTATAGCCATATGCATTTTTGGCACAATTCAGAATTATCGATCTGTCTTCTTGAAGTTTTCACGAGATGGCATAAGTGGCGGTGTTTTGCCCGATTAAAATTTATGCATGTATGTGATTAATATAACGCATAAGTCGGTTGTGTGCATATAAATGGAACCAACTCCCAATGTCATGATAAACCAAATCAAGACTCATTGCATTATACAATTAAATCGAAGGAACAAACCATTATTAACATCAATAAATGATTAGTAGAGTACTCATACTTTCCGGAGGAAAGTACCATCAAGACTTAGGATCGGTCTCTGAAATTTTCAATCGATATAGATGGTCTAAATGCCCGAAAATCGTTGAAAGCGGCGAGATAAACAGAGATAATTGTAATATAAAATACATCATGTATGACTCCTCCCACCAAATATAACTTGTATAGCCATTTTGCGGGAATCCCATGCTTTCATATAGAAAACTTTAATATTAAATTTTGATTTTATGCGACCGATAATTTCCACGGGTTCAAATCCAATGACATCTAATGGTAGGATGTTGTAGCTAATAAATTGAGAGGTGCCTTGCTATGTCCACTTTTTAATGGAAGAACATATGTGTGGCCTTGACATACTAGAAATCACCGCACCACCAAGCCTCTTTTATACGAGCATGTAGCCGCCAAACATGGCTTACTAGAATGATTGCTATGAATGCAAAGTACCGTGAACCTTATTTTATTAGAATCACTTATCATATTCCACATTATTTGACCAAAATGGTAAATTTAAGGTGCCTCTTGTCATGGAAACACATTCCTTCATTTATGCATTTGGAATGAACTAGAAAAATAAATTTGTTGGGAGGCCATCAAAGTTTAGTTCTTCATCCCATTCTTGGGTTGGACAAATGTAGTCATTATTACTAAACATGTTTTCTTTCATTACACTTTTGTTAGCATAATCTCTCAATATCGGTTCCAGCATTTGGATGGTGTTGTTCTCTCATATCACCTTGATGTCATTTTTATACGGCTGGTTGCTCGGGCATTATTATTAGCCCTCATCCCGGTTACGGAGCAACCTAATCTGATCCTCACCCATAGTTAGAAGTTGAGGCCATATGAGGATCATGAATAGGAGATCTATCATTATCATGTTCATCGCATTTGAATGTGTATAAGGTTAAGATGAAAATATACTCGATAAGCGGTTCAAACAACATACCAATGATATGGTTCCTGGCGGTATATGGTGTTGGAAGTTTTGATAGGCTGAAATTCATCTTATTATAATTATAGCTTGATATCATCTCTTGGTTTCAATTTAATTTCGCGTACACAAATAGGTTGCACACTTCTTTTTGATGACTCACAAACCGTCATCATTTAATGGTGTGAGCACCAAAAGAAACCTATGAGATTAATCATGTGAATCAATTTTAGTGACCGCATGATTGTATGTTTTAAAATCGGCCGGCCAAATTAATATAGGATGATTTTTCCGCTATCGTAGGAAGAAATCTCCTTTATAAGTTGGCCATAATATAGCACTAAACATACTATGTGAACTCATATTAATCAAATGTGTATTGGAGAATCTTTGAAGACTATTTAAATTATCTAAATTAATCTTCATCTCACGAACAAAAAAAAATCAAAGAAATCAAAGATCGACTTACGAAATGATTGGAAAATTATACTTCTTATAGATGAAAATAAGTTAAGTCTCGATAGAAAAATTATGCTTATCCCATACAAAAAATACATATTTTAAACTTACAATACATTTTTCAAATCCATAGTTTAGCACACATAACTACTCATTTGGGAAAGAGAGAACATCAGTAATTTATAGATGTAGAAGAATATTAAGAATAATCAAGACTACAAATCAGGACTTTACATAGCTATGATTTCTTCTTCATATTTGAATCTCCCTATTTGATACACATTCTCCATTCTCCATGGTAAATAACATAAGGAAAAGCATATCACATTCACAAACACTATACCTATTTGATATACTTTCTTCATTCTCCCTATTTGATACACTTTCTCCATTCTCAATGATAAATAACATAACAAATTTACTACACACAAATACTATACCTAAAGAAAAGCATATCACAATCACAAATAAAAGCATGTCACACTATACCTAAAGAAAACCCAAATTTGCTACACACTCCAAATCCACATTAAGTTTGCCTACAAACATCATAAAATATAACATATACATGTCACATTCACATATTACTTACTTATTTAAAAAAAAAAAGAAGGCAAAATATACCTTCTTTCCCACAAAATTGATCCGTATTTGGCATGAGTAGTGAGGCGGGGTGCTTGTCATTGCTGGGGAGGGCGCCGTCGGGATCTTGTGATCTCTTCCCACTTTTTAAAAAAATATTTATGAGTCGCGGTTTAAGGTAGCTTAATAAATATCTGATCGGTGGCGGATTAATATTGTCTTTTTTAAATTTTTTAAAATATCTAATCCATAATTAAGGTTTTAATCGTGCTTATTTTAAAAATTTTACCTTATTCCTTTACATTTATACCTCTAGATTTTGCCTCTCTTTAAATTATCAAAATTAAATTTATCATCAAATTTAAATAACATAAATAAAGGAAATAAATTATAAGTTTAATTATGAAGTAATACTTGTGCTAGAAAAAAATGTTTAGCTCCATCATTACTTATGATATATGTGAAATCAAATCTTTAACTTTGCAGTTTGGTTCTTTTTCAAACTTAAAAAAAAAAAAAAAAAAAATGTTTCTCTGCATAGGAACAGGACTGTTGGATTAATCCAATTTTCTAAAAAAAATGTAAATATGTAATGCTCGGGCCCCACAAAACATATATCCCAAAAATATTATCAACGATTGTGTTCACTTTATATTGTCCATCATTTTACAAAATATGAGTCTAGAGGTGAGGCTGAACCATTGCTTTAAATACTATTAAAATAAAAGTTAAAATAAATAATTATCTCACCTTTTTTTAATAATTTTACAGATTTTTTAATTAGTTAACCAGTAAAATATTTTGGCTTTTGAATAAGATAAAGTGAGAACATGTAAATATTAGCCCAGAATTACGAGAAATGTAAGCTTATAATATCTTCAAAATTCAGTTCATGTTATAATACATAAATTTTTTGTACTCAGGATAATTTTTTATATTTTTTTGAAGCATTTTTTGTAAGTTACAAGTCATCAACCGAGAGGAAAATAAATAAATAGTTTAAGAAGTAAAAATATATTTTATATGGTATTACAAATATGTTAAAGCTGTTGAGGATCAATTTTATTTTTAATTTTATTTAATATATATTTTAATTCGAAATAAACTATATTTAGCATCTTAAGAAAAAAAAAATATATATATATATATATATATTTATTTATTTATTTATATTTATATTATGATAGTGATAGTACTCATAGAAATAGTAACAGTTATGATAAGTGATCTTTGATTTGAAAATTTTGAAATAGAGTATAGAATTTTAATGAATTTTAAATTCATTTTATAGTTCATTTTTTATATATTTTAAATTCATTTAATTTTTGTCGAGTTTTGAATAACTCAAAGTCTTAATTATTGCAATCACCCCATAGTGGGTCACACCACTATCAATTATTATTGGCTAACTCAAAGTTTTCTCTAAATCTTGGAATCCATAACTATGATGGTGCGTGACCTCGATCTAGTTCTTTACCGTCGGGTTTGGCGACGATTAAGTATCCAAAATTCATGCTTTAGTTTTATCATTCATGCCTTTTAAGGCCTTTATTTTGATATAAAATATATTTCTATAAAAAATTTCCCCCCAATGACAACAGAAATTATATATATTTTTTAAACTTTGACTTCAAAAAGATTATGATTTATGTATATCTCATAAGATTTTTAATATACCTGTATTTTTTGAGCATTTTCTTTTCTGAGATTTTCGATGTATATATATACTTACGAGATTTTCTTAGATTTTGATGTCTTGCATTAGGCTTTATCTTTTGAGATTTTAACGTGGTTGTACATTCGATGTTTTTCAGATTTTTGATGTACCTTACTTGAACTTTTATCTTAGGTTTTAATGTACTTGTATCTTTTGAGGCTTTTGTCTTCTGAGATTTTTAATGTATTTATACTTTCTGAGGCTTTTTCCTTTTGAGGTTTTTAATGTACCTGTATATTCTAAGGCTTTTGCCTTCTGAGATTTTTAATGAGTGGAGACCCTGTAAGCCACTTGTTCTCTTGGAGTCTTTCCAGTGTGGATCTTGTCCTTCTTAGCTTCATCTTAGGCGTGCCTTCAGGGTTATCGTAGAGACTTTGTCTGACTTGCTTTCATGAGATTTTATAGTAAGTACCTTGTCTAGTACCAGCTTCCCATATAGGCTTCCTCATGGGTATGTCTTTTAAGAGATTTTATTGAATGCAACAAAGGAAGATTTAGTTGATAATAAAACTTATTTAGAAAATAAAATCTTTTAAACTTTTCAATAGAGTAAAATAGAAACTTAACTTTCTTTAGTCACTATTTTAGTGAGATCTTTCCTTAAATAAGTATTGGTGATATTTCTTACTCAATAACTCCACTTTTGATCTTCTTTTGATGACACGTATGTTGCTCAACAAGTAGCATCCATGTCCTGTTGTATTAAACGTTCAATTTCTTCCTTTAGATGAACGCAACTTTCAGTTGAATGTCATTTCGAACGGTGAAAGTGACAATATTGTGATTGTTTTCTGTCATTTGCATTTATCAATGAGTTTGACCATTTGAGATATTCAGAATTCTGAATATCTATTATGATATGAGTCCTAGACGTATTTAGTGGAGTATATGTAGAATTATCGTAATGTCATCGATCTTTTGAATATTTTTCTTATTTGTTTTGAGATACCGTTGTAACATCTTCTGATGCGTACGTATACTTAGAATTATTCTCAAATTATCATCTATCGTGATAATAACTTCATCGGTAATTTGTGCCTCTCGATGAATAAGATTAGCATAAGATGTAATGTATCTCATTAATGAAGAGTAGAAAGGCGGTCATACCTCCAAGAAAGATGCCTCTCAGGATCTACTCTTGAAATTTGTGAGCTTCATAAAAGAATCTTTAAAAGTAATCTTTAAGGGTTTCTCCTTCATTTTTAGAAAGATGAGAAGTCTTTGATGATTCTTGATTTGAGATAAATTGTTTGACAAAGAGTTTAGCCAAATGAGAAAAGTTGAGAACGGTCCCTTGGGGAGGGAATAAAACCGCATGCTTGCCCTTTAAGAGTGATAGGAAAAACTTGGTAGTAAAGCATGGGCTTGTTGAATATGCATAATAGTTACATGATCGATGTGCTCACAAGGATTAGGGGTTCTATCATAAGGTTCAATGTTAGGTAGTTTAAACCCCACTGAAACTGGTTGTTGAAGAACCATAACATGCAAAGGAGAAGATTCTTGAATACTTTGATGAGAGATGATTTGTTTATCTCTTGATGAAAATTCATCTCAAACAAGGTATTGTATTTCATCTCGAATAACTTCACGAGTTATCTCCATGAAACGGGGGTGATTTAATCCCATCAAAGAGGTAGGGGGATTCAAAGTTGGTCGGGCAATACGAGTATGATGAGTTGAGATGATTGTATAGTCATGATCCATATCAAGATGATGCACGGTGGCGGGGGGAGGATTTTGACATGATCATGAGGGGGTTCTTCATTAGTTTCTTCAAGAAAATTAACTCTATCATGTTGTTGATAAGTAGATTTCCTACAATTTATGGTAACATTCTTGATTGTTCTCTAGTAAGGCTGAAGGATTTGAAACTTGATGTTCCTCTATTCTTTGCATGCACTTCAAAAGTATGAAGTGCTCCACCCCTGGTGGTTTCGATCTTGTTGAGAAACTTAGTTGTCTTACATGATAAAATAATGGAATCTCCTTCCCCTGAGCGTCAAACTATCGCGTGTTAGAAAACTCTTAGTGATAGAATAAAATTTCATGCCTTAGTTTTGTATGGAATCTAGCACACACAGATAGTTGAAAATAAAATAAAACTCAGTACACATGAAAAATCTAGAAAGAGCGAAAAAAGCTAGTCCAATAAAAATGCTCAACTATATATTTTAGAGTACTAAGTTTAAGTTTTTTCCGATGATGGGATTACAAGATCATATGTATGAAATCGATAATGGAAATTTGATTCAAGTTTACGCTATACATAGTGGTTTGAAAGCGGTTGTTGGTGGTAGTGGCGTGGTGATGACAAACTTCAAACTTCTAGCTCTCTCCCAACTTTCTTCCAAGTTTGCTTCTAGCTCCTTCTCCCCTCATGACAAGAATGTGGTCCTATTTAAAGGATTCTGAGAGGGGTATTTTGGTCATTATAGCCAAAATCTCAAAACACTTCATCGGATGGTTTATATCGATTCATTTGATCATAAATAATTTTTTTGGTGATTTGACCATTCAAATAATCTTCAATTTGAGTGATCTTATGCTCATTAGATTCGCCTCGTCCAGCCGCTCGATTCAACTATAAGCATGTCAAATTTGGAAGTCATTTGATCATACAGTCAGTGTTTTAAAGTTTTCATATGTTTTGGGCTTGATTGAGCTCATTTTGGCTCGATTTGATCCGATTCAGTGTTATTAGACTCATCTCAGTTGTTTAATTTGATCACATCCTTTAACTTGAAATTCATGCTTAATTTATAAATTTTAGAGGGATATATCAAAGTGTAGCATCAATTGGGAGGCATCGACCATATCTTTAATTAGTCCTTGTGATTCATTTATTTGTAGCAATAATAATGTCACTGTAGGATCGAGTGTGAGAAAGCCTATGACCTTCGGGACTTAGACATGGAGGATAGTAATTGAATCTTAATGGTAACCCTCATTGAACATCTCATAAAGCTCCTCAAATTGAAGTCCTAAATTCTTCAACATTATTTTTAGAAGATCATCACTTTCTTCACCTCCTTTGCATATTCATTCAGTTTCCACGAAATATGGATTAAGAGCAAGATTAATGCAAAGTAATAAATATACTTTCTAACAATTAATGATTTTAGTGAGATTAATGCAAAAATTAGTACTTGCAAGAAGGTGGATTTGTTGGCCAAAATCTTAGTTGTTTTGAAATTGGAGGAAATGTTCCACGGTAAAGCATGTCTCCCCAATCAAGCTTTTGTTCCTCGAATGAACAAAGGCTTGGCCATATACTCTAATTGACGATAATTGAGCTATTTTCTCTTTCTCATTCAATGGAAGCTTAAAGAACTCTTCAATGTCTCGTCTCAATTTGCTCATTACATCTTCATGTATGCCATGATTGATTAACTATAGTTCAAACATTAAGCACTTGATTAAAATGATTAAGAAAGATGATTATGAAGCTTTATGCTCTCTCAATTATTTGCTACTTATGTGCATCTTCTTATTAAGATTGAAATAAAAGAAAGATGAGACAAGTAGCATGATAGAAAGTATATGTATTGCCTAGTTAGACATTTTTTTTTTTCAAAATGGGGAAGTTAAGTATTTTTATTGTATTGAGAAAGTAAAATTTTAATGTTTACTTATGAAAATAAGGGTTTATTAATGTATCTATGTTTTATATATAATTACAAATTAAAGTTGTAGGAGGGCATGTGTCCATTCATAAATCACCTAATTAGATGGATCTATTGGCATATATATATATATATATATATATGTTATCATTAGTATATAATAATATAAAGAAAGAGAAGATTAAAAAAGAAAAAATATATTTATGATATGTATATATGTATATGTTTAACATAAATATAGTTATACAACAACAACAACAAGCCTTAATCCCACTAGGTGGGGTCTACATGAATCTTCGTCTCCATTGTGTCTATTGTGTCAAGTTCTCATTTAAATCAAGTATACTAAGATAATTTTTATACATCTTAACCAAGTCTTTTAGGTCTACCTCAGCTTTCTTAACATAAACAAATCTAATGCATCTACTCTCCTAATCGGGTCATGGACGGTCGCTTTATGTGGTCAAACCATCTAAAACTCTCCTAATCTTATCTACCACGAGCTACTCCAACTTTTTCCCAATATACTCATTTTGCATTCTATCTCTCTGAGTAAAGTCATTCATCCACTAAGCATCCTCATCTCTAACACTTAACTTAGTCTTATGCTTCTCTTTTATTGGCCATTCATCATAAGTCATTGCGTCTTACCACCATCATATAAAATTTTCCTTAAGTTTAAGTGGAGCTTTTCTATCACATAATAGGCGGATGCATTCCTCCACTTCAATCCGACTTGAATTCTACTAATAACATCTCCATCTATTTCACCATCATTTTGAACAATAGAGCCTAAATATCTACGCTCACTCTTATTAATGACTTGTTCTAATGTCACAACCTACCACTAAAACTTCTACAACTAATTACACTCCATATATTATTTAGATCTACTTAAACGAAAACCTTTAAACTCTGAGTTGACCTCCATAATTCAAATTTACTTGGACTCCCTCTCTATTATTATCAACAAGAAGAATGTCATCAAGCATACAGGTACATCTTCTTGTAAATGCCTAGTAAGAACATCCATAACTAAAGTAAAAGATAAGGGCTTAAAGCTGATCATTGATGTAATCCAACTGAAATAGGAAAATATTTTGTCAATCCTCCTTGTGTTTGGACACAAATAACAACTATAGTATACATATTCTTAATGACTTGAATATAACCAATATTAACTCTTTTCTGTTCTAGAACTCTCCAAAGAACATCTCTTGAAACTTTATCATAAGCTTTCTCTAAATCAATAAATATCATATATAAATCCTCCTTACTTTCTCTATGCTTCTCCATCAAACCCCTTAATAAATGTATAGCATCCATAGTAGATCTACCTGGCATGAAACCAAATTGATTGTGAAACTTACGTATCGTAACTTGCTCATTACTCTCTCCCATAATTTTAATGTATGGCACATTAACTTAATTCCTCTATAATTTGCACACTCTTGTGCATCACCTTTATTCTTAAATATAAGAACCAACAAACTATTTCTCCACTCATCTAGCATCTTTTTAGTCTTTAAAATGACATTAAAAAGATTTGTAAGCCAAGAAATTCCTTGATCTCCTAAATATTTCCACACTTCCATTAGAATATTATCGGTCTACTAATTTTCCATATTTCATTTTCTTTAAAGCTTCACTAACTTCGATTTACTAATATGATAAAATGAAATTCTCTATTTTTGTTTAGACTAAGGTTGCTAAAATCAATCAACTTTCAGATCCTTCATTGAAAAGTTCATCAAAATACCTCATCCAATTTATTTTAAATATCCTTTTCTAAAAAAAGCATTTTATTATTTTCATCCTTAATACACCTTGAACTATGTCTTTACTTCTCCTATCTCTTTGGTTGGCTAACTTATACATACATCTTTCACCTTCTTTGGTATCTAATCTATTGTATAAATCACTAAAGCTAAATTTTTTTGCATCATATCTTGCTTTCTTAGAACCTCTAGTCACTTTATATCTTTCCCAATTCTCCGAGTTTTTACATCTAAACCAAGTTTTATAACAATACTTCTTATTTTTTATCTTTTCTTGCACACTCTGACTCCACCACCAATTTGATTCTCCAAGCACATCTTTAGCAACTTGCTTAATTTTACTTATTATTTTTTCCCACATAATGTTAGCTTCCTCATGAACATCCCAAATTCTAATCTCTTGTAGCTTGCTTTTAAAATATTTTTATTTGTGTTCTTTAAGTGTCCCCATCTAATTCTAGGACAATAATTTGTTTATTTTTCTCTTACAACCTTTTCATCTTAAAATAAAATTAATCGATGTTGGGTACTTAGATTTTACTTGGTTTACAATCTTTTATATAACAATCTATTTTCTTTCAGAAAATAATTAATCATGTTTTACTAGATCCATTTTTATAAGTAATAATATGTTCATCTCTTTTAAATAAAGTGTTAGCAACTAAAATCATAAGCTAAAGCAAAATCTAATATAGTCTTACCTTCTTCATTAGTCACTCAAATCTACTTTGAATACTTTTAAAATCTTTTACCACTCTTGTCATTTAAATCTCCTCCAATAAATACTTTTTTCAAGAATCTTTTGTATTAATCCTCTAATTCATTCCAAATTTTCTTTTACCTCCAAACCTTCATATACACTTATAACATTGATAATCTATCTATAATCTTTAAAATTTATAATTTTTCACATCTATTAATATTTATAACATTATCCTTCAAACTTTATCTATAATCTACCATTTCTAGTTCGACTTTTACGAATACCAGTTTAAAACCTAAACTATCTATCTCCTTGCCTTCTAACCCATTTAGTTTCTTGAACACATAAAATATTTATCTTTCTATGAACCATAATATCTTTGTTATTAATTTACGTAGAACCTATATTTCAAGATCCTAACTAATTCTGGTTTCATGGACTAACTTCTTTGCCATCCATAATGTGGAACCCTTGCTTATTTAACTTCTTCAAGACATCTCTGACTCTTTTATATTTTTCAATTCAAGCCATACAATTCTCACTTAGCCCTAGCATTAACACAATGATTTAAATGATTCATGTCATGATTATTTTGACAAGTTTCTTACGTATATACTTTACTCTCCACTCTCCAGGACTTGTAGTGATAGTGTATAAACATATTTATATATATTTTATAAATATAAATAAGCATAATATATTTTAAGTTTACTATTAAAGTATGTTATTATTTCCATTAAAATCAAGTTATCATTTTAAAGAATGCTACATATTTAATACCTTCCATTTATATTCTTTTTTTATATATATGTACATAAATTAGACAAATAAAATTCAAAATACTTTCTTTATTTTGAATAATATTATATGTATATATATTAGTTTGTAAATAATAAAATAAAGTAAAATAAAAATGAAAATGAAATGGGGATGGGTTAAATAAAAGAATATTAATTGATATATAAACTGTACAAATTTTATATAAAAATATATATTAATTAAATTAAATTTTAAAATAAAATCAAAATCCTCTCATATCTTCTCACCCACATGCCTTGTCCTTGACGGTTTTGCAAAAGACAAAGGAAATATTTTTTTAATAATTCCTATTCCTCTCTAGAAAAAAAAAAAAAAAAAGAAGAATTTCTGATTTCTTTTTGCATCCGCTCGGTCCTCACAGTCTCTCGACTCGCTTCTGCACTCGATCTGAAGAAATGAAACCTCGCCTCCTCTCCGTTCGCTCTCGTCCTCCTTCGAGCTTCATGCCACAAGCCGCAATCGATTCTCCTCGAATCCTTCCTCACATCGCTGACCGAGCGTCATCGTAAGCCTTATCTCCCTTCTCCGGTCTCTCTTTCGCAAATGAGGGCAGCTGAGATCTCCGTCATCGACGAGTTCCTCTCGGCATACCCTTGATTCCTCTTCTGATCATTCCTTTTGCCACAGCCGAGAAGAACTCCATCATCAAACATTCCTCTAATCTCCGACATTTTCCCATTTCTTTCCTCTCTCTCTCGGCATACCCTTTCTGGAATCTCTCGTCCGAATCTGACTGGACAACAGTTCATAGCATCTCAATGTGTTTCAACCTACCTAAGACCGATCCCTTCCTATCTGTACAGGGCCATCCGCCCTCCAATTGAACACCCAACTCACGTCTCTTCTTAGCCAGCCCTCTTGCCTCTCAATTCTAGGCACGAAATATGCTACCTGCGGCTTTTCACATCTCCATTCTCTTCCCAGATTGAAGGCCAACCTACTAAATCGAGCTACCTTGTCTACCTTTTTAGCCCATTTTCCTACAACCAACGTCTTCACTCTAGGATCCCTTCCAACTGTAGCTTCCTGCTGCCAGAATCAATGACTTCTTACTCATTGTTGCTGCTCAACATCCCTCCTCTCCTCCAACTCTACAAACTATAACTTTCCTTCCTTCGTTGACCTGCTTAGACACCAAACCGAGAGTTGCCAAGTCCCACTTATCCCTCATTCTCTTTCTCTTCATAAACATTAAAAAAAATCATTATTATTATTGGTTGTCAAATCAGCCACTTTGTTGATCATTACAAATGTGCAACAAAATGAGTTTGAATATGTGTAAAAATTATATGTATATGTGTATGTTTGATTTTATACTTTTTGTATATCGTTTATGATAAGATAAAATTAGTAGATGTTTTAAAATAATATACATTAGACGATATTGTTAGATCATCTCACTATGTGAAATATGAAATTTAGACTAAATTTACTAAAAAAAAAAAAGGAAATCAAAACTTACTTAAAAGCACTAAAAAAAATCTAAAACTAAAATTGGACTAAGAAAGTAATGTAAATGTGAGTATTGAACAAACAAATAAAAAAAGTTACAATTTAAAAAAAATTGAGAACCCACCCAAATTTTGAGCTAATTTTTTTCTCCTTCTCTTTAAAGATTTCAAACTCAAGCATGAAATGAAGCCTACTCAATTTATAAGAAAGAATGAACATCATTTGATGACTTGCTCACAAATATAAATATGACTTTCAATTGAGTAATTAAATTTTAATGCAACTTGCATTGAGAACTAAGTTGAATAACTAGATCCTAGTGTTGATGTTGAAGATCTATTCAATAAGCGTTCGAATTATAATATTTTATTCTAAGCGAATTAAAAATAATTTCAATTGAGCACAATCAAGCTTAGAAAATAAATATGAAGCTTGATATCTCACTATGAGCAAATGTGAATTTATATTTTCATAACATGGACAAGATTTATCATTGATTATTTCAAATGTCGATTCTTGAATAATAAGCATTACAAATCGATTAACAAATAATTTATATTTTAATTCATATTGAGCAAGATGAAAGAGAGTTGAATAAATTTAAATGAGGTGATAAATAATTTGGTAAATAGCTTGAATGCAATTCTTGCAATATCCATTTATAAAATTGAGATGTAAATAGAGTGGTGAGTGAATCAAACTCACTCAAATCTCACTTCCTCCACTCTGCTTTGCCTTCACCTTCACCTCAGCTTGGTAATTATAAATTGAATGCAATTCTTTTGTACAAAGCGATACAAATTAAAATTTACACAAATTATGAGCTTTTCAATCCAAAATTAGAAAATTTTCATTTTAATTATGATTTATTAATTAGATGAAATTATTTAAGCTAAAAAGCTACATGTTTATATATATTTAAATTTAATTTCAATAAAAGTACTAAGTTGGGATTAAATAAAAATAAAATGAAATCATAATTTAAAAAATAATATTTGAATTATCAAATATATGGAGAACAATGTTGAATGTTTAAATTTAGGTGTTTGAGATCTTTTGGGTTAAAAACTAAATTGACTTAAATATCTTATACTAAAAAATTATGCAATTATTTTGACAGAGAAACAATCATTTTGAAAGCTTCATATTTTTAAAATTCAATATTCTAAATATATGCTTATATGAAATGGGTGAATTTTAGAGATTCGCATTCTTTGGGACATGATTCTCTTTCCATCTTTGGTTAGTTATATATATAGTATAGTAGCAACAAAATTTTTAAAATTTCAAAATAAATTAATGATTTAAATGATTAATAAACTAAAATTATTAATGGATAAGACTCTATATTGAAAGAATAATTATATATAGTATACTTTTATTACATTATTGTCAGTATCTACATTTTGAAAGTATGAGGTAAAATGATAATTGATGATTACTAATCCCCATCATTCATTTGTGCGGATCAAAATACTCCTTTCCTATTAGTGGTGTAAACATTGTTTATAGCATCATTTATGAGATGTTGGAGCTACCATTCAATTTGGTAGCATGGATTTTCCGACGCCATACAACTTACGAAGTACATCCATGGAGCACTGCCATGATGGAAGCCTCATCGAAGCTCCTACACATCTTAATCCATGCAACAACCATCCTCTATTAAGGAGATCCCTCAAAGAGAGCTTGATGTTTGAAAGACTGTCCAAGCCCCATGATGAAGAGGACCGTCATTGGGCTCTATCTTTAATGCCTCATGGTACAACTACTTTGCCAATTGAAACTTTCATACAGAGACATGATTTTGAGGCTTCCTCATCGGAAGAAATTAACTAGATGTTGACCTCACTTTTGGATTGAGTTCTTGTGGAGAAAAATTCCCACATATAGAATTAGCCTTGGTGAAAGGAGAAGGCAAAATTATATATGTGAAAATTTGTCTTAAGACACATCGTAGATCCTTGATATATTCTGATCATATGTCATCAAGGTATAGTGTACTATCTCAAAAGGCAGTCTACCCTTTAATGGAACCCATGACCAATAAGGACTCTTGGGGATGTGCATATATACGAGATTCCTTTAAATGGAAAAAATAAAGTAGGTTTATTTTAAACGGGTTGTTAAGTTCCTTACACAAGCCCCCAGTTAATTACATCAAAGGGAGATCTAGAAAACTCGATTAAGGTAAATGATCATTGTCTAAGACTTCAATAGGAAGGACTATCATTCGATTGTTTTGTATTTTAAAGATCAAATGGGATTGATCAAGAGGGAGTTATTATCAAAGCCAAAATGGAAATAAGTAGGAGATGCTCGATGATAGGAAACTAGAATCTCAAACTATCCTAAAATTGGGTTTTACATTTAGAAATTGATTTAATTTATTTGAGTTTATTTTCATTAAAATTTTAGGACTTAAGATTCCTTAACACAATTAGGTGAGGAACTATGCTTATGGCCTACAAGGGGAAGCAACCTAACCTAATTTAGGGAGCTTAGGTAGAAAAGAACTAAATCTAAGGCAAAAAAAGGGTAATTAGTTTGCCTCCAAGAGGACAAATCACAACTTGACTTCAGCACGGGGTGGTGCCAACTAACTCATCCTTTGATTTCAAATATATATAAACAAGTCTTTATGCTTATGCAAGATAGCTAGGTTATTTTTAGTTAGAAAGAGACTAAGTCCTTAAACTCACTCCCTAAAGAGACTAGAGCATGTAAAGGGACTAGATCATGTAAAGGGACATGTTTCAAATGACCTAAATCTAATGTAATTTAAATTTCATTTTATTTTATTTTTGGACAATTATTTTGACTCAAGCTAATAGGATTTTTATGACTAATGTATGAGAAATCAGATTATTGGCCAAAATCAGCGAGAAGTTTAGGAGGTGAGTTTCCACCACAGCCCTCAAAGGTCAAGCTGGGTTCTCTGACAAAGATGGAAGCCCTCCAATCAAGAGTGAAATAAGATGCATTTGTGCATGATATTATAAAGAAATGCTCATCCAGTAGGGTTGCTAATTTTTTTATCTTTTTAATCTAAGCTTTTAGGTGAGGTTAAGTTGTTTAATTTTAATTTGAATTGTTAAGTCGGTAAAAGATTTATTTTTTCCTAAAGAGCCTAATCTACATCTAGGCAAACATAAAGCAAGCAAGAAACTAGGAAAGCATGCCACTTAATGCAAAAATAAAATAAATCATCAAATAATTTATAAAGTTAATCGAAAAAAGACTAAATGGTCGTTTGTGGTCAGGCATCACCGCACAAACCCAAAAATATCAAATTGGGTATCCGAGCTCTACCCTTATACAACTCAGGTTACAAATGAATTAAATTACAATTTAAGCAAAGGAATTCATTGTTATGGGGTCTTCAAGCTTTATTCTTCCTTCTTCTTTTCTTCTTTCTCCTCTTCTTCTTTTCTTTTGTTTCTTCTTCTTCTTTTGGTTCCTCCTTTGGATGGTTGGATGGTAGATGCTCCAAGGCCTCACATGGTGTATAAGATGAGATCTTATGACCAATGTTCATCCTAATCCCCATAACAAATCATTCCAAAATCCTAAATATACAAACTTTTACATGAAAAAGGAAAAGAATAAATCTAACACCTACAAAATAAAGGTTAGTTAAATCACACCACACAAATATCAAGCATGTATATTGGACTTATCACCCCACATATGAGTGACTAAGTCCACCTGACCTATGGATTATGCAAAAGGGTATAAGCACACAAGCGAAGCATTTATATTTTTATTTATGATATCACCCTTAAGCACAATCTCTAAAAAATAAGTTAGACTAAGCACGTCCTACCATTCATTCTACGAGCATACACCCTAACATCAATCTAAAACATTCATCACAAAACAAAACATAACATCAAACCATGCACCGACCTAACCTAAAGCTAGAAGTGGTGACTTAGGCTAATGTGTGTGCTTTGAAGGTTTGTGTGGCATACTTAGCTTAGGACCTTAGGTTCAAGTTTTCTAAGTGTGAAGGACATGTTCAACGTAGAGGAGGATTTTATTTAAGTTGTTTAAGTGTTATGGGTCATTTTTATTTCATGTTTTAATTTGATTTGAGTGAAACCTACAATTAATTATTAAGTTATGAAGAGAGGGAAAGAGAAGAGAACTTCTCTTTCCTTCCCTAATCCTTAAGTAATTTCTAAGGTAAGTTCACATTTTAATTTCATTTAGGTGAATATTTTGAGTACATCTTTTAATCAATCCTAAGTTTAGATAAACCCTAAAGAAACTTATTCAAAAAAAGAATTTTAAGATTAAATAAAATGAATCAAAATTCACACAACACACATTACTTCAATTCTTTCCCAACATATATAACATGAATGTGGATGGACCCTAAGCATATATATACATGCAAATGAGAGTAATTAACACACTTTATGATGCATGCTAAGTAATCCATTTAAGAAAATTTAGAAGTTTAAACATGTATGATTTTCTTAAGTAGAAAGGGTTTTCCTTATCCAAAATTTCACATACATGCATGAAAGTAAGAAAGATATAAGTGAGTAGCCATTATTAACCAAAGGTGTAAGTTATAAGACCTACTTAGATACTTAAAGCCTCACAACCTCGGGGTTGTCCGGACTAATATACCACTTTGTACTAACATACATATAAAAAAATGAAATGGAAAAGGAATATGCAAAAGTTGTTTAATAGTTTCATTTTGTTTATGCAATTTATTCATGCAAGCATAAGCAATCCTTCTTAGATGATGATAGGGATGAATAGGGTATGAGATTAAGTAAGTGTTGGGTTTTTTCAAATGAACCCTACATCTTACCAACCCTATTCTAAACTATGCTAACATAAGAAAGGAAGAAAATGCTACACTAAACATGACTTTATAATCTATCACATGCAAGCTTATAATTAAGATATAAGAATATCACACTTTAATTTGATGTTTCATTTATAGGTTTTGAAAATACTTTGGATTTAGTAGTGATAATAGCCACTCATATTTTACTTTAGCCAACACATGCACATTTGACATAAAGTAAACAATTTCATTTTGAAATATGAAATTATGAATGCATGAATCACATGACATACAATTTAACATGTTGGGAAAGATCTAAAGCAATGCAATCATGTAAAAAACTCACTTTAGTTAAATCTTAAAGACATTCTTAAAGAATAAGACAATTTAGAATAAATCAAAGTGAATTTCAAAATGATTTTTGTTTAGTTTGAAGTCTGATTTAATTTTAAAAGGGTGAGATGAGTTTGTTGTTCTAACCCATTCCCTATGTTTTTTTTATTTTTTTAATTTTTGATAATTAAATCTATTTTAAGTGTTGATTAGGTTAGAGTATGAATTAAGTAGCTTAATTAACCCTTACATACACCATAGAAAAATTAACTAAGTAATTATGAGCCAATGAGATGACATAAAACCCACAAAGTATTTAAATTTGCAATGCACCTAATAATGAAAAGGCCTAATGTAATTTAGCTCACAATTAAAAGTTAATTAAGCAAAAGGGTTTAGCTTAAGTACTTTTAAAACACCCTTTCATACTTATGAAAGGGGTTTTAATTTTCTTAATTGAACTTAAGTTGTTAAACACCTAAGCATCTACCTAATGTAGATTAATTAACTTATAGAAACTTTTAGAATTTTTGAAAGTTGTTTAAAGGGATAATTAATGAATCAACCCTTAATTAAGAGGGGATTAAGGAGAGAAAAGGGGGTTTAGGAAATAGCTTTGGGGAAATACCCCAAAATTATTCCATAAAATCCTTACTCATTGGATTTGACCTTAATCAACCTTAATCATAGGGTAAATCCACTAATCATACCTTAATTACCCTTAATTATATGAAGGGATAATTAGGGAATGAGTTAGAAATTTTCCGTATTAAGACCTCAATAAATTTCAAGAAAATTAGGGAGGTCATCCCAAAATGAACCTAGACATTTGAGATTAATTGGTGACTTAATTAGTGAATAATTAACTAATTAACATTCTCAAAGAAACCCAAATTCAGAGAAAAGGGGAATTCAAAATATATTGAAAATAATTTAAAAATATTCTAGATGAAATTATCTATCCAAGGCATTTTTATTTTTATTTTTATTTTTTTGATTTTTTTATGAGGACTTATAATTTTTAGAAGCTATATGGATTAATTAGTTAAATAACTAATCCCCACTTAATACCCAGCCCATGACGTGACACATGGCAGCGACGGTCAGTGCGCTTTACACGCGTCACACCATGAGCTACCCACTTAAACATCAAATCAAGGGGTGGCGTGCGCTTTTATCTTCGTCGATCAAAGATGACTATAAAAAAAAATAGAAAAGGGATTTATAAAGCGTGATCAATTGTCATCTAAAAACGTGGATCGGCGAGATGGGCGAAGTTCTTCCAGGATGAATGTGAACCATTCACGCATCCAGATCTAGCCCAATGATAAATTCATTCAAGACTCAACCCACATCATCTAAAGGACTAGAGCGGACAATCCAATGGTGGATTTCACATGCAATAAAAATTCCTTTCATAAAGGACCTACACCTCTCAATCTAAGTGGTCAAAAAATCACTAACCTCACCGGTGCTCGAGATGATGGGGTAAGCAGTGAAGATGAAGCCACATTGAAGTTCCTAGGTCTTGAGGTTGAGTGGTTGAATGGGTGGACCAACTCCTCCTGATCTCCCTTGCAGCTTTGATTGAATTGAGTTCTTCCTTGTTGTGGGAACTCAATTGGAAGCTTGGGTAGGCTTGAATTGTCCTTGGATGATGATTGTAGAAGGTGTAAAGATCAAGTGTAGATGTTGGGAATTAGATCAAGCTCCCTTATTTTGCATGCAAAAAATTAAGAATGGAAGATTCAAATCCTCTTTGGGCCTTGGGAAAGCTCTCACGATGTTTCTAAGATTTCCTAGGTTCCAATCGAGTATGAGTTAATTCAAATTTTAGTGGAATAGGAGGAGTATATCTCCCCCTATGGAAATCGGACTGCCGGCAATGAGCTTGCCGTTTTGATCCAATTGACCTTATAAAGTGGGCTATTTAGGTTTTTAGATCAATGCACATGGTATGGTTGGCGGAGGAGTGGAATCTTGCTCCCATGTGCATCAAATTGAGCATGAGGGGAGTTTAATTGAATTTTGCCATAAGTGTTTGGTCCATGGGCCAAATGGGTTGACCAAACCCATTGGGTTTGCACCACTCATCATTAAGTCCCCTTGAGCTTTAGAAAGCCTCAAGTGATTGTGATGAGTGTATGACCAAAATACCAAGGAAATTTATCTATGCCTAAGGTTAAAATAGTCATTTTGCTATTTTTTCAATTTGGGTATGTTTGGTATGTTGAGAATAATAGGTTTGGCGAAGTTCCAATGGATTTGAAATCCATTTGATAGGGTTTGGCACATGTTGATCCATTTAGGTCAAAATGGGTCAACTTGAGTCAAGTTAACCAATTGGTCAAATTGGGTCAAACTAAGGGTTGGGTCAAGTTCATATGACCATTTGAAATGTTTTGGTGCCTTTGGTTTGGTTCAATTTGGATTAGATTTGGTTTTGGAACATATGACTCATTTAGGTCAAATGGGTCAAGTTGACCCATTTATTACCCATTTGACCTATTTGGGTTAGATCAGGGTAGGTTTAGGTTTGGTTAGTAATATGGAGTGGATTTATATCTTTGTTTCCAATCAATTTGGGTTACAATTTTTGGCTCAACATGACCCCTTTAGGTTATGTTGGGTCTAAGGTCAATTTTTGGGTTGGGTTTTAGTTGGCCAATTGAGGCTTTGGTCAAGTTCCAGTGATTTGGGATGGACTTGACCCATTGGTTTCAATCAATTTGGCTTAGATCAAGTTTTGACACATTTTGGCCCTTTAGGTAAAATGGGTCAAGTCAAGTGGGTAGGTTAGGCTCAAATGTTGGCTTGGTAAAATTCAAACATAGGTCATGAGTGAACTTGGATCAATGGTTTCAATCAATTTAGCCTATGGTGGAATTTGGCTATGTTAGTTTCATTTTAGGTTAATGTTGACTTAGTCAACCCTTAGGTTTGATTTGGTTTGACCCAATTTGATTGATTGATCATCCATGATGATTGTTGATCATGATGGGAGGCAAGTATGAGTTTGGTTCAATCCAATTTGGTTAGGATCAAAGTTGGCTCAAGGGTACTTTAGGTCACTTTGGGTCAAGTGAGCCTAAGTGGGTCAAATGACTTGGTAAAGCTTGATTTGAAGTTGATTGATCTTGTATATAGAGTTATGACTGAAATATAAACCCATTTACAAGAGATTTGAGTCAAATGGATTTTGATCCATTTGAAAATTTCATATTCAAAGGAAGAATATGAAGGGTTTTGTTTGATTTTGATTTGGGTTTTGATTTGAGGATTGGAGTTTGGATTTTATATGCTCGATTGTAGGATTGATTGAACCATGAGAGAAAATCAAGAGTTTGGCAATTTTGAATTTTAAGATTTTGGCTTGAAAGGCTTAGATTTGGGTTTGGGTGGATTTGAATTTGATTTTGGAGTTGATTTTGATTGCTTGAATTTATATTTCATTTATATATGTGAATATAAATGAGAATATAAATTGATCATGAGAAAATTTCAAGAGTTTGAAAGAGTTTAATCATGATTTGGGATAAATCCATTAAAGAAATTTAAAGGATTTAAGAGAATTTTAATTTGAAATTTAATTTTGAATTGGATTTGATAGATTTATATTTATATTTCATTTATATATATATGAATGAAATAAAAATTGATTTTGAAAATCTATGAGTTTGAAATGGTTTGATCAAAGTTTAGGTTAAATCCATTAATGAAAATTAAGGGATTTAAGAGAATTTCAAGGATTTTAAATTTGGAATTTAATTTTAGGCTTTGATTTCATTGATTTATATTTATATTTCATTTATATATGAGAATATAAATGAGGATATAAATAAGTTTTGAGAAAATCTCAGGGATTTGAATTGATTTGATTAAGGTTTAGAGTTGATTTTGGTTAAGTCCTTTAATGGAAAGTTAAAGGGACTTGAGGAAATTTCATGAATTGATTTGGAATTTTGGATTTGATTTGATGGGTTTGAATTTATATTTCATTTATATATGAGAATATAAATGAGAATATAAATGGATCATGAGAAAATCTCAAAGGTTTGAATAACTTAGATCATGATTTTGGCTAAGTCCTTAGAAAGGGTTAAGGACTTAGAAATTTGAACTTAGGAATTTTGATGGATTTTAATCATGAGTTTCAATCATAACTTTCAATGGATTTCAATCATGGAATTGAATCATAGATTTGATTTTGGAAAATCAAATAGAATTGATTTGGAGTTTGACTTGAAAGAAGGAAAGTGAGGAATGGTTTAAGCTAAAGGGTAGAAGATTTTCTAACCCAAGGCATGACCTATTCTGGCTAACTCTTCTAAGTCTTAGTCTGGGAGTGTGTCCACCTAACAACTAGATTTTCTTAAGACTAAGGAAGCCTTAAAATTTAAGAGAAGTCTTATGCCTAAGATGGAGGTGTTGAGAGCTCATTCTAAAAATGAGGTCCTTGTTCTTTTTCATCATAGATCTAGGACTCAAATAAAAGCTCTTTAGTCTTAAGATACTTCTAGTGATTAGATGAACACATAGCCTAAGTCTAGACTTGAAGAGTTAGCCATAGAATAGGTTATAGAAGACTTGCACATCCTATATCCTTAAACCTAATCCTTGCTTCCTCCCAAACCTCAAATTATCAAATCATCAATTCCAAATCAAATAATTTTAGAATCATGATTGGATCCTTGATTCTTTCTTGAAGGTGTGGGTTGAGTTTATGGATTAACGAGCTAATTCAGCGATCCATGGAAAAATCCATCATTCATCTCAAAAGATGGATCCACCCATCCATTACGTGATTGAATACCCGTAATCAAATTTCAAAATCCCTATGTTTCCTTCTTAATCATATTTGATCTTGGCCAGATCTTAAATTGCATAAAATCAAAATCATTCAAAATTCTTCGATTTGACAAATTTTATCCACGTTGGAATAAATGTCAAACCATGTTAAAGATTAAGGGTTAATTAATACTATTTTAATTAATTTTTAAGCCTTAAACTTCAAAAGCATTTCAATCTTAAGAAAATCCAAAAAATATAAATGATAATCATTTGAATATATTTCAAAGGGAATCAGACAATTATTATTATTTAATTTTGAAAAGTTTCTTCTTACTTAAGGTTTAATTAAAATTTAATTAGACTAATTTTCTCTAATTAATTACCCAATTAATTTCAAACTTTGAGATATTTACACCTCAATTCCTCATTTTCTTGGAATTTATTAGGAGTTAGTTGAATTGATTAAGCCTTGACTCTCTTAACTTAGTATGATAATTAATCAAATGTGATATTGATCCATCAAATGACTGAATTCCATCATTGAGTTCATTAGCCTCTAATAGTGGAGAAACTTTGAATGGGTTGACACTCTTACAATCTTTCCTTTCTTCCATTCCTCTTTAAAATTAATTAATTAATAAATTCAAACCCAATAATATTTGAACTTTAATTAACAAATTGAAAGATTTAATTGAGACTTAGTCTTCTCTATCCAAAATCATTTTCATATTGTTGATTAAGGATATAATAGGATTTAATTAAATAATTAATGAACTTAATTAAGATTAAACCTACCTTCCTTAAGTAACTCTTGGGTAGCTCTTTGGGTGTTCAATAACCTAAGAGAGGTAAAATGGTTAGCTCACATGTGTGAAAACCATAAAATGATAAGTGACTCATTTAAGCAATTGACTATTAATTATGAGCCAATTGCATTGACCTCTTTCATTTCTTAAGCATTGCTAATTTACTTTTCATGTGGTTGCATCTCATGTTGGCTCATCATTATTTGGTTAATTAGCTTAAGGTGACATAGGTAAGGGTTAAATTAATTGATTTTATTCCTTCAACCTAATTAATTAAATCAAATCAACTCATATATGGAATGAGATTGGATTATCAAACCTCTTTCACATTTCTTTAATAAATCAAACATAAAGATAAAATGGCTTTAAGAAACTTTGGCTTATTTTAAATGAGTTTGTTTTGTATGATTGTCCTTAGACTTAGTTGGATTGAAATCTCATGTTTGTGTTTCTTTATTTCCTTCCAATTATGTTAAAGTGTTGTATGCCACTTATATTCATGCATTTATTTCTTCCAAATTAATCAAATGAAAATGATTTCATTTATGCCAATTGTATGTGTTGACTTATTAGACATATGTTGGCTATTATCACTATTAAATGTCAAATGTATTTTTTTAAAAGCTAATTAATGAAAATAATATGTACATTGTGACTTTGTTATACATAAGATGCATGTGAATATAAGCAATGTATGAAAAGTCTCTTTCTTACATTCATGTGTTGATTTGGATAAGTTTGAATGTTAATGGGTATATTAGTTTGGACATTCAGATGCACTTTAAGTAGCCCAAAGGTTTTTGACCTCTCTCCATGAACAAATAGCTCTGGATTTCATTCTTATGCATCTTAACATTAGGATTTAGATAGAGTTTTAATTCATTTACAAATAAATCAATTCAATTAAATTCTACTTTTTTGATTTTCTATTCTTATAGTTGCTTATACATCAATATGGTATATTGTCAGACATTGGAGATGGGCTTTTAACAGGAGGTTTACCCCACTCAGCAGAATAATGCTTATTTGCCAAAACTTTCATACATTTGAATGTGTATTTGAATTAATGAAAACCTTAATTTTATTAAAAGATGTGCATTCATATTTTGTTCAAGTGGTTGGATTGATTAGTCATATGATTTAGAGTTCTTTTCTTATACTTTTGTATAGAATTTAGATAGAGTTTTAAATTAATATGGAAAAATGATTCAACCAAATGAAACATCAATTTCAAGTATATTTGCTTACATTCAACATTTAAGTGTGCTAGATACAAATTGCATGTATAGGTATGTTTGACTTAATCATGTGCATGATATATATGATGGAAAGAAATGAACAAACATGTATTATGTAGTAATTAATTTCAATTAATCTTAAGATGTCTTTCTTATTGAATGAGATCATTTAAAGTGAACTTAAATCTAGGATTTAAAATATGTAATAAGCCATTATTGACCTCATTTTTTTAGGATGAGCTCTCAACCCCTCCATCTTAGACATAGGACTCCTCTTAGACTTTAGATCAGTCTTAAGACATCAATTAATTAGGTGGACACTCAACCTAGCCAGAGACTTAGAAAGTTTATATAGGAATGGTCATGCCTTAAGGAAAATTTGCTATATGGCAAAACTCCTCACTTCCTTTATGTGATTAAAATCAACTCCAAACTCATATGCTTCAACTAGTCAAATTTGAATCAATTTCAATGATCAAATCATGAATCAATTCCAAATAATCAAATGATTGAAATCAAATTCAAATTAAAATCTTTTAAGCCTTTGATTAATATTATGGACTTAGCTCAAATAACATCAAATTAATTTAAATTCAAGAAATTTTCTAATTTATATTCTCATTTATATTCACATATATAAATAAATATAAATTAATCAATGAATAACTCAAATTCAAATTCCAAAATCTTTCAGCCTTTTGATTCTATCTTGTAGTTAGCTCAAATCAAATCCAAATCAATTCAAATTCAGAAATTTTTCATAAACTTATATTCTCATTTATATTCACATATATAAATGAAATATAAATTCAAATCAATCACTAAATCAATTCAATTCAAGTTTAAAATCTTTCTAAGTCCTAATTCCTCTTAAGCTAAATCATGTTCAAATCAAGTCAAACTCATGAAATTTTCTCACAACCCATTTATATTCACATATATAAATGAAATATAAATTCAAATCAATCAAATCAAATCCAAAATTTAAACCCAAATAAAAAAAATCTTTCTAAGTCTTTTAATTCCCTCTTAAGGACTTGCTTTAAATCAAGTTCAAATCACTTGAATCCTTGAAATTTTCTTATAACCCATTTATATTTTCATTTATATTCACATATATAAATGAAATATATCAAAACAAAACTCAACTCAATCAAAATTCAGAAAATCTAACTTAAGCCTTTCATGTCAAATTCTTGAACTTAGCCAAATCAAACTCAAATCAAGCAAACCCTTTTTCTTCATGAATAAATCAATCCAACAATTGAATCCAAATATAAACACAAATTTCAATCATCAAATCAAAATCTAGCTAAAGTCAAACCCATATTCACCCTTTTGACTTGAAATGAAATGAATCAAAACCAATTTGACTTCAAATCTCTTGCAAATGGATTTATATTTCAATCATAAATTCATATGTGAGTTCCCAAGCTTGAATCAAGCCTTGAAGCCAACTAAACCCAATTAGCTCACTTGATCCAAAGTTGCCAATTTGACCTACATGAACCAAATTCAATTCAATCCAAATCAAAGTGAATTAAACCACCCAAACTTCATGTCATGTTTGTTGATCATAATAGGTTAATCAATTGTCATGAATTGGGTCAAACCAAGTCAACCAAAACGTTGACCAAGTCAACCCTTTAACCCATATGAACCAAACAAAGTGCAATAAACTAAATTGATTTGACCAATGGCTCAGTTCACTCAAATTATTATTGAACTTGACCAAAGTCTCAATTAAAACTTGACCAATTGGACAACTAGTCAACCTATTGACCATGAACTTAACTTGACAAATCAAATCAAGCCAAAATCAAATTAAACCCAAATTGATTGAAATCAAAGCTTGCAATATATTCAAAATGATCAACCAAATCCAAACCAACCATGATTAGGTCAAATTAGTCAACTTAGCCCAACTTGACCTAAAGGATCAAATTGGCCAAAATCCAAATTTAATCCAAATTAAATCAAATTGATCGAAACTAATTGAACCAATGCAATAAAATGATCATTTGAACTTGATCTTTTGGTTTGACTAATTTACCAATGATCAACTACCATTTTGAACCAATTTGACCCAAATAGGTCAAATTAACAAAATAAACTAAATGAACTTCAAATGACATGAAATTTGGTCCAACACTTTTGACCCATTTCAAATCTTCCCAAATCAAATTCAATGTCAAATGACCACTTTGCCCTTGGGTCAAGGGCATCCCATGAAAAAGATACTTTCTCAGTGGTCATTTCTCTTCTTCCACTTGGCACTTATCCATTAGTCCACATAGGCATCAAGGACATTTTGACCCAATGGTTGAAGCCATGACTATGGGAGGTAAAATCACCTCATCTCATTGGAACACTTGGCATGAAGGACTCTCACCTAAAACACCCATTTATCCTTCATGGAGCCACTTTCTATGCCTTAGTCAACCATGGGGAGCCACTGGGATGATTCTCTTATTCCCAACCACCCCAAGCCAAATGAAATGAGTTTGGAGCCAAAATTTTAAACATATTCATTTTTTGTTCACTTTTGATTCCAAGACATTAGAGGGAAGAAAACACCCATTCCTCATTCTCACTCTCTTAGAGCTCCCAAAGTTATTGAAATCACACTTCATTTTGGAGAAATGCTTCAAAACTAAGTGGATTTAAAGAAAATGGTGACCAAAAGAAACTTCATTTCGACATGAAGGCGATCAAGCTCATTCAAGGCCTCTTCCTTGCTCAACAATGTGTTGATCATCATGTAAAAAATCATCGGTGAGGTAACTTTCAAAAAACTGTAGCCGGCCTTATGATCCTTCATTTTACAACAATTTTTGCATAATTTTAAGGAATTTATCCTAGATAATCACACATTTTTACTTTAAATTATCTCAATTAGAAAAATTTTTAGTATGAATGATAAAAAGTCATTTGAACATATTTTCACTTAGAATTTCTCATTATAAAAAAATCTTAATTTTCTTTATTCACCATGTAAAGTAGAATCGTAATCCTGGTTAATCGGATGACTATCAACATGGTCTGCAATAACTCTTTGGATTGCTTATGCATATGGGCTATCCGTGCGGCTTGCATGATATGAATGCGTCGATATGATAGACTGGTTTGTGTCGATATGGACCATCATTGTGATACCTTGAGCAACTTCTGGGTTGCCATGCATTGGCCACTTTCAATTTGTCTGGTTTGGTGCTTGCATGTATAGATATCTTGTCATTCATGCATGTGAGAAATAAATAAAATGTTGTGTGTTTTGTGATAGTAATTCACTTTACTTAATCTTAAAATTCCTTTCTTTTTGAATAAGTTTATTTAGAGAAAGTTAAACTTAAGATTAATTAAAATACATAATAAAACATTCACTAAATATAAATCATTAATTAATCTACCTTAGAAATCACTTAAGGTAGGGAGGAAAGAGAAGTTCTCTTCTCTTTTCCTCTCTTTACAACCTTTAGTAATTAAGTAGGTTCATTCAAACCAAATCAAATCATTAAAAAAAAATTAACCCATATCAACTAAACAACTTAAATGAGACCACCCTTCTAAGTTGAACCTTTTCACACTTAGAAAATCTAATCTTAAAACTTTAAGCATACCACAAACCACATGGCACACACATTAGGCTAAGTCACCACTTATAGTATGTTAGGGGTGGTGCATGGTTTGATGTTTGCTTTATTTTGTGATGTGATATTTTAGTGTGGATGTTAGGGTGTATGCAGAGAATGAATGGTAGGATTTTTAGTCTAATCATTATCTTCTGTGATTTGCTTAAGAGCTTTAATAAAAATGTAACTACTTTTGCTATGTAAGTTGCTTACACACTTAAGAATAATCCAAAAATTGGCCAGGTGGACTTGATTACCCATGTGTGGGGTGCTAAGTCTAATTTATTTATATACATGCTTAGGAATATGCAGTTTATTTAGCTAATCTCTATTTTACAAGTTTTATTTAGATTTACTTTTTCCCTTCTCATGTACTTTTATAATTAAGATTTTGGAATGATTGTTATGGGGGATTAGGATGAGCATTGGTTATAAGATCGCATCTTATGTACCATGTGAAGCCTTTGAAGTATCCACATTCCAACCATCCAAAAGAAGGAACCAAAAGAAGAAGAAAGAAGAAAAGAATGAAGAAATGAAGAATGAAAACACCCATAACATAAATTCCTTGCTTAATTGTAATTAATTGATGTATAATCGTTGTATAAGGGTGAAATTTTACCCAATTTATTTTCAGTTTTGTGGTGATACTTTATTCTTTTGTGTTAGCTTTATAAAATATTTGATGTTTTGTTTAGCTTCTGCATTAAGATGTTATATTTTCTTAGTTTCTTCCTTGCTTTGATGTATGGCACGGATGGTGATTAGGCTCTTAGGAAAAATAAATTTTCTACCAAATTAATCAACTCAAAATTAAAATAAATAACTCATAATCTCATTTAAAGCCTAAGTTAAAATCAAGATAAAAGAATTAGCAACCTTTTATTTGGATGAGCATTTCTTTTAACATCATGCATAAAATATATTATTCCATTCTTGATGGGCTTCCACCTTTTTGAAAACGGCGACCTTTGAGAGCCATGGTAGAAACAAACCTCCCCCAGATTTTGGCCTATTTCTTATGCATTAGAATATGAATCCTATAAGTCAAATGATTGTCTAAATGAAAGTAAAATGTAATATATTTTGCATTAGATCTAGGTCATTTTTCATGCCCTTACATGATCTAGTCTCTTAGGGAGTGAGTTTATGGACTTGGTCTCTTTCTAAAATAAATAACAGTCTAGCTATCTTGCAAAAACATATGACTTGCTTACATGAATTTAAAATCGTAGGAAGAGTTAGTTGGTGGCCATCCCCAGGTAGTTGTAAGTCCAAGCAGTGGGGTGATTTGTCTTCTCTTGTGGAGACAAACCAAATACCCATTTTTTAGCTTGAATTTAGGTCAAGCTTTTGGCCTTCGCCAAAGCTCCCTAGATTTAGGTTCTGAGGTTGCTTCTCCCTTCTATAGGCCATAAGCATAAATCTCACCTCTTGCATTTCCATGACCTTGCATAATAGAATTATAAGTCTTAAATTTCTAATAAAAATCCAACTCAAACAAATAAATCCTTTTTCAAATTTAAAAAATGTAAAGTCGAAGCATATGATAGATTGAGATGCTCACTAGGTTTCCTAGCATCGTGAGAATCTCCTACTAATCTTCCTTTGGCTTCGATAATAACTGTCTCCCATTGATCAATCCCATTTGATCTTCTAAAATAAACCAATTTATTGATAGTCTAACCTTCAAAATCTTTGGAGACAATGATCATTTACCTTGTCAGTATTCTTGAATCTCATTCCTTAAGATGTAATTAACTATGAGGGTTTGCCCATAGGAAATTTAATGAACGATTTAAAATAAACCTACTTTACTTTTCTATAAAATAGGGAAGAATCTAGTACATATGAAGACCCATAGTCTTTGTCCTTATAGTGATTAGGTCCATTAGAGTGGTGATTTCTACCTTTTTTAGATAGTGCACTCTCCTCAATATCATACCGTCACTAATAAGAATATCAGGATCTACGTGGTGTCCCAATGAAAGGAATACATTTATATTTTCATTTATCCTCTTCAAAAAGATAGTTGAAGGCGAAAATAATTTCACCACAACCATTCACTAAAAGGAATTGATTAATAAATTTACTTTAGATATGACTTAAGGTGGGGATAAAAGACAATGATCATCTCTTTCTTTCTCTTTATAACACTTAGTTGTTTTGTGTAGGTCAAATGAATCAAAAGAAAATATTAAGCAAAATTTACAATTCAATTAAACCACTTAAAGTGAAACCACCCTTTATAATTAATGTCCTTCATACTTATAGAATGATAACTCAAAAGCCTAGTTAGAACATACCACACAATCCTTAATACACACACATTAGATTAGGTCACCATTTCTAGCTTTATGTTAGAGCGGTGCATGGTTTGATGTATGCTTCATTTTATGATGTATTGTTGAAAACTAGATGTTTGGATGTTTGCTTTGTAGACTGGATGTTAGGCCGTGATTAGTGTAATCATGTTTTATGCAGGAGATTATGCTTAAAGGGCACTTAAAATAAATATAAATGCTCTCTTTTGTAGGTTTCTTAACTACTAAGCATAATCTAAATTAAGACATGTGGACTTGGTTACCCATGTGCAGGGTGCTAAGTCCAAATTATACATATATTTTTGGGTTATATGATTTATTTAGCTAACACTTATTTTGCTGGTGTAGTTAGATTTTATTTTCCTATTTTTGAGATAATTGTGCATTAGAAATTTGGTTAAGTGTTATGGGGGTTAAGGATGAACATTAGAAGGTTTAATCTTGGGGTGCCATGTGATGATGCTTAGAAATCATCAAATGAAGTAAGTCAAAGAAGAAATGGAAGAACCATGAAGACTTGAAGACTCCCTCATAACACTTATCATTTATAAGTTGTAATTATTCTTTCATATATCGGGTTATATAAGGGTAGATTTACTTTTTTTCTTTTAGGATGTACATCACAATTAAAATTATTCTTTCACGTAGGCTTTATAAATTGTTTGATGATTTGTTTACATTATCAATAGAAATGGCATGTATTTTTTTAGTTTCTTAATGTATGATGATTTAATGTGTGGCTAGATCCTTAGGCTCTTAGGAAAAAATTAATCTTTTACCCCAATCAGAACTCATAATCTAATTCTCTAAATAACTCATAACCTCATTTAAAGTCTAGGTATTAAATCATGATAATTAAAATATTTAGTAACCCCTTAGCTGAATGTTGTATGCTTAATATCATGCATATCATATTATTTCACTTTTCTAAGAGAGGGTTTCCATCCTGCAAAGGAAATTTGAACTTTGAGGGTATCCTACACCTCTTTTTCTCATTTAGTAACCCTATTTCATCATGCATTTAGGCATATAAAATTCTATGGCCCGTGTCAAAATAAAAGTCAAAATCAAATAAAATTTGATAAAATTTACATTAGGCTAACTCATTATTCTACCACTCATTTCTAATCTCTTAGAGAGTGAGTTTAAGAACTTTAGTTTTCTTCTAAATAATAACAACCTAACCATCTTACAAAATATATGACTTGACTACATTATTTAAAATGTAGGAAGAGTTATTTGGTACACTCTAGGTGGTTATAAGTCCAACGGAGTGGTTTACTCTCTCTTGTGAGATAAAAATATGTCCACCTTAGATTTGGGATGTGATTGGCCTCACTAAAGCTCCCAGATTTAGAATCAGGTTGTTGTTCCTTCCATAAGCATAAATTCTCACCTCTTGTATTTCCAACCTTGTGGAAAGGAATCATAAGTCTAATTTTTAATAAAATTTCAACTCAAATACATAATTCCCTCAATTTTAAATATATAAAGCCCAACCATAGGATATGTTGGGCTCACTAGATTTTCTAGTATCATGAGCATTCCATACTCATCTTTTTTTGGCTTCGATAATAATTCTCTCCTTTTGATCTATCCCACTTGATTTTTCAAACATAACTAATTTATTAATAATCATAATTTTGAAATCTTTGGAGATAACAATTGTCTACTTTAATCGAGAGTATTCCTAAGGAACTCACCTTCCTTAGGATGTAATTAACTATGGGGGCTTGCCCCCATAGGAAACTTTAGAACCCAGTTTAAAGAAACCCTACTTTATTCATCCATGTAAAGTAGGGAAAAAATTTCTAGTACATTCGAAGACCCATCATGCCTTAGGAGTACTTATTAGGTGATTAGGTCCAACATAGGGTAGTGATTTTTATCTTTCAAGATAGTGCACTACTTCTTATTATCATACCCGATCACCTCAATAAGTACACCATCGGATCTGCGTGGTATCCCCCCCATACTTACATATAAACTAAAAATAAATACCAAACGAGAAGGCAAAGAAGAAGAAGAAAATGTTGAGTTGAGGGCTCAACAAATCCTACCAGAATAACCAATGGAACAAAGAATATCACTGCCAGAAGCGAGTATTCCTACCCATATCAACTTTGATAATATAAAATGGGTAAAAATAAATAGCTTTACTAGCGAGATGAAGTAATCCTTTTGGGTTCAACAACATCAAGCCCCAGTACCATAGAGGAGATAGCCTAAAACACTGTTCTTTAAAATACACAATGTTCTTAAAGTAGCCAAGGAAAGAGGCATAATGAAAAGAAAATTTCAAAGGCCCATGGTGATTGAAAATACTGAAGCCTTGCTAAGGAGGTTGTCATCACTTATGGATAATCATAAAGCAAAGTATGCCACTGCATCAGGTGTGAACCACTTGTCTAAGAATCACACCGAAGGTCCTAAAAGGGTAAGCGGATATGGAGGCCAAGGTATCGTGATGAAATTCCTTTGAAAGGAAAAGTGTGAAATCGATGCATATTCAAAATCCACATCAAAATAACTCATCATAAGTGGATACCCAAAAGAAGGAAGTTGGTGATAAAACTTATGATGGTCAACACCTGGAGAATCCTCTAGGGATCCCATCTTTTCAATTCACCCCAGAGGAAGTTGACTTTGATCGCTAGTCCCCAATCAAAAAAAATGTTTGTTCCACATGTTGAAGGATATTTAGTGGAGGCATTGATCAAGAATTCATGTAGAGAGGGCGATGAAGAGAACTATGGATGTAGAAGTCATCTATATGGTGAGACATATAGATGACTCTCTTCACACTAGCATCCCAGTGAACGAACCTAAATTTGTTTATGAAGAAGAGTCATCATAAAAGCCAGTAGAAGATGGATCTTCAATCTCTACTGAAGAGGAGGAAGAAGAAGAAGATCAAAATGAAAAGGAGATGATAGGAGTTGAGGCTATTTATATGGTTGAACTAGGAACTGATCAGCCTTGTACACGCTTTTATAATCAACGTCGTCGCTCAGCTCCAGCAATAACTATCCCTACAAATGCACAAAGAGAATGACAATCAAGTTCCTCAGATGAGCAAGGAGGAGGAGAACAAAAAGAAATAAAGGAAGAACAAGAGCATGCATTTGTTGACACCGTGGCACTAGCTAGAGAGCAAAGACAAATGCAACGTCAACTGGAAGCTAATGATAAGGAAATTTTATAGCTTAGTGCTAAGATGAATGAGATGATGACACAAATGAATATTATGATGGATATGATGCAGTAGAATATCACATCAAATGTAGCACCAGTTCTACCAACTAATCAACAAGTAGTTAATAATGCTACTATACCACCAGTCACTCTGATACCTCAAGCTCCTATAGTACATGTTATACCTGAAGGGATGAGTTAAGCTAATCAACTTCTTCTTCAATCGATAATTCAAAATGTGGCAAGTACATCTGAAATAGTAATAGCTACTTAACTGGAAATGAAAATCAATGAAAAGAATAAGGCAGTTAAAACTTTAGAGCAAGCTGAAAAGTTAGTGAGTAAAGATCACCCTAATCCTGCTGAATATGATCAAGTGTCATACTTGAAAGGTTACTTAGTACCAAAATTTAAAACTTTTAGTGAGTATGGTAATTCAAAACAAAATCTAGTCCAATTCAAGGCTACTTGTGGTAACACTGGAGGGAATGATGCACTACTTTTCTGCTAATTTACCAGCAGCCTGATCTCAACTGCTTTTGAGTGGTACACAAAATTGTTAAATGATTCTGTCAATACTTTTGTTGAGTTGGAGATAATGTTCATAAAAAGGTTCGCTAGTGTAATCAAAAAAATAATGATCACTGACCTGGCCTTGCTAAAGAGAGAAGAAAAGATGAGTCAGTGATAAAATTCATAAGTCGTTGTCGTGACCTAAGCATGAAATGTGAACAACAGTTGGAGGAAGAGAATGCGATCCAATTGTTAATGGGCAATATGGATGATAAATTGGCATCATTTTTATGTATGACATCAATCACAATATTCCATGACTTGCTTGATAGGGTGGCCAAATTTGAAAAGTTGAATTGTTCTAAGTCTGAAATCTACACAGAAAAATCAAAGAAAAATAAGCCTTCAGATTCAAGAAGAAATGAAACTCATGCTGCTTCCTATAACTCAAGTGGTGAAAAATGGGTGATCTATAATGTAGATAAAGGAAAATAATCAATGTACAATGATGAGAAAGGAAAGAAGCTTGTTCATCTAATTCACGGCCAAAATTGGTGTTAAGAGGCAATGATAAGCCACATTTCTAGAGTGGAAGCGTCCAAAACAAGCAACAAGAGATGATGAGCAATACAACCATCTCTTAAGGAAAAGATGAATATTTCTTTAGATGGGACAATGTGGCCAAACTATTTTGACAAGCGATCAAAAGGCGGTCTACAATTACTAGAAAGTAAAAGGCCTAAAGAAGGCACAAGTTAATAATCCAAATTATTGTCAGTATCATGGTGGTCGATATATTGAGGATATTATGTCTTCAAAGATTGGCGAAAAGAAGTATCAACGAGGTGAATTTACATTATCTAATAGTGTTCTAGTCAACCGAAAGAGAGTTTACAAGGATGATTCCTCTTCTATATCATCTCTTTTAAAGAAGAAAGAAGAAATTAGTTGAAGAATGGGAGACTATAATCTTTAAAAAGATAATAAAGATGTTGAAGCAACTTGAAGGAGTTCCTGGTGATAGGTGGAAATCACCTCTTGAACTAGTGATTGATCTTAAAGCAGTGTCGAGATTGTATGCGTCAACCTCCACATCATCGACTCAGAGACTCCCCAATACTGCTAATTCATCCCAAAGAGAAAAGCAACTGGCACAAATTCTACTTGATTTCTCAAAGAAGCCAATACAATAAAATAAAGAAGAAAAGAAGACTACAACTCAAAAGGCTATTAATAATTTAGAGGAGAATCACCAGCCGGCAAGACAACAAGTCAAGCTTGCAAACTTTATGTCTAAACTCTATATTATTGAGTTAGATCAAGAAGATGATATTGAATTTTGCCTAATAGAGATATGCCGAATCATTTATGTGATATCGGATGTTCTTAAGCACAAGTCACTCCAAAATGGCAATGACAGTCAAACAGACTCGACCAACCCATTAGGATTCTTAGCAGAAAAGAAAGAAGAGTCTGAGGAGTTAAAATATGAATTTTGTCTAATGACTTAACAAAAAGATAACAATTTAGATGAAGATTTATGTTTTCCTGATGGAGAAGAGTCAGACTTATCAACAACATCACTTATGAAATGTATGAAGTTGAAGATTGACTCTAGCTCTTTTAGCTAATCCTCTAGAAAGAAAGATGAATTGGAAGAAACTATTTCTTCAGATGAATCTGAACAAGATAAGGTGATTCAAGTTCAGTTGAGGAGTGGTAAAGTATTGCCAGCACCATAAAAGAAGGGAAATTATAGTAAAGACAAAGACAAACAAATTAAAATCAACGAAGATATCATTCCCAAAGATCCTAAAAAGAAACATAAATCAAGTGAAAAGATAAATTATAATATATTATCACATCTGAGAAAGATTCCTGCACAATTAAGTGTGTATGAGACTCTCTTAATGCCAAGAGATCTCCGAGAAACTTTAATACAATCTCTTAAAGACCCGGAGAGATATGAAGCTTATTTTGTCGAAAAATGTATGACTGAATCATTACAAACTTAAGATCTCCCATCAATCACATTTTCTAAAGAAGATCTTATGTTGGGAATAGTAGATCACACCCATCCTCTATATGTTATCGTTGAGAGTGATTGTGTCTTGATTAATCAAATACTAATTAATCCATGTTCTACTATTAATCTTATGAGTTTGAAAGTACTAATGGGATTATCACTTGATATCTAACATCTTGGAAGGGATAAGTTGATGGTTCATGGTTTCAATGAGAAATGGCAGAAAACTCTAGGTTCTTTTATCCTCCCACTAAAGTTTCAAAATTTGTATATGTAAGCCAAGTTTCATGTGATCAATGTTGATACATCATTCAAAGCCCTTCTAGGTCGGCCATGGTTGCATGAGTATGGTATGGTCCCCATACATCACTATATGAAGTTCTTAAGAGATGGAGAATGATCTTTATGAAACCCAAATCTTTGCAAATTATGAACTCTTTGATAGAGAAGCATTGTTTATCCAAATCTAGGAGGTTGATAGGAGCAGAAATAAGAAACTCTTTGATAGAGAAGCGTTGTTTGATATTGATCTTTACAACCCAAAAACTCCGTCATTACATGTTATCTCATAAAATTACTCTCATCTCAAGGATCAATCCGTTGAAATACTTGATGACAAGAATAGCATTGATGTGATCACTTAGCAAGATGGGCCTTTTACAATTTGATATCACATACGTTCCATAGAAAGCAGTGAAGGGACAAATTTTAGTAGATTTTCTTGCTGCACATCCAATTCCTACAGACTCACCTCTTAATAATGATTTGCTTGACGAGCAAATTATGCTCATTCATGAAAGAGAAAAATCAAAAATTTGAGAAATGTACTTGTTGACTTCACTTTTGGAGTGAGTTCTTAATCTTCTCTCTTAGACATAGGACTCTTCTGAACTCCTTAGTCATAAGATACTTATAGTGATTAGGTGATCACTTAACCTAAGCCTAGAGACTTAGAAGTATTAATCATAAGATTAGGCTACCTTTAAGGCTTAAGAAAATTAATTATCCCATAGACTAAACCCAATCTAGATACACTTTCTCAAATCATTGAATTCTAAAACCAAATCTCAAATTCAAATTCCAAAATTAATTTCAAATTTGACTCCAAATGATTGAAACCCAAAATCAAATTCAAATCCTAAGACCATTCCTAAGTCATATGAACCACATTCATAAGCTTAGCCAAAACTCTCCTTAGATCAAATCAAACTCAATTGATCTCTTTATAAATCAATTATTCCTTCATTTATATTCACAGATATAAATGAAATCTAAATTCAAATGACCAAAACTATATCAAAAATCAAATTCAATCTCAATCTAAGCCCTTTAAGCCAATTCTTTGGACTTAGCTAAATTCTATCCAAACTAAGTCAAAACTAATGAATTTTTCTCAAATCAATCATTCATTCGAGCATTTATCCAAATATAAATAAAACCTACAATCATCAAAATTCAAGTCAAGTCAAATTTGACTTAAAATTTTCAATTGAGCCAAAACCTATTGGACTCCAAATTGATTATCATTGAATTTATATTTCAATCTAGGGCTCATATATAAGTTCAACTAAACTCAAATCAAACCAAAACCAAACCAATTGACCACTTAGGTCCACTTGACCCAAAGTGACCTAAAGGACCCATTTGAGCCAACTTCCAATCCAACCCAAATTGGATTGAAACAAACTCACCAAAATCTTCCACCATGATTGTTGATCACCCTAGGATGATCAATTGCAATCAATTGGGTCAAACCAAGTCAACTTAGTCATTTGACCAAGTCAACCCTTAGCCCAAATGAACCAAAACTAGTCAAAACTCATCTTACATCAAATTGATTGAAACCAATGATTTGAATCAACCTAAAATCAATATTTAAATATGACTTGACCACCAATTGAGCCAAACCAAGCCTAATTGACCATTTGATCCAAGTTGACCCAAATTGGCCTAAAGGATCAAATCGTGTCAAATCATGATCTAACCTAAATTGATTGTCAAGTACATTCCAAAATGATTATTGAACTTGACCAAATCCATAATCAAACCAAATTTGATTAATCGAACCCAATTGGTCAACTTGACCCAGCTAGCCCAAATTGGCTAAAGGGTCAATTTGGCCTAAATCAAATTAAATCTAAATTAATTCCAAAACACATTCATTCATCTCCAAATTGAACATGAATCAACCCATAACCCAAGCTAATTTGGCTAATTTTGGCCAAATGGATCAATTTAACCCAATATGACCCATATGACCCAAATTAGGCCAAATCCCTTGAAACCAAGCCAAGATCCCTTGAGAGTTGATCAAACCTGACCCAAACTCATTTGGGATAAGCCCAAAATCAATCCAACCCAATTAAACCCCTCATGGATCCTCCTTCACATAGGATTCCACCCAACCTCATTTAATTCTCCCCCATCACATGCACTTAACCCCTCCCCATTGAATTGAGCTGATCATATGGTAGCAAGAGAGGACTTTGAAGCAAAAATTCAAAGTCCTCAATCAATCCATCATCCATCCCAACCACCCCAAGCAAGATGACAATCAATTTGGAGCCAAAAAATTCAAAAAAGAATGGATTTTTGGCCATTAAAAAAGGAGGGGGAAATGAGGCTTTAGATCTCTTCCTACAACTATTCAATCCCAAAGCTCTCCAAAGCAAAAGGAACCCATCCCCAACCTCTTTGAGCCATTTTTTAGCTCAAAATACAAATAGTTACTTTTGGTGAGGCGATGATGAACATCGGAGAAGGCTGACAAAGGGAGGCAAGGGTTAAAGATCATTCCAAAGCTTCCTCACATACCTAGGAGTTCGCTTGAATTTTCACCGCCGCCGAAAATTATCCTTGGTGAGATACATTTCACCAAACTTTAGTCAGCCTTAGGATTTCTCGTATTTTGTGTTAATTTTCTCAAGATTTTAGGAATTTTCCCTAGATAATCTCGCATTTTTACTTTAAATCATCCAAATTAAAAAATAAAATTTTTTGGTGCGAATCGACGTGAAAATGAGTCCATTTGGATAAGTTTTCACTTAGAAAACCCTACTTTTCCCTTTAAAAAGTTGTTTTTACTATTCACCATCTAGTTGGCTACAGCCGTCGTCCGGTCCTGCGGTTCGAGGGATCGAATGGATCGGATTGCGCGATTTGAGCCTTCGGATTGCCTGATGCGATCTGGAACATCCGATCACGCGGTTCGCGTGATTGGACAGCTCAGATCGCACGCCGATTGCGCGATCCTGTCCTGTAGATCACCCGATCTGATATGGACCATCCGATCTGTGATTAGACGGTCTAGAGCAAGCCGCGGGTCACTTTAGATCGGACGATCAGGCGGCGCAGTGTTAGGTCTTTTGTCTCCCCGGCCGGCGTCGTCATGCGTATTTTTTATTTTAAAAAAATTAATTTAAATCACCTGAAACTTAAAAATTAAAATAAAATAAAATACAAAATCAAAAATTACAAACAAGGGCTCGTTGGATTCATCTTTCCGAGAGGAAGCAACAAACCTAAGATCCCAAAATTTCACTGAGTATTTTGAGCTTAATTTGAGTTTTAGTGAAAATCAAATTTCATTAATTAAACCAAAAATATATGTCAAATTAAGTTGAAATTTTGAGGGATTGAAATTAAAGTTCAGATTGTCCATTTTCATAAGATAAATCAAATAAAAACTCATAAATTTATAAAAATCTTCAAAATGTCTAAAATCACTTCAATAGATATCTAAGACTCTTAAAAAAAATAATGTGATCTTCTGAATCCTAATGAACCCCAAACAAACACTTAAGAGTAGAGTTTAATCAATTAAGGAGTTAATTAAAACATAATCTAAAAATAATTTAAATATCAAATCAAAATCAGAAATGAAATAACACTTAAGCAATCATTAATCAAACCTCAAATCAAAAAAAAATATCATCCTTAGAAAATTAAATTAAATATGATTAAACTATTTAAGTTAATTAAATAATTAATCTTAAATCAAACTTAAAATTAGAAAAATCTAGGAACTTCAGCATATGTCAAACTAGTATAACTAAACCTGCACTAAGCATGTAATCTTAGTCATATGAAACTCCCTAATGAGTATAAATAAACTGAAACTAATTAATCATTAAATAAAATGAAAAAATCAAATTGATTAATAAACCAATTCAACATAATCATTTAATACTAATCAAATTAAATCAAATAAAGTTAAAGTAAACTTAATTAACGTATGATTAAATCACATCCATTTATAATAAGATAATTAATTAACCATTAAAATTTCAACTAATAACTAAATCAAACATGTTAATGAAATCAAATAAACATAATAAATGAATCAAATCAAATAAAACTCTAATCATAAATAATCAAAGTTAATTGAAATGGAATAAATAATTAATTCACTTAATAATAATGATGGTAATAACAATAACCCTTTAATCAAATCAAACTTAAGTAAAACACTTAACCAAATTAAATCACTCACATGTGAAAAATTAAGTCATTGATCTCTAATTAAACAATTCCTTAACTAATCTAATGATTTAAAACTTTAATTACCCTTAATCAAACATCTAATTAATGCAAACTTAATAAATTAATCCATCATCTTAAATAATCAAATTAATTTAAATAAATTACATTAAAGCTAACTCTAAAATTAAATCAAAAAACCTAATTAAATTTAATAATTAATCACCCATCAAGTAAACTAATTAAGTTAATCAAATCAATCATATTAAACCTAAGCTTAATTAAACATAATCAAAATGTAATTAAATTCTAATCAAAACTTAAATTAAACCTAAATTATTAAGTCATTAATTAGATCATTAAGAATTAAATGAAACTTTATTTAATTTAATAATTAACTTAAAGACACACCTTAAGCTAATCCAATTGAATAAACACCTAATTAATGTAAACTTAATAAATTAATCCATCATCTTAATAAACCAAATTAACTTTATAATTCATATTAAAATTAATTCAAATCAAACACTTAATTAATCTACTAATTAATTTGATCACACATCTTAAGTAAAATAATTAAGTCAATCATATTAATCATATTAAACTTAACTTAATCAAACATAAATACAATTAAATACCAATCAATTCTTAATTTAGACTTCATTAAGTCATTAATTACATGATTAACCTAAATAAATATGAAATCAAATTGAAAATTAAACAAACCTTTATAATGAACATAAATACACTTCTTAATTGAACTAATCATATAATCACATTGAACCTAAGCAAACCCATAAGATAATCAAGCTAATCAAATCAAATTAAATCAAATTAAGAAAGACTCTAATCAATTTAATGTAATCAAATCAAATCTCTTTCAACCTACTTAAATAAGATAAACTAATTAACTATCCAATGCATGAAATCAAAATACAAACCAAACTTTCATAAACATGACAAATTGGTGAGATTAAAAATAAAATCCTAATTACAAAGAATCAAACTCAATTAAAATCAAAATCTCAATTAATCTAATCCAATCAAATTATAAATAAATGAACCACAATCAAATCAAATAAGCATAAAATTAAGTCACATAACCATAATCAAGAAAAGGATTAAATATTAATTTAAAGGATATTGAATTATCAAGATTTAATTAAACTGAAAACATTTAATCTGAAATTAATCAATCAAAAGCACATGAATTTAAACAAACCTAAACTTCATTAAATATTAAGGATATTGAATTATCAAGATGTAATTAAACCAAAACATCAAAATCAAAATCAATCAATCAAATACTCAAACTAATTCAAATTCTAAATTCTAAATTAAATCAAATAAATTAAATCAAATCAATTACACAAATTCAAATGGGCTAATTAAGATATTTAAGGACCTTAGCTAGACTCTTTAGGAGTTAGGATGTAGAATAGGGTGAGTTTTATCCACAAATGGAATTCATTCTACTCTCCATTCTTAAAAATGTAAATATCATTTTAACCAAATAAAAGTGAAATAAAAATGAAAAATAAGTCATTAAATCATTTAAATTGAAATCACCCAAAGGCAAAATTTAAATAAATTCAAACTCAAAATTAAAACTTAAATTAAAGATGCTTTGTAAAGTCTTGTCACACAAGCCTTAAGCACACACATTAGAATACTAAGCACCACTTCTAGTGCTAAGTTAGGGCGTTGCTTGTATGATGTTGTGTTTAGTTTTATGATATAATAGTTTAGACTGGATGTCAGGGTGTATCTTTCGTAGGCTGGATGTTAGACCGTTTTTAGCCTAATCATATTTTCTGCAAGGGTTTGTGCTTAAGGGGCCGCTATAATAGAAATATAAATGCTTTGCTATTTAGGTTGCTTAGCCCCTAAGTGTAACCTATTTTATGACAGGTGGACTTGGTTACCCATGTGTGGGGTCCTAAGTGCAAATTATTCATATAACTACTTGAGTTGTATGGTATGTTTAGCTGACATTTGTTTTGCAGGTGTAACTAGATTTACTTTTCTTATTTTTAATATAATTTTGTATTACGAATTAGGATTAGTGTTATGGGGATTAGGATGAGCAGTGGTCAGAAGGTTTAGTCCCTGGGGTGCCCTGTGATGCCTTTTGAGCCAATCAAATCAAAATAAAGAGAAGGAAGAAATGAAGAAAAAAAGTCCCATATAGCATGTATTATTTTTGTAATCTGGGTTGTATAAGGGTAAAGCTCGGCTACCCATCTTTTTTTTCTCTTTTCGGGGTGTACGGCAAAACCCGACCGCATTGGCCTTTTATTCTTTTACGGTAGTCTATAAATTATATGATGTTGTGTTTAGATTGGGCACTAGAACAACATGCTTTTTCAAGTTTCTTCATGTTTGATGTTTGAATGTGTGGCCTGGATGCGGTAAGCTCTTAGGATAAAAATTAATTTTTTTACCCTAATTAATAACTCATAATTAAAATTCTAAAATAACTCATAACCTCACATAAAATCCTAGGAATTAAATCAAGTTAATAAAATTTTTAGCAACCCCTTAGTTGGATGGATGAATGTATAATATTATGCATGCCATATTCTTCCACTCTTGTTAAGAGGGGGCTTCCATCTTTGCTAGAGAATGAAGGCTCCTGTGAGAGCTTTGATGGAAGAACACCCCTTTCTCTCTTGATTTGGCCCATAATCAAGTTCTCATGCATTTAGGCATACAAAATCCCATAGCTAGTATCAAAACAAAGAGTCCAAAAAGAATTTAATAAATTTGATAAAATTTGCATTAGATTAAGTCATGATTTCATACCACTTATGCTTTAGTCTCTTAGGGAGTGAGTTTAAAGACTTAGTTTTCTCTACAAACAAATTAGCCATCCTACAAAGCATAAGACTTGCCAATATGGATTTAAAGCGTAGGAGGAGTTAGTTGACTGTCACTCTAGGTGGTAATAAGTCCAACAGTCTGGTGTTTATTCTCTCTTGTAGAGGTAAACCATATACCCATTTTCACCTTAGATTTATGTTGTGCTTTGGCCATTGCCAAAGCTCTCTAGATTTAGGATCTGAGATTGTTGTTTCCCTTTACGGGCTACAAGCATAAATCCTCACCTCTTAAGCATTTCCACAATCTTATGTTGTGAAATTATAAGCCCTAACGATCTAATAAAATGTCAACTCAAATAATTAACTCTCTTCAATTTCAAAAATATAAAGCTGAATTATAGGGTAGATTGAAATGCTCACTAGGCTTCCTAGTATCATGAGTATTTCTACTTTCTCCTTTTGGATTCCAAAAATAAGTCTTCTCCTTGATCTATCCCATTTGATTTTCTAAAATAGCCAATCCTTTGATAGTTTTAACCTTGAAATCTTTGGAGACCCTAATTGTCTACTTTAATCGAGAGTATTTCTAAGGGATTTCATTCTTTAGGATGTAATTAACTATGGGGGCTTGCCTCCATAGGAAACTTAATGAACCTGGCTTAAAATAAACCCTACTTTACTTTTCCATGTAAAATAGGGGAAAGATGTCTTGTATATTCGAAGACCCATCATGCCTTAGGAGTCCTTATTAGATGATTAGGTCCATTATAAGGTGGTGATTTCTATCTTTCGAGATAGTACATCATTCCTTAATGTCATACTTGATCACTTCAATAAGTACCCCTAAGATCTTGTGATGTCCCACATCTCAAAAAATAAACACCAGTACTTTGATGGAGCCTCATCAATCAAACAAGTCCAACCTCCAAATCTCTCAAGGGTAGTATCAGATCATCTTCATAACACTAGAATGAGGGATAATGAGATGATCATATGGGTTGATTGAGCCAAGAACTAATAATGAAGCTGTGTATGAAGCATTGGTGATAAGTCTCGAAGAAGCTATTTTCATAGGCATTCAAAATCTGCATACTTTCGTGATTCTTTTTATTATAAATCAACTACTTGGCATTTATAAGATCAACAAGCTTGAGTTAGCTATTTATCACAAGTGAGTTCTTGAGCTTATAAAGTAAATACCAAATGTCACACTAAGTCGAGTATTTTGATTTGAGAATAGCAAAGCAGATTGCTTAGCAAAATTAGCTAAGGAGATAGCAAGTAGGAATGACAATTATATCATGATTGGGATATCTACTCGACGAGTTCTAGAGCCAGCAAAGTTACAATCCCCACAGGTAGAGAGGTTATCAAATTTGACCCAGCAGGATGTGACTCAAGTTGCTTCTCATCATCCCAAAAATTAATAAGAAGTTATACCAAAAAGACCTAAGCATGACATTACTTCAGAAAAGTAATGGGAGGCCTTTATAATAGAAGAGCCACATGATTGGAGGCAGCCATTCATCGATTACTTTAAAGAAGACAAATTATCAAATAATTAATTATTGACAGATCAAATTAAGAAGAGAATGATGCTATGCTTTCATCAATAACACTTTATATCATAGATGCTTTGAACAAATGTAGCTACGGTGCCTACGTATAGATGAAGCAAGCAAAATAATGGCTAAAAATGAAGGCTTTGTGGTGCACATTAAGTCCCAAGATGGTAGTAAAAGATCAAAAGGATGGGTTATTACGGCCATCTATGGTGAGAGACGTATTAATCATGTAAAGAGGTGCCATGAATGTCAAGTACATGGAACATAATCCACCAACCTCCAAATCCACTATAGCCAACAATAACATCTTGGCCATTTGAATGTTGGGGTATAGATGTAATTGGACCAATTGATCCTCCATCATCAGCTCATTACCGCTTCATCCTAGAACGACTGATTATTTCTAAGTGGCTCAACCTACCCATTTAAAGAAATTACTACTGATCGAGTGATCAACTTCTTTACGCATAATGTGGTCTATAGATTTGGAGTGCCACATCGAGTAATTTTTGATAATGGCCCAGCTTTCAAAAGTACAATGATTTATAAATAATTTGATCGACACAAAATTGATTGATGATACTCTTCAATATATAATCTAAGGGCAAATGGTTTGGTAGAAGCCTTCAACAAGATATTGATCAAGCTACTCAAGAAAATCCTTACTAAAAATAAGAGAGAATGACATACTAAACTAATAGAAGCATTATGGATGTATAGAATTACCTATAAGACACCAATTAAAGCTGCTCCCTATTCATTGGTATTTAGAGCTGAAGTGGTTCTTCCTCTTGAAGTTGACTTTCCATCACTTCGAGAAGCAATCCAAAATAATCTAATTGAAGATCAAAATGCTCATTTGAGCATGGAGGAAGTCAATGCACTTGATGAAGTTAGATTACAAGCTCATCAAAATCTGGAAGTTTATCGAGCAAAGATGTCCAGGGCTTTGATCATATAGTGCATCCTCAAACATTCTAAGAAGGGGAATTGGTCTTGGTGCTGAGAAGACTAATTAATCAAATAATTAATAACAAATTTGAGCCTAATTGGGAGGGCCCTTTTGTCATTGAAAAGGTGTATCAAGGAGAGGCATACCAACTCATTGACCTAAATGGCGAAAGACCAATGCCGCCAATTAATGGCCGATACCTAAAAAAGTATTATACATGATAAATATACTTTCGAGGTACTATAAAAATCCCCTTGCAAGATAGGGGGAATTTTTATATATATTTATTTAGGTCGATATCGTGCTTCTTGCCGAAATCCCTAAATAAATATATATAATCAAGAGAAAAGGAAGACAATCTTTGATAATAGATTGAATTTTTTTTATATAAAAGCACCATGAAAATTCTCTTATTACATAGGGGCATTTTAGATTTTATATATAGATGAAATCAATATTATGTGTTAAGCTCTCTAAGAGCAAATATATCAACTCAAATATTGATGTATTTGCCTAATTTCATCTTATAATTCTTTAAAGTGCTTTAGAATTCCCCGCAAGACCAAGGCATTTATTTTATATGGGTTGACATGGGTTATAAGAAGAGATCCCAATATATTCTGATTCGGGTAGACATCATACTTTGAGCTGAGATCCCCATTTGATTACTCTAATATCCTACTTAAAAGATACTTTTAATTATCCTGAATAATAAAAATGTATCTTTAAATAAGCTGCACATAATATGATTCTATAGTTAAAAGATTCATCTTCTATACTTGTAATAGTTCTAAAAGTCAAGTGAGAGGATTTTAACTTCGTAAACTTTGATATTGTTAAGTTGGGGAAGCTGCAAGTCTAAGACTGCGGGTCCCGACCGTCGAGAATAAATTCAAATGTGGTCAGCCGGTTGCTCTTCTCACTCAATAAGCCATAAGAAAAGGCCAAAGTGGTAGAGCCCCACGCTAGTTTGATGATAGTAGCTATTCTCAAAAAAGTCGAATTTTGACTCACATACCCAAGTGAGCAATAATGTAACTGAATCTTAAGTGACTCTTGGACTATAAACAAGATTATGGAAGATCCTTTATCCTTAAAGAGCGTGTAAAAGAAATACCTCAAACATATGCATGAATGAAGATATGAAGTCTCAAGTGTAAAACAAAAAAAAGAAGAGAGAAATACTGATTCTCCACTAATATAATAAAATGGTACATGATCAATAAAAAAATTGAAAAGGTACATCATGGAAGCCTAGACTATAGCTCCTGAAGCTATGCTGAAAAATCTGCCAATGACTCATGCTCACTGCCAAAAGCCTCCATAACTCGGTTAAAGATCCACCACCATGGCTCATTGGCATATCCGTAATGGTGTTGTTCGCTATAGCTCGAGCTCCCATCCTTCTCGCATCGACTTGTAAGATATCGCGCACATGAGGTCCCTCCACAACTCCCTGATCCTGCTAGTTAGTTTGTCTAACTCTGAAGTGGCATCTATCGATCTCTAGAGGTAGTGTCAAAGAGTCTCAACACTCTTCTCAAACTCATCATGTGCCAGATCAGCAGCTTCCCTATGGATCCTGACCTGCTCTTGAAGCTCTACCAGTGAACTGCTAGAGCAGACAATACTGAGTGACCTCATCTGGTGAATCAAAAACTCTGCATCTCTACAAAGAGCCTCCTAGTACCGAGAACCTGCTTCTCCAAACCAGTGCGAGCTAAAAGATCTACAATGCTATTCGCATATAATGTAAAATAGTCTAGTGACTCTGGTGAGCCTAAAGTAAGCCTAGAAATCACATCCCTCAAGAACATCAAGCTATAATCCTGCATGCCCTTGTCACGGATCTAGTGTAGATGGATATTAGTGGTAGATCTCAGACTCATAACCCACCTCAAGTACTGCAAGAGATAAATAAAAATAATCATTATAAGGTAAAATAGTAAATATAAAGAGTGCAACTAACAAAGAAAAGATAAGAAGTAAAGTACCTGAGCATGGTGAATCTAACGACTGTGCATCATAAGTGACAAAGTCCTCTATGATCACTACTAGGTAAGCTCCAGATGTATGATGGATCAGTGAAAGATCCACTAGGTACAATGTATCTGATCTCAGAAGTATCTCTGGGTTAGTGGACGAAATAAGGCTCGGTGGGGAAGAGCGACTCCACAAAAGAAGTAGCAAAATCTGAGACGGTATCAAAGACATGCACACTTGACGGCCCAACTCCAAAGTCCTCAGCAGCATATCTAGTGCTAGCTGACACCTGTGGCACCTCGTCGGGAGTCAAAAGTCATCATGGAAAGTGGACTCATGGACCAATCAACTAAAGCTCCAACAGGCTCTGTAGGCTGAATGTATCTACGTCTGTGAGTCAGTGAAGGAACCTCAGTATGGGTAGAAGAAGAATCCCTAGCTCGCACTCTACTAGGGTAGGTGCCATCAGGTCTAGCCTGCTCATCAGATGGTACATCTATCACAAATTAAGAAGAAAGACATTAAAGAGAGAGATGACAAAAGTATTAAATAGAAAGATATTGAATATACCTCTAGTGCTGCTGTCTCCTGCTGGTGGTAAGCGACGATGGGTTTTCTGACCTCGAGGAACTCCTAAAGACCTCACTCTGTGCTCTTATCTCTTCACACCATGCTTCAAGAATGGACCAAAATACCCTGTAGTAAGATGAGTATAATAGATCCTTGTGTAACTATGCAGAGGAGCTATCCGAAAATGAGAACTAGTATCGAGTCTCAGTAAGTGCAACCAAACTATAGAGGCAGTATAGTAACATATCTCAAGAGGCATTATCATAGTCTTCCTGACATCAACTATCCTAAGAATGAATGGTACCATCATGAGCGATATCTTGAGAGAATCGAACGTCGTAAACACGACAATGATAGCCTCAATAATAACTAGCGATTGAACTGTAACACAATCGCCGGACATATCTTTGAAAAGGTACTGGCTACTCTCAACATCTATCGACTATAAAGTAGTGAAGCTCTACCACTCAAGCCATCAAGAAGGTCTCTCATTCAAGTTAGGTGGCAAACCAACCAGTGTAGGTGGACTAGCAAAAATTGATCTCTGACTAGATGTGGTGAGAAGAAAATAGATGTATCTGATCCCTCTTAAAAGTAGATGATGCTTGCATAACACAATGGAGATATCCTTGCTCTGAAAAGTATGTTGGGCACTCAAAATAAGCAAATGCACCATGTATGTGAAATGAATCCAAGCATATAAGTAATGCCAAGGCAAGGTAACATCACGTTTATCCAATGAATCTGCCTCAGAAATCTCTCCAAGAACTCTATAAACTCTAGCTAGTATTGCTGGAGCTAATGAGATCCACTCAGCTCATAAAATCCTGCTAGCTGCTAATAGAACACTGGCGCATAGACCTCTCTAAAGGATGAAAAATCAAGTAGTTATGAACACTCACAATCAAAAAGGATCATGTAGCAATATAGACTTCTCAAAGGATCATGATATGTTCTGTAAGAAACTCTGAATCCATGTACTCACTGGAAGTGTAGCTCGTGAACGTCTAAGATACTCAGAAGCTCTGAAGGTTTGGTGATAGTGGCTCAGAAGATCAATATAAACAGGTGGCATGGCTAACCTACCTCGTCGATCACCATCATCTGAAGGCTGTCTACAAAACAACCTCTCGTTAGGTGGAACACACTCCTTGTAGTAGTAGCTAAATAGTGGGAGACCTGATACAGCCTGTAAGTCCCAAAGTGTAACTATCAACTCCTCCGGGCCTATCCAACATGTGTTGCACCATATCCCAAAACTCGCAACTCAGGAGCCCAAGCAAGAGGAATGCCACCAAAATAAAATATGGATGGACATAAACCGCCTCATATATGCTACCAGAGTATCCCTATGTGCCCATAAAATGTATCTAGCCGTAACATAGCCACATGGAAGAGTAGAAATCTAACCCATTGGTGAAATTCAAATCGAGCTAGACTGCGTGATGATGGCTCAATAATCTGAATTCTCCTTTCTGCTCAACACTATCTATAACAGGTTGTAATATATCATAATACTCAGAACTGGCCTAATCTATTGTGCTATCCAGAGGATTGTAGTTCAGCATTTCAACTTGATGCTACTCACCCAATCTACAGGATCCTCAAAAGTAAAAGAATCTGAAGTACAATCAAGAAGTACGGAGGATCGTGCAAAGAAACCCTGGTAAATATCACGTCGTCTCAACATGTTACCATGCTGCTCAATCATATCCCTAATATCAGCATCTCCATGAGGATTGCCAATCTCCAATCGAATGGCCTCCTCGTGAGGCTCAGTAGATGACAAGCCATCGGGTCTCCTCTAGCTAAACATCCTCTTATCAAATGATTAGAGGAAATGCATATAAGAATACAAGTGACAACATGATGAAACATAAGAAAAAAAATACTGAGCTACACTAAGAACCAGCTAAAAAAAATGTAAAATATCTAAAAAAAATCATCATTCTCGAAAATCTACGAGGTCAATTAGCTCACAACAAATATGATCCACGTCATGCGAGTATCATATTTGTTGGGGGGTATTTGTTGACCCTCTTTAATATTCCATTTTTTAAAATAATATAAAAAAATTAGAAAAAAACTTTTATTTCAATGACACCTAATAATTTAAAATAAAAGGGAATAAAACTCTCTAAATGCTATGTATATATATATATATATATATATATATATATATATATATATATATATATATATAATATATATATGTATATATATATAAATATAGTTATATAAATAACAAATAAATAAATAAAAAAGAAAAAAATATATATATATATTTATATATGTATATATATATTTTAACATATATATATATATATATATATATATATATATATATATTTTATACATATATAAATATAAATGAGCAACATATTTTAATTTTACTATTAAAGTATGTTATTATTTCATTAAAATCAAGTTATCATTTTAAAGAATGCTACATATTTAATACCTTCCATTTATATTCTTTTTATATATATATATGTACATAAATTAGACAAATAAAATTCAAAATACTTTCTTTATTTTGAATAATATTATATGTATATATATTAGTTTGTAATTAAAATAAAGTAAAATAAAAAATGAAAATGAAATGGGGATGGGTTAATTAAAGAAGAAGATTAATTGTATATATAAACTGTACAAATTTTATTATAAAAAATATTAATTAAATTGAATTTTAAAATAAAATCAAAAATCCTCTCATATCTTCTCACCCAAATCCTTGTGTTCTTGACAGTTTTGCAAAAACACAATGGAAATATTTTTTTTAATAATTCTATTGCTCTCTGAAAAAAAAACGAGAAGAATTTCGATTTCTTTCCCCCCTCATCCCCCTCACGGCCTCGACGAAAGCTTTCACGCTTGATCCAAGAAACAAACTTGGCCTCCTCGTTCAAAACCCTTCTCATGCTCTCGTTCTCTTCGAGCATCACAAGTCAATCGATTCTCCTTGAATCCTTCCTCACATCGCCAACCGAAGCTTCACCGTAAGCCCTATCTCCCTTCTATGGTCTCTTTTGAAACAAAAGAGAGGCAACTCCATCATTAGTGGGTTCCTCGGCATACCCTTCCCGATTCTTCTTCCGATCATTCCTTTTGCCAGAAGGAACTCCATCATCGAGGGTTTCTCTCGGTCTCGATTTTTCCATTTTTTCCTCTCTCGGCATACCTTTCGGTATCTCTCATCCAAATCTCACCTCCAACTGAGTGCAACATTCATAGCATTTCAATGTGTTCCAACCTACCTAAGACCAATCCCTTCCTATCTGCTATCCCCTCCAATTGAACACCCACATCTCTTCTTAGCCGCCCTCCTTGTCTCTCTCAATTCTAGAGAAAATATTATGTTCGAGTCCGACGTAGCTTTTACGTGGACTCCAATCTCCCGACGGTGTCCGATTTTTTTTTCATTTTAGTGCTTAACGGCATCAGAATCTGGACGGCGATGATGCCATATTAACGCCCGACCCGCCCGACGCCTCATTCAAACGGAGAAGAAGCATCAATGCGGAGGAATTTAAAAGAAATATATATCTAGATTTAGGGTTTAGGGGTGTATTTTTTTCTTGCAAACCGAGCTTAGAGAGAGAAAGAGAAAATCTCATTTTTATGAAAGAACCATGAAGATGGAGAACAATTTGGAAGTTATGGACCTTGAGGAAATAGGCGAGGATGTATTAAATAAAAATTCATTGGTAACTTTTTCTCAACCGTATATATATACATTTTTTTTTACAGTTTATTGGTGTTATTCCTTGAAATTCTTTTATTTAGTGTATATTTCTTACACTTTAGAGTTTTTTGCAAGAGGACTTTGCTTATTTTGAGGAAATTTTGCATCTGTACTCTTTATACTCTCATGAGAGTACATATAATTTTGAATATTTTTGCGCTTTATTTTACCGGATGGAGAGAGAATAATCATTACATTCCATTAGAAATAATTTATTTGGCTGTTTGGAGGAAATATGTTCATTACAATCCATCACAAACAATTTGGAGGTTTGGTTATTTTTTTTAGTGTTATTTTGCATCTACTCTTGAGAGTACATATAATTTTGGACATTTTCTTTCTTTGACTGGTTGTTGAGATTATTTTCATTACATATGTACTGCATCTTTGAGAGTACGAGCATTTTAGTCATTTTTTCCTATTTTTTTTGGCCTTTTGGAGGAAATATGTTCATTAGCACAATTTGGAGGTGTTTTTGATTGATTTGTTAGTATTTTCTTATATTTGCCTGTACTCTCATGAGAGTACAAATAATTTTTGACCAATTTTTTTTCAGTTTCTTTGGCCTGGTTGTTGAGATTAGGTTCAGTACATTCCGTTGGAAGTAATTTGGCAGCTGTTTGGATGGTTTCTAGGGGGTTTTGTATCTGTACTCTCTATACTCTCATGAGAGTACATATGAATTTGCCAATGTTTTTGCAATTTATTTGGCCTGTTTGTAGGAAATATGTTAATTATAATCCATTAGTAGCAATTTTGTAGGGTGACTTGGTTGATTTTTATGGTTGATTTGCATCTGTACTGTCATTTACTGACTTTTCATTTTGAAGTTTACCATGTATGGGAAAAGGATAACTTCGAGATGCAGTCCTACCACCGCTCTAACGGTGTTTGATAATACTGCATCACTCTTTAGTAATGAAGTCATTGCCATTTTTAGAGGCTTCATCTGCATCAATTCATTAGACTCCATGGAATTCAACAAGACTCAATTGCTATTACCTCAATCCTGTCTTGCTGGGACATAGAGAAGCATGCTTTCTTTCTGGGTGGGCAGTGCATTCCTTTCAGTCCCGATGAAGTTGCAGTGATAATAGGGATGCCAAATAGAGGGGAGAAGGTCTTATGGCATAAATGGAATGTGTTATCTATGAGGTCAGCACTTCTAGTGAGGAAGCCCTTAAAGAGCATCTTGAAGGTAAAAAACACAAAGCAAAAGAAGCCTTACAGAAAGCAAAAGAAGCCTTAAAGAGCATCACCCAGTGAAAATAGGAATGCCAAATAGAGGGGAGGTCTTATGGCATAGAGGGAATATACTATCTGTGAGGTCAGCACTTCCAGTGAGGAAGCCCTTAAAGAGCATCTTGAAAGTAAAAAATATAAAGCAAAAGAAGCCTTACTGAGCAAGAAGACTGCACCCTCTGTACTCTCTGTACTCTATACTCTCTTCTATACTCTGTACTCTGTACTGTACTCTGCACTTCTCAACTCATGGGTAACTTGATATAATATTGTTTATGTTTCTATGATGATTTCTTTACTTGTTTGAAGAAAATATGCTTAATTTTGATATTCAAATTATATCATATTTTAAATTCGGATCAACTGAAAAAAGTGAAGTTGAAATTTACATTATCTAAAATTTATTAATTACAGAAATTTATATTGTGAAATATCTAATAATTATGATTGAATGATACTTGGTATGTCAAATCGGACGCTAGTAATAAACCATTATACTTAGGCACATTCATAATGCCACAATCTGAAAGTATCATTTGAAATAAATTAATATTATTGATAAATTTATAAGTAATTACTAAACTAATATCATCAGTACTAATATAATCTTCATTACATAAATTTTTTTCTTTGACTTCTATTAATCTTGTTGATAGGAACATACGGGCTTATCAAATTTTGTAATGCATGCAATAAAAAGTATTTCATAAAATGTAGAGTACTTTATAGAGTATATATCAAACTATGTAATGCCTGCAATGAAAATTAGCTCATCCTCGTAAGCAAGGTAGAGCCATCAATCAGATGCGCTTACCCTAGCCCGACCCGACCCGTCTCGTTCAAACAACGAGAGAAGAAGCATCATTGGAATGCTTGGAAGAATTTAGAAGAAATATATATATCTAGATTTAAGATTTAGGGTGTATTTTTTTCTTGCAAACCGTGCTCAGAGAAAGAAGCAGAAAATCTCATTTTCTTTTTGCAAAAGAACCATGAAGATGGAAAACGATTTTGGAAGTTATGGCCTTGAAGAAATAGTTGAGGATGTATTAAATAAAAATTTATCAGTAATTTTTCTCAACCATTGTATACGTACATTTTTTTTTATGGTTTGTTAGTGTTATTCCTTGAAATTTTTTTATTTAGTGTATATTTCTTACACTGTTTGGAGTTCTTTGCAAGAGGACTTTGCTTGTTTTGAGGATCTGCTTCGCATGGGTATACTCTCTGTAATCTCATGAGAGTACCAATTTCATATTATTTTCATGAGTTCTGCTGTCTGAGAGAATATGTTCATTACATTCCATTAAGCAACTTGGAGGTCGCTTAGTTGGTTTCTAGGAGAGTTTTGCATGTGTACTCTCTATACTCTCATGAGAGTACATTACAAAGTATTTTGGGCATTTTTTCCAGTTTCTATGAGAATATTTGGAGGAAATATCTTCATTACAAATCCATTAGGAATAATTTGGAGGCTGTTTGGTTGCTTCTTTAGTGTTATTTTGCATCTCAGACTCTATACTCTCAGTACTCTATACTCAGACTCTCTCATGAGAGTGGTCATTTTTTTCCTATTTTTTTGATTTGTTTGGAGAAAATATGTTCATTATAATCCATCAGGAATAATTTGGAGGCTATTTGATTAGTTTTTTAGTGTTATTTTGCATCTGTACTCTCTGTACTCTCTTGAGAGTACAGATGATTTTGTGGACATTTTTTTCGAGTTTCTTTGGCCTGGTTATTGAGATTATGTTCATTACATTCCAGTGGAAGCAATTTGGTGGCTGTTTCGATGGTTTCTGGGGGATTTTTGCATCTATACTTTTGTACTCTCATGAGAGTACAAAGCATTTTGGTTATTATTTCTTTAGCCTTGGAGGAAATATTTCATTACAATCATTAGAATAATTTGGAGGTTTGTTTGTTGTTTTTTAGTGTTATTTTGCATCTGTACTCTTTGTACTCTCTTGAGAGTACAGATAATTTTGGCCTTTTTTCTAGTTTCTTTGGCCTGTTTGGAGGAAATATGTTCATTACATTCCATTGGAAGTAATTTGGAGGGATGTTTGGATGGTTTCTGGGGGATTTTTGCATCTGTACTCTTTGTACTCTCATAGGAGTACATAGCATTTTGGTCATTACTTTTCAGTTTCTTTGGCTTTGAGGAAATATGTTCATTACAATCCATTAGGAATAATTTGGAGGATGTTTGGTTGATTTTTTAGTGTTATTTTGCATCACACTCTGTACTCTCTCAAATAATGGCCTTTTTTCCCTTTTTGGCTTTGGAGGAAATATGTTCATTACATTCCATTGGAAGCAATTTGGAGGGATGTTTGGATGGTTTTGGGGAATTTTTTGCATATGTACTCTCACTCTCATGAGAACAGTATTTTTCTTTTCTGTTTTTCTTGGCATGTTTGGAGGAAATATGTTCATTACAATCCATTAGGAATAATTTGGAGGTTATTTGGTTAGTTTTTTAGCGTTATTTATCAACTGTACTCTCTGTACTCTCATGAGAGTACAAAACATTTTGGCCATTTTTTTCTAGATTCATTGGAGGCATTACATAGTTTGATATATACTTTATAAAGTATTTTACATTTTATGAAATAATTTTTATTGCATGCATTACAATTTTTGATAATCCTGTATGTTCCTATCAACAAGTTTAGTAGAAGCCGAAGAAAAAAAAATTATGTGATGAAGATGATATTAGTACTCATGATATTAGTTTTATAATTATTTATAAATTTTATCAATAATTAATTTAATTGGATGATACTTTCAGTTATTACATTATTTGAAAAAATTCCTCATCTTAAAATATAGAATTTGCTCCATACTGCCTTCAAAATTTATATTTCTGAATAAGATAGTGGTAAGCAACATCATCGACAGTTTATTTGTCTATTTTATGCACATATTTCAGTAGAAAGTAGGTTTTAAAGAAATTATTTGATAGTAATTTTATGCATTCACAAAATTCTACCACATTTTAAAGATCATAATTTCCTTTATTAAAGAGTTAAGTTTAATAATCATTTATTATATTACGTTCACATGCTAAGTAGTTCATATTGCTTCTGTATACTTTCAAATTGAGATATCTTTGAATGTGGCTGAGTATAACGTAAATTTTAGATAATGTAAATTTTAACTTCACTTTTTTAGGTGATCCGAATTTAAAATATGATATAATTTGAATATCAAAATTAAGCTTATTTTCTCCAAACAAGTAAAGAAATCATCATATAATCATAAACAATATTATATCAACTACCCATGAGTAGAGAAGAGTACATAGAGTCAGAGAGTCAGAGAGTGAGAGAGTACATGAGTACAGAGTACAAAAGTATAGAGGGTTTAGAGAGTATAGAGGGTTCACATGCAAAGCTCAGAAAACTCATAAAAAAAAAGCAACATCCAACTTGCTTTAAGATTATAGTGAACAATTCCTCTCAGATCACAAAAAAGTGAAAATGGAAAAATAAGCAAATAATATATACTATGAGGAGAATATAAAGAGTTAAGCTACAGAACCTCAAATATTCTTATAGTACCTTCAAACTACCAATGGAATAGAGTATAAAGAGTACATGAAGTAAGAGGGTACAAAGTGAGGGGTCAGATAAGTAGAGTAGAGAGTATAGAGTACAGATAGCATAAAATACGAGAGTATCAACATCTCATCTTAGAGTATCCAGACTTCATTAGATTGTTCATATGTTCTCTAATTTTCCAAAATTGCCAAGAAAATTGAAGAAAAATAGATGAAATACTCTGTACTCCCGGAGTACAGGAAACAAATAAATCCAATAAAGCATTCTAGTGTCAACCAAATTGCAGTGTTCTCTAATAATAAAAGATCCAAAGCGAGGATATTGAAAAAAATAAAAGAATATACAATTATTTCCTACTTATCAAACTTTAAATGTACGGTTCTTAGCTTGGCTTTTTTCATTCCCAAACAAAAGATAACATAGGAGAACTATAAAGCAATTCATCTTCTTGACCAATCTTGGTGGTGGTGACTAAGTGGGGTTCTAATTCTTTGCCTCCATGTACTTGGGACAAACATCCATCAACACTTGTTATCTTGGGTGGCGACTCACCATTTTGATTGCCATTTTGTGGGATCGCTCACAAAAGCGGCCGGCATCTTCAACAAGTAATTTGATCGAATAGCAATATAGTCGATAAGGGGTAAAAAATAGTTTAAACCAAATTGAAAACAACAGTTACAATCTTAGGAAGAATGACCTTATGGGTTGGTTTTGGTAATGAGTCATAAAAATACTAGGCCCCAATATAATAACCAGGATTGTCAGTCTTTTCTCTATTTGGAAGTAAGAGTAGCTGACCTTGACATATGTGATCTTTGGATGAACATTTTGCTTTCCTTGTGTGGCCATATTTTGCATATCAGAAAAGAAGAGAACGTTTATAAATTATAGTTTTCTCTATATAAATAAGGATTGAATCATAATACTACCTATGGGAACTTACCGGTCAAGCATGAGATGTACAAATAGGGGACATACAACCCTCGAGAGTACTCTCGCGATAAGAAGGCATGTGCATCGGAGATCTTGATCTTCAAACTCATCGATCTTCCTCATAATGATATTCCCAGAATCTTGTATCACCCTGAGTGAGAAATATTTTAAAGCGAGCTTAATTAAGCAAATATGTTATTTTATGTATGAAGGAGTTGATTAAAGATTGACTTACTTGTCCTTGAATCGGGAGCACGACATGCCAATAAGATGGAGCACCGACATAGGCAGAACAGCTTTGGATGAGAAGTCAACAAAATGTGCCTCTGGATCATGAAATCACTAATGAAAGTTAGTGATGAAGAGCTAGATTCACTATGAATTAAGGATCAATCTTGAGATGATGCATACCTCGATGCTCCTCCACCACAATGATAGCGATCATGTTCCTTTATTGGCTCATCTTTTTGAACTATAAAAAAATTTAGTGAAATCTATTTCTATTATCTCAAATTTAAAGAAAGTAACTTAATACCTCTATGGCGGCTCATCTTGAGTGGAGGCCACACATCACTTATTCTTTCTGTGACTTCCTTTAAGTGTTTATGAAGGGGAACAACGACTTTCCTCTTCCTTGTCATCGAGCCTTCACACCATGCTCAATGCTGTCGATTAAAGGCTTCAAAGCATCTTCATGTGCGTGGAGGCCTCCATAGCTTCCCATGGTGGACTCAGCAGGGGCTTCCCTAGTGGAGGCTACCTGGCTTCCCAAATGGAAGAGGGGACATGACTTCCCAGTGGAAGTATCCAGAGGCGGCATGTGGTTGCCTCCAAAGACTCCCACTGTCTAGCCTCCATGGGGAAAGCTCCATGGTGCCCCTGCTCCTCAAGAGTTTCCCCTGTGGTGACCTCCACAGGAGCTTCCCCCACAATAGGGATGGTAGGACCCCGTTGCCCAGCAAGAACCTCCTCGATAGCTAACCATAATCAATCCCATCCATTCTCTCTGTCATTGTTGCTTGAAAGAAGATATATCTTTCAAGTCCTAAAACCTACAAGTATCCTCTCCATAAAGCCTTACAGGGGGTAGTAGAGGAGGTATATACACTAGATGGGAGAGAATCGAGAAGAGACATATGGAGATTCGTGGGGAATGAACTCGGTGGACTTAGAATGGGGCTATGTCGGGCTCATGTATTGCATGTTGGGTAGGGAAAATGATTCAAAGGGTCTCCTCTTTATATGTCCTCGAATGAAAAGACTGTGTTAAACAGATAAGAAAATGTGATGACTAGACATAAATAAATACATTCTTATATGAATTAAGTGATATTATTATATGGCACTGTATTCTCTAAACCGTGAAGGCTTCATCGGAAACTTTATTTTTTGATCATCACGTTGCTTTAGATGGAGATGGCGACCTCATGATGCTTATGTGCTTAGCGATCTACAATTAATATTTATAAAGTTAACTTCAATGCATCAAATAATACATAAGCGAAGATATAGAACATACCATAAGAAGAGTGGCAAGCACACTCATGCGGTGTCTTGGGTATGAATCTTTGATGTAATACCATCAAATTGTGAAACTAGGAAGACCCAAATAGCCTCTGCCCAGTTGTATTCAATAAATTTATCTATGTCATCGACGTAGGCAATCAATTCCGATGCCACTCTATAGTTGCAATATACAAAAAAAGAAAGATTTGGCGTAGAAAGCATTATGTACAATTACCTGCATACAGCAACTATCTGCTTGCTCAAGCATAGTCTTATAGTCCAGCGAACTGACGGTGAATTTACGCCATAAGACCTTCTCCCCTCATTTAGCATCCCTACAATTCACGCTTCTTCTTGGGTGAAAGAAATGCGCGCCCAGAAAGAAAGCTTGCTTCTCTATGTCCAAGGCGATTGAGTAATGGTTATTGAATCTTCTTTGAATTAAGTGAGTCTAATGAATTGATGCAGATGAAGCCTCTTTAAAATGTCAATGACTTATCATTATCGTAATATTATCGAACAGTCTATTGTGGTGGTGCATCTCAAAGTTATCCTTTTCCGGACATAGTAAACTTCAAAATGAAAAGTCAGTTAATGAGATGCAGATGCAAATCACCCAGAAATAACCAATCGACCTCAAATTATTCAATTGATTTGTAATGAACATTTCCTCAAAGCGGGCCAAAGAAATTAAAAAAAATAATTGTACTCTCAAGAGAGTACAAGAATACACATACAAAATAACACTAAAAAATAAACCAAGAGTCTGATGCAAAATAACACTAAAAAAAAACCAACGACCTCAAATTATTTACGATGGATTGTAATAAACATATTTCCTCCAAATAAAAAAGAAACTAGAAAAATGACCAAAATCACGTACTCTCATGAGATCTGAGAGTCTAAATCTAAAATAACCATCCAAACGAGAGTCAGATGCAAAATAATACTAAAAAACCAACCAAGCAGCTCAAATTATTCTATTTGATTGTAATGAACATATTTCCTCGACAGGCCAAAAGGAAAAAAAATATGCTTTGTACTCTCATGAGAGCATAGAGAGATCTGAGAAATCTCAGAAATCATCCAGACCCAAATTGCTTCCAGGAATGTAATGAACATAATCGAACAAGCGGAAAAAAAAATTGCATCTTACGTACTCTCAGAGTATGGAGTACAATACAAAATAATACTAAAAATTAACCAATCGACCTCCAAATTATTTAATAGATTGTAATGAACATTTCCTCAACAAATAAAGAAAAAAATGACCAAAATATACCTCTCATGTGAGTATAAAAGTATGATAAAATCTCGAAATCATCCAAGCGATACCAAATTGCTTCCTAGAATGTAATGAACATAATTTGAACAACAGAAAGCTGGAAAAAATATCCACAAATTATCATCTCGAGTAGGAAATCTGAATGCAAAATAACACTAAAACCAACCAACTCCAAATTATTCTAATGGATTGTAATGAATATATTTCCTCAGGCCAAAAGAAACTAGAAAAAATGACCAAAATGCTGTTCTCATGAGAGTCAGAGTACAGATCTGAAATTCCAGAAACCATCCAAACATCCCTCCAAATTGCTTCCAATGGAATGTAATGAACATATTTCCTCCAAGCAGGAAAAAATTGGAAAAATTGGCCAAAATCATACTCTCAAGAGAGTCTGAGAATGCAAAATAACACTAAAAAAATCAACCAAACATCCTCCAAATTATTCTAATGGATTGTAATGAACATATTTCCTCAAAGTAGGCCAAAGCGGAAAAAAATGACCAAAATGCTCAAATGCAGGATCTGAAATCTCAATCATCCAAACATCCCTCAAATTGCTTCCAATGGAATGTAATGAACATAATCTTAAAGCGGGCCAAAAAGCTGGAAAAATAGCCACAAATTTCTAATGGAATGTAATGACCATATTCTCTCCATCAGTAAAATAAAGCAAAAAATTGGGAAAATCATATGTACTCTCAGGAGAAATCTGAATGCTGAAATCATTTAGAAACCATCAAAACCACCAAATTGCTTGGAATATGAACATAATCACACATATCGAAAAAGCGAAAAAATTGGCCAAAATCGTCTACTCTCGAGAGAGTCAATCTGAATCTGAAATAACACTAAAAAACTAACCAATCACTCCAAGTTGTTCTAATGGATTGTAATGAACATATTTCCTCGCAGGCCAAAGAAATTGAAAAAATGACCTAAATGCTACTCTCATGAGTCAGAATTATCTGATCTAAAAACCAAAAACTAAGCAATGAGCCTTCAATCTTCATAAAGCCATGTCTTGAGCATTTTATATCCAAATAGGGACAGTATTTTAAAAAAAATGCAAAATGGGGTACTCTTCTAAAATTATAAAATTACACAACAATCAAATTAACCTACAAAAAATTTTAATGCCATTGACTAAACATAATATCATCCTAATCAGTACATAATTCATCTTGAAACATGACCAAACATCTATATGATATACTAAACATTTCCTGAAATCAGGTTCAAAATTTGAAAATAGCAGTGACCATCTTGATGAGAGATCACATCTCAAAACTACTAAAATACATCCCATTCATTTAAAGAACTCAAATGTTCTAAAATGTTCACATATTGACGGTGAGAAGACAGAGAAAACTAAATTCATTGGGAACACGGTGTAAATACCTCATGTAGTTGCCTTACCTCAAAGTTATTCACAAGATTTGCTAAATCAGGAAAGGCGTTCACCGATCGAGAGCGGGGAGCTAGCGAGAAAGCCCTAAACTATCATGCGGGAGAATGTCGACGCGTCTTTTTTCTTCTCCGTTGTTTGAATAGCGGGTCGAGCCGGGATAAACGGCGTCATCATCCTCATTCTGTTAAGCTAAACGGAAAAAAATCACTACATCGTCACCAAGATTGAGTCCGACGTAAAAGCTACGTGGACTCAGAACATAATATTTTTTATATGCGTGGCTTTTAACATCTCCATTTTCTTCCAGTTGAAGGCCAACTTGCACTAAATGGAGCTACCTTGTCTACCTTTTCAATTTTCCTCATAGCGTCTTCACTCTCGAGATCCCTTCCAACCGTAGCTTCTTCTGCCGAATCAATGACTTCTTCTTACTCATTATTCTTGCTCAACATCCCTCTCCTCCAACTCTACAAACTATAGCAACTTTCCTTCCTTCATTGACATGCTTAGACACCAAACCGAAGTTTCCAAAGTCCCACTTATCACTCATTCTCTTTCTCTTCATAAACATAAAAAAATCCTTATTATTCGGTTGTCAAATATTTTTATCATTACAAATGTGCAACAAAATAGATTTGAATGTGTGAAAATTTATATGTATATGTGTATGTTTGATTTTATGGTTTGAAGACTTATTCACGATCATCAAAAGTGAGATGAAAGTTGTTTTAAAACACCAATACATACTCATCAGGTAGGGTAAAATTATTAGATGTAGCTCCCTAAAATGTTGCTAAAATTTGGACTAAATTTTGAACATAGAAAAAAAGGAGTAATCAAAACTTACTTAAAAGCACTAAAATATAAAACTAAAAAGACTAAAAGTAATGTAAATTTGAGTATTGAACAAATAAATAAAATAGACTTATAAGGATTTTTAAAAAAATTGAGAACCCACCCAAATTTTGAGCTAGAATCTTTCTCCTTCTCTTTAAAGACTTCAAACTCAAGCATATGAAATGAAGCCTATACTCCAATTTATAAGGAGAGAATGAACATCATTTGATGACTCGCTCGCAAATATAAATATGATTTTCAATTGAATAATTAAAATTTAATGCAACTTGCATTGAGAACTAAGTTGAATAACTAGTGACTAGTGTTGATGTTGAAGATCTATTCAAGCATTGAATTACAATATTCTATTCTAAGCAAAATAATTTCAATTGAGCACAATCAAGCTTAGAAAATAAATATGAAGCATGATATCTCACCTATGAGCAAATGTGGATTTTTGGTATTTCATCATGGACAAGATTTATCATTGATTATTTCAAATGTCGATTCTTGAACAATAACAAGCATTACAAAGTGCCGATTAACAAATAAATTATATTTTAATTCATACTGAGCAAGATGAAAGAGAGTTGAATAAATTTAAATGAGGTTGGCAAATAATTTGGTAGCTCATCAATAGCTTGAATGCAATTCTTGTAATATCTAGTTATAAAATTGAGATGTAAATAGAGTGATGGGAGTGAATCAAATGAGTCACTCAAATCTCACTTCCACCTCCACTCACTTTGCCTTCACCTTCACCTCCTTTAATTGCCACCGTTATGCAATTCTTCGCAGATAAAAAGTGATACTAAATTAAATTTTGTGTAAATTATGGAACTTTCTTTAATCCAAAAAATAGAAAATTTTCATTCTAATTATGATTTTTAAAATCAATGATTTTATTAATTAGATGAAATTATCTAAGCTAAAAAGCCTGCATGTATTCGGATATAAGAATTTAGAATGTAAATTTCAATATCTAAAATGGCTACACTAGCTAAGTTGAGATTAAATAAAAATATAAAATTAATCTTATAATTTAAAAATAAAATTATCTAAATTATCAAATACCAATGATAGTTTTGAATATTTAAATTAGTGTTATGAGATCTCTGTTAAAAACTAAATTGACTTAAATATCTTACACTAAAAAATTATGCAATTATTTTGAAGGAGAAACAATCATTTTGAAAGCTTGAGCATATTTTTAAAATTCAATATTCTAAATATATGCTTATGTATGTATTTTAGTGAATCAACACATTCGTATGATGAAAGTTTAAGTCATATCTGAGCAGTTAAATCCTTCTCCCCATAGGGGTTGGAGTTGATAAAACTAGTTATTTCAATAGAAAACTAAATAATTAAGCTCACCAAAGTTGCATATAAAAACCAATATGAAATGATACCTTTAAGTTGATCACATTAAGTATACTCTTACTACTTTCATAAAGTCTGTGATAAGTTTAATATGACTTTTTTATGTTTAGAAATTCAAATACAATTATAAGTTTCAATCCATAGATCATCCTCCTTCTAGTAGAGTTGACAAGATCTCATGATTTAATAAGATTTCAAAATTGTAGAAGATCCTCTATGAGAGTAGAGTTGACAAGGTCCGATGATGATTGTGTTGATCGAGAATATCAAGAGAGGTTTATTAATATCAAAATTTTTCTAAAATCTTCAATGCTTAAGTGAAATTTATATCAACTATCAAATATTCAAACAAATTTCAAAAATAAAAAAATTAATTAAATGAAAATTTCTTCATAAAAAAAATAAATAAATTCATTCATCAGCCTTCCATAATCATTTATCGGAGGTGACAAATTTAATGTTAACCCAAGCTCACAAAATTGTCATATTATGTATCTACTATATTCAAATTTAAAATATTCTACATCCATGTGGTTTGGCCGGTGGCTATATATTAAGCGGTTATGACAAGAGTCATCCTCGTGGTTTGGTAGTAGGCTCCTAAATTACGGTGGCCGGCTATAGCCATATGTTCCATATGGTTTTCTACTTCTTTGAGTTTTGGATCATAGGGTATACTTAATAGGGCATAAAGCTTGTTAGCTGAGAGACTTAAGATTATCCTTTTGACAAATATCAACCCTTACAAGGTCTCCTTGAGCAGCAACCCATGGCTATTGTGTGAAGAATCTTTTGGCGTTGGGTCCACCTCCCTAAGTAGAAGGGATCATGGCGGAGATAATGGGCCATGAGATCTTGATCTAACGTCATCATTCCCCAACCATATGCTTCAAGTATAAAAAAATGATGAATTTCATTAAATTTTAAATCAATTATTCTATACACTAAGCAATTAATCTAATACTAGCTTAATCGAAAGTTCTCTCTCTGGGGGAGGTAATTAACTATACATGTTTGAGCCTATGAAACCTAAAACTAGATCTAAAGTCCTCATAAAATGAGGGTGAAATCTCTAAGTAGTGACTTACCTACTATCTACCTTTATGAAAATTTAAGATATTTAAATCAAACTCTTTTCATCGAGATCGTGGAATTTTAATGCTTAATTAATAATAATAAGTTTTTTAGATAAACATCTTGCATGAGTGCATTTTGCATGGAGCTAATTATAAATTTGTACAAACTTGTGAAGGCTATTCAAGTGACTTCTAAACTTAATAACATTAAATTGAAAAAACATATTCAAAAAGAGATTAACTTACAATTCTAAAATTACTCTTTTTTTGTTTTTTAATTACATAAATAGTTTTTAATTCTATTAATATTTTTTATACTAATTATAACTTTATTTTCTTCTAAGTTGATTATTATCTGAAAATATTTGATAACTTAATTCTATTATTATAAATTTTATTAGTAATAGTAGATTAGATCTACTGATTGTACTGAGGATGGTGCAGTCTTTAAGCACTGATTTAAAATTCATCCAATTTGATGAATTCTAAATTTACTAAAATGAATCAAACAATAAATTTCAAATCAATCTCTCATAAAAATTCATTATATTCATTTTTCACTAAATTAAAAAGCAAAATAAAATAAATCTCAATATTTTTTAATACACTTACACTCAAAAATTGTGTAACCAAACATCCCCTAAATTAATCCTTTATAATGTAGTATATTAGGACTAGAGTTTAGCTGCGAATTCAATCTGTTGAGGCTTGACAATAATTAAGGCTGTGAATTTGATTTGAAATTTATAATCATTAAAAAAATTTTAAAAATATTTAAATTGACTTAAATTAAATTTGTTGATTGATTTAAGCTAATTTAAAATTTAATCAAATTAAATTTTAATATTTATATGCATTACTTGACGTGAAATTATGCATATGAATATGTAAATAGAAGTATATTCGTTGGAAAAAAAAATTATCCAAGATAAAAAAATCAAACACAATTTACATATCTAATAATTCTTATACATTTATATATCTAATACTTAATGTTTAATATTTACAAACATATTTTTTTCAATTAATAAAAATGTATACTTCACTTTAAAATTAATAATAATAATTTTTTTAATATAATATTAAGAATTTAGATGCTATTTATATACAAATAAAAACTATGTTATTATAGAAATTTCAAAAAATCAATATATCCTAATCATCCTATAGAGAATATATATATATAAAGAGAGAGAGAGACAAAGAGAGAGAGAGAGAGAGAGAGAGAGAGAGACGAAGAGGACTATAGGGGTAATCTAACCTTCTTCTTCGAAGAGTTTTGCTACTGCACTTCAAGGCTTAAATAATTTGAAAAGAAACTAAAAAAAAATTATACTAAAAAATTATTTCTTTATCCATTAAAGACTGCTATATTATGTCAGATTTGTTACATCAGATCTCCAATCTGGTGTGGGATTCTTTAGTATAATTCATTTAAATTAAATCACCTATTTAGATTTATTACCATTTACCTTATAATAAACACCCTTTTAAAAACTTAACAAAGTTTTTTTTTATTTAAATCATGTCTCTGCGTTAAGTGCTGAAACTAAATCATTCATCCAATTTCATGCGATCCAATAAGCTTTTTCCTTCCCGTTTACTGGAGAAGACCTGCTTCGCATACTCTTCAAATTCCAAGCTTCTATAACGCAACTTATCTCCATTCACTATCTCATGATTGGTCCCACATAATATTTAGTTCATGAAATCCGGAGCGATCTTATTATTCCACGGCACATGTTGATATCTTATATTTGCGTTACATAATATCTGTAGCAACCAGAAGAATGCTGATGAGAAATATGAATTTATATTTCTATATGTATAACTATCCATTAGTTTACCCTTATTACTCTTATTAGTGCAAAATAAAAATATTTACTTCAATGATGGATGTTGTGATAAAACCTCCCACGAGAATTTTAACGAAACCATCCACCATTTCTTTTAATATGTATTTGTGACTCATTGACGTTGTAATCCTCGACACGGAGTGAGGAGAGGCTAAGACTTTTAAGGGAATGGCGGAGGATAGTAATTGAATCTGAAAATTTGAATACCTCCCTTGAACATATCATAAAGCTTCTCAGATTCGAGCCCTAGATTTTTTGGATATCATTTTAATGAGGCCATCAACCAATCTCTTTACCTCAATTGCGTAAGCATCAAATGTTTCCCTAAAAAAAATTGACATTAATGGCGCAGTATAAACATATAGTTTATGAGGGATTCATATACATACCATACAATTCTTATATATTTACATGTATAATATCTAAACTTTAATATTTAATATGTACATCAACAACATCTAAATCTTTAAATATCAAACTTTGTGGTATATAAATGTCTAAGAATTATGTAGTATGTGTAACTCTTCCTATATTTTAATTTACCGATGAATATGCGGGGGATTAGTTTAGCAATTAGTACCTGAATGAAGGTGGCTTAGTGGGCCAAAACCTCAGTTGTTTGAAGGTTGGAGGAAATGTAGCAAGGGCAAGCATGTCTCCCCAGTCAAGTTTTGTTCCTCCGAGTGAACAAAAGTTTGGCCGTAGCCTTCTATTTGGCCTGGTAATTGAGCAAATTTCTCTTTCTCCTCTAATGGAAGCTTAAAGAACTCTTCAACGTCATGTCTCAGTTTGGTTAGTACATCTTCAGGTATACCATGATTTACCAACTATAGTTAACATTAAGGTAGCAAATTAAAAAGGATCAAGTTGTTAGCCTCATCTGATTAAAATTAAATTCAATGATCAAGGTAAGAAAAGCATTATATTCTAATTTGTGAGTAGATGAATTAAGTCTACCAAGTTGAGAGGTAATTTGAATGTTTTAGAACAACAAAATTTTGTGATTATAGTGACGAAGCCAAGGCCTTAAGTCAAAGGAAGGAAAATAATAATTATTATAAAATTAATTTTATAATTATCTAGCCACTTCCATCAAAACTCTATATTATTTTATTGTTGATATGTTGAAAATGAATTGATGAAGAAGACTTTATGGTGAGATCTCAATCATTGACGGAGATGAAATGGGGCATGTAATATTTCTGTGAGTTATTATTAGAATTATGATATTAGGTGTTCAAATAAATCTTTTGATAAATTGATTTTGTTAAATTTTTATAAAAGTGATATAGAGCTCGAAGATATCAAGAAGCTCAGAAGACCTGAATTTGATGAGTTGTTAATGTGAGATCTTATGATAAAAATTCAAAAAAATAAACAGGCATAAAAGACAAATAGCATAAATATAATAAATATAGTATTTATATATATCATTTTAACAAAATCATAAAGATATTTTTAATTTAAATATATAATAATTTGTGAAGTAAAAAGATGATCCTTGCATAAAAAAAATAATCAAGAATCTCTTAAAATATTATATATAACTATATATGAATAAAAATAAAATTTTTCTACTATATAATATAACTATATTAGATTTTTTTAAATTTTGAGGGAATAAGAGTCATGAGCATCAGATATCTTAGTCTATTATTTGAGAGTTTTGATTTATAATAAAAAAAATATTAAGTTTAAGTTCTTATATATATATATATAATTTATGTAAATTTATAATTAAATTAACTTACATGTCCCCAAAAAAAATAAGAACGATCAGCCATCCGATCTAAAAATAATCAGATTTAATTCTTCGGTCAATCCTTGTATGCTAATAAAATATTCGGAATGAAGGAAACAAAAAAAAATCTTTTCTGCAAAGGACTTGTTGCGTGCTGTAAATAGATTAAAAAAAAAGGGGTAAACCTGAAAGAATCCCCAGTCTTCACAAGCGGAGTGGAGCTTTGTAGCTTCCTCATCAGAGTACTCGGCATCCAATAACCTGCCGAAATCGATGACCGGAATGCTTTCGACGGAGTATTCGTCGTCGCAGGCGACTATATCTTCCATCCTCTCGGGCCTTACATATCTTTTGGGAATCTCTGAGCTCACCTTCTCAGCGAGAGCCTGCACGTTGTCCACTTTCAAGGATCCTCCAAATCTCCCAAAACCGATATTTTCCTCCATCTCTCTCTTTCTCCTTCTTCAAAGAGCAAAGCTTTTTAATTTCATATAATTTCTTTGACGAGGTCGAATGGCCGAACACACAGTACAGCTTGAGATTTTTTTTCCTTTTAAGACATTTGAAAATCTGTCATTTTGACTGAAATCTTACAAGTATTTTTTTTCCAATATTTTTTTTTCTAGGGCAAACAAAATATTATTTCATTGCTAAATTTATAGTTTATTTGTTTCATTTGTGTCATTTAAATTTGATGATAAATTTATATGCGTGTGTATATATATATATATATAAAATAAGGGAAGTGAGAAATTTTTTCAATAAAATTAAAATTTTTTATCTCGCCAAGACTTTTCATCAAAGTATAAACTTGTCTTTAAAAAAATTATAATTGATTTATAATAGCATATTAATTAATTAATTAATTAGTAATAGTATTCTAATAAATTAAATTAAATTTAAAATTATTTCAAGTTAATAATATCTTCATCAATTACGTTTGATAAATTATAAATTTAATTCAAATAAAAAAATTTAATTAAATAAAATCATATAATGTTTTAATTAATAATTGATTAATAGATTTACTGGATGGTTTTGTGTAAGAGCGGAGCAAAAGTGGGAGAAAAATAAAGGGTTTCGAATTTTGAAATCTCCTCGATATTCTACTCTTTTTTCTCATTAAAGTTTTCGAGCGAAAGAAGAACCAAAGGAAAAAAGAGAGTTGCCCATTAGAATAATAATTTATATACCCCTCTAAATTTTATAAATGAAGCCCAAATCTTAAATTAAAGCATGTATACAATCAAATTAAATGACTCAGTGAGATGAGTTAAACAATACTAAAAGCGGGTCAGATCGAGCTCAAATGAAATCCAAAATCTACATATGAAAACTTCGAAATTACTACTGGATGATCAAATGACTTTCAAATTTGACGTGCTTATAGTTGAATCGAGTGGCTCGATAAAATGAATCCAACGAGCCTAAGATTACTCAAATCAAAGATCGTTTGGACAGTCAAATAACCAAAATACTATCTATGATCAAATGAATCAATATACACCGTCTGATGGAGTGTTTTTAGATTTTGGCTACAATGACCAAAATACCCCTCTCAGAATCCTATAAATAGAACCTCATTCTTATCATGAAGGGGGGAAAGAGCTAGAAGCGAACTTGGGAGAAAGCTGAGAGAGAGCTAGAAGTTCGAAGTTTGTCATCACCATTATTGTCGATCAATGTAGTCGATTGTAATTGTCGTTTTCGACAACCATTCTGATTAACTACCTGCATAACTATTATAATCTGACCTGGAATTCCCATTACTAGGATTTCTCATATACAATTTTGTAATCCTGAGAAGACTTAAACTCTGTACTCCAAAACAAACATATTAGGAAGCATTTTTACTGGGCTTGGACCTGTGATTTTCCCCCTCTTTCGGAGGTTTTTTCACATAAAAATTCTAGAGTTTTTTTTCTCTTTTCAATTATTTGCATGTGTCTTTGGATTTAATCTTAGAGTGAAGTTTTATTCTCGGTTTTGTGGCGGTTTGACATCGTCATGGGAAACATTGTCTTTTCGTCTTGATGGTTGACAATGACTTTATGTTGAGGAGCACCATCTATATGGTGGAGAAAATCTTATTTTGGAGAAACACATGAACTCGATCCTTGACTTTTGTTGGGCGAGGCAACCCTTAATCTCAAAAGATCATCCAAATCTATATTCTAGATATTTAATTGATTACCAGCCCAAGAAACAAGTCAAAGTTGGAGGATATTTCAACATTGAGAAGAAGATAGCTTGACAAACTATTATCTTTATATTAGAAGGCAATGATCAAGCAACTTTGGCTACAATCTCAACTGGGTGTTTTGATTTGACTTCGTTATGTCATGTAATACTCGACAAATAATCTTAGAAGAATAAAAATGTTTAACCTCTTTAACATAAGTTAACGTCATACTTTGATAAAATAACCTCAGATGATAGTTAAAATTATTAGCTTCATCCACACAGGTTAAATGTCACCGAGTAATACTCTCACAAACAACCTCGTATATGTCATAATTTTATACTATACTCTGTTAACGTCATCGAGTAATACTCTAACAAATAATCTCGGAAGAATTAAAATGTTTAACCTCTTCCACATAGGTTAATGTCATACTTTGATAAAATAATCTTGGATGAAAGTTAAAACTATTGACTTCTTCCACACAGGTTAAATACACCAAGTAACACACTAACAAACAACCTCGGATAGGTCAAAAATTCTTTATGGATTCCTCCTTTAGAAGGGACGCCCCTGAAAAGCTTTGATGGGAAGCTAGTAGTTGACAAGTTCCTCACTAGAAAGACTCCAAGAGAGCAAGTGGCTGACATGGTCTCCACTCATCAAAAATCTCAAAAGTCTTAGAAGGTACATGTGCATCAAAAATCTCAGAAGATACATGTACTTTAAAAATCTTAGAAAGTAAAAGCCTCAGAATGTACAGGTACCCCGATGGAGGAGAATAAACTTGTTTTATCTTTAGGAGAAATAGCCACCAAATCATTTAAAAATGAAACTTCTTTCTGAAAATTGTCAAAGTTTCACTATTGATAGTTGGCATCATCGGATCTCATCGTCCCCTGATACTTCCGCAACCCATCATCTTGTATCTTTAGACATTGAGATATTTGTTAAAGGATGCTCACCCTTGAAGATACTCTATAATTTTCAAGTTTGGAAGCACACTGGAGCCTAAATTTGTGATGCCCCACTAGGTGGGTTGGAAACCTCGGGAGGGAGTCTGAGAGGGTCGGCCATGTTCTAGTTAGTAGAGGCTACCGAGAAGAAAATGGAAGCATATTAGCTAAATTTGGGATGCATGCCATCAGTCGGTTAAAACCAGAGATCAGCTGGAAACTGCGAGAGGAGTCGACACCATTATACAAGTTAGTGGCTACAAGAGAAGAAAGCGGAAGCCTTGAAATTCGGGATCACTGCTAACAGTTAGTTGGAAAACCAGATCGAGGGTGTCGCGAGAGGGGTCACTATTATCTGAGTTAGTGGAGCTAGAGAGAAGAACCGAAAGCACAAAGCTGAATTTGGGATACGTGTCGCATATAGTCGGTTTCAAACCGTGACCAAGGAGGCTGGGCCTGAGTGGGTCATATACCATCTGAGTTAGTGGAGTACAAGGGAGAAATGAAGAGATGTGATTTTTTCCCCTCCTTAGGGTATTTATATCGAGACTCTTCAAATTCTTTAAAGATTTTCTTTTAAAAAAAAAAACTCTTCTTCTTTTAAAATAATAATAAAAAAGAGAAGAAAAAAATATTCATATAAAAAAAATTCTTCATATTTCTCATTAAAAAAATTATTTATATTCTTAAAAAAAATTCTTCACATTTTTAAAAAACTTTTTTATCTTCTTCTTCTTCAAAAATAAAAAAAAAATTTTCATTTCTCTCTCTCTCTCTCTCTCTCTCTCTCTCTCTCACGGCAACATGAAAAAAAAAATATTTGGGCCAGTGGTCCCCTCTTTTCAAACCGAAATCAATATATATATATATAATAAAATAATTTATATAAATGGTTACTTTATATATATATATATATATATATATATATATATATATATATATATATATATATATATAATATAATATATATAATAAAATATTAATAATTAATCTTAATAATTTTTAGTTAAAGTGATTTTATTTTTAGGATGAAATAAATTTTATCATTAAAAAAAAAGATGAAAAATGATATATTCCTCTAAAAATTTATAAATGAAGCACAAATCTCAAATTAAATCATGTATACAATCAAATTAAACGACTCAGTGAGACGAGTTCAACAATATCTTAGAAGCGGTCGATTAAACGAGCATCGATGAAGTCCAAAACCTATATATGAAAACTTCCAAACACTTGATGATCAAATAGCTTTCAAATTTGATGTGTTTATAGTCGAATCGAGCGGCTCAACTAGACGAATCCAAAGAGCCTAAGATTACTCAAATCAAAGATCATTTAGATGGTCAAATCACCAAAATACTATCTATGATCAAATGAATCAATATACACCTTAGATAGTATTTTTTGGATTTTGCTGATAACCAAAATGCCCCTCTTAAAATCTTATAAATAGAACCTCATCTTATTATGAAAGAAGGAGAGAGCGAGAAGTGAACTTGGAAGAAAACTGGGAGAGAGATAGAAATTTGAAGTTCCTCATTGCCACCATTGTTGTCGCTCGCCACCTATTATCATCGCGTACCAACGTCCATTATCGTGTATATTTATTATGCTCGATTATTCATTATCGATTTATAACATACAATATTGTAATCCTGCTATTGGAAAGATTCAAACCATGTACTCCAAAGTTGATATATAGTGAAAGCATCTTTCTTAGGCTAGTGATTTTTCACTCTTTTTGGGGTTTTCCACATAAAATTCAGGTTTCTTATTCTCTTTCCAACTATCTCTGGATTTTCGGATTTAAGGCGTGAAATTTTATTTTCTTCACAAGTTTTCTAGCACACAATAATAATAATAATCAATTAATATTAATAAAAAATATTTAAATTAATTAAATTATTTATAATTTAATCTAGTTGTATAATAAAATCTATATCTATTTAGATTTATAAGTTTTAAATCAATAATTTATTAAAATAGTACATTATTTAATTTAATTACACTGTTTTTTTAATTAAATTTATAATTTATCAAAAATAATTGATGAATTTATTATTAAATTAACTTAATTTTAACTAATTTAATAGAATATTATTAATGATTAATTAATATGTTATCATAGGATACTCATAATAAAGGCATTAAAATTTTATAAGATTTATACTTGATGAAAAATTCTGAAGATAAATTCAATTAAAAAAGAATTATATATATATATATATATATATATATATATATATATATATATATATATATATATGTATATATATATATATATTTGTATATATTAATAATATATATATATATATATATATATATATATATATATATATATTTTATATATATGTTATGTATGTTAGATATACATATATTAATAGTAATCATCTTTAAAATATATTTTTGAATATATAATATATTGCAATTAATATATGTATTACAGTAAAAATATACAAATATGTATAAAGAATATTATGAAAGAATATATAAATTATGATATGTAATATTACATCAATAATAATATACATAGCATATGTATTAGTTATGCGTATGATATAGTATTATGAATATTATTATTAATATATATTATATACGTATGCGATATGAATAATATGTATATATATATATATATGTATATATATATAATAATAATATATAATATATATATATATGTATAATAATAATATATGTTATAATAATAATATATTATATAATAATAATACATATATATATTATTAATAATATTATACATTATAATATATATATATAATATTATATATATATACATATATATATATATAATATATATATATATATATATATATATATATATATATATATATATGTGGAATCAGAAGGTGGTTGGGAGGGATAGTCATCATCTTTAAAATTTTGTTAGAACTATAAGAAATAAATTAGCAATTAAGAAATAAATTTAACAAAACTATGTAAATAAAGATAAAAGTAATGAGATCGAAATAGCCTGGAAGGGAGGCGTGCCGATGACACTATCCTTAGAATAGATCAAATGGTGCACCAATTTCTTTTCTACTGTGAGATCTGTTCCTTTTTGTGCATCGCGTCATGTTGATTGACAAAACTTTGAACTAATTGCGTGTCTCTTGTTTCCCAAAAATGAAATGAAGAGAATGACAAGAAAAATTGTGAATGAAGAAAGGAAGAGATAATATTCAGATTTTTGTACAATTATCACATAATCATCTATTTATAGGTAAAAGATGAGAGCCAAATATTAAATCACCTAATAATTATTTATAGACGTTATTAGTTGTTATTTTAAGTTATGGATTAATTTATTTGTATTTATTTAATTTATGTTATAAGTTACATAATTAATATTTTTATTATAATAACGTTAGAATAATAATGTTAAGAGTAACGTTATTATAATGTTATAACATTGTAATATATATATATATATATATATATATATATATATATATATATATATATATATATATATATATATATATATATATATATATATATATATATATATATTATTCCCTCTCAATAACAAAAAAAATATATTTATAAATAAACTTGAGGTGAATAAAATAAGCGATCAAGAATCAAAATTTTCATTTTGGACAACTTTTATTATGCATTCGATGAAAATACCTTCCAGGTTTGAACTTTCACTTAGTATAACTAAAATCTAACAATAATAAATACTATCATAATCGAAGTTTTGAACTGAGTATATAAATTATTATCATTTGATATACTAATATGAGACATGCTATAAGTTACTCTAAGGTGAGCTTTAAAGTACATGCAATTTCATTTCAATTCATAAGTATTTTAGGATCTTAATAAGATCTCATTGCAGTAGACTATTATTACACTTATATAGGTGAGATCTCCAAGATATCGCAATTATAATATCTCGTAAATTTTTTTGTCTTTTGATCTCATTAAGAGCTATAGCACAACCTTATTTTTTCATTGATAAAGACAAATATATATAAAGATAATATTCATAATATTTAAAATTGTGCTTTTATCAATCGTTCGATCAGCTTCGTTTTTATCACATTGAACCTTCTATTGTGGTGTTCTAATCTAAATGTTGGGTTTCCACTGTGATGACTATTTTAACCCCATCCCTTCTAATGATCTCAATATAGAAGTTTTTGCAAGCCCTTTCACAATGGATCAATATTTTTCTCGAGCAAATAAAATGGTAACAACATCTTTTTTATATAATTCATATAAAGAACTATGTCTTATTCTCATATGACCTTTTTATCATTGCATTTTACACTTTTTCTTTTTGCTAAGCGCTTGATTATCATAATTTATTAACATAGTAGGTATAAGTTTTTCAATATAAGGTAAACAAAAAATAATCTTTTAAGCCACTTGCTTCAAAAGTAAGTTACCTCTCCGTAAGTAGCAAGATCAAGTGCTATAAATTCTACTTTCATAGTAGATCTAGAGATTAATATTTATTTAGTAGATTTTCATGATATTGCATCACCACAAAATGTGAAGAGATAACCACTAATGACTTTTGTTTCACTAGTGTCGGCAATCCAACTAACATCATAATATCCTTCTAGTACTATAGGAAAACCACTATAATAAATACAATAGTTTATTATACCTTTTAAATATTTAAAAATTATTTCTAGTGCTTTCCAATGAGTTTCACTGGGATTACTATTATATCTACTCAATTTTCCTACAACATAAGTAATATTAGGTCGAGAATAATTTGCTAGATACATAAGACAACTAATTTTTTGAGAATATTTTAATTGTGATACACTATCACCTAAATTATTTATAAGATGTAAACTAAAGTTATATGGAGTGCCTACATGACTCACATCTTGATAATTAAATTTTTTAAGGAGTTTTTGAATATAATGTGATTTAGTAATAGAAATGTTATTTGCATTTTTATAAATCTTTATACCTAGTATTTCATTAGCTTCACCTAAATCTTTTATATCAAATTGAGTTGATAGAAACTCTTTAATATTATTTACAATATTGAGATTTGTACCAAAATTAAAATATCATAAACATAAAGACATAAAATAATATAATCATGATCAATAATTTTAATATAAACACATTTATCGATTACTAATCAAAAAATCCATATGACAATACTACTTTTATCAAATTTTTCATATCATTGTTTAGAGCTTGCTTTAATTCATATAAAATTTTACTAATTTATAAACTTTATTTTCTTGACCTTTTACTAAAAAATCGGTTGATCCAAATAAATTTCTTCATCTAAATCACCATTTAAAAATATAATTTTTGCATCCATTTGATGTATAACTAAATTATATGTTGAAAATAAATCTAAAAGCAAACGAATTATAGAAATTCTAGCAACCAGAGAATAAATATCAAAATAGTCAACACAACTTTTTTGTGTATATCATTTGACTACTAATCTTGCTTTATATTTATCTATAGATCCATTTGAATTTTTTTTTTGAATATCCATTTACATCCAATAGTTTTATAACCTAGAGGCAAATCACAAAGTACATAAATCTTATTTGATATAATAGAATCTATTTCATTATTAATAGCTTCTTTCCAAAATGATGCATCTATAGAATTCATAGCTTCATCAAAAGTAGTAGGATCATTTTCTAAAATAAATATTTTAGTTAAAAGAGAATAAAAATCATCACCTAAATTTTTTTTTAATTCATTTATTTTTTTTCTAATATTTTCCTCATTACTATTAGTTAAAATAGTATCATCATTATTTATTATTGAATTTTCTATTGAAGATTCTTTTGATTAATATATTTTGTAATCTTATTTTTATAAGAAATATATTTTCAAAAAATATAGCATCTCTAGATTCCATAATTGTATTAATAGAAATATCACTAATATCAGAGTTAATGATAAAAAATCAATAAGTAGGATTATTAAGAGAATATCCAATGAATACATAATATATAGTTTTAGATCCTAATTTTCCCTTTTTACATTATGGAATAGATATTTTAGCTAAATTACCTAAACTTTTAAATACTTTAAATTTTTCTATTTTTCCAAAATTCATAAGGTGTTTTATTAGAATCTTTATAAGTAATCTGATTTTAAATAAAACAAGCTGTTAATAAAGCTTCACCCCATAAATTATTTGGCAAATTTGATGAAATTTGCATTGCATTTATCATATTAATTAATGTTTTATTTTTCCGTTCTGCTATTCCATTAGATTGAAAAGAATATGGATGAGTAACTTGATGTATATCATTTTCTTCACAAAATTTATTAAAATAGTGAAATATATTCCCCACCTCCATTCGATCTTAAAATTTTAATTTTCTTATTTAATTGATTTTTTACACTTAATCTATATTTCTTAAATATATCAAAACTTCATTTTTAGTTTTGATTAAATAAACATAGCAAAATTTTGAACATTCATCAATAAAGGTAATAAATAATCTTTTACCTCCTCTAGTTAAATTACCATTTTAATCACAAACATCACTATGAATAAAGTCTAATAAATTATTTTGCTTAATAGAATAGATTTAAATGGTTTTTTAGTTTGTTTTGCTTGAGAGAAAATTTCACACTTCACATCTTTATTTATATCATTTTTAGATATTAAATTCATATACATCATTTTTTTTAATTTTTTTGTAGTTTACATGTCCTAATCTTCCATGCCAAATGTTAGAAGAAATAATTAATGAAATATAAGGATTTAAGCAAAATATTTTATTATTAGAAAATGATACATTTAATTTAAATAAACCATAACGTAAATATCCCGTACCACAAATGATTCACTTTTAGTTATAATAACCTTATTTGACTCAAAAATAAGATGATAACCATGTTGAACAAGTAGTAAACCACTAATTGAATTTCTCCTAATATTCTATACAAAAAACCAATGTAATTTTAAATATTTTCATGATGATAATTTTAGATCAATATCTCCTTCGCCAATCACACTAGCTAATGCTCCATTGCCCATGCTTACACTTCCTCTTGGTGTATCCTAGTAAAAAGAAAATCAAGATTTATCAAAACTTACATGCATATAGTCAGATCATATCCACCAATCGGTAGAATAATATGAAAAATTAATTTCAAATGATGGGCTAACATACCTCAAAGGAAGAGAATCATTGACATTGGAAGTGATCATATTAATTTTATGGTTGAGATCGATTTTGCTCAAAAGTCTTGTTATTTTCTTTGGATGTCTTATCTTTCCGATAGTAACAAGCATTTGCAAGATGGTTGGTTCTCTCATATACTCAACATTCATTATGATTTTTATTTTTATTGCTAGACTTATCTAAAATTTATTTCTTAAACTTTTTATTAAATGGTTTAAAATTTTTCTGTTTAAAAATACTCTTTTCAGTTCGATTGATATGTGTTTGAAATTCAGTTAGAGTTTTATCATTTTCTTTTTATTTTTCTTCTATTCTAAGTGTATAATAAGATTATCAAGAGACATCTTATTTCTATTATGTCTAAGTATTTGTGCAAATTGACTCCATGATTATGATAATTTTTTTATTATCGATGCAACTACAAATACTTCCGTCATGCTTATGCCATGTTCTTTTAGATCATGAATAATATCTTGAATTTCATTTACTTGATCTATTGCAAGAATCACTCATTTTATATTCATTGAATGATTCAAATATTTTTCAGACCCATATCTTCATTTCTATATTTTGATTCAAGTGCTTTTACAAAGTTCAAAAGAAGAAAAGCGATATTTGTGTAGACATATTTTTTAATTGATGAAAATAATTAAAACAAAGAAAATATTTTGATATACTCTAAGATTGTTAGAATTATAAGGAAATAAATTAGCAATTAAGAAATAAATTTAACACAACTATGCAAATAAAAATAAAAATAAAGAGATCGAATAGTCTGGGAGGGAGGTGTGCCAATGACACTATTCTTAAAGTAGATCAAGCATTGTGTGCACCAATTTGTGGCTCTCTTTTCTATTCGTGAGATACAACCCGTCCTCTTACCTTGATCGCGCATGCATCACGACTGATGGACAAAATTTCGAACTAATCGCGTGTCTCTTGTTGCCCAAAAATAAAATGAAGAGAATGACAAGAAAATTTGTGAATGGAGAAAGGAGGAGAGAACATTCAGATTTTGTCATACCATTCAAGCTCACATAATCATCTATTTATAGATGAAAGATGAGAGCCAAATATTAAATCACCTAATAATGATTTATTGCCATTACTCGCCGTTATTTTAAATTATGAATATATATATATATATATATATATATATATATAATATTTGATAATAATTTTATATATATAAACTCATATATATAATGCACTAATTATTCCTTGGCAAAATTTTTAAACTAAGCACCTTTTAAATCGTAATAGCGAAATAGGCTTAAAAAAATTCAAAATAAAGTCGCTGTTTAATGGGCTGACGTTGATCACATGCACAGTACCCGGTCCGTATATAATCATGTATTGACAGTCGGCCTGCTAAGCGGGCGACGCTAAAATAAATTTTTTTTAAAGAAGTGGAAATTACATACATGTCACACAATTCTAGTAGCTCCTCCTTCCTCCGTCGCCATGTCACCTGTATTGTAAACAACATTTGGGATTGGATGTCAGTAAATGTGGCATTACAAATTCATAAGTGCAGCTAAATTTATAAAAAATTTCAGTACATGGTGCATAAAAAAGGCAGAATTTATCTTGTTTGGCAAATTCACATATATAGTCTCGGTGCAATTAATTATACATTACAGATTAATTTTTTTTACTAGTTTCTTTCAGTTAACACTAAGTCTGAGATACATAGTGCAATTAATTATACATTACAGAAGTTTATCTACGATAACACTAACAATTAAGCACATCATGAATAATAGATGGCATGGTGCCGATAACAGCTAATCTCACATAAATGCGGAAAATAGGAAAACATTCGAGCATACATGATTATATCCATAAAGGCCATTTATTGGTAAATAAATACTAATACCCAGAATACATTTCAAGTACATAAGTCTGAGAGAAAATAACAGCCATAATACACTTCATGTACATAAGTCTAAAAGAAACAAACAGCCTAACGAAACAACACTAGTGTCGCCTTTGTGGACACGTATTCCTGTTATGCCCATAATTTTTGCATAGTGCACAGATCCTGTTGGACTGTTGAACATTCTCATCCAGTGTATTTGCATATCGCTGTGTCGTAGGCCTGGCAGTGCACCTTCTAACATTTGGTGGTGTGAGTTGAATTATACGATGACCAGATAAATACATTGGCCAGTCAGTCCGATCGGGAATGACATGAAAATTAACCGTCGTCTTTGTGGTACATTTATAGAGTGTACGGGAAACATATTCTGAATGTTTTACATGATGTTGACCCATTACAACAATGACATGTGGACCTAAAATGTGTAGTAACTGGGGCTGCCTGTATGTACAAGTGCAACGAGCTTGGTCTTACAATTCAACCTTGAATGATATGGAAGACATTGTGAAAACCTGGAATTCAGTTACGTTTATTCTTGTAGGATCTGAGCATCTTCGTGCTTCACGCTCATTTTATTGCAGTTGAGCTTTCACACGTGGAGTGAAAATCGAATCATTCACCTGGATAAGGTGAGATGCTGTCTCTAGTCGTTTGTTGAAGACGACAACAAGGTTGTAGAAAATTAATGTTATTAAAGCCTGAATTGGTAAGCCATGTTCCCGCTTTAGCACACTATTGAAACACTCTTATGCGTTAGTAGTCATTGTGGCAACGGTATTCGCCATCATGACACAATGGCCACTTCGCCACATCTCTTGCTAGCAGCCACTCAACAACCTCTGGTTTAATATTTTTTATGTCTGTAATGTAGCGTGTGAATATGTGAATGTCAGTTGTATTGCCAGCCACATGCATTTTTGGCACACAAACTCAGTATCAGGAATTCACATCGATCTGCATGTCTTCTTGAATTTTCCCTGAGATGGTGCAAACAGTGGCGGTGTTTTGCCTAGTGTAAAATTTCACGGTATCCACGCACTAATCCAGAATGAAGGTCAGATATAATGCATAAATCAGGTTGCGTGCATATAAATGGAACCAACTCCTACAACGTCATGATAAACCAAATCCAGGACTCATTGCATTCTGCTTCTACAATTGCAAATGCGAAAGGGAACAAACCATTATTAACATCAATACCAACAACAGTTAGTAGAGTACTTCTATACTTTCCCAGGAGGAAAGTATTATCAAGACTTAGGACCGGTCTACAGAATTGCCAACCTGATATAGATGGTCCAAATGCCCAGAAAATGTGTTGAAAATGGCCAGAATCGCTTGACTGGATGCGATACATAGTGCCATGCATAACTGAACATACAACAATCATGAAGTGATCCAGTATACGGTATGACTCCTCCCAGCTGCCAAATGTAACTTGTATAGCCTTTTTGCGGGCATCCCATGCTTTCAAATAGGAAACTTTAATGTTAAATTTTGATTCTATGCGACCGATAATTTCCCTGGGTTTCAAATCCAACGACATCCGGTTTGGATGTTGTAGCTAATAAATTGAGAGGTGCCCTATGTCCACGCTCAATATGGAATGAGAACATGTGTGGCCTTGACATAAAATCACCAGCACCACCAAGCCTCTTGCTCACGAGCATGTAGCCGCCAAACATGGCTTAATAGAATGATTGCTATGAATGCAAAGTACCGTGAACCTTATTTTATTAGAATCACTTGTCATATATTCCACATTATTTGTTATTGACCAACCCTTGATGGTAAATTTAAGGTGCCTCTTGTCATAAAAACACATTCCTTCATTTAGGTATGTTGGAATGAAATTATCTTCTAGAAAAATAGAATTTGTTGGGAGGCCATCAAAGTTTAGTTCTTCATCCCATTCTTGGGTTGACTGACAAGCTCGAATGTAGTCATTATTTCTAAACATGTTTTCTTCAACGGTCACTATTTTGTTAGCATAATCTCTCAATATTTGACTGGTTCCAGTGTTTGGATGGTGTTGTTCTCTCATATCACCTTCCTCATTTGTTTGGTTACCGGGACATTGTTTGTAGCCCTCATCCCGGTTCGGAGGAACAACGATCCGCAGCGATTCTCACCCATAGTTAAGTTGAGGCCATATGAGGATCATGAATAGGAGATGCGATATGTCTACATCATCGGTCGCGGCACATTTGAATGTAGTGTATAAGGTTAAGATGAAAATATGTACCGATAAGTTCAAACAACATACCAATGATATGGTTCCTGTGGAGGTATATGGTGTTGGAAAGTTTTGATAGGCTAAAATTCATCTTCAGTATAATTATGGGCTTCAGTATCATCTATTGGTTTTAATTCAATTTCAATGTACACAACAACAGGTTGCACACTTGCTGCATTGATGACCGACTCACAAACTTCGTCATCATTTAATCTTTGTAGAAATTGGCACCGGACTACATATGAGATTAATCATGAGCGTCAATCAACTTTTAGAGCATGATTCGATTTTGTATGCTGCAAAAATCAGCCCAATGCAAAATTAATATATGATGATTTTTTCTGCCACAATACGTAGGGAAGAAATCGCCATTAACAGTAAGTTGACCGCCATAATATAGCACTAAACATACTATGTCTGAACTCATATTCGAATCAAATGTGTATCGGAGGCAGGAATGCCGAAGAGCAGACCTGTTTAAATTATCTAAATTAATCTTCAACTCACGAACAAAAAAAAATCAAAGTAATCAAATATCTGACTTACGAAATGATTGGAAAATTATACTTCTTATAGATGACCCCAAATAAATAAGTTAAGTCTACTGATAGAAAAATTATGCTTCTCCCATACAAAAAATAAATATTTTAAATTTACAATACATTCTTCAAATCCATAGTTCACATAACTACTCATTTGGGAAAGAGAGAACATCAGTAATTTATAAATGTAGAAGAATATTAAGAATAATCAAGACTACAAATTCAGACTTTAGCACATATAGCTACGATTTCTTCTTCATATTTGAATCTCCCTATTTGATACACTTTCTCCATTCTCCATGGTAAATAACATAAGGAAAAGCATATCACATTCACAAACACTATACCTATTTGATACACTTTCTTCATTCTCCCTATTTGATACACTTTCTCTATTCTCCATGGTAAATAACATAACAAATTTACTACACACAAACACTATACCTAAAGAAAAGCATATCACATTCACAAAGAAAAGCATGTCACACTATACCTAAAGAAAACCCAAATTTGCTACACTCAAAATCCACATTAAGTTTTCCTACAAACATCATAAAATATAACATATACATGTCACATTCACATATTACTCACTTGTTTTAAAAAAAAAACAAAATATACCTTCTTTCCCACAAAAGGCGGTCGGATCCGGGGTGTAAGTGCCGTGGTCAGTGATCGGTGGTAGATGGCAGTAGGCGTGGACGGTGCTTCGTCGCTGCCCTAGGGGAGAAGAAAGCGTCGAGATCGGGATCAGGCTGTGTCCCTATCTCTCGGATCGCCACTTTTTTTTAAAAAAAATATTTATGAGCGAGTCGCAGTTTAAGCGTGAACAAACATATCTGATCGGCCAATCGCCGTTAAATGGGTGACTGTGCCTAATTTTAAATTTTTTTAAAAATATGCCTAATCCGCTAATTAAGATTTTAATCGTGCTTGTTGCATGCTAGAAAACCAGTTGCGGTAGAGTAAAAGTTTTCGCCTTAGCTTCATTATGAAATCCAACACACACACACATATATAAGTGTGAACAATAAAACTCCAAAATTTTTACGTGAAAAACCTCAAAAGAGAGAAAAATCATGGGGCCTAGCCCAGTAAAAAGCTATGTATCTTTGAGTACAAGATCTTCCGATCGAGATTATAGAATTGTATATGAAAGGAACAACATATGTGACAACGATCGTTGTAACGATTCTTGTAACGGATGATGATGGTATGCGAGCAATGGTGGAAATCGAGCAATTGGCAATGCACGAGGAACAATCGCCGAACAATCCGGTAGAAGTCATCATGATGGAGGCCAGCGAGAGATTGGCGGCAAGGATCAACGGCGGTGGCGCGTGGCCGTGGCGTGGTTTAACGATCGTCAGTGGCGTCCGCGATTGTGCTTGGAGGATCTTTAGAGCTCTCTCTCTCTTGCTCTCTCCCCTCATGAGGAATAAATTTATAGTGGATGAGTGTCATCTGTAAAACATACAAAACCTGAACTACTCCTCCAATCGGACGGCTCATGATGATTCCCTTGATCATTTGATGTATTTTAAATATTTGAATGCTCAAATGAAGTCAGAATTTTGAGATCTTGGGTTGTTAGATCCGGCTCGTCGAGACGCTCGATTTGACTATAAACACTCCGTGTTTAAGAGCTTTTTAGGGATTTAACTGATATCCCAAAGTTTCCAATGATATTTTAAGTGCTCGATCTCGACCAGTTTCAACTTAGGATCAGTTTGCTTTTAGCATCAAGATTTGTGCTTCGCCTAGTAATATTTTAAGTGTCATATCAGTTGCCCCCCTATATTTGGATATCATTATTTCAATCATCCAAAAATATATATATGTCAAATACTTGAAGATAGCAAATTCTTCAATGAAATTTGAGCATCCATTAACCACATATTTTTAGAGAACAGATCTTAGGTGGGAACAATATTATGACTAGAGAAGCGGATGTAGAGCTGGATGAGTATAAGTATCTTGTGACGCAGATTTGAGGTTATGGAGCTTTCCGGTCCCTTATGGGAGCTCGTGGGCCTTGAAGCGGCGTGCATCTGGCGTCTGAGGCTGCAGCATCCAGGCAGCGCCCATGTCTTGCCTGCAGGAAGCCCAGTGGCGGTTCGGGTCGTTGAATTCAGCGGCTGAACATGGCGGGTCGAGCGAGCGTCGCGGTCAGCGTCGGCTTGGCGGGTCACCAGGCGATGGCGGCATCGTGAAAGCCGGTCGGCCGGTTGGCGTCACAGACCCGCAGCAGCGCTCTAGGGCAAAAGGGTAAAAAATAGCTCAAAGCGCCCAAAGCTAACGCAATCAAAAGCGGTTTGGGCCAAGGGAGGAGGCACACTTCTTCAACACTCTAGTGCTTCTCTTCTTCTTGAGTGAGGGTCGTTTGGAGGCGATCAAGGCCCGTAGTTTATACGACAAGGCTCCAGTTTTCTCTCGAAAGAGGTGTCAACTGACCTCGTCGGACCGACCGGGTTTGGAGGCGATCAAGATCCGTAGTTCATACGGTAAGGCTCCAGTTTTCCCTTGAAAGAGGTGACAACTGACCTTGTCGGACCGACCGGGTTTGGAGGCGATCAAGACCCATAGTTCATACGACAAGGCTCCAGTTTTCCCTCGAAAGAGGTGTTAACTAACCTCGTCGGACCGACTGGGAATGGAGGCGATCAAGACCCGTAGTTCATACGGCAAGGCTCCAGTTGTGAAATCCAGCACACACACAAGTATTTAAAGAGTGAACAATAAAACTCCAATTTTTACGTGGAAAATCTCGAAAAGAGGGAAAAACTACGGCTAGCCCAACAAAAGCTTATGTATCTTTTTATAAGATCTTTCGATATAGGGATTACGAATTGTATATGAGGAAGGAACAACTATGTGACAACGATCGGTTATGATTGCTAGTAGTAGCGAGATGATGGTGAGAATGGAGCAATCACCGGTAGAAATGTGAGGAACAATTACTCGCAGAAATGTAGGGAACAATCACTGCTAGAAGCATAGGGAACAATCACTAGTAGAAGTCATCATGATGGAGACAGACAGATATTAACGACGACAAGGATCAATGGCGGCGGTTGGCGGCGGTGGTTGACGACCGTCGAGTGGCGGCACGATTGTGCTTGGAGGATCTTTAGAGCTCTCTCCTCTCTCTTGCTTGGTCTCCCCTCATATGAGGAATGAGGGGCTATTTATAGATTGGAGGAGTGACGTCTCTATAAAAACATACAAAATCTGAACCACTCCTCCAATCGGACGGCTCATGATGATTCCCTTGATCTTATGATATATTTTGTGTATTTTGTGTATTTGAATGAACGGTTTTGAAGGACTTTGGGCGGTGTTTAGCGATGTTAGACCTTTTGCCCTTATAGGGGATCTATAAAAATCCCCCTAGAACCATGGGTGAAGGCACACTTCTCATATGCTAGAGTGTCCCTCTTCTTCTTAAGAGGAGATCGTTCGGAGGCGATCAAAACCCGTAGTTCATACGGTGAGGCTCCGATTTTCCCTCGAAAGAGGCGTCAACTGACCTCGTCGGACCGACCAATTTCGGAGGCGATCAAGACCCGTAGTTCATACGGCAAGGCTCTAGTTTTCCCTCGAAAGAGGTGTCAACTGACCTCGTCGGACCGACCGGGTTCGGAGGCGATGAAAATCGGTAGTTCAAATGGCAAGGCTCCAATTTTCCCTCGAAAGAGGTGTCAACTACCCTTGTCGGACCAACCGGGTTTGGAGCGATCAAGGCCCGTAGTTCATACGGTAAGGCTCCAGTTTTTCCTCGAAAGAGGTGTCAATTGACCTCGTCAGACCGACCGAGTTCAGAGGCGATGAAGACCCATAGTTTATACGACAAGGCTCCAGTTTTCCCTCGAAAGAGGTGTCAATTGACCTCGTCGGACCGATTGGGTTCGGAGGCAATCAAGACCCGTAGTTCATACGATAATGTTCCAATTTTTCTCGAAAGAGGTGTCAACTGACCTCGTCGAACCGACCGGGTTCGGAGGTGATCAAGTCCTGTAGTTCATACGGTAAGGCTCCAGCTTTCCCTCGAAAGAGGTGTACCGCCTTGGGACCAAGTTTGGAGCGGTCAAGGCACAGATCTGATGAGGCTCGATTTTCCCTCGAAAGAGGCATCAATTAACCTCGTCGGACCGGCCAGTCTAGCATTTTCAACGGCGGCGGCGGCGTCGGTAGTCAGCGAGATGGCGACGATGGCGGTGGATAATGGCCGAGCGATGGTCAGCGATAATCGGCGATTGGCGGCGGTGGCCGGCAGTGATGACCGGTATTGCACGGTGGTCGGCGAGAGTGGTTAGTGGCCGATAAGTAATTCAGCAGCAACGCGATAGTGATCCAGCGATATGGCGTCAGTAGTCGGTGGATAAGCGATAATATAATTTAAGAATGGTCGGCGGTAGTAGCCATAATGTCGTCTTGTCGTGAATCGGCGACGGCAGCATGCTTGATAATGAATAGTGATAGCGATTGCGTCGTAGTAAGAGATAACCGATGGTGGTAGCCGGGAGATGGCCGGCGATGCGGTGGCCGGCACGATGGTATTTCGGAGATGGCCCGATATTCAGCGGTGATCAGCGATAGTAATAATGCGGTGGCAAACAGCAGTGATGAATCGGCGGCAACGAGTGGTAGCGGCATCAAGCGGCAGTAGTCAGCAGTGGCGAGCGTCGATGGTCAGCGATGCCGCAATGATAATGGCGGCAAGACCAACGATGCGGCATAACCCGGCGAAGATTGGCGGTGGTAATAGCGATGGTGATGATTTTTAACCTATCTGAGATTATTTGTCAGAGTATGACTCAATGACATTAACTTGTATAGAAGAGGTTGAATTGAATCCGTTGAGTATTTTGACCCATCCGAAGTTATTTATCATAGTGTTGCCCGATGATGTTAACCTGTGTGGAAGAGGTTGAATTAAATCCGTTGAGGATTTTGACCCATCCGAGGTTATTTGTTGGAGTGTTACGATGGCGTTAACTGGAAGAGGCGGAGAAGTCCACCAAGGACCTTTGACCTATCTAGGTTGTTTGTCGAGTCTTTGGTCGATGGCGTTAACTTGTGGAAGAGGTTGAATTGAATCCGTGAGAATTTTGACTATTCGAGGTTGTTTGTTAGAGTGTTACCGATGGCGTTAACGTATGTAAGAGGTCGAATTGAATCCGGCGAGGATTTTGACATATCCGGTTGTTTGTCGAGGTGTTACGATGGCGTTAACACTATGGATGAGGTCAATTGAATCCGGAGGATTTTGACTTATCCAGGTTGTTTGTCGGTGTTACCGTGGCGTCTATGGAAGAGAGGTGGGATGTCCACCAAGAACCTTTTGACCTATCATAGGTTGTTTGTCAGAGTCTTTGCTCGATAGCGTTAACCTGAATGGAAGAGGTCTAATTGAATCCGCTGAGGATTTTTGACCTATTCGAGGTTGTTTGTCAGAGTCTTTGCTCGATGGCGTTAACTTACATGGAGTAGGTGCGAAGTTTTGATCTATCCAAGGTTGTTTGTCAGAGTATTTGCTCGATAATGTTAACCTATATGGAAGTAATCAAATTGAATCTGCTGAGAATTTTTGACCCATCCGAGGTTATTTGTCAAAGTATTACTTGATGACGTTAACCTGTATGGAAGAGGTCAAATCAAAACATCCGTTTGTGGTTGTAGCCAAAGTTGCTCCTTAACCTTGGTATTTTTCATTGGTATTGCTAACTTGCTTCTCTAACTGATAATCAATTAGATATCCAGAATATTGATTTGGATAATCTTTTGAGATTAAGAGTTGCCCCCCTAGTTTTCGACAAAATCTGAAGGAAGGAAGTTTGATGAATTTTCATTCTTTGCTTGTGCTCCTTAAAAGCTTTACATGCTCCACCTCGATGGTGGTTTTGATCTTGTTGGGAAACTTGGTCATCATACAAGATGAAATAATGGAAATCAGTTTTCCACAGATGACGCCAAATTATTGCGTGCTAGAAAACCAGTTGCGGTAGAGTGAAAGTTTACGCCTTAGCCTTATTTGTGAAATCCAGCACACACACACATGTATTTAGAGAGTGAACAAGAAAACTCCAGAATCTTTTATGTGGAAAACCTTGAAATGAGTGAAAAACCACGTGGCATAGCCCAGTAAGAATCTTCCACTATGTATTTATTTCAGAGTACAAAATTTCCCGATAACGGGATTACAAAATTGTACATGAGAAGGGCTGACAATGAGAATCCTAAAATCAGGCAACAACAACCATATAGTAATGGTGAGCATGAGTCGGTGGCAGCGATGAAGGTCGTCGGGATGGTGGCAAAGCAGATAACGGCGAGGATCATGCACGACGTAGTCGATGCGGTGACCCGCGTCGGTGGTCAGCGATGATTAACGGATAATGATGCGAAGCGTGAAGTGGCGGTGGTGATCGGCAGAGTTTGCGGCAACAGGATCGGCAGTGGCGGCGGCAGCGGCAAACTACGATGGTTGGTAAACAAGTGGTCTACGGTTAAGTGGGTCGATTATGCTTGGAGGATTTTCAAGCTTTAGAGCTCTCTCCTCTCTCTTATTTCGCCTCCCTCATATGAAGAATGAAGGGCTATTTATAGATTGGAGGAGTGACGTCTTTGTAAATATATGCAAAATCCGAACCACGCCTCTCCATCGGATGACTCAAAATGATTCCTTTGATCATATGGTGTATTTTGTGTATTTGAATGTTCAAATGAAGTCGAAATTATGAGATCTTGGGCTTGTTAGATCCGGCTCGTCAAGACGCTCGATTTGACTATAAACACTCCATGTTTAAGAGTCGATTGATAATAAGCGTTTGATCTCGATTAGTCTTAATTCAGAATCAGATTGCTTTCGACATCAAGATTCGTGCTTTGACTAGTGGAATTTTTAGGGTCATATCAATTTTGTTTTTATATATGTCGTATGTCATTTTAATTCCCCACTTTTCGTTTGACGCTATAAAATTAGCTGTAAGTTTTCCTATTTAACATTCCTAAGTCAGCTCATTTTACCCTCCCATTTTTTTTAAGTCCAAAGATTTGACATAATTTATGACCTGCATCATCCCGTGTAGAGGTCATCTGGGTGTTTTGGCTTGCTGGTGCTCTCTTGGCGTGGCAGTGGTGTCTTCGCACATCCCCATCCTATCTTTTTTTTTATCAGCCCTCAGCGAGGTCTTCAAACCTGCAAGAATACATACAATGCATTATATAATTATCCTTTTTTTTCTTAGTCTGAAAATTAGATAAAATTTTGACAGCATTTCATCTAGGGGGAGTGATATCTAAGAACTGGTTTGATTTACTCAGTACGCCCTACTGAGCGTAGCGAGCGGTGTCTTGCGACACCACAGCCTGCTTTTTCATCCCGTCGCCCCCTATTGAGCACAACGAGGTCTTCTTCACATTCACAAAATCATCACATATTTTGACATATTTTGTGGTGTGTTGTAGTGCTAGGCAAAGGAACGAGGTTGGGAATACGATTGAGAATGCAAGGTAAGGGGTGCGACGTCAAAAATCGAAGGAAGAATTCGTCTACTAAAGATTTTCTTCCCCGATTTGCGATGAAGTGGAAACCGGGCGGCTAAAGTGAGGGAAGCGATGCTGGAAATCAAAGAAAGAATTCGCCTAGTGATAAATTTCTTTCCCGATTTGTGATGTAGGGGAAGTGGGACGGCTAAAGCAAAGGAGGTGTAATGCCGAAAATTGAAGGAAGAATTCGTCTACTGATGATTTTCTTTCTAGATTTATGGTGCAGTGAAAACGGGACAAAAAAAAAGTTGTGGACTATGGGACAGCGGGCTGGATTGTGCAGAAGGGCTTATTTACGGGCCAGTTTGAAGGCTGGATGGGTCAGGGAAGGAGGGTGCAGGAGAACGGGCTGGAACGGGTCAGTTTGAAGGCTGGACGGGTCAAGAAAGGAGATGCAGCGGAACGGGCTGGGTCGGCGGGACGCGGCGGGCCAGCGGCAAACCGCGCGGGTCGGGCGTTTTGCGGAACGGGTCGCGCGTCGGCGGCAGCGGGCCGTTCGGGCTGAACGGGTCGCGGAGCGGGTGGATTTGGCGGGTCGGCGAAAGCGGGCCACAGCCGCGGGTCGGAGCTCGGGTTGCGCGGGTCGAACGCGGGTCTCGATGGGTCGCAGAACGCGCGGCGGAGGCGGGCCGGCGGCAGCGGGTCGCGGCCGCGGGTCGAACAGCGGACCGAGACGCGGAGCGGCGGAACGGGCGGAGCGGGCCGCGGGTCTGCCGCCGGGCTGCGCGTGGAACGGGTACCGCGGAGCGAGCCGAAGCGGGTCAGCGGGTCGCGGAACTAGCGCTGGACGGCGGAGCGGGCCGCGGGTTCGGCCGGTCGCGCGGTTTGCACCGGCGGGACTGGGTTTTGGCCGACGGGAGCAATTGCGCGGCGGCAGAAAACGCGGCGAAACGGGCGCGACGGCAGACTTGGCCGCGTGCGGAGTAGAGAATCACAGAAAATCCAGCCGGGGGCAGGATTTACCTTTTTTTTTTTTTTTTTTCTACGGGAGAGAGAGCAGGAGAGAGAAAATAGTGGGAGTAACGAGAAGCGCGAAGTTAAGAATGAGAAAATGAGGAGAGAATCAGGAAAAAAATGGGAGTGTGGTTAATCAAATTTTTTTTTTCTATTTTTTTTAGAAAATTGAAAATGGGAGAAATTGAGGATAATTTGGAGTTTTTAAAATAATTTTAAATCTATTAAATAATTTTAAAGTGAATTTCGTACTGATAAATACACATAGTTAATATATATATCAATTTAGGATAATTTCATCGTTCGACCTGAACCAGTTCGCGAGCGGGCCCGTTTAGTTTCAGTGGCATTCAAAATGGCGTCATCGCCTTTGATCGCTCGATTTTCAGCGGTCGTCCTTGAGTCGACGATCTTATTTGATAGATTCTAGTGTTTGGCCGATGGTGTGATCAATTTTGAGCGGAAGTCGTTTGACTTACGTCGATCTCTACATCGATGCTGCGAAGCGTTGACTCGGCGCGATGTTTTCATGTCGTCACATTTATATCTTGCCATTTTGACGTTTTGAACGCGATGGCGAAGTCCGTTCGTCGATCGGAGGTCGTTTCGACCATTTTCGGTGACTTCCAGTGTATTTTGAACCCCGATTTGCGCACTCTCGCTTCCGAAGTCCGTCGAATTAAACTTGCGAGCTTGTTTTAATTTATGACACATATGTGGAGGTCAACAATCACATATTTCATAAAAGAGGCTTACAAAATATTACGATTGATCGAACGAAATTAATATAGAGGGCTTTGATTTATAAATATGTATATATGACATTAACATTTCAATGTGCAATTATTTCAACTTAATTATAAGAGAGGATCAAAGATGAAAATTTAGAAGTCTTGAAATCCTATTGGTAAAATTGAGATCTTAGATTTTGCCTATTAATAGATACACCACTCCAAACTTTTAGTTTTTTTATTAATCTTACTATACTATTGAGCAATAGTCAAACCAAGTTGATTGTCTTGTTTAATTTACGCATTTCTTTGTTATGATTATAACTTTATTTCGTTTTGTTTAAGGGTGCAAGCGAGTCACAAGTCACACGGACTCATGAATGATCATAAATTTAACTCAGAAATAACTTGTGACAAACTTAATGAACCAATAAGTCAAAGTGAGCCAACACCTATTCAACAAACTAGCTCATTTAAAACATATTAATATAAAATAATCTTGAAATATATTATAAATAAATAGTTTATTATTTTAAAAAATAAAATATATCTTAAAATAAAATTTTATTATAATTGTTGCGTGCTAGAAAACCAGTTGCGGTAGAGTAAAAGTTTTCGCCTTAGTTTCGTTGTGAATCCAAAGCGTATTTAAAGAGTGAATAATAAAACTCAAGTTTTACGAAAAACCTCAAAAGAGGGAAAACCACGGGACTAGCAGGTAAAAGCTTCCACTATGTTTGAGTACAAGATCTTCCGATATTGGGATTACAATTGTATATGAGAAGGAACAACGGTATGTGACAACGATCGAGTTATAACGATTCTTGGTAGTGATGATGGTGAAGCTGTGGAGCAATCACCAGAATGCGAAACAATTACGGCAATGCAGAACAATTACGAATGCGAGGAACAATCATTGGTAGAAGTTCTCATGATGGAAGCGAGATTGACGCAGCAAGGATCAAGCGGCCGTGGTGGTGGTTGACGACCGTCGAGTGGCGGCACGATTGTGCTTGGAGTCTTGGAGGATCTTTAGAGCTCTCTCCTCTCTCTTGCTTGGGCCCTCTCCTCATATGAGGAATGAGGAACTATTTATAGATTGGAGGAGTAGCGTCTCTGTAAATACATGCAAAATTCGAATCACTCCTCTTCATCGGACGGCTCATGATGATTCCCTTGATCATATGATGTATTTTGTATATTTGAATGCTCAAATGAAGTCGGAATTATAAGATCTTTGGCTTGTTGAAAGCCCGTCGAGCCGATTTGACTATAAACACTCTATATTTGAGCTTTTAGAAATTTAAGCGATGAAGTTTCTAATGATATTTTAAGTCTTGATACCAGTTTCTTGATTCACGTCAGTTCTACGTTAAGATTCATGCTTCGACTAGTAGAATTTTCAGGGTCATATCAATAATAATTACTTGAATAAGAATTATTTTCTTAAACTATCTGAGTTAGCTAGTGAGTCAACTCAATGTCAAACTCGATTTATTAATCAAGATCAAGATCAAGTTAAGAATGACTCAAATATGGCTCAATTAATTTACATCATAAACCTGTTTTAAGTTCAATCGAATTTAAGTCAGCTGAAATTTAATTTCCATACTCGCACTAGAGATCCATCTGCTCTTTCAAAGAGCTGTTGGGCCTCTTAATTAATTTTGGTTCAAGTTTGTTAATCAACCCATTAAGACTTAATTACAACATTTCATCTAAATTTCGGCCTTTTTATGAAATTTTGGGAGCATTGATGGTCACATGGGATGATCCAAGTAAACATCATTCTGTAGAGTATTTGCATTACCTCAAACTGGATGATCATAATATGTGATAATAAATATTTTAAATAACTTCTACTTTTAAGTGGCTGTTTGAGATAACTGCAGCTATATGAAAAAATAATGATATAAATGTTGCAAAAAATGTTGTTGTACGAAGAATCTATAATGGTTATACATTTATTATTTTATTAAAGTCAAACTACAACTTCTTTCACTGTCGCAATTAGTCTAGTCAGATTGAAAAATGTAATTTTATCATTGCAGATTCTTCAAAACACAGTCAAACAATTCACAAACGGCATAATAATATATTTTTGCACTGTATCACTCTCCCAAATACAACCTAAGTAAATTACCAAAAAATTTATACTTGATGGTAAATACTAATTTGAATAAAAATATAATTAAAAAAACCCTATCTAGATAACATTCAAACAAAGAATTCCTAAACATATACATTAATTTTTTTAAAAAAAATCCTATTAATATAACAAAGTAAATAAATAAAATATGTGCTTAGAATATCTCATTTTGTACGTAATACTTGTAGAGCATTGAGTCTGGAAGGCCCTTTTCTATTGAAACCTGCTTGCTTTTACCTCCACAATGGCTCAGCATCAAAATGGGATTCCACTGATTTCTCCATACAATCATCAAATAATTCATGAACTTTGGGCTCTTGATAACAATCATACAAGAAAAATTATTTGATGTCCTTTAAATATTAATGAATAGGATGTCAATGGGTTTGCTAAATCAAACTTTTCTTTGATGATAACTGTTGACCTCATTTTTAGAATGAACTCTCAACCCCTCCCATCTTAGATATAGGACTCCTCTTAGACTTTAAGGGATCCTTAGTCTTAAGACATATCTAGTGATTAGGTGGACACTCAACCTAGCACTAGAGACTTAGAAGAGTTAGCCATAGGAATAGGTCATGCCTTAGAGGTGTTAGAAAAATTCACCTACCCTATAGCTTGAACCACATTCCTCACATTCCTTCCTTCAAGTCAAACTCCAAATTGATTTTCTCCAAACTCAAAATAATAATACATGATTGAAATACATGATTGACATCCATGATTGAAACCCATGATTGAAACCCATACATGAAATTCCTAAGTCCAAATCTTTCTTAAGTCCTTAATCTTCTCTTAAGGACTTAGCCAAAATCATGATCTAAACCAATTCAAACTAATGAGGTTTTCTCATAATTCATGTATACTCTCATTTATATTCACATATATAAATGAAATATAAATTCAAATCAATCAAACTAAACTCAAAATTCAAAATCAATTCATGAAATTTCCTAAGTCCTTTTAAATTTCCTCTTAAAAGGCTTAGCCTAAATCATGATCAAATCAATTCAAATTCATAGGATTTTCTCATAAATCATTTATATTTTCATTTATATTCACATATATAAATGAAATATAAATATAAATCAATCAAACCAATTCAAAAATTCAAGCTTCAAACTCCAAAAATTTCCCAAGTCCTTTAAATTCTCTTTTAATAGACTTAGCCTAGATCATGATCAAATCACTTCAAATCCTTGAAATTTTCTTATGATCCATTTATATTCACATTTATATTCACATATACAAATGAAATATAAATTCAAACAATCAAAACCACTTTCAAAAATCAAACTCAAATACACTCAAATTCCAACCTAAGCCTTTCAAGTCAAAATCTTGAACTTATCCAAATCAACTTCAAATCAAGCCAAACTCTTGATTTTTCTTATGATTCAATCAATCCTACAATCATGAATCCAAATATAAATACAAACTTCAATCACTTAACCAAAATCCAATTCAACAATCAAACCTCAAATCCATTCATATTCTTCCTTTGAATATGAAATTGTCAAATGAATCAAAACTCATTTGACTTCAAACCACTTGCAAATGGATTTATATTTCAATCATAAGTCCATATACAAGTTCAATCAAAATCAAATCAAGCCTTCACCAAGTCATTTGACCCACTTAGGCTCACTTGACCCAAAGTGACCTAAAGTACCTTTATGAGCTAACTTCTAATCCTAACCAAATTGGATTGAATCAAACTCACCTATGCCTCTCATCATAATCAACAATCATCATAGGATGATCAATCAATCAAATTGGGTCAAACAAATTCAACACTTAGCCAAAATGAAACCTAACATAGCCAAATTCCATCATAGGGCAAATTGATTGAAACCATTGATCTAAGTTCATTCATGAACTATGTTTGAACTTGACCAAGTCAACATTTGAGTCTAACCTAGCCCAATTGGCCACTTGACCCAAGTTGACCCAACTTGACCTAAAAGTCAAAATATACCAAAACTTGATCTACGCCAAATTGATTGAAACTAATGGGTCAAGTTCATTCCAAATCACTTGTTGAACTTGACCAAAGCCTCAATTGGCCAACTAGACCTAACCTACCCCAATTGACCTTGAACCCAACTTGACCTAAAGGGGTCATGTTGAGCCAAATTCAAACTTAACTGAAATTGATTGGAAACAAATATACCAATCCACTTCATATGACTAACCAAACCTAAACCTACCCATGACCTATCTCAAATAGGTCAAATGGGTCAAATTGGTCAACTTGACCCATTTGACCTAAATGAAGTCATATGAGCCATTTCCAAAACTAAACCAAATTGAATCAAACCAAAGCCACCAAAATATTTCAAATGGTCATATGAACTTGATCCAACCCTTGGTTTGACCCAATTTGACCAATTGGTCAACTTGACCCAAGTTGACCTATTTTGACCTAAATGGGTCAATATGAATCAAACCATATCAAATGAACTCCAAATCCAATGAAAATTAGCCAAACCCATTTTCTCAACATACTCAATATACCAAAATTCAAAAATCAGCCAAATGACCATTCTACCCCGAGGCCATAGAACAAATTTTGGCCAAATCCATGGGGAATTTGGTCAAGCCCTCTTCATATCAACTTGATACCTTCCTAATAGGTCAAGTGAACCCCATGGAGAGTTGTGCACCCAACCCAATTGGTTTGGGTCAGCCCAAGGCCAAAGCACCCAACTCAAAGCGGCCAATTTGAAAACCTCCCTCCACTTGATTTGATGCACATGGGAGGTTACCAATCCACTCCTAAGCTCAAACCTACCATGTGCCAACTTAAAACATATCAAACAACCCTTTCCATATGGACAATTGGATCAAAACAATAACCCATGCTTCGACCGTCCGATTGCCATAGGGGGAGATATACTCTCCCTAATTCCATTTGAATTCAACACCCTCATTGTCGATTGAACCCTAGTGAGTGTTTGGAGCCATCAGAGAGCATTCCCAAGCGTTATAAGAGGGATTTGAATCTTGCCTTTCTCAATTTTCTTCATTAGAAAACAAGGGAGCTCATCTCAATTCCCAACTTATTTTACACTCAAATTCACTTCAATTGCCTTGGCACACTCCCTCAAGGGATCAAGTCGAGTGCACCCAAGTTCTCGTTCAAGTTTCCAAGGCAAGGAGAGGTTGAATTGGATCAAAGCCGCAAGGAAGGAGAAGAGGTGTTGGTCCATAGAGAGATCTACTCAACCCCAAGGCTTGAAATTTTCAACAGGGCTTCGTCTCCACTAGACGAAGCTACCTCATTGAGCTCGAGCGTAGGTGACAATCTCCGGTGAGGTATGGAATTTTCTGACCACTTAGCTTAAGAGGTGTTGGTCCTTTGTGAAAGAAATTGTCATAGCATGAGAAATTCACCATTGGATAGGCTTGTCATTAGCTTAAGATGGTGTGGGTAAAGTTTTATTCCAATCCGAGCTCAATCGAGCTCGGATCCTCCCTTAGATCATGGATGATCCCCATTGATCCTTAGGGAAGAACTGGGAGAATCCTGGCCATCCATGCGCACATTTTGGATGGATGGCCTAGATTAATCGCACATTTTAGAATTGATTTATCCCTTTTAAAACCACAGGATGATCCTTGGTCGTTCGATTCTTGATCGAACGACAGGGATCAAATCGCATCTCGCCTCCACGCCACCATCTTGATGCAACGTTTAAGTGGATGGCTCACGGCGTGACACATGTAAAGCGCGCTGACCACCGCCGTCGCGTGTCTTGCTATGAGCTAAGGGAATTAGTTAGGATTTAATTACTTTCAATTAATCTCCTAACATTTAAAATTTCATATCTCCCTCAATAAAAATCAGAAAAATATGAGGTAAATTTCAATGGAAAGATAATTCAATCTAAAATATTCTAAAAATATTTTAAATAGATTTTGAATTATATTTTCCTCTGATATTGGGTTTTAATGAAAATCTTATTTTACTAATTATCCCTTAATTAATTATCTAATTAATCCCAAACTTCTTAGGTATATTTTGGGGATGACTTCTGCCTCCCCTAATTTTCTTGGGATTTATTGAAGTATTAATTGAGAAAATGGCAAATGTATTTACTAATTACTCTTTTAATATAATTTAGGGTAATTAAGGATGTGATTAGTATTTTAATTCATTATTAAGGTTGATTAAGGTTAGATCCAGTGAATAGGAGATTTAGGGAATGATTTTGGGACATTTCCCTTAAGCTATTCCTTAAACCCACTTTTTTTCCTTAATCCTCTCTTAATTAAGGGTTAATTCATTAATTACCCTCTTAAGTAATTTCAAAAAATTCTAAAAACTTCCAGAACTTAATTAATCTACTTTGGGTAGATGCTTAGGTGTTCAAGAGCCTAAGTTCAATTAAGGAAATCAAAACTCAACTCACATGTGGGAGGGATGTTTTGAAATTACTTAAGTTAAACCCCTTAGCTTAATTAACCATTAATCATGAGCCAAATTGCATTAGGCCCTTTTCTTCTTAGGTGCATTACAAATTTAAATTTCTTATGAGGTTTTATGTCATCTCATTAGCTCATAATTACTTGGTTAAATATGCTAAGGAGGTGTATGTAAAGGTTAATTAATTTGCTTAATTCATACCTTAACCTAATCAAAATTTAAAATAAATCTTATCATCTAAAAATTAAACAAAAATATTAAACACATGTGAGAATGGGTTAGGAATAACAAACTAAAATTATATTTTTAAAATTAAATAAAATTCTAAATCAAACAAAAATCATCTTAAATGAACTTTGGTTTACTTTAAGCTTCATTATTTCATAAGATTGTCTTTAGAATTTAATTAAAGTGAATGTGTTTACATGCTTTCATTGCTTTAGTTCTTTCCCCAACATATTAAATGTGTATGTCATATGGTTTCATGCATCCATACATTTAAAAATTCAAATTTAAAATAAAAATGTTTACTTTATGTCAAATTTGCATGTGTTGGCTAAAGTAATAATATGAGTGGCTATTATTACTACTAAATTCAAATTATTTTCAAAATATATAAATCAATTATCAAAATTGAAAGTGTGTTATTTATATTTTAATTTTAAGCTTGCATGTGAGTAAGATATAAGGATATGCTTAGTATAGGTCTTCCTCTTCTTTCCTTTTAGTATAGTTTTGAATAGGATTTGGTAAGATGTATGATTCATTTGAAGAGAACCTAACACTTGCCTAATTCTATATCCTATTCATTCTTATGCTATCACTTAAGAAGGATACCTATGCTTGCATAAATAAATTGCCTAAATAAAACAAATCAACTAATACAATTTTTTGCATTATTTCTTTTTCATTTATTTCTTTTGTACACATGTTTGTATTTAAGGAAAGTGGTATATTAGTCTGGACAACCCCGAGGTTGTGAGGCTTTAAGTAGCCCTAAGTAGGTCTTGTGCCTTACACCTCTGGTTAACAATGACGCTGTACTCACTTATGTTTTTCTTACTTTCATGTGTGCATGTGAAAATTGGATAAGAAATTCCTTTTCTACTTAATGAAAATTATGCATCTTAAACTTTCAAATTTCCTTAAATGAATTACTTAGCATGCCTCACAAAGTGTGTTAAATACTCTCATTTGTATATATAGATATGCTTAGGACTCATTCATATGCATGTTATACATATTGGGAAAGAAATGAAGTAATGTATGTTTAGTGAATTTAGTTCATTTTATTTAATCTTAAAATGCCTTTCTTTTTGAATGGGTTTATTTAGAGTTCATCTAAATTTAGGATTAAGCAAAACATTCACTAAACAAAACTAAAAATGTGAATATACTTTAGAAATTACTTAAAATGAATCCTAAGTTGAACATGCTAAGCATATCACACAAACATCCAAAGCACACACACTAACCTAAGTCACCACTTCTAGCTTTATGTTAGGGCGGTGCATAGTTTGATATTTATTTTATTTTGTTATATATATTTTAGACTAGATGTTAGGATGTATGTGCGTAGAATGAATGGTAGGTCGATTTTAGTCTAACCATTATTTTATGTAGGGGATTATGCTAAAGGGGCGCTATCATAAATAAAAATATAAAAATGCTTTTGCTTGTAGGTGATTATACCCCTAAGCATAATCCAATAGGCCAGGTGGACTTATTCACCCATGTGTGGGGTGATAAGTCTAATATGCATGCTTAGGATTTGGTGGTTTATTTAGCTAACCTTTATTTTGCAGGTGTTAGATAGATTTACTTTTCCTTTTTATGTAAATTTTATAATTAGAATTTTAGAATGATTGTTATGGGGATTAGGATGAGCATTGGTCATAAGATCTTATCTTATGCACCATGTGAACTCTTGGAGCATCCACCTTCCAACCATCCAAAAGAAGAAAAGAAGAATGAAGAAATGAAGCTTGAAGACTCCCATAACAATGAATTCCTTGCTTAATTGTATTTAATTCATTTGTAATCTGAGTTTTATAAGGGTAGAGCTCGGCTACCCAATTTATTTTTTGGGTTTGTGTGACGGTGCCCAACCACAATGGCCTCTTATTCTTTTGCGTTAGCTTTATAAATTGATTGATGATTTATTTAGCTTGTGCATTAAGTGACATACTTTTCCTAGTTTATTCTTTGCTTTATGTATGACTTGGATGATAATTAGGCTCTTCAAGAAAAAATAAATCTTCTACCAAACTTAACAATACAAAATTAAAAATAAAGAACTCATAACCTCACCTAAAGCTTAGGTTTAAAATCAAGATAAAAGAATTAGTAACACATTAGCTGAATGAAGACTTTTCTTTATAACATCATGCACAAATACATATTGTTTCACTCTTGATTGGAGGGCTTCCACCTTTGTCAGAGAAATTTGACTTAACCTGTGAGAGCCATGGTGGAAATACGCCTCCTCCCTTCTCGCTTATTTTGGTCAATAATCTCATTTTTCATGCAATAGGCATATGAATCCTATTAGCCTAAGTCAAAATAATTGTCCAAAAATGAAAATAAAATAAAATTTGAATTACATTAGATTTAGGTCATTTGAAGCATGTCCTTACATGATCTAGTCTCTTTAGGGAGTGAGTTTAAGGACTTAGTCTTTTTCTAAACAAATAATAGCCTAGCTATCTTGCATAAAGCATAAGACTTGCCTACATGAATTTAAAATCGTAGAAGGAGTTAGTTGGCGGCCACCCCCAGACGGTTGTAAGTTCAAGTAGTCGGATGGTTTGTCCTCTCTTGTGGAGGCAAACCAAATACCCATTTTCACCTTAGATTTAGGTTTTGCTTTTGGCCCTCATCAAAGCTCCTTAGATTTAGGTTCTGAGGTTGTTTCTCCCCTTGGTGGGCCATAAGCTTAAATCCTCACCTCTCAAGCATTTCCTTAATCTTGTATTATGGAATCATAAGCCCTAAATCTCTAATGAAAAATGCAACTCAAATAAATTAAATTAATTTCAAAAATGTAAAGCTCAACCATAGGATAGTTTGAGATGCTCGCTAGGTTTCCTAACATTATGAGTATTTCCTACTTATCTTTCTTTTAGCTTCGATAATAACTCCCTCTCTTTGATCAATCCCATTTGATCTTCAAAAATGAACTAATCGATTGATAGATATTTCCTATTGAAATCTTTGAAGATAATGATCATTTGCCTTAATCGAGAGTTTTTCTAAAGAATCATTATTCCTTAAGATGTAATTAACTATGGAGGTTTGCCCCTGTAGGGAACTTAATGAATCCAGTTTAAAATAAACTCCGCTTTACTTTTTCATGTAAAGTATGGGAAGAATCTCTAGTACATTTCGAAGACCCAACATCCTTAGGAGTCCTTATTGAGGTGATTAGGTCCATTAAAGAGTAGTGTCTTCTATCTCCCGAGATAGTACACTATTTCTTGATGACGTACTCGATCATCTGAATAAGTACATCTACGGATTTGTGTGACATCTCAAAAAGATGAATTTTTATATTCTTGCCCCTTTCACCCACAGGCAGAAGGCGACTCCATATACAATATACAAATTTTTCTTTAAACCAATAGATTTTTCTAGCGACTCCATTGGGGATGGTTCCTCTTTCCATCTTTGATAAATGACCATTATCTTCAAGTATCGATAGTGGGATTGCATTTTATATATGAACCCAAGACTATCATTCTTTCTGTTGGCACTTAGCTTCTTTCATTCTCAAGTTGAGTTAACCAACATCTTTAGGTTTTAGGATCTCATTCTTTAGGGTTCTCCAATGGGTAAAAATAAAAAGATCTAAATAAAAAGAAAATATTTAAATACTTCCTCCTTGTCATTTTTATGATAAAGAAAGGTTCATTCTAAATAATAAAGACAAAATAAATTTTTCATGAAACTTTGCTTTTCAAAAAGCACCCTTTCAAAGATGCACATCATAAAATATTTTTTCACAAAATTTTATTACCCTCATTTAACAATTCTCATAATTGTTACATGTAGGAATTTTCAAAAATAAAACTAACAATCTTTTTCCAAAAGCACAAATGAACATCTTCCTTCAATTCATTTTGATGAAAATTTCATTTTCAAAATAAAATGAACAATCATCTTTCCAAAAATCAAAATCAAAATAAAAAAAAAATAAAAAATAAAATTTTCAAAAAGCACATATGAACCTTTCCATTCAATACACTCACACCTATTGAATGGATGTTTTATTTTCAAATAAAATTAAATTTTTCAAAAGCACAAATGAATATCTTCCTTCAAATCATTTTGATGAAGATTTCATTTTCAAAATAAAATGAACAATCATCTTTCTAAAAATCAAAATCAAAATCAAAGAAATAAAGTCTTCAAAAAGCACATATGAACCTTTTCATTCAATACACTCACACATATTGAATGGAAGTCTAATTTTCAAATAAAATTAAAAATTTCAAAAGTACATATGAACATCTTCATTTAATATGCTCAAATTTATTAAATGAATATTTCATTCCTAACTAAAAATAACATCATTTGGAAATCCCACTTAAACATATCCCACATATGATTGAGTTGAAATTCCCTCTTTCAAAAATCAATAATAACACACAAAACAAAATTTTTATATTTCAAAAATGAGATTGATTTCATTTCTACATACCCAAATTTGTTAAATGGAAGTCCCCTCTTCAAAAATTGAAACTTAACAATCATTTTTTCAAAATTCAAACACATTTGGAGATTCATTTAGATACTCAAATTTGCTAAGTGAAGTCTCCAAATTCCAAAATCAAAAAATTTTCAAAAACATTTGAAACATTTAGTAATCAAATTTTTCAAATTCAAAATCAAATACATTTGAACTTTTAGCATAATCAAATTTTAAGTGAGGTTTTCAAGTTCAAAATCAAAATTTCACACAAACCATTTCATTTGCTAAGTGAAGTCTCCAAATTCCAAAATCAAAAAGTTTTCAAAACACATTTGGAACTTTATTTAACATATTCAAATTCACTAAGTGAAATCTCCAAATTCAATACCAAAAAAATTTTCAAGCATTTGTGGAACTTCATTTTTTAGCATACCAAATTTGCTAAAGAGAAATTTCCATTTTCAAAAACCAAACTAAATCAAAAATTTTGAACACACTTAGGATTTCATTTAGCATACTCAAATTTGCTAAGTGAAATTTTCATTTCACAAAACTAAGTGAGACTTTATCTTTAGCATACCATATTTGCCAAAGTAAAGTCCCAACTTTCAATCAAAAACAAATAAAAAAAATATACATTAGAATTTCCTTAGCATACTCAAATTTGCTAAGGATCCTACTCTTTCAAAAATCAAAACATCCAAAACAAATGAAACACCTTAGGATCTTCTTAACATACCCAAATTTACTAAGAATCTTATTTTCAAAAATCAAACAAAACACACTTGGGTTCTTCACTTAGCATACCTAAATTTGATAAGAGTGAATTCCAATTCCCAAAATCAACAATAAATTCACAAAAAAGAACAATTATTTTCAAAATACTTTACTTAGCATACTCAAATTTACTAAGTGAGTAAAATTCCAAAATCATCAATAAAAAATAAGATCAATTGGCCCTTACTTTAACATACCCAATTTGTCAAAGGAAAGGGTCCTCAAATCAAAAATCTAAATTCAAACAAACATGAACCTATGGAAGCATCCTTCTCAAAATATTTGAATCCATCTTTCAACATATTCAAATTTATTAAAACTGGATTCATATTAAAAAAAAATTCCTCTTTCAATCAAATTTTTAAATCTTTTCAAATTCATTTGAACCCCACTTAACACTTCCAAGTTATTGGGTGTGGGTTCAAATTTTCAATTCAAATTCAAAAATCAATAAAGATAGAAATCTGATACAAACTCATTTTCTATTGCAGATTCTTATAATCAGTTACAGTACAACGACAGTTTAGTTTTTCAGTCTTCATAGTTAATATGAGATGGCAGGATCATAGAAGTTTGTTTTCACTTTCCCTTATGGTATGGATTTGGCTTTGGACCAAACCAACTTTCCTCGATTGGATCATACACATCTTATCCACTTCGATAGGGGATTCGAGGGAGCGAGGATTACATGTGAGGGCACTCCCCTCACGACAGTCAGTAGGACCATGGTGACCGGACAGAAGTCGGTCATCCGGATTGATCAACCTTCCGATTCTGACATCTTCTCATTGATGAGGTGGCGGTCCAGAGGCGTGCGGTATAGCATTATTGATTGTTATGCCCATGGCTTCAGTCTTTGCAGGTGGGGCTAGCACCCTCTCATTTATACTCTCTAAGGGTAAGGCTCCACTGGTCTCAGGGATTGCCTCCCCTACTTTTGAGTACAGGTCAAGCTCTCACTCCTCCCATCTTACCAGGATACAGCGTAGGAACAAAAATTGTATGATCAAGCGGTACCACACTAGGATTTCTAGGGAGATGGAGGCAGCCTCCCGTTCAACTGTTGAGGAGTTCACTGTTCTGACTTCACCATGGGTTACAACAAATCAGTTTCATCCCCTCTCTGGGTTAGACAAAGTGGTTGTTAGGAGGATTTGCACATCACCTCCACCATTGGTACGACATAATAGATTGTGAGCAGAGGTTGTTTACCTCCGTCGTCTTTTGCGTAGTGCTTTACGGACGTTCAGAGTTTGGAGCTCAATTTGATCTGAGATCCATTATCTCCCTCGATATGGGGAAACATATCTGTCAGGAGAGAGTCAAAGAGGCCCATACTACTCATATTACCAGTAGGGAGAGGCGAAGGTTCAGTCGCCAATCAACAGCTTCCGCACTTGTTGATTTTCCAGCTTGGTGCACTACCCGCGCCAACCATACTGACATCATCTTACTTACTAGGACCAATCATCACAAGAGGGTACCTCCTATTCATAGAGAGTCGGTGGTGTCTCCACCCCACCACTCTACCCCTCGTCCGCCATCACCAGTCCAGGTCACAGCGTCTGCAATTCCATCAAAGGCCATGAAGGCCATATCCGGGGAGAAGTGCATCCCGTTGGTGATCCGACTATGGCTGAGGGATCCTACTCCATCAAACACCACCTATTGTGGCGAGGCCGAGCTCTCCTACCCCAGTAGTGGTGCGGAAGGAGTGGTGACCCCGAAGTATCGTGGTCGTCCCTTCACCAACTCCGCCAGTTTAGCAGGATGTGGAGATGGTGATAATTGTTTCAGAGATTGTAGATGATAATCCAACTGCACCAAGGATAGTGGAACATCCTAGGATTGTCACCCCTCTTATACCTAGTGGCAGTCAGGATTGTCTCTCATCTAGTGAGTACAATCCTCATAGAATTGACTCCCTAGCAGCGGGGTTCGGTGCCTCTCAGTGTACGATAATGATCACCGTCAGCCGAGATCATTGTTCTCATTCAGATAGATCATTCTCTCGAGGAGATAGTAGCTCATTATCTTGTAGAGAAGAAGGAGATTTTGGGATATGATTGGTCATATGAGGAGAAAGTCAGCTTCGATCCCAATGAAGATGACTTGTTGGGAGACTCATTTGAGTGCATGGTTGATACAGGATCTCTTCTCAAGGCATCAGCTATGGAAGGTGATGATCGAGCAAGAAGACACAACCCACTCATCAACACCTCCTGAAATAAAGGATGAGAAGATAGATAGATATCGAGGCATTAGAGGACTTGTTAGCGGTAGTTTTTACTTGAAACAAGCCCACGATGGTTCATCCTACAACGAGATCGGTCGGTCACGAGTTAGTGCATGTCTTGGACCCAGCCAAGACCTTATCTCCCGTTGAGCAAGGTAGCACTAGCATGTATAGCAAAGTAGTGAAAAGTACATCCATACAAGAAAAAGACATAAAATACATGGTTGAGCAGTAAGTGAAAGAAGCGTTGGCTCAAGCCTAGTGAGGATCATCAGTTCCAAAGGGTAGACCCTACCCAAATGAATTTGATGCTATCCAATATTCCAAGGGTTTCGTGCCACCTTTCTTCAAAAGCTTTGATGTCAGTAGAAACCCGAGGCAGCACATAGCACACTTCAAGGCTAGTTGTTGTAACAACGGTGGTAGAGACGCTTTGCTTTTCCACCTCTTTGTTAGCAGCTTAGCAGGAATAGCATTTGATTGGTATGTTGTGCAATTGAGACTTTTGAGTCGAGCAACTCTTCATCAAGAGGAGCTGACAAAAGGGTGATTTAGCGATCTCGTTGTAAATAATCTTAATGAGTCCCTCGTTGATTACATTCTCTGGTGGCATAACTTTAGTATGAAATGTGAACCATAATTGTCTGAACAATATGTCATAGAGATTCTACTTAAGAATATTCATGACCCGGTTGCCTTCATGCTCAAGGGTTTCACAATCAAAATATTTGAAAAATTAATCAACAAGGCGGCTAGCTTATAAGGAGAAGCTAAACAGTCACCTTTCTCTGACCAATCAACTAAGCAGATGCCGTAAAAAGCTTTTGATAAGAAGCCCTAGGCAATTATAATAGTAGATAAGGGGAAGCAGTCAGCTAGAGATAAGTCCGAGAGACCACGACCTCAGCAGCCTCCACCTCCTTTGCCACCAGAGACGACCCTACGGCCTCCACATGACCTCCAAGGCCGGCCTCTCCTCTAAACCACCACCCAAACCACACACACATGCAGTCTCATTAAGCAAGCTAAAGTTTTGTTCGTATTCAGTTCGTTTATATTAACTCATGCCAAAATTGACTTGTGTTCAAATTAGACTTGCAAAAAAATTTATTTGTGTTGGACTCAATATTACTTGATTTGTTCGAATTGGCTTGTGTTCGGCTCGATTTGCCTAATAAAACCACTCAAAATGAGCTATTAAGTATTTGGGGAAGGATTCAAACCTATGTCATTTCAAAACATTCAACTCCACTCCACATAACCACTATCACATTTGCTATAATGAATAAATTGGATAAAAGCCAACCACAATAAAACAGATAGATGTTCGTGTTTGACTCGTTTATAAATCAAGCTTAAAATATATATTTTTATTCAACTCATTTTCTTAACAAAAGATTCAAACGAAATTTATTTAAAGACGTATTGTTCATGACAACAAATTTTTTTGACAATCTAGTCTCATTTTTCTTATTCTTATTTTCAGTCCCTTCTTATGTTGAACTGGTGAGTATGCATATTTTCAATATTTTATCTATTCAAAAACACTTGCTAAATATGAATATAAGGATTTGAACATCTCATGTTATAAATAAAGCATATTAAAGTCTCTTTCTTTGCTGTTCAAATAGACTTTTCAATCATAAATATTATAGCTATAATTATATATTTTATATAAAATATATCCAAAACATGCTAATAATATGCCAATAAAGATTAAAAAAAATAATCTAATTGGTGTTCAAAAAGTATCAAAATAAAATGAAATAAAACATCAAATAATATGTCCAATAGAATATCAGTCATGCGATCATGGATATCTCACCAAAGACAAAAAACAAAAAGCTCAATAATAAGTTAATTGCATAACTCGACGTCAAAACATTTTTTTATTATATCTGTACCCATCAAGGGCAATAACATGAGGATAATATTTAGGTTAGAATATTGTTATCCAATTTTAATTCAGATAAACTTTATACCTTTTAAGGTAGTTTAAGAATATATGAAATTTATGATAAAATTTTGTAATAGTAAATCTTTTAGTTAGCTCAAATTTAACTCATCCTAAAGTATTATCACATAAAGTTTTATTTATTATATAGTAAGATGGATCACATATTTCATGTAAAAGGCATATAAAATATTACGATTAATCTAATGAAATTAGTATAGAGGTTCGTTTTATAAATACGTATATATGATATATCAATGTGCAATTATTATAACTTAATTATAAGAGAGGGTCAAAGATGAGATTTGATAAGTCTTGAAATCTTAATGGTAAAATTGAGATCTTAGATTTTGCCTATTAATAGAAGCACCACTCCAAACTTTTAGTTTATTTATTAATCTAACTAAACTATTGAGCACTAGTCGAACCAAGTTGATTATCTTGTTTAATTTACACATTTTATTATTATGAGTATAACTTTATTTCATTTTCTTTAAGGGTGTAAGCGAGTCACACGGACTCATGAACGATCATAAATTTGACTCGAGAAATAGCTCGTGAGTAAAATTTAATGAACTGATAAGTCAAGTCTGAGCCAATCCCTATTCAACTCGTTAGCTCCCAAACTAGCTCATTTTAAAGATATTAATATAAAATAATCTTAAAATATATTAGAAATAAATAGTTTAGATATAAAATTATTTTTAAAATACAAAATATATCTTAAAATAAAATTTTATTATAATATTTACTTGAATAAAAATTACTTTTTCAAACTATCTGAGTTAGCTAGTGAGTCAACTCAATCTTAAACTCGATTTATTAATCAAGATCAAGCTCAAGTTAAGAGTGACTCAAATATGACTCAACTAATTTACACCATAAACCTGTTTTAAGTTCAATCGAATTTAAGTCAGCTGAAATTTAATTTCCATACTCGCACTGGACATCCATCTGCTCTTTCAAAGAGCTGTTGGGCCTCTTAATTAAGTTTGGTTCAAGTTTGTTAATCAACCCATTAAGACTTAATTACAACATTTCATCTAAATTTCGGCCTTTTTATGAAATTTTGGGAGCATTGATGGTCACATGGGATGATCCAAGTAGACATCATACTGTACAGTATTTGCATTACCTCAAACTGGATGATCATAATATATGATAATAAATATTTTAAATAACTTCTTCTTATAAATGTCTATTTGAGATAACTGTAATTATATTTTTATTTTATTTTATGAAAGTCAAATTGTAAGTTTTTACCACTGTCACAAATAGTCAAGTCAAATGAAAAAATATAATTTTATCGCAACAAATTTCTCAAAATACAATCAAATAATTCTCAATCGGCACAACAATGTATTTTCGCACTGTACTGCCCCCCAAATGCAGCCTAAGTAAAATACCCAAAATTTTATACTTGATGGTAAATACTAATTTAAATAAAAATATAATTAAAAAAACCCTATCTACATAACATTCAAACAAAGAATTCCTAAACATATACATTAAAAATTTTAAAAAAAAATCCTATTAATATAGCAAAGTAAATAAATAAAATATGTGCTTAGAATATCTCATTTTGTACGGAAGACTTGTAAAGCATTGAGTCTGGAAGGTCCCTTTCTATTGAAACCTACTTGCTTTTACCTCCACAATTGCTCAGCATCAAAATTCCACTGATTTCTCCATACAATCATCAGCAGGCTTTACAGTAAACAATAGGTATCATTGATGATAATGGGGTTAAATCATTGAACATGATAATTACTTGTTAACGCTTTCATATATGTGTAATAGAATTCAGTGAATCAGCGTAAGTTAAATTCGATGGATTTTGAAAGTATTTGTCGTCATCGAGGCGTACATTAGATAATGTCAAAATCAGTCGAAATGACCTTCGATCGATGAATAGACTCCGTCATTGCGTTCAGACGTCGAAATTGATCATAATATAAATATTCTGTGGCAGTGATCGATAGGTTAAACAATCATCGTCGGGCACGCAGCGTATCGAGGTCGAGAGGTGCGATTAATAAACAAACAAACTCGTTTGAAATTGATTTCTGGTTAGTTGAAGCGTCAAAATCTATTAAGTAAGAATGTTCACACTCAATTTGGGCCGAGTCAGCGAATGTCGGCGATAGGAGTGGCGATGCATTTTTAATGAAATCTACAGCGATTTGGCGTCACTTGACCAAATGGCATCCGATTGCGGATTTTGCGTTCGTCGACGTGGTAACTTAAGATTCATATATATATATATATATATATATATATATATATATATATATATATATATATATATATATATATATATATATATTAAATGATGATCGCATAAAATTCATATTAAGATCGATCAAACACTAAAAAAAATTAATAATTTACTACTTAATCCTAACGAGCCCTAAATTTTTCCAATGGACAGCCGACCCAAATCCGTAATCCGATTCACGCTGGGTTCTTCTCTCGGTTTCTGGCATCTCCATCTCTGTCTCCTTGCCGATTATTGCAACGCGCAGAAAATTGAGTCTGAACATATGTGATAAATATGTTATTGTATATATGTTTATGCATGTCTCTTTGCAGGTTCGAAGGCCTCATTGCGTTCATTAGGGCGCGACGAGATGAAAAATCGGCTGCGGTGTCGCAAGACATAACTCGCTATGCTCATTAGGACGTATCGAGTAAGCCAACATCTGTTAGATGTCGCTCTCCCAAGCCGAAATGCTACCGAAATTTCATCAAATATTTTGACTTAGAAAAAAATTAAGAGAATAAAATGAACCGGCTTAAGAATGCTATGCAAAGAAATTTAAAGCTAAATTCAAATTAAAAGAATCAAACAAGAAAAAAAGACGGGATGGAAAACAACATACAACGAGTACAAAAGTAAAACATTAAATCAAAGAAATAAACGAGGTGAAAAGCACTTACAAGATTTATCTATGCGGAGTTGAAAGCCTACTAAAAAATTAACCATCCTCTTTCAAGCACTCTAACTCCTCAAATAAATGGAATGAAATATAAGACTCTCTCTTGTCCTTATTTATAGAAATTAGAGGGAGTAATGAAGGACCCCCTCTCACAAAAAGAAATCAAGTAAGTGAGTCCATGTTCTCACAAATTTCTCAAACAAAAAAGGGAAGGAGAACTAGACAAATTTTAACTGAGATATAGGGAGTTAAATGTTAAATTCATAAATGAATTATAACAAAACTTGAAGTCCACTTGTTCCTTAAATATGAAACCTAAAGTGGAGTTAGGGATATTGGAGTTGATGCTTGTTTATGTGAATAGAGCCTTTTATTGAATACTCAAAGTATTAAATTCACAAGCAAGTGATCAGAGAACTAATTGAACAATTGCAAATTAGGCCTGATGTCGAAAGAAGTAGGAATCTTGATTGAATATCAAATCAAGCACAAGAGAGCCTCTTGAAATTAAGATACACTCTTCAAACATATTCAAATAAACTGAAGAAAATTAAAGAATTCATCAGAGATTTTTCATGAGATCGTATGATTGCTAATAAGCATAAGCGACGAATCCTTGGAAAGTATTTGAAGTGTATTCATCCCTTTATCGAATACTCGAATTAGATCAAGATGAAATTGAGTATAGTTGGCGATAAATTTGACAATTGTAATAGGCAAAAGTCTATTGAATATTCAAAGACTAATCAACTTGGATTCAATAAAATATTAATCTGAATGATCTAATAAGATGTTAGACCAATTTATAACACCTTTTATGCTACCAGATCTGCAATTCTTCATACAAGCAGACAAAAGGTGATACTAAATTAAATGTTACACTAATTGTAGAGTTTCTTTGTACAAGCAGCCAGAAGGCGTTGGCTTAAATTCTGAATAGACTTCAAATGTATTAATTTAACATAAATTATGGAACCAATTATCACTTAATTTAAGTGTTTCAAAATTTGTGTAATTATTTGAAAGAAATGAATTCTTGTATGAAATATAAAGCAATATTCAATTCAATTGGAGCTTTTCAAAAATTCGTACAAGTATTCTAATCACCTGCATGAGCTCCGGCACTATGTTGAATGTTTAGATTCAAGTATCTGAGGATGCTGCGCGGGTTGCTTCCCAGTTTAGTTGTAAGACTGAGTCTGGGTTAATAAAACCTAAAAATCTATTATAAGAATTTCAACTTAATAAAATATCTGAGAAACTAATTCTGTCATATGATAGTAGATCTGATCCTCTATTATTAAATTAATAGAGTCAACAAGATCTGAAAAAATAAACCACCCCGATAATGACTGTATTGAATGGAGATTACAACCAGAGGGGATACTTGCTATCAAAATGCTCTTGCAAGTTTGAATCAAATTAATCTAAATTAATTATCAATATAAATATAAAATCAAACAAATCACTAAACTCTAAATGGTTAAATAAAATTCAATCTTTAAAAACTTAAAGCAAAATCTAACCCAATCCATCTCCCGTAATAGTTTATTAAAGGTGATAAATTAAAAAAACTCTGGCTCACAAAGGAGCTAATGTCAAATAAAGTATTTTACTATATTCACTCTCAATCAATCTCACGCCAGTAAGGATGTGGCCCGTGTTCTCTGACTACGTGGCTTAGCCAGTAAGCTCTACATATGATGCAGTTATAACCAGAGTCATCTGATCGAGTGGTTGCCGCCAAATGGAATCATTATATTACGATCATGACTATAGCCCATATGCTCCCTAATGGCTCTACCCTTTGAGTTGTGAATCATAAGGTACACCTAATAGGGCAAAAACTCTCTGTCAGTTAAGGTAGACTAAAAATTATCTCCTTAAACAAACACCACCCAAGGTCTACAAGAATTTCTTGGACGACGTAACCCATGTGTTGCTGACAGGGATCCTTCGGTCAGGTTGGGTCGACTAGCTCCTCTGATTAAGTAGACTAGAAACAGCGCTAGCTCGGGATGACGGAATCATGGGATCTAAATCGGACACATCATCATTCCCCCAACCATCCACTTTAAGTTAAAATGATGAATTTTATAATCTTAAATTTTAAACTCCACATGCTGCTACTTTACACTACGCATTAAGCGATCTAATGACTAGCCTTAATCGAAAGTTCTCTCTCTATATTGAGAGGAGCAATTAACTATAGGGGCTTGTGCCTATAGGAAACTTGGAACCAGATCTAAAGTCCTTGCAAAATGAGGGCAAAATCTCTGGGTAGTGTTCTATCTACTATCTCATCTGCCTTCTGAAAATTACACCGACATTCAAATCATACTCTCTTCATTCAATTGTTGAGAGGTCGGTGGTGAATTTGCAGAGCCCACATCTACCTGTCTACCTAATTAATAGATTATCCTCTCATAACTTGCTTGGGGTTCGACTCTCATTATCATCATTTCTATCAAAAGCATTCTGACTATTATAATTTGCATTAATTTGGTTATATTTATTTATTTCATCTACCAGTACATGAACATCATAAACTCTAAGCTTAATATATTAAACGTGCATTTATGAGCTACAACACTTCTCACAAAACTTATGTGTATTATAATCCAGCCAACAAAAGATTTTGAATACCTCACTATGTCGTCATCTTTGAACATTAATTCCTCTTCACTTATATAGAACCTCTACCAAAAATCAACATTCTTTTGATTTTAATGAATCAAATTTTAGTAAATAAAGAGTGAATTTGTATATGAAAGAAAACATCCAATTTTATCACTTTTTTAGTCAAACCTACTACCCAAGCTTGTATAAATTAATCCACCACTTAAGCCAGCTACCTAGAATTCAGTCATAACATCTAGACAATCTTATAAATATATCATCCTTCAAATTGGTATGGCTTTCACATTATATTGGCAACAATACTTATTCCTTCATGCTATTCAAATGCTAATAAACAAAATTGTTGGAAAGAAATCATGACTAGAGAACTTTGGGCTCTTGATAACAATCATACAAGAAAAATTAGTTGATGTCCTTTAAATATTAATGCCATAGGATGCCAATGGGTTTACTAAATCAAACTTTTCTTTGATGGTAACCATTGATGGCCATAAAATATGATTTGCTTTCCTTAGTAATATGCAAGAATATAGAATTAAGTATGAGAAAACTTTTACCCCTGTAGCAAAAAAGGCTAGTGTGAATGACTATCTTAATTACTACTTTATAAGGATGGTCACTTAACTAAAAGATGTTGAAAATGTGTTTCTTTATGGTGATCTCAATAAATAAATTTACATGGCTCCTTAGCTAAGTATTTCTACATCTTTTACTATGAAAGTGCACAAATTGAAGCATTCTGCATATAAATTAACATATGCACCTCATATAAGCTTTGATCAATCTTAGTCAAACCTACTTAGTTTCTCTTTTAAATAAAAACAATATGATTCATTACAATTTCTCTGCAGGGCCTCTAATAGGATTGCTCCTATGTTGATGATATTATTATTACTAGAATAGATTTAGCACTAATTAGTTACCTACAATAACTTCTTCAGGCCACATATCATATGAAAAATCTAGTTGCCCTTACTTCTTTGGTTTGGGGCTCACTTTAATATCTCCGGTACTTTTTTTGAGCCGACATAAATATACACAAGATTTGATTACTTTGGCTGGCCTCCAAATTACTTCATTCGCATTCACTCTTTAAGAAGCGAACACAATATATTACATTCAGGAAGGTGATCTTCTCTCTAATCCAACTATAATTAAACAATTAGTAGACAACTTAAACTATTTGATAATTACTCGATTGGCTAGTTCATTCAAGATTCAAGAAGTCAATTTATGCAAAATCCTCATCACTTATATTTTGTTGTGGTTCATTAAATCATTCAATATCTTAATGAGACACTAAGCATGATTCATTCTTATCACTCAATTCCCCCTCTTCATTTTTTTTAGATATAGTGACGCAAATTTGGTCGATGTCCTAATACTTAATGTGTGGGCTCCGAAAATTCGCCATCGACCTCTCGATAAAAAGAGTAGATTTAAATGTCGATTAAATTTTTAGAAGACGGACCGAATAGTAGATAAGACACTACCCAGAGATTTCGCCCTCATTTTATGAAGACTTTAAATTTGGTTCTAGGTTTCTTATATGCGCAAATACCTATAGTTAATTATCCCTCCCAATGCTGAGAGAGAACTTTCGAGTAAGGCTAGTCATGAGATCGCTTAATGCATAACGTATAGTAGCAGTATGTGGAGTTTAAAATTTAGAATTTATGAAATTCATCATATTAACTTAAAGCAGATGGTTGGGAGAACGATGATTGCGCCCGATCAAGATCTCATAGTTTCATCATCCTGAGCTGTCATGGTCCCTAGTCTACTTAGTCAGAGGAGATAGTCGACCCAACCTAATCGAAGGTACCTTGTTAGCAGCCATGGATTACATCGTTCAAGAGAACCTTGTAGACCTGGGTGATGTTTGTCTAAGGAGACAAGTTTAAGTCCACCTTAGCTAATAGATGGCTTTTTGTCCTATCAAGTGCACCCTAAGGTTCACATCTCAAAGGGTAGAGCTATTGAGGAACATACAGGCTACAATCGTGATCATAATATAATAGTGTCATTTAACGATAACTACCCGATTAGAGGACTTTGGGCTTAACCACATCATATGTGGAGTCTACCGGTCAAACCACATGATCAGACACAGGCCACGTCTTTACTAGCATAAGATTGTTTGAGAGTGAACATAGAAATACACTTGACTTAACATTGGCTCCTTTGTGAGCTGGAGTTTTCTTAATTTGTCACATCTAATAAATAGTTGCAGAAGGTGGATGAATTTTAGCTTTAAGTTTTAGATATTAGATTTCATTTAACCATTTAGAGCTTGGTGACATATTAGATTTTATATTTGAGTTGACACTTTATTTAAGTTAATTTGATCTGAGAATATGATTACATTTTAATGGAAGTATCCCCTCCGACTGAAATCTCTATTCAACACAACCAGCATCGAGATATATAAATTTGCTTGATCATTTAGTTTATTGTTCAAATCCTGTTGACTCTATTAATTTAATAATAGAAGATCAGATCTACTGTCATGTGATAGAATTAGCTTCTAAGGTATTTTACTAAGTTGGAATTTTTATAATATTATTATTGAATTTTTAGGTTTTGTTAGCTGGAACCTAGTCCTAAAACCCAACCGAGGATCAACCCGTGCAATATCCTGAAACACTAAATTCATGCATTCAGTATAGTGTCGGGGCCCATGCGGGTGTATTTAATTTAAAATTGATTTAACTTTAAGAGATTTGAATAATGTTGCTTATTTTGATTGAGTTTCATTGCAAGTTTAAGATTTTAAATGAAATTTTGACAATATCTCGACAGCCTCTCGGCGTCGTCCTCACATAGGGGCTACAACGGGGGTGTAAACACCACGATCGAATGCGTCATCCCACAATGCCAAGAAAGACATGTATGGGTCTTTAAAGTACCTACATGTAATTCAGATTTTCCCGCCATGCCAAGAAAAATGTGCACATATGCTTATATAATTGCAATGTCAATTTAAACATCAATTTTAGATTTATAATTGATTTTATATTAAGCTGCTTAGGTCTCATATCAGTGTAAAAGTTTGGCAATATTTCAAAGATCTCGTCGTGTGGGGCACCTTGAGTATCTTTGAGTACTTATCGAAAGGCATGTATGGTGGTACCACCATACATGCCTTTCTTGGCATAGTGGGCAGACCCGTACCACCATACATGTCTTTCTTGGCATAGTGGGCAGACCCAGCATACTCAAGGTGCCCCTTACACAGGGACGACGTCGGGATGCTGCATAAATACCATGGCCGAATGCACATTCCCACCATGCCAAGAAAGGCATGTATGAGGCTCTAAGATACCTGCATGAAACACATATTTCCCTGCCATGTCAAAAAAGGCGTGTACGGGTACTTATATATCTGCCCTCGAGCTAGATTCCAAATACCATTTTCTTTATTGTTTTTTGGCATTCTGAATCCTGATGAAATTTTGTCAACATCTCTCTTAGCTGGGGGATTTCTGCCAAAACTAGGCTTGCCCGTCCGTCTAAAAAGGCACACATGAGTGGTATTTTAGAACACCACGATCGTGAGTCTCTGAACCTACCCATCAAAAATACGCACATAGGCTATTTGGTACTTGTTAGAAAACTTAGATTTTTCATACGCCGAAAGGCGTGTCTGAGATATTTATACACTCACAAACATACTTTTTATACACATGGAAATGAACGGTAGCGAGGGCATTGGGGGCTGCGAGTGGGCATCGGCGCGCCAGTCGGTGGGAGGCGTCTGGCCGAGACGGGCGATGGACGGTGCATTCGGGTTCGTGTGGTAGAGCTGCGCGCAGCATTCAGTCTAGGCTGTCGGAGACAGCGAAGGATTCTGACATTCGTAGGAGCTTAGTTTCTTCCCCGCGGAGAACCAGAGCAGATGAAGAAAATTAGAGCCAGTTGCAAGATTTTTGAGGCTGTGGGGGTGTTAGGGTTAGGGAATAAGAGATATATTTATAGGATTTGCTTAATTTAATTATTTAAGTAATTCTAATTCAGATTTTGGCATTGATATTATTACATGAGCAATATATATATCGATCTTAGGTTATTCTAATGTTCCAAATGCAACGTTGCAGTTCATTTCACGATCGAATGCCGTTTGGTTCAAGTTGGTGTCGAATTGGGTCAATTTTAGTTCAAAATTATACGTCGTCGCATTCGGCTGCATAACATTCGTGCAGACTCATCCGAACTGAGCGTGGATAGTCTCGTTTGATAGCTTTCGACACTTTAACGCTAACGGCATGATCAATTTCAAGAACGGAGGTTGTTTGGGCATCATCGCGGCTACTCGACCTCGATATACGCGTAGGCGCATCGACGGATCTTCTTTTTGATCGGTCGACCGTCGAATTGTGCAATATGTATACTCTGCTCAAATTTGACGTTTTGAATGCGATGACCAAATCCGTTTATCGATCGGAGATCATTTCCATTGATTTTGGTGTTGCCCAGTACATTTCAGCTTCGATTTGCGCGCTGTTGTATCTGATCGCTTGAAATTCACAAAGACTCGTTCGAATTGAGCGCGAACAGTCTCATTTGATAGATTTCGATGTTTCAAAGATAACAACGTGACCAATTTTACAAACGGAGGTCATTTGGGCATCGTCATAGCCTCCTGACTTCGATATGCGCGTAGGCACGTCGACGGATTTATTTCTTGATCAGTCGATAGTTGAATTGTGCAATATGTATATTATGATTAATTTCGACATTCTGGACGCGATGGAGAAGTCCGTTCGTCGATCGGAGATCGTTTCAACCAATTGCAGCGATGTCCAATGCATTTCAACTCTGATTTACACGCTATTGCATCCAAAGTCTATCGAATTCGTCTTGTGAGCTCGACTCGACTTATGGCACATGCATGAAGGTCAACACAATGTTGAGTCATACGTTACTTTTTTGGTGATTCTTTGATCATATGAAAAGTAAAAAAATAGTCTCATGCGTTTATATCATCTATTGAGTGTGAAGATTGACTAGTATGCAGAATGTACAAAGATTATTTGGCTGCATATGTTAGTGCCATCCAAATTGTTGTCCGTCAAATTTATCATACACGAATAGAAATATAATAAAGTTACCTATCACTCAATTCAAAAAGCTTTAAACACTCATATTATTTATCTTCTTTGCAGCTCTACAAAGCTCATATTATAGATATATTTATGAAGGAAAAGACATGACAAAGACATTAATTACATATGAGCAAATTAATGCTTCACAAATCAGCATCAATTTACGAGAAGATATCAATAAGATGTGTATTGAATAGGCAATAATTATCGTATCAATTATTACATGTATGTTATGACTAAAATATGTATAATTAATTAGTATAAGTATGAAATATCTAGCTTTTAGGTATATAATTAGTGTCTTGTAAGATACAAATTCTTCTCTACGTAATGAACAGGGCAAATACTTTATGTACAACTCTATTTGTCAGCATCAGCTTTTATAAAATATAGCAAGAGACAAAAAGAAGTCTGATACATTCAAAGTTTTTGCCGATTCATGAAATTCCAGTACTCTCAACTTTTAACTTTAAGTACAAAAATTCACTTTACGTGTATGGCACGCAACATTACTTCAAGAGTTCAATAATGAAAGAGACTACCTATCATCTCTTAGTTCAGTTGGTGCAAGCATACGACTCCAGACCGTTGATTCCTCTTCAGGAGGGCTTTTCGAGGGATATCGAGGGCCCATTATGCGTGGGTGATGAATATGATACTGTAGGCCCCAAGAGATTAATCACAACGACATCTCCACCCATAAAATGAGTGGAGTGTTGAGTGGATACCCTTCAAAAAAAATAATAATAATAATAATGAAAGAGACTTGACAAGAACCACTCATTTCCAATAGGGAACAGATCTTTTTTAATATCATCAAGGAATGATGCATTTTCCTGGTCAGCACAAGTCGAAGGTTGCTGATTACAGGAATTTGATAATGTGTGAATGCACATATCAACTCTAAATAGGGGATTCAAGCAGATTTGTCATTTGACAATATTAAAGAAAGTATAAAATCATATTAATTTTGGCTTTCAGAACAATCTTTTAATGGTCTTGTTGAGATTTTGAAAACAGATCTCCATGAAATTTTTGAGAGAAGAAAACGGTTATTCGCAAATTGAAAAAGATTCAGAGGACAAGGTGACCCATCTTTCCCAAACAATATCAAGGCTTACTTTATTGTTTATATTGTATTCAGTAGAATAAAAAAGAATAAAGAATCAAGGAGAGGCAAAAATGGTATCATCATGAACCATTAGGACATCCACAAACTTTAAGTTCGCGCAAAATTATGTACCATATGCAATAGTTTTTCCCTCCTTAGTACTTCTATCAACCTCCAAAAAAGAAAAAAAGAAAAATACTCAAAAGAGTTTCTAACTTCGCTTACAGAAGCTGAAGTACCAAACGAAGCAGTAGAAGATACAGATTTGGCAGCATATAATAACACTTTGCTAAGAATCCTGGACAAGAACTTGTTGAAACAAAAAAATTTCTGCAAGAGGATTTCAAATTACTACAAATATTGAAAATAAAAAACAATGTTCAATGAAATGAAGAATTGTTTCAGGTTTTGTACACATCTCAAGGTAGGTTTAAACATCATATTATATGTGCTTAGAAAATTAACACCAATCACCAAACTCTCCACAGAATGAGAAAACAGTTCTTTCACAACAATGATAACAAGCTTATGATAAGGACATTTAGATCTCATATGACACTGAAAATACTATTAGTCGAAGCACGAATCTTGATGTCAAAAATAAGCTAATCCTAAGTTGAAACTAGTCGAGATCAAGCACTTAAAATATCATTGGAAACTTTGGGATATCAGTTAAATCCCAAATAGTTCCTAAATATGGAGTGTTTATAATCAAATCGAGCGTCTTGACGAGCCGGATTTAACAAGCCCAAGATCTCTTGATTCTGACCTCATTTGAGCATTCAAATACACAAAATATATTAGATAATCAAGGGAATCATCTTGAACCATCTGATGGAGTGGTTTGGATTTTGCATGTTTTTACGGAAATGCCTTCTCTCTAATTTATAAATAGCCGCTCATTCTTCACATGAGGGGAGTCAAGCTAAAGAGAAGAGAGAGCTCTAAAGCTTGAAAATCCTCCAAGCATAATTGTGTCACCACTCGGCCACCGACCACCTTCGTTGGCCGCCAATCACCGCTGCCAGCCGCCGCCATCGCCGATCCTCGTCGTCGTCAATCTCTGTCGCCGGTCACCGCTTACCACTATCGCCACCCGTCGTCGGGCATTGCGTCAACCACCATCGTCGGTCATTCGCCGACCCGCCGTCGCTTCACGTCGACCACTATCGCTATCACCACCGACCATCGTCGCGAATCCGCTGGTCGGTCATCGCCGTCAACTCGTATCGGTCATCCCGAGGCGGCCTGCCACGCGGATCCGTTGTTGACCACTCGCGTTGCATTGCTGGATCCCGTCGGCCCGCGTTTGCCATATCAATCATCATTGTCATTATGTCGTGTCATGCATTGTTCACCATCATCAACTACCACCAACACACAACTAACCATGACTATATAATTGTTGTTTCACGGGATTCTATTGTATCTACTTATCATATACTCTGATTCGTAATCGGAAAATTTTGTACTCAAATAGATACATAGTGGAAGATTTTTGTGAAATAAGCCTGATTTTTCCCTCTTTTGAGATTTTTCACGTAAAATTCTGGAGTTTTCTTATTAATTCTTCAAGCATCTGGTGTGTGCTAGATTCGCAAAAGCTAGAACTTTTTTCCGATAGTTTCACGCGCCGTCCGTGGGAGAATCTCTCAATCACAATTTCGTGACACTTCTGCTATGGAATACTCTAACAATGGAGCCTCCGCTCCAACTCCGTCACTCTCAAAACTAATCCTTGAACCAAGGGGCCTTACCTTCACTCACGATAGGCATGACCGCGGGTGAAGGTGCAGAATCTCTAGAATATCGTGTACACCGAATGGAAGAGTCTCAAAATGAGAAAATCCGACTTTTACGAGGAACATGACAGTCACTATCGTGACAAACACATCTCCCCTAAGATCGATCGTTAGCCAGGGGAGGTCAAAATGCTAATACTTCGCCATTGGGCGAAATTCCTCTCGCCGGTCGTGATCGCGACCTCCTTGACACTGCTAGTTCTACTCATCCATCACTTGAAGCTCAACTGAGTGCTAATTCACCAATTATTGCTGGTAGCTTTGCACATTCTCGTCCTGTTGACTCCACCCGTCACGTTATATGTGCGGAATTACAACGCTTGGTGCGAGAAGAATTTCATTATAAAGATGGAAATCATCTTCCCTCTCATCGCTGTCGAGTCTTCACCTCAAGCTATTCTCCAACATCTCATTTCCGTAGGGTTCAAGCTTCCGAGCATCGACTCTTATGATGAGGCAACTGACCCATAAGAACACATCGACCATTACAGGACCATCAAGCATATCCAATGAGCTCCTGACACACTGCTTTGTCAGGTCTTTCCCGTTACCCTCAAGGGGCAAGCTTACACTTGGTTCTACTCCCTTCCAAGGGGATCCATCCATACCTTTAACGAACTCGTTAAGATTTTTGTAAAACAGTTCATTGCAAATCGGAGGATCATTAAAGATTCCTCCCATCTCTCAGGCATTCGTCAAAATGAGGGTGAATCACTTAAGGAATACTTCCAGAGGTTCTCCTTAGAAGCTCGCCAAATACCTGGAGTAGACCCTGAACTATTAAGAGGAGTTTTCCTTGGAAGGCTCAGTCACGCCTTTTACTCATCACTATTCGAGATACGATCTCGTATCGGGTTCATCGTGTAAAAGCACAAATTTCTGCTGAGAGGCTATTAATGCCCATCGTAAATAATTTGAATAATCTACAAGAAAACGTAAGAGCGTCCCAAGGAATGCAGACCGACAATCCCATCAAAAGAAGCAACAAGACAGTCGTGATCTCCCTCCACGGCCCTCACATCAACGACGTGAACCAGAAAGGAATACACACCGACATCTCGTGTTAACGTCCTGATGACCATTCGAGATGAAGGAACCATCAAGTGGCCACATCCGCTGAAACCAAATTCAAGAAATTAGGAGCAATATTGGCACTTCCATCGAAGTCGTGGACATACTACTGAGGCGTGCAAACAACTCAAAGAAGAAATCAAGAGGCTCATTCAACAAAGATATCTACGCCGATTTGTGAAGAATCAATCGACTCAAGCAAACATAACTCCAACTGGGGGACAACCAAGACAATCATCACAGAAACAACAAAATAGTCATCAAATAGTTGGGAAAATTGAAACAATCGTAGTAGGACCACTACTATCAATCAAGTCTTCATTGCCACCTCTGAAGAATCAGAGTTAAAGAAATCTCGTATTGATCATTTCATCACTTTTAATGACTCGGACTTAGAAGGAGCCATGTTCCTCATCAAGATCCACTTGTCATCAGCACAGGGATCGGTGACCCATGCTATAATGATAAGATAATTTTGATTGACAACGGGAGTTCTGTTGATGTCTTATTTTACTCCACATTTTTTAGCATGGGCTTAGTTAGGGAAAAGCTCCAACCCGCTGCAGGACCATTATACGGGTTTGATAATCGCCCTGTGCGGGTAGAGGGGACAATCACCTTTCCTATTGTCCTTTGAGAATTCCCTCGACAAGAGACTCATTCAATTCAATTCATGGTGGTCAAGTCAGATTCAGTATATAATGCTATCTTCGGAAGGCTCATCCAATCAATTTTTGGTGTCGTCACTTCAGTATCTCATCTTAAGATGAAATTTTCAACCCCTGTTAAGGTTGGAGTGGTCTGTGAAAATCAAGATATAACACAATCATGTTACCTTAGACAAGCTCAACCATGTCATTCGGTGACTTTCAACATCAAAAATTTTAATTTTTGAGATGAAGAAGTACCCCAGAAAGCTTCACCTGTTGAAGACTTGCTCCCTGTTTCATTGTCAGATGACCAACTTCTACGAACAGTGCAAGTTGGATCTCTGCTCTCAAACATATCCCGGGGGTGGACCCCAATATGATCATTCACTCTCTCAAGATTGATCCAACATTCAAACTGATCATGCAAAAGAGTTTTGCACGATCGCCTCAGTATTGAAAAAAAAACGCAAACTCTTAGAAGCGGATTCATACGAGAAGTACATTACCCTATATGGCTAGCAAATATTGTCATGGTTAAGAAAACAAATGGAATATGGAGAATGTGTATTGATTATACTGATCTTAATAAAACTTGCCCGAAAGATAGTTTTCATTTCTCTCAATTGATCAATTGGTCGATGATAAGTCTGGACATCAAATTCTCAATTTTTTAGATACTTACTCTGATTACAACCAAATAAAAATGAACCCAACAGATGAAGAAGTTACATCATTTCAAATATATAAAGGTTTATACTATTACTAAGTTATGTCGTTCGGGTTAAAAAATGCTGGTGCTACCTATCAACGTCTTATGAATAAAGTTTTTAAAGACCTCTTAGGCCACACAATGGAGATATATGTGGATGATATGTTAATAAAAAGCTTGGAAGAATCATAATATATTTCTGACTTAGAAATATGCTTTAACCTTCTTCGACGTTATAACATGCGACTTAACCCGACCAAGTGTGCTTTTGGGGTTACGTCGGAAAAATTTCTTGGGTTTATGGTAACCCACCGTGGGATAGAGGCCAATCCCGAGAAAATCAAAGCCCTCAGAGATATGACTCCTCCGAAGAATATCAAAGAAGTTCAACGTTTGAATGAACGAATTGCTGTCTTATCCCGCTTCCTAGCCCATTCTGGGGATAAATACTTGTCATTCTTTAAAATACTAAAGAGAGGTAAAAATAATAATTTTCAATGGAATGGTGAATGACAGTCTGTTTTTGAGCAACTAAGGGAGTATTTAGCATCTTCACCCTTACTATCCAAGCCTATTCAAAGAAATATGTTATACTTATTTGATGTTCAAAGTAACACCACGCTCTCTAAAAAGGACAGTCAAACCAACGATGATCATTAAAGCTCGAAATGAAAATTATGACAAAGCTACACCGAATTTTAAAGATCTCAATCAATACAGGAGCCAAAGGGAATCGCACTCCCGCATGAAGAATCATCTCAGAAACAGTAAAGTATCCTAGCGGAGGTGAACGGGCTCAATTAGACTTTTTGGCAACAATAGTCACTAACTCATTAGGGAAGTGAAATTTCATGCAGAGCGCCATTAAACTATCTACTGTGATAGTGGATAATATATCGTCTGTAGCTGTCATGCTATGGTTTTCTTCCAGCCATAATCCTATGAAAATACATAGTAAATAAATAAAAAGAGAGAAGAAAAGATAAAATTCTGAGAATTTTGTGAAACAACTCACTTTAATACTTGGGCATATCCTCTTTCACGACTCACGCGGACGACTTTGGATAAAATTTTTCACCTACAATCTATCGAAAAGTATACGCATACATATAAGATCAAGAAAAAAAGTTATTCTTATCTAATGATACTCTGAAATTACCTGCTAGATTTTCTGAGTCGTTCGAAGGATGGTTCCTAATTAACGCTTCCCCGCGAGTGCCTATAAGTGCCCGTAAGCGCCCGGATAAGTAATCCCAAACCTGCGCTATGCGCACACATCCGCTGACCCCGCACCGCTGCGTGATCATAATCTTGTGCCCACATGAAGATCTGTTCTTTCATCTGTATGGTTAATGAACCCGCAAATTTCATTGAAGAATTTGCTACTTTCAATTATTTTGCATATATATTTTTGGATGATTGAGATAATATCATCCAAAAATAGGGGGTAACTGATATGACACTAAAAGTACTACTAGTCGAAGCACGAATCTTGATGTCAAAAGCAAGTTAATCTTAAGTTGAAACTAGTCGAGATCAAGCACTTAAAATATCATTGAAAACTTTGAGATATCAGTTAAATCTCTAAATAGTTCCTAAATATGGAGTGTTTATGATCAAATCGAACGTCTTGACTAGCCGGATTTAACAAGCCCAAGATCTCTTGATTATGACCTCATTTGAGCATTCACATACACAAAATACATCAGATGATTAAGGGAATCATCTTGAGCCATCCGATGGAGTGGTTTGGATTTTGCATGTATTTGCGGAAATGTCTTCTCTCTAATCTATAAATAACACATCATTCTTCATATGAGGCGAGCCAAGCTAAAGAGAAGAGAGAGCTCTAAAGCTTAAAAATCCTCCAAGCATAATTGTATCACCACTCGACGCCCGACCACCTCCTGGCCGCAACCACCCCATCACCCATCTCGCTCTTCATCACTGTCGCCACCACCACCTTCACCGGCATTGCCGTAACCACTGTTGCCGTTCATCGCTGTTAACCAGCTGGCCGGTCATCACCGCCACCACTATCGCTGACATCGCCGGCTATCGCTGCGTCCATCGCTGCCGGCCATCTCGCGGATCATTGTTGACACCGCTGTTGACCACCATTGCCGGCGCGTTACCACGCTACCGCTTATCGTGACCAAGACATCAATCATCATTAATCAACCATCGTTGCCGCTGCCGACCATTGCGCCGCTGCGCCAATTATCGCTACCATCTTCGCCGGTCATCACCACCGGCCACCGTTATCTGGATTTCGCCATTGTTTCACCATCATCAACTACCACGACAACGTATAACCTAACCATGGTATATGTTGGTTGCCGATTTTGAGATTCTCATTGTCGCTCTTCTCATATAATTATATAATCCCGTTATCGGAAAATTTTGTACTCTGAAACAGATACATAGTGGAAGATTTTTACTGGGCTAAGCCCTGTGATTTTTTCCTTCTTTTCGAGATTTTTTCACGTAAAAATTCTGGAGTTTTCTTATTAATTCTTCAAACATCTGTGTGTGTATTGGATTCCGCAACAAAGCTAAGGTGTAAACTTTTATTTCATCGTAATTGATTTTCTAGCACGTAACAAGATCATATTTATGCTTTACGATATTAGTAAGTTAATCTGACATAGAGAGAACCACTAAAAATGAACATGTGGACAAGTGACTGAGCTAGGATTTAAAATGAGCAGGGCAAAAATGGTTACTGCTAACTTAGAGGGAGGGGAGTCTGACTGACCTTCCTTGATTTTACCACTGAAGCGTAAAATCATGCAAGAAGTAAAGAAATCTCATTTGACATTTGATATGTCAGCTGGTAGAAACAACCAGTACAATTTTCCTACATAAAATATTGCATATAATAGTGGCAAGATTTCCAAAGGAAAATTCTAACTAAAATGACGGTTAGTTTTACCTTACATCATAGAGAAATTTTGAAAGCTTGAATCTAACAAAGGTGACTAATTCCTCCTACAAGCTGTTTTAATGAAAGCTTAAATCTGACAATTTTGAAGAAAATTGCTTGCAGGAATCAGTATGGTCACACCTGTACACTTAAATATTCTCAAGGTTCAGCATTTTAGACTAAAGCAATTGGAACTCACCTTAATCAACAAGAATAAATTGATATGAACTCACCATAACTCAAAAGTCATGGTGAACTCGCCAGTCTAAAGAAGTATTGATCAAAAATCAAGCCTACTCATCGAAGATTAGACATATTTGCCAAAAATATTTGCCCAAGATGAGGAATTACTCGACAAGCTGATGACCTCATTAAGAATGATCAATGACTTCTTCTAAGCAACTTAACTACAAGTTTGAGTACTAAACTCTAGTGAAATCAGCCTACAGGCCTCATGTATTTTACAAAAAACAACGAATGGTCCTTGTTAATTACGTAACTCAATATGTAACCTTTCTGCAGTGCTCAAACTCTAGTCCAAACCTATAAATAGGGGGCCATGGAAAGAGCCAAGGATATGATACTCAATTTAATATGTTTGAACTAATTATAGTGAAATCTTAGAGCTTCTCACTCTAAATTTTCTCTTCCCCTCTCTTGTATTCTCTTCTCTTTTCATTGTTTGTGCTAGTAGGGTAGGGTGTAATTCACAGATAAATAATTTTGGCCTCAAAAACACCCTTCAAGATCTAAGCTTTCAACAAAATTATTGAAAACCACCATCATGAGGACAGATATTGGGTTTTCTATAAGAAAAGCAAAAGCTTAGTGAATTAGTTAACTCTTGTAAAAAGATGACAAACAGAGCCAATACTGTCCATCCAAGTACTATAATCAGGAAAGCGTCATAAAATCCGACATCATCGATCATCACTTCATGTTGGCCTAATGCCGTATGTCGCGACAACCAAAATTTTTACGGCTACAGCTGTCACATTCGAGCAAGAATAATCATGTTCAGAAAGGAAGAGCTGTCAGATGAAAAGGATAGGACAAGCAATGAAACAATGTTCCAACATGACTATCTTTGAGAACCATTGGAAACTTCCTATGAATGAACATACTCCTTATGAATATTTAAACAAGATCCAAATCATTTTAATTCCTAATGAAACTGTTAGCTGTTTATGGCTGAAAAAGAATAAATATAACCACAAAGCAACTCATAACTATCTTTTTCAGAATCAATCTAAACCGTGCTGGATAAAGTTCATATGGCACAAAGGTTATTCATTAAAATTTACTTCTTTTGCTTGGAGAATTATCTTGAATGGAATGAAAACAAAAGACATATTGATTAAGAGGGGTATGTTGGTTAATCAGTTATGTGTTCTATGCCAGAAGGTTAATGAAAATCATCACCATCTTTTCTTTGAATGCTCATATTCCATGGATATTATTAGAGCTACTATACCTCACGGTTCTTTTTTTCATTTGGGCTGTACATTAACTCAAATACTTCTTTATGCGGATCAAATTAGAAAAAACAACAAAAAATTCTTTCTTCTTGCTATACCTATTGCGGCTTTTTGTATATGGAAGGAAAGAAATCAGCGCATTTTTAACAACACATGTCAAGAGACTAGAGGGGTTATCAAAATCATTTGCAATGCTATAAAACTCAAAAGCAATAGATGGCACCACAACTATACTTTGTCGGATCATATTCAACATCTATATTCTCTCTAATATAGTCTAAGACACATTGCTTTTTCTTTGCAGGACATGTTATCGATTGGACTAATGACATTTCTTTTCCTATGGAGAATACTATGTGAGGATCATGATTGGAATCAAGCTTTACGGCTCTACGTCGCTACGATTCTGCTTTTTTTTCTTTTGGAGCAATGATGAGTTTCCAGCTGAATCGCTCAACCGACAGCCAACTACCATATATCAACTGGATATTAATCTGACAACCAACTTTTATGCTTAATCTGGGTGGTCCAATTCTTTCTGCTCTTTTGCTCTACTTAATGTGAGTATTATGCAAATGAATTTCGGTTGTACGAGTACATCTCGGGTTACTTGACAGGTGAATGTTGGGCATTTCCATTGTTTTTGGCTGTTGGGTTTTCTCGGTGGCTATATATCTGCAGAATGTCATTTACTGGAACTGGATCAGTGTGTTATCACATCTAAAATTGGTTTCTCTCACTCTGATTTCTTGGCTATTTTTATCTTGGCTGTTGTTCTTTTTTGGCTGTTGTTCGTTTTTGGCTGCTGGGTTCGTTTTTACCATTTGGGCTGATAGATTTTCTGGTTGATACATCGGTTTGTTGTTGACGTAAAGCAATTTCATCCCCAATTGCTGGACATCTTGAGCTCTCATCTCATCTCATACATTCTCTGATTCATAATGCTCATTTCTTTATTATTTTATAGCAGTTTATTTCAGACTCTCATGTGTTTTTTTCAAAACTTTCTTGTGTTTTGTTCTCTGATAGGCTATAAATGATCAATTGTACAAAATTTTTGGTAGACTGGGAAAGAATTTTCCTAATTCATTTTTTGATATTTGACTTGATTTTTTAATGAAATCTGAGCACGGCCCTCAATTTTTCCCAAAAAAAAAAAAACATCTCTATCTATGCATCAAATCCAATCGGTCAAAAACATGGGAGAAAGAAAGAAAAAAAAGAGTGGAGATTAAGGTTTTAGCTTTACAAAAAGGGAAGGAAGATGCCCTGCAGACAAAAGAAAGGAACTTAGAGATTCGTGTAAGCGCGATCCGAGAGAACACTCATAGAGAGAGAGAGTGTGTGTGTGCGTGCGCGTAGTAGTGAGAGAAAGCAGCTGTCTTACAATGGCTGTGGAGACGGAGGTGGTGAGCGGCAGCGCGCCGACGTAGGACGACTGTCCCGTCCTTCTTGCTACAGCAGATTTACAGTGGCGGTAAAAGGGAGAAAATATTACATGCGGGTGTCCTCGTGTAATTTTATATTCGGACTATAATCACGTATAATTTTTATATATTTATATAGTTAATATAAATTTTAATATATATATATATATATATATATATATATATATATATATATATATATATATATATATATATATATATATATATATATACCAATCTACAAGCCAAAATGATGTTGAAAGCGATATGATTTTGAATGAAACAAATGGAGATCATTTAAAATATCATTAGAATCTTCTTACATCAATTAAATCCCAAAAAAGCTCTCAAATGTGGAGTGTTTATAGTCAAATCGAAGCGTCTAGCCGGGATCTAATGAGCCTAAGATCTCATAATTGACTTCATTTGGGCATCCAAATGCTCAAAATACATCAAATGATCGAAGGAGTCATTCGGCCGTCCGATCGAGGGGAGTGGTGCAGCCTACGGAGTTTAAGAATACCACTCCTCCCATCATGCCTCAGCTAAGCTAAGTGAAGGGGCCAAGTGAAGAAGGAGTTGAAGCAAGTGAAGAAGAAGGAAGGCTGAAGCAAGTGAAGAAAGGACAGAGGAAGAAGAAGAAGAGTCAACAAGTGAAGAAGGAGGAAGCTGAAACAAGTGCAGAAGAACAAGGACCCGAGCAAGGAAGAAGAAGAATAGTCAAGCAAGTGAAGAAGAAGGAAGGCAAGGAAGAAGGCGGAAGAAGAGGAAGAATCAGATCGAGGAAGAAGAGGAAAAGTGAAGTGAGGAGGAAAGCTCTAAAGCTTGAAGATCCCAGCAAGATCACCCCGCCGGTCATCGTTAATTATACCCGCATTTCCACCGGTACCCATCTCCAACATCAAGAACTATTATAAACCGATCGTTGTTACCTGTTGTCCCTCTCAAGTAGAATTGTAATCCCGTTATCGGAAGATTTTGTACTAAAAGGATACATAGTGGAATCTTTTATCGCTAGCCGTGGTTTTTCCCCGGTTTTCCACGTTAAAATTCGGAGTGTCTCTCGTTGCTCTTTAATTACTGTGTCTATCAACAAGGCTAAGGCATAAATTTTACTCTAACGGTTTTCCAAAGACGCATGATTTGGCCCGTGGATTCGATTCCCATTATTTCATCTTGTATGGACCAAGTTTCCAACAAGATCAAAACCACCATCGGTGGTGCATTTCAAGTTTTAAAGAGCGCAGAAGATGAAGATTCATCAAACTTTGTTCCCGGTCACCGGGGCGGGGGTCTTAATCTCAAAAGATAAGCAAGTCGGAACACCAAGAAAAGGCAAAGATCAATGGTCAACTCTACTGAGCTCATACAAATATTCGACCTCTTCCATACGGGTTAACATCATCGATAAACACTCATTAAGATAGGTCAAAACGTCTGGTGGACTTCCGACCTCTTCCATACGGGTTAACGCTTGAGTAAAACTCGACTAACAAGATAGGTCAAAAGGTCCTTGGTGGACTTCTGCGATCTCTTCCATACGGGTTAATGTCATCGAGCAAAAGCTCGACAAACAACCGTGAAAGGTCAACTTTGTACCACTCCGTGCAGTTAATGTCATGGATAACACTCGACAAACAACCGGATGGGTCAAAATCCTCATCATCGCCGGCCTCGGCCTGTCGTCGGTCACCGCATATCGCCGGCAATCTTGCCGGTCATCACCATGCGGTCATCCGCGCATTCTGCCGACGTCGGTCGTCGCGACACCGTTGCCATTTGCTGACCCACTGCCGCCAACCACTATAGCCGGCTGCACTTCTGCCAGCCCATTAACTATCGCCCGGATCTTGGCCGATCTCATCTTATCGCGTCATCCGCCGCGCTGGTCGCGCAGCCGATATGCCGCAATCTTCGCCGGTCATATCATGTCGCCGGTCATCCGCATTACCGGCGTCGTCATGCGTCCGCTTCTCATTCGACTACGTTACCGGTTCTGCCACCCGCTGCTAACCAGGTCTGCCGCCGCTTCTTCGTGTACATTGCCCATGCTTATCGGCACGATCGGCGATCATCACTTTGTGTAGGTCATCATTGCCGGGCCGGCATTCGCTGGCCCGACCATCGCGGCATCGCGGTTATGCCATTGCGGTCATCGCGGACTACGTCGGTCGCCGCATCACTCTATTCTGTTACTGGGTTCTGCTACCCACCACGCGACCACTATAGCGGTCACGCGCTTCTCGCCACTTGCCGCTAACTAGCGCATCTTGGCGGTCATCACTATTGTTGCGGTCATCCGCCGTCGCCGGTCGCGCCGCCGACCATCGGCAATCGCCGGTCATCGCCATTGTCATCCGGCGCCCGACTAATCGACGCCCGGTCATGCACCGACCTCGGATTCAATTTGACCTCTTCCATACGGGTTAACGTCATCGAGTAAAAACTCTGACTAACAACCCAGGATAGGTCAAAACGTCCTTGGTGGACTTCCCACGACCTCTTCCATACGGGTTAACGTCATCGAGTAAAAACTCTGACTAACAACCCAGGAAAGGTCAAAAGGTCCTTGGTGGACTTCCCGCGGCCTCTTCCATCGGGTTAATGTCGAGCAAAACTTCGACAAACAACTCGGAAAGGTCAAAAGGTCCTTGGTGGACTTCCCACGGCCTCTTCCCTAGTTAGCGTCGACGAATAATATTCCAATAAGGTCAAACTTTGTACCCACTCACACAAGTTAATGTCATCGGGTAACACCGACAAACAACCGGATGGGTCAAAAGGATTCAATTATATCCATAACGTGCAAGTTAACAACATCAATTATCAACTGTTGAACCATCGCCGGCAATCTTGGGTCACACTATCGTGCCGGCAATCTTCACGGTCCGACCATCCGCCGACCCGTCGCCGGGTATTCCATCCAATCCACCATCAACTACTGCCAGTTGCGCTGACCACCCGTCGAGGCCCGGTCGCGGTTCAGCCGATGAGTTCGCGGCACTACTGGCCGGTCATTACTCCGACTATCGCAATCTTTGGTCATCACCATTCGCCGGTCGCCGCTGCCATTACCGTCTCCGTCCTGCCGGCTACTGTCGCGGTCCTGTACCATCCGCCGGCAATCTCCGCGGTCCGCCATCCTCGTCGTGGTCATACCAGCACTGGCCGGTCCTATCGCCGACAATCTCCGTCAGTCATCTCCGGTAACCTTCGCCGGTCATCACCATCATCGTCGGCAATCTCCGCCGGTCACCACCATCGTCGCTGGTAATCCTCGCCGACCACCCTTGCAGGTCACCATCGCCGATCAATGTCGTCAACCCCCGTCTCCGGTGATCGCCTCCTAACCCAGACGGTCCGACGTGGCCGGTAAACCGGAACCACGACGTATGCACCGGGCATCGCCTAACCCGGGACGATCCGACGGGGCGATCGCCGGGGCAGCCGCGGAACCCCGACGTCGTGGGCCTTGACCGCCTCTAACCCGACGATCCGACGGGACGATCGAGGGCGGCGGGAAGCTGGAACCTAATGACGCGATAACCTCTAACAGACGATCCGACGGACCGAACCGGACGAGGCGGAACCGGAATCCGACGTCGCAGGCTGACCGCTCCAACCCGGACGATCCACGGGACGATCCGGGGCAGGAAGCTGGAACCACCGTGGGCGATCGCCTCCGCGACGATCCGGGGCGATAAACGGCAGGCGGGCCGGACGTGCGTGGGAGCCTCCCCACGGACGTCGACCGGACGGCCGGACGACGGAAACGGAACCTGACATCACCGTGGGCCAGCCTCTAACCAGACGATCCGTGGGGCGATAACCGGACGGTAGGAAGCTGGAACCACGACATCTGGCCTTGACCGCCTCCGAACCGACCGGGGCCGGTCGCCGGGAAACGGAACCACGACGTCTGGGCCTTGGCCCTCCTAACCGACGATCCACGGGACGAGAAACCGGACGAGGCGGAAACTGAACGACGACGCATCGAGCGCTGATCGCCTCTAACCACGATCCGACGGGCCGCCGGACGAGGCGGTGCAGAAACACGACGTCAGGTGGGCCTGATGCCTCTTGATCGCCTCCAAAGGACCCTCACTCAAGAAGAAAGGGAGAAGGAAAATGTGTGCCTCTCCCTCTCATCCTAGGGGGGTATTTATAACCCCCTACAGGGGCAAAAGGGTAAAAAAGCGGCTCAAAACCGCCCAATTTCTGGTAGGCCCGTGGGGCAGCGTCATGTGACAGCAGTACCCATGCTGTGACAGGACAGCTGGCCTATGAGCAACTAGATGGGAGCTGTGAGCCTTTCTGATCTGTGAGACAGCAGAGCTATGGCAGCCAGACGCTGCTGTGAGACGCTACCTCTGCCCGCCCAGACTGTTCACCCGGGCCATGATCAAACCAAGCAGAAGCGTGACCCGACAGGCTGGAATGGCCCAGCGACCAGCGTCGCGGAATGGCCCTGGCCGCTTCATGCGTAACCCACCAGCGCCATGACGCCGCCGACCGGGTCCGTATTCGACCCGCCCTCGACCCATGAGGCGCAATCATGCCAGACGCCATGCATCACATGCTGTATAGCCTTCCTTCAGCGCCCGCTCTTGGGTGACAATACAGGCGCCTTCGGGTCCAAACGCTTAAAACTTCGTTATTTTTGAACATTTGATATATTTTGGATGATTAAAAATGTCATAAAAATAAAATCGATATAACTCTCAAAATACCACCCGGTCAAAGCACAAATCTTGATGTTGGCGATATGATTTTGAGTCGAAACAAATCGAGATCAAGCATTTAAAATATCATTAGAATCTTGAGACATCAATTAAATCCCAAAAAACTCAAATGTGGAGTGTTTATAAAATCGAAGCGTCTCGACGAGCCGGATCTAATGAGCCTAAGATCTCATAATTCTGACTTCATTTGGGCATCCAAATGCTCAAAATACATCAAATGATCAAGGAGTCATTCCGAGTCGTCCGATCGAGGGGAGTGTGCAGCACATGAGTTTCTTAGAATCACTCCTCCATCTAAATAGGCCTCACTCCTCACATGGGAAGCTAAGCTAAGTGAAGGGGAGCCAAGTGAAGAGGAGTTGAAGCAAGTGAAGAAGAAGGAAGCTGAAGCAAGTGAAGAAGAACAAGGACCCGAGCAAGGAAGAAGAAGAGTCCAAGCAAGTGAAGAAGGAGGAAGGCAAGTGCAGAAGAACAAGGACAGGAGAAGAAGAAGAAGAGTCCAAGCAAGTGAAGAAGAAGGAAGGCAAGCAAGGAAGAAGGAAGAAGAGGAAGAGTCCGATCGAGGAAGAAGAGGAAAAGTGAAGTGAGGAGGAAGAGAAAGCTCTAAAGCAGATCCCAGCAAGATCCGCACCGCAGATCATCGTTAATTATACGATTTCCACCGGTTTCCAAGATCTCTAACATCGACTATTATTATAAATGATCGTTGTTACACTGTTGTCTCAGTAGAATTCGTAATCCGGTTATCGGAAGATTTTGTACTCTGAAAAGGATACATAGTGGAATCTTTTCTTGGGCTGGTAGTGGTTTTCCCCGAGGTTTTCCACGTTAAAATTCCTCGTTTGGTTCTTTAATAACCCTTGTATGCTTGACTAATCAACAAAAGGCATAAATTTTTTCTTCTCTGGTTTTCCAAAGACGCAACATATATATATATATATGAGATTTTATATTTAGATCATTTTATTTCGAGTTGGTGATAAAAAAATGTTCTTGTTCAGTTTTTTACTCAATCAAGTAACTCTAAAAATATTTTAATTATATTATAATTATTTTACATAATGTTATTTTTCATTATTTTTTAATAAATTAAACAACATTTTAATGCAAAGAATTTTATTTTATCCCTTATTAATTAATTGCATATTAATTTATAATTATTCTGCATTAAAAACATGTCATTCAATAATTTATATTCTTTAATAAATATAAATATAAGATTAATTAAAAGAAGTTTATAAAAGAAAAAAAATTATGCCAATACCATTTGATAAAAATTAATCAGAATATATTTAATATTTTTTAATTTTATTTTAATATAAATATAATATATAGCTATATCAAATTTAACATTATATTTATTTCAAAATAAAATTAATTAAATCCGAAAATAAGATTAAAATAAAAAAATAAAATTTATTTTAATAAATAATCATATATATATAATAGTATTTCTTCATGACATGAAAACTTAACACCTAAAATGGTTTCAATTAAGTATACACTAATAATCAGATTAATTAATACAGTCAGATGTAGACTGAACATAAAATTATATATATATTCTTATAACTGAATTTATCTTTCATTTAATATATTTTAAATATTTAAATGCTCAAATGAAGTCGGAATTATGAGATATTAGATTTGTTAGATCCGAATCGTCGAGACACTCGATTTGACTATAAACATTCTATATTTAAGAGTCGATTGATAATAAATATTTAATCTCAATTAATCTTAATTCAGAATCATATTATTTTTGACATCAAGATTCGACTATAGAATTTTCGGAATCATTTATATATATACAAAAATGTTAAACGGATACGGAATGGTATGCTGTCGTTTACGAGGGAAAGCTCGTGGTCTTATCCAATAGAGTTTCACAGGTGCGACACCCACGTGGTCTCATGTCTAGTAAAATCAATTATCGTAAATTTATATGTTTTCAATTGAATTTCAATTATTTTTTTATTTAATTTAATTAAAACGGATTTATAATTAATTAATATTTTTATTTTGATTATATTTTTGAGTTTCAAAAGAAACTTAAAATTTTCGGTTAATTTTAATAAAATTTCACATAAAAACTATTAATTATCTGAAACTCTTAAATCTTTAAAAGAGTTATTGTTAAAATCAATTATAACCTTTAAAATTATCTAACGTTCAAATCAATTTGATGTTGATGTGTATTATGACTTGAGTTTCAATTAGATAAGTAATTTTTATCTATTCAAATATATTATGATTTTCATACATTATTTTATATGATTCTTTATTTTCATACATTATAAACTTCTAAGATTATATTCAAACTCAAGCTCATTTATTATAAGCCTGTTTGAGCCCAACTCGAACTTGAATCAAGCCTTTAAGATTGTGTTCAAACTTAATTTGAGCTCGGCTCATATAGAGACTATCTAGCTTGTTAATAAACAACTGTTTTAATGAATTAAATGAGCTTTAATTAAGCCTTAATCAAATTTATTTACAAGCAACTTAATGAAAATATATAAATGAGATGTATAAAATAACTTCATTGGGCCTAAAATATATAATTTTAAATAATATTATTCATGAACGAGCCTTAATTGAGTTCTAATTGAGCTTAAATTGATCTTTTTACTAAGTATGTTCACTAGCTTTAAATAATTATATTCAAAAATATAAATGAATTAAATAATAAGTTATTCAAATTTGTTCACTTTGATAATGAGTACTTATAAAAGTATTTAAGTTCATTTGATTAATTAATCAAATCATGAATGCACGCTCAATATAATTTACAATCCTAGCAATATGATAATTATAAATTTATTTTTAAAAAGATAAAAAATGATGCAACTGTAATTTTTATTTACAAATAATTTTACAATTATCCTTCACTAAAAGTAAGATTTGGACCTTTTCTTTGTCAAGTTAAATCCATCAATCAAACAGCAGATCCAAAGCATATAAAGTTGTTATCTCCCATTGGATGAACACATTTGGGCTTCATTGCTAAACTCCAAATTAGTTATATCACCCTTTAGTTTCACAACCCTCATTATAGTATTCTCATTTTTTATAATTTTTTTTTTTTAAGGGTATTCACCCAACACTCCACCCATCTGTGGGTTAGAATCCTCTTAATTTCTGTCACATTCATCACCACACGTAATCTCGATATCCCCTCCGCGGAGATCGACGCGATCCAGGATTTCCGGCCACCACCGAAGAGACAAAAAATATATTCTAGAACTCTAGAAATTTTATTCTCGTATAATAATAAATAAAATCATGAAAAAAAAAACAAAAAATAATATTGCAAGTTGCTTTTTATTGTCTGGTCAGAACTCTAGAAATTTCTTTTAATATTTTTGAAAGTTGAGCTCTAATAATAAAATATTTAAATAAATTTAATTATAAACTCATATAATATATATATATATATATAAAAGCAATTCAAAATCTCTTAATTGAGAACTTAAATTATTATTAAACTAAGATAACTTACATTAATGATAACTAGAATAAAAATTGATAATTAGTGATATGATTAACCATTAAATGAAGTGATAAACTACTTTCTCTCCGACTAAAAGATTTAGATTAGAAACACACTCTAACTATTAATTATTAATTTATAACTTAGTTGCCATTAGGTCTCAATTTACACTCAAATAAATTTGAGATTATTTATTATAGTGTGCTTTGAACCTACATCTCTTAACTACAGAGATAGCATTATATTAACTCCTTCAAAGACCAAACACTATAATCAAAGTCTTAAAATGCCTTCATCAAATTTACAATTTCTCATTAAAAAATTTCAAAATATATAATTATAAATAATTGAATGTATATTACATGCATGCATATTTTATTTTAATAATCGCTTTTTTTTTTTAAATAATATGACCTTAGACCTTAAGGATGGCATATGGTGAAACATATTTCTCTAAATTTGAAAGAGCAAAAATAAATAAAAATAAATATATAAATTTTGTAAACTACTAAATGAATAAATTTTTTTCTGAAAGAATATTAATTCACAGTGAAAGAGATGAAAAATACAGACATTCCTTCAATTCCAGATAACTACAGGGGCTCTGCATTCTGCCAAACAAACAGACAAACAAAACAGTGAAGAAGATGATGCAATGTGGCCATATGGCCATACCTTATAAATTAAAATCATAATAGAAAATCAAACTCATTCACTATTAAAAAGATCATTAAGACTGTAACATTACATTATTGGAATAAACAAAGATCTAAAGCATTACATCACCCCAATCAGAAGAGCTCTTAAACACACAAAGAAGTTATTAAGCCAGAACAGCTTGTCAAATTTTGCTCTTTTTTGCTCTGTAGTGATAAAAATATGATTTTCAATACGGAGCAATATGAATTGATGCAGAGCAAAAACATTCAGACTACATATTTCCAAGGCAGAGTTGTTAAAAATCAGACAATTACATCCTCAGAGGCCTACCAAATCTATCCAGCCTTCCTGAGCCAGGGTAAGCCTTGTCAGCGTGCTTGGTATGAGGCGCCATTGATGATCTCTGGCTGGTCCCAGGGGATGACAGCCTCCTCATTGAGCTCGACTTCTCATACTCCGGCCTTTGCCTGGGAGCGCTCACAGAGCGAACCTTCGCCAGCGACGACTCAGTGTTCGCCATGTAGTTCGGGTAGTCTGTGTACCCGTTGAACAAGCTTCTCGAGCACTCGCTCTTCGCAGACGTGAAAGGTCCCCTCCTCGAGTTCCCTGGCCGCGAATTCGCAGAATAGAACTGAGGGCTTTCGCCTACATCCATAGCCGGGAATCTTAGCATCGGGCTCATAGACTGGTTCCTGTTGGCAGGTGAAGGACCGGGAATGGATATTTGGGCCGTGGTCGAGTCTTTTGAACCGGAGTCGGGCGCAGCTGAAAAGTTCCTACCAATCTGATCAGAATGCGTGATAGAATAAGAGGAATGAAGATGATTTTGGCTGGTATGCCGCTTTGAATTGGACTGAGGTTTCCCTGTGTCAACTTCCAATATCTTGGCATTCTTCTCGTCATCCATGGCTTTGGAAGCTTCTATGCAGTCCCAGTATCGCTCTTCCATCCACTGATCAAGCCAGTTCCAATTAGCTGATTGATCTGTTTCTCCATGAACAGTATCCATACCTCCGGTTTGCTTCAAAGAATTTCTCTGCAGATGAAATGGAAAGAACAGATAATTAAACAAGAGCATAATAAGAGTCGAGTATCAATCTAGTTGTTAAACTTAGTTGTCGTTTGAATCTTCATCTTCTGCAATGATCAGCAAGCATGGAGAAAGGAGAGTGCTTTGGATAAAAATTTATGTAATGGCATTTAAAATGCTTCAAATATCTTTGAATTTTACCCGGAGAGATCCGGACAGATTTGGCTTTGGGGAATTCGGCCGAACGGCCTGCTCATACTTATCAGGAGTAGCAGGACCCTGTAAGGTAACAAACCAACAACATAGTATGAATCAGGAAACATACAAATAATCACCAAAGAAAGGGATGCAAATTTTTTTTTTTTTTGAAAAATGCGGCTTACAGGATTAGAGCGGGAGCTCTTGCTGGATCTGCTTGGCTCTGTGCGAAGAGCCCGGCAAGCACGAGCTCGGGCCTGAACACGAACCAGAGCTTGCATGCACCGCATGGTCTCAGCTGCTTGCTTTCTCACAATGTTGCCTCTAACCAAAGCCTGTAGCCTCACTAACCCTTTCAGCGCTTTCAGTGCTCTCCTTGCCTTCATGCAAAAGCATCAATCAAATTCTACGGAGATTGAACAAATTTCGACCTATAAAAAGTACAAAAAGCTATAGCTTTTTGAGTCGCTATAATGTAGCGATGAAGGACACGGATCTATGAAGCTAATGCTGTATGGTAGAATTAAATGCGGTGAGTGCCTATGAAAGGTAAGTATCGGCCCCATGTTTCTGCCACTAACAATAGCAATGAAAGTTGCTTCTTGAGAAAGGAATAAGAGATTTATTAGCCAGCAATCTAGCTAGAGCTACAGTTCTCCTTGAAAGGGAAATATTATTAAAAGCAAGGAAAGCGATAAGGCTGGACAAAGGTAAAACAAGCAGTAAAATTTCCATCAAGCTGGATTCAAAGATGCTGCAATTGGGTCATACGAAGTCAGATGAAACTGCAAAATGGGAACTTTGAAGTGAGTGACTAGATCTCCTTCTTAAGAAAAGGCACACAGTACACCGCACATCAGTTGTTCGACGAAATACTTCAACCGCAGTTCAACTGATTTCAGCATTTTGCAAAATGGAATCACAGGATACGGAGTAAAAAAAAAAAAGTTGAAGAATCTATCTTTTATTAGCAAATCTTACCAAATAACCACGGAAAGCCGCCTGGATCTTGATGGCCGCCCTTTCTTCGCGCTTCATCCCCACCGACCTGCTGCTGCTTGTGAGACGGACCACAGCTGCGGCGGCCTGTGCGGCAGCAACTGCCGCCTCTGCCACGGCGGCGGTCGCCGCCGCAACCGCGATCGCGCGCTTGTTCTGCTCGTCTCCGTCTGCTACCACGGCATTGTACGAACTCTTAAGCTCCTCAACCGTTTTCTCTTGATGTCTCTTCTCTTTCTCTCGGAATGACTTGCCAAAGCCCCATCTTTTCTTCCCCCCTAAGAGAGTTCGGAACCACCTCGCTGCCCTCCCCATCCGCCTCTTTAAGCCGACAGCGGTGGCTAGCGCCGCACCGGCGCTAAGAATGCATTAGGCTTCAGAACGGAAAGTGAAGAGGAAGAGATTGAATTGAGAGCGGGAAATCAAATAAAACGGAAGAGTAGAGAGGAAGGAGGAGGAGGAAAAGGACCGGAGGACCGGAACCTTGAGCTTGTGCTTCGTTTCTCCCTCTTTCTCTCTCTGTCCCATCTCTCACAGTGACAGTTCAGCTTGTTTATTAGCGACGAGGGGGTGGGCCAAAATTATAATTTTTTACGAGTGATATTACACTCCTAAAAAAATAATAAAAATTTATTTTTGAATTCATTTTATTCTAGTTTTTTTTAAATATAAGTCATCTTAATTTAGTTGAAAAATGTTCTGACTTTCAATTAAAATATATTAAATTATATATATATATGATTAAATTTATCCAAAATTTATATAAAAAATACTCATTTTTTACATATTAACATCAAATAGATCCTCAACGTTTATGTTTCAGTTTTTACTATTTTTTTGGGAAACAATTTTTCTATTTTCGAGCCAACTAATGTCAGTGCTGATTATTTTATTAAAAACTTAAATAGATTATTAGTTTTATTTGTAAAAATTAAAAATTATTGAAAGACTATAATTAAATCAAAATATTGAAAATTTTATAGCTCGTTGATATTAAATAAGCATAATATTTTGGTAGTTGGGGCTAAATATTATATATATATTTTTATATCATTCATTATAGAGTTGAAATATCAAATTTATTTTTATTTATTTTTTTACTGTGACGTTGAGTAGGCCATGCGATGCACCAAAGCTGTTAATTATTAATTATATTAGTTTGTTTACTCATTTCTTCATAGAGTAAAACATAAATTTAAACACGAATTATAGAATATATTTATGTATGATAAAAATAATTATATTAAATGTTAACATTTTTTTTTTACATCCTCGATGTTACAGAGTTGATGTCCTATCATTCATATGATAATTTTATGTTTTAATTTCAACTGAAAGTCATGGCGTAGAAGACTTAGTAGATGAAATAAATATATTTAGTTTTTTGTACTTCTTGATTAAATTATTACTTTCAAGTATATATATATATTAAAATATTTATATGTAATACTCAAAATTAAGCCTTTAACCCAATTAGCAATCTGGACAACCCATTGCCAGTGCCATTCCTAGCTCGCCATTGCCTTACTGTGAGCTCGCCTTCCTACTTTGCCTTGCAGCATGCTAAGGTTAGATTTAGGTCTTGTTGAGGAAGAAGATGAGGATGCTATCGTGGAGGGCGTCAGTGAAGCAGGTGGTATGTTCAAGGGAGGAGCTGAAAGTGGAGGTGAGTGAGGATAGTTTAGGGCAAAGGGTTAGATTTAGCGGAGTGAAAGCGGAAGATGAGAAGCTGGATGAACGGTCACCAGTTCAGTGGAGGAGGATGAGGAGGCAAATGACGTGGGAGTATTTCATGGTAGTCGTCAGAGCGACCAGATCCGACGATTACGAGAGCAGTGAAATTCAGTTAACTCTATTAAAAGAGTGTTAATTCACATTAATAAAAGAATTTAGATGTGAAATATGTAATATAAGAAGTTGAGTGTTATGCATGTAAATTCTCAAGACTGACATTTCCTCTATTACATAAGGAAAGAAATAATATAGAAAATAACTTATTCAATGAATATTTATTATTTATGTTCAATTTTGTACAATTTTTAAGAAGGAATGCATATAAATGTTATTTCAAAATTTCTATAAGAGAACTAATATGCATATAACATATTATTTCAAAATGATATGATCCTAAATCCTCTAAGTACCAAATTATCACATACGAATAAGACAGAACTATTTTACAAACAAAGAAGATAATAAACAATATAGACAAGGAAGCAATAGAATCCTATCGAGAGATCGAAAGGAATTGTTCCACAATACAAGTACAAGATCAAATAAACATCACAAGAGGGTCATGATATTGGTGTCGAAAAGTTTATCGCAAAGACTACAATAATCAAGAAGAAGAGTAAATATGGCTCGACACCTCAACTAACTAATATTCCAAGAAACAAATAAACGAGAACCCAATGTAAATATAACAAAAGTAGTTACAAAGGACTAGAAAGATCTTTGCAAGAAAAGCTTATAAATAGAGGTAAGAAAAGCAAACCAGGGGATCAAGAATTTACAGCAAGAATTTATCTTCTCGCCTCCTTTCTTCTCTTCCTCAGCGTATCTTTCTTCTAGGTTTTTCTCGCTGAAACCACCGATTCCCCTGAGAAACCGCCCGATCCCGCCTCCAGCTCTAATTCCTTCCAGCTCTCCTCGACGTCAAATAAACAAAACAAACAAAGCAAAGTATAAGGTTAGTTCTTTCAAAGTTTAATCCCACGGACAAGAAGCGCCCATAAAAAGGTTTCGATCAAATTTCCGATCAAACCGCCAGAAGCAACATCAGAATCCACTAATGACATTTGAAGAATCAAGAACCGCTTTGATCAAATACGATCCAAGGGCGATCGAATCGATCATCCGACGGTCAAGAAGCCGCTTCAAGAGAAACTCAATCCAAGTGATTAGATCCAATACAAAGTAAAAGGCTAAATCCAACCATCGGAAAGCACCCAGAAACCCTCCAAACTCTCTCACTCAGTGAGATTCACTCGGGTCGACTCGTGAACACTCGCCAAGCCGGATCAAGCCAAATCAGGACTAATTACATAATTTAGTTCGTATCATTGGTGCTCTCGTTGACGACAACACTCAAAATGGGAAGAACAAGAAACACATCAAAACACTTGAAGAATGTGAACAAAATAGAAGAGCAAATGACCACTATGGTATTGATCAAATATCAAAAGATTAACATAGAAAATGACAAAAAAATAACCTCGTATGTGATGCATTCCCTTAATCCTATTCTCCAAACACATACAAACACACCCATGTCAATACCTCTTAAAATATATGCCGATTTAATGGAGAAGACCCTGAGGTTGGCTCTTTAAAGCGAAAGCGCTTTTTTCAAGATATAACTCCTCGGGATCAAATTTTAATATCCTCAATATACATGGACACCGCTTGGTATCATTGCAAAAAAATAAACAATTATTCTTGGCCATAGTTCAAAGAACAAATTATGCAAAGATTTGGCTCTTCCCACTACGATTTAAGAGGAGAACTAGCTAAGCTTCAACAAAGAAACCACAGTAACATTTTATAATGAATTTGAAGACCTAGCTAACCAAATTTGACATTCCACATGAAGCTACAAAGCTTTGAATCGTGGCTTAGATAGAATTAAAAGAAGTAAGAGTCCCATTCAATTCAATTAAGCTAATGGAAGACGATTGTCCGAAAAAAATGCATAAAAATAGAAATCAAAGACACCCAGAAGTAAACAAAGAATATCAAAGTGCTCCAACTATATGACCTCACAAATGTCACTCAACAAAGTCAACATAAACAAAGAAATATCAATTCGAATTTAAAGAACTCAAATAAAAGATAGAAGAGTTTATGCTTCAATTGTGATGAGAAGTACCATAGTACATATCTGTAAGTCCAAGTTATTTACATTAATGACCAATGATGACTAGAACATCAAGCAACATGATAATCATGACAACCAATTACAAGAAGAAATATTAGCACCAAGCTTCATGTATCAACCATTTAACCCAAAAAGAAAGCCTATCTATCAAGTATACATAATTATTAGCCACCTATATCCTATAGCTTAGTGTTTTCGTGATAACACATCCTTACATAGCCTACTCTAAAGATAGAATTACCAATAAGCTATTCCCTAATATAGAGTATAACCCAGAACTTCATTACATACAAACTCTATCCATAGATGAGTCCAGTACCTGAATTCCTGAAACAGAACTACAATATCCACCTAATGGTAATCCAGCTACAGGAACATAAGCATACAGAGGCAGAAACAAGTCTACAACAAGGGACAGATTTTCCATTCTTATTAATAGAAACCAGCAATCATTTGACAAAAGAATACTACTTCCAATGACAATCAATAAGCTACTAAGTCAATGGGAGGAAAGTATCAACAGAGCTTCAAAAATGAATTGAAGAAAGAGAAGAGATGTTCATTTTGATCTTGAGACAAGGTTTGAGGAGGGAGTAATGATATGATCCCAAATCCTCTAAGTACCAAATTATCACATACAAAGAATAAGATTACAGAGAACTATTTTACAAACAAAGAAAGTAGTAATAAACAATGAGAAGATGAAGGTAGCAATAGAAGCAATCCTAATATCAGCAGAGATCAGAAAGGAATTGTTCCACAATACAAAGTCCAAGTAAACATCACAAGAGGGTCACCGAGCATAGGGTCGCCGAAAGTTTACGCAAAGACTACAATAATCAAGAAGAAGAGTAAATAACAGATGGCTCGACACCTCAACTAACTAATATTCCAAGAAATAACAGAAACGAGAACCCTAACAGAAATATAACAGAAAGTAGTTACAAAGGACTAGAAGGCAGAGATCTTTGCAAGAAAAGCCTATAAATAGAGGTAAGAAAAGCAAACCGGGGATCAAGAATTTACAAGAACTTATCTTCTCGATCTTTCTTCTAGGTTTTCCTCTTGGAAACCATCAGATTCCTCAAGAAACCTCTCCATCCCGCGCCTAATTCCTCTAGACGTCTCGACATAAAACAAACAAAATAAACAAAGCAAAGTATAAGGTTAGGTTCTTTCAAAAGTTTAATCCCACGGCCAAGAAGCAGCCACACAAACCACAAGCAAAGGTTCAGATCAAATTTCCAGATCAAACCGCTCAGGAAGCAACATCTGTAATCCACTAATGCCATTTGAAGAATCAAGAACCGTTTGATCAAATAGATCAAGGGCGATCAATCGATCATCCGACGGTTCAAGAAGCCGCTCAAGAGAAACTCAATCCAAGTGATTAGATCCAACGACTGAGTAAAAAAGTGCTAAATCCAACGGATCAGAAAGCACCCACAAAACCCTCCCAACTCTCCACTCATGGATTCACTGGAATTCAAAGGAACAAAGACTCGCCGGGAGCCAAATCAGGACTAATTACAGAATGTAGTTCGTATCATGTGAAATATGTAATATAAGAAGTTGAGTGTTATGCATGTAAATTCTCAAGAATGACATTTCCTCTATTACATAAGGAAAGAAATAATATAGAAAATAACTTATTCAATGAATATTTATTATTTATGTTCAATTTTGTACAATTTTTAAGAAGGAATGCATATAAATGTTATTTCAAAATTTCTATAAGAGAACTAATAACCCTTAATAAAAGAGCTATCATATTTTAAATTCTTTTTTATGTGGTAGGGGCTTTTTGATTTTTTTATTATAAATCTTTTTTTTTAAGAGATGGAACATCTGATTCTACATATCTCATCAAAGTTATTCAAATTGTCTATCATAAGCAAAATTTTAATAACAAAGTATTTCCTATAAATAAAGACAATAACCTGTTCACAATCGCTGTTCGCTCGATTTAGCTCAAAATAAAAAAAATTATTATTATTATTATTATATTATTATTATTATTATTATTATTATTATTATTATTATTATTATTATTATTATTATTATTATTATTATTATTATTATTATTATTATTATTATATATATATCATAGTTTCAAGTATGACAAAGTTTTTTATTACGAAAAAAAATTCTGATCGAATCCTCCTCTCTACAGATTTTCAATTATTACATTTCAAGCATTTCAAACAACTCAAATTTGAGCCGAATACGAACAAAGCAAGTTTCAAATAAGTTACAATAACAAGAATTGACTGCCGTTCTCGCTCATTTACACCCTAACGTGGTAGTCTAGCTTCAATTCATAGATTAATCATATGCCTTGTAGAATCTTGAGCGATTCTAGTTCTCTAATCGATCAATTTGGAGGGAACTTTTTGAGTAATCTAAATAATGCATCTAAGTTCCAACTCATAGTGTAACTACGAGATCACTCGTGTGTATCAACAATATTATATTCTAGCTATGCCCAACAAAATTTATTTATGCAACTCCGAACATTTTATTATTATTATTTTGATTCACAAACATTATCGTTCGGTTTAGCAACTCAAGAGGTGCCATACGCCCAAGTAATTGACACACTAAGAATATTTATTGCGATATCACAATAACTCTTTATCGTGAATCTTCATTACTTTCAAAGAATTAAGCCATACGTTAATATCAATCGATTATCTACTGCTAGTCACATTACATTGCTTCTTAGCTCGCCACTTCGACAGCTACTTTTGCTGTAATTAGATTTGATTGTATGGGGTCCCTACTTCTTTAAGCCGCAATAATCACCTATAAAATCGCCATCATCACAACTATTAAGATCAAAAGAAATCCCACCTATCTGATAATGTCAATCTTAAGTGATCATTATCATAGTTTAATCAAAAGTTAGATACAATTTTTATCGGTATAAAAAAATTTATTTTCATTGTCTTCCAATACTCCACTATCCTCCAATGAATCTTAACCAATTTGAAGTTTCTTTAACACAATTATTAATTATGAAAATTCTTATTTTTTTTTATTTTAGGGTTGGTTGAAGTTGGGCTTCCTCATATTAAATATGACACGTCAGAGGTCCCATGTTGGGGTCCAATGTTGCGGTCCAGGAGTCCAACTGTCCAAGCATAAAGGCGGTCAACGCTAAGAGGGTGACGCGTAGCCGTCACTGTGGTGGGGTCATCGATCCCCGAGTGGCTTTTCTGAGATTATTTTAAAATAAAAGCAATGATAATTGGTTATTTAAGCATCTAAAAAAAAATATAATTAAGAAATAGTGAAAAGTCGTCAAATGAGACGACGACGTGTCTCTGCGTCGTCGACGGACGACTGGCCACTTTTGTGCTTTGTAACGGTGGGTGAGAGAGAGAGAGAGAAACGGCGGGGGGAGAGAGAGAGAAAGAGAGAGAGAGAGAGAGAGAGACAGAGAGATAGGGAGATTTTTTTTTAATTTTTTTAAATAATATAATTATTTAAAGTATATAATTTAAAAATATTTTTTATAAAATATTTAATAACTAAATATTTATATATTTAATTAATTTATTTATTTATATATATAATTAAATATATAATTTAAAATATTTTTTAATATATATAAATTTATAAATTTATTTAATATTTTTATTAATTAATATAATTATGTATAATATCTATTTATTAATTTTGTTAATATATAATATAAATTTTTTTAAAATATATAAATAAATAAATAAAAAAGAATAAATTTTATAAATATTTTATAAACTATATAAATAAAGTAATTATATATATATATATTTAAATTTATTTATTATTATATATGTTATATAAATATTTTTAGTTATAAATAATTTAAAATATTTTATAGAATATTTTAATTATATATAATATATATATATATATATATTTTATTTAATATAAGTCTTTAATAATAATAAAAAAAAAAATATAAAAAAATATAAAAAATATAAAATAAATAAATAAACAATAATTTTAATAAATAAATAAAGAAATGAATAAATATATAATAAAATATACATATATTATATTATATATTATATATATATATATATATATATATATATATATATATATATATATATATATATATAAATAAATAACTAAATATTTATATAATTTACAATTATTTATTTTATTTATTTAACTAATTATATAAATATTTAGTTATTTAAAAAATTGTATATATATATATTTAGTTATTATATAAAAAAAAATTATTTATTATATAAATATTTAGTTATATTTAAAAAAATTTTATTTATTTTTTTTATATATTTATATTTTTATATTTTGTTATTATTATTATTAAAGATTTATATTAATAAATATATATATATATATATATATATATATATTTATTTATATATAATTAAAATATTCTATAGAAATTATTTTTAAATTATTTATATAACTTAAAAATATTTATATAATTTAAACATATAAATAACTAAATAAATTTATATATATTTTTAAATTATATACTTTAAATAATTATATTATTTAAAAAAATTAAAAAAAAAAATCTCCCTATCTCTCTGTCTCTTTCTCTCTCTCTCTCTCTCTCTCTCTCTCTCTCTTTCTCTCTCTCTCCCGCCGTTTCTCTCTCTCCACCCCGCCGTTACAAAGCAAAAAAAAAAAAATATGTCAAGGTCAGAGGCTGACGTGACATGTAGCCGTCCGTCACGACACTGTCTATTTTCATAAATAAAATTTTTTGATGCCTAAATAGCTAATTAAAGTTAATACTGTGCCTATTTTAAAAATAATCCCCTTTTTTCTGCACTTTGCCGTTGGGCCCAATGGGCTGATGGGCTTTTCAATAGAAAGGAAAAGTACAATACGAACCATTTAAAAACAATAATTATATATATATATATATATAACTTCACTCTTAGGGGGAATCTGGCGACATTGCTTGCAGCACTGAAGCCATAATCCAATAATTCAGTAGGTTTAATAAACTGTAGCTTTCTGTGAGTTAGAAGTGGAGCACAACTAATATAAATTTAATTAAGAATCTATTTAGGTCACAATTTATAATTAAGAATCTCATTAGATTATAATTTTTTTCATTTTCAGAATCTTTTACTTTTTTAATAATTAAATCTACAAAAATGTGATGCTCACAAAAATATTGTTGCCTAATTTAAAACAAAATACTTATAAAACTCACAACAGAATATATATATATATATATATATATATATATATATATATATATATATATATATATATATATATATATATATATATATATATATATATATATATATATATATATTAGGCATTTACATGCATATCATAAAATTCTTATAGATTTACATGTCTAATGTTTAAACTTTTATATTTACATAAACAACATATAAATATATTATTATCTAAAAATATAACTTTTATTATTTTTTAAAAGTAAAATATATATTTCATGTATAAAAAAATGTTATATTTATAAATATCAAATTCTAAGTATTAGATATATAATCGTATAAATATAGTATGCTATTTATGTAAATTTTTCCGAATTTAAACGATCCAAAAATTCATAGATCACTTATCTCCTATTTTACCTACACTACAAATTTCAATTTCCCATTTTTTTAATTTCAACCTTATTATAAAATTTTTTAAAAATTATAAATTTTTTTATTCTTGCTTTCCTATTTTGAAGACTTACACGAAATCCATGATTAGTGTAAGATTTATTCGAGCCGCAAACAATATGAATTACTGCATTTTTAGATTATTTATCAATAACATGGATCAAATGAAAATCAAAATTTGATTCAATAAAAAATAATTAAATTAACTTTTAACTCAAAAATTCAAGCGCAAGATTAAAGGTTAATCATTAATATATTCAACATAAATTTTAACTTAATATGTTTATTTGTCTTAACATAAGAGATTAAAATTTATAATATGAACATGTTCATATATATATATATATATATATATAGTAAATATATATTTATTTATCTGGCCCAACATTTGTGGAGTACACTCATAATTAATTAAATATATATAAAAATAATTTATTGATATTAATATGATCCATTCAAGTTTATAATTAAAAAAGAAATTGAGTTATAGCTATCCAAGATTGATTGGTTTGAAATGGTAAAATTTATATATTTTATAATTAAAAAGATTTTTTTTTTGCAATTATGTTGAATTATAACTAGCCAAGTATTATTACATATATTATTTATATTTAAATATTATTATTCCATTATTTTTTAACCAATTTAATCTTAGCTCCAATAAAGTAATACAAATTACTACATCGATTAAGTAAAACAAACCTTTCATAACGAATCTCTAAGAGTGCTGCCGAGGTTCTTCTATAGAAAGATTCTTAATATTGGTCAGATATAAAAGAAAAGATTCTTTTTTTTATAATGAGTATTCATCTAATCCCTCACTCATCTTTTTTAGATGTTATCATACTAATCCCAGCTATAATATTAAATCATCCACATGTTCACTTACTTTTTTCATCTTGAGGTAGAATTCAACTCAGTCACTTCAAAACTTATAATATTTATTGTTCAGAGTCACAGAACATAATTTTTTTATTTTTATTTTTTATAAATAAATTCTATTGCATCATATTTAAATTATGCCATATGCCAATTCACTTGAGCGAAAGAAATATATATAAATATATATAATATAATATAATATTATATTATATTATATGAAACATCCAAACAAAGAGAAAGACAAAATTCTGAATTGGATCTAAATGATTCCTCTCTCAACGACGGATCACATGCTTTCCAGTTTCCACCCACAGCAGTAATAAAATTAAATAAATAAATAAATAATAATAATAAAATAGTGAAAATATAAATTTATGATCTTTACAAATTATTTTATTTCAAAATCAATTTCTTTTTACTGGTGCTACGAGGAGTTAAAAAAAGTTTTTATTTTTATTTTTTAGCGATCAACTTTTTTATAGTTTCGATATTTATAACTCTACATATTAATTTGTATTAATCGATTATTTATTACGAAGAAAGAAAGATTCTCCAGTGGTTTTGGATATTTAATAGATGTAAATAAAATTGAATAATTTGCAGGACTAAACTGAAAATACACATTGCTTCTTTGCTTTTTAAGAAGAGAGGCCAATTGGATCTTAGAGATATATTAATTGCACGTTCTTAATATAAAGCAATTCTAAATTTATACTCAACAATTTTGAAATTCAAGTAAGGAATTCAACTCCAAGGGTTGACTAATCCACCTTGCGCTTATAAACATTTACATACATATCACATAATTTTTATATATTTATATATCTAATATTTTACCTATTCACGAATATATATATTCACTTTTATTTAAAAAATAACTATTGCTTTCATTAGAGTCCAATAGAAAGCTAAAAAAAGACTTGATGAAGAACTGCATCTGATGCTTGTTGAATATGCGTTATTGTCTTGTGATGGCTGATGCGCTCGAAAGAATTTGAGCTCCCATCATAAGAGTTGATTGCAGCCAATTTGAAGGTTTAGGATTTTAGGTTTCAAGAAGAGAACACACTACAAATATCATCTCCTCAGGGTTTTAATTTTTTTAACTTTTTATTTAATTTCTTTCTAATTAATTGTTGTTAGCTGCATATGATCATAGGCTTCAAAATTTTGTTTTCGTTGTTCAATTCTCTCCTACTTTTTTTATTGATTTTTTTGCTTAATGACATTGAATCACCACTAATTGTCTTATAATTAATTTTGGTAGATAATCAGCTCCATAATTAAGGATCAATCTTTTGATGATTTTCATAAATTTATAGTCAAACTGAATGTTTAAATGAAATAAGCTAAATATATCAAAAGCAATCAAATCTAAGTCTAAAAGAGTCAAATCAAGTACTTAAAGTGTGGTTAAAATATTGTGACATTAATTATAGAGTCAAATGATCTCTAAATATCGCATGCTTAAAATCAAATTAAATTTCTCGACGAGAGGAATCCAAAAAGCTCAAAGTCATCAAATTTTGAGGTAATTAAGATACTTAATGTTGAATGAAGGATTTATAATCCAAGGAATCAGTATAAGTTGTATGATAAAATGTTTTGGAATTTAGATTAGATTTACAAAAATGTTATACTTAAAAATTATGCATAGATTTGAATTTGGAGAGAGTTTAAATATTTGAAAAAAAAAAACTCTAGAGCTACACCTAATGACCATCATCATCGAACAATTATTACTTAGCCATTATTATTTGACCACTATTGCTTGTCATTGTCACTGCCCGACAATCATCTTCACCATCATTATTTTCATCTCCATCATAAAAGGGGCTAAGGTTGAGTGCATTACATTATAATTCCATCTTATCCAAATGGAGCAAAGAGTGAAACTTTCTAATCACAATCAGTATAGTGAATCATTTTTCTTAGGTTATGTCCTTTGATTTTTCTCCTTTCTTGATTTTTCACATGTAAACTTAGGTTAACATCATTTCATTCTCTGCAGAGAAGTTGAATATGATAGCCATCTGGGAATCTTAATCCTGGAGACCTCATAATATTTCATCCTTTAATAGTGTTCCACCTGCACACATATATATATATATATATATATATATATATAATCATAATTAACTTAGTTAAATAATACATTAATTAATGTAATAAGATTGAATTAAGCATCTAAGACCTGTATCTTGTAACCAAATAATGGAGGAAAATAGCCATTTCCAGCTTGGTGAATTCTGCCCCCACGCAGAGCCTCATTCCTCCACCAAAAGGCATGAAATTCTTCGTCCCAACATTCATCTCAGGTTTACCCTTGCAGATTGATTGATTATTAAGTATAGATTAATTTCAATTAAGGCCTTAATTAATAATTATAATTTCAATAACAAATATTGCAACTATGGCTTGAGATGCATCCAATGAGTTTAACTTGATTTTGTTCATTCACTATAAATATGAGAAAGAGATGGTATTGATTTATTTTTGGGATTATTTTTAAAATAGGCTTAGTGTTAATCTTAATTAGTCGTTTAGGCACCAAAAAATTTTATTTAGCAAAAATGTCGTCAAACGGACGATCGCGGACGATTACGTGATGCCGTCCGTTGACGACGAGGTACGCTGAGCTGCCCGTCAAACGACGACCGGCGCCAGCTTCCCACGCCGCCCGCTTGACCGACGACCGGTATCGCTGAGTCGCCGGGCCAAACTAACGCCACGCAGCTTCGTCACGCCGTCGCTTAACGTTAATTAGGACGGTTTAATTTTTTTTTAAAAAAATGTGCAGCAATCTGAAAACAGGAATAGCATATGAAAATTTCACACTTTAGTGGCTTAACCTGTATACTCATTCAGCACATTGAAGCCTCCTATTATAAATAAAATAGAACTGCTCAGTTCAAACTACAGAAAGTATCTAGGATGCCATATTTAGACTGAACAATGATGTTTTAACATACATGAAGACAACCTAATAAAGTCCTTCTATGATGCAAGTTAGAAAAAAAAAGTTTAGAAAGTTCAAGCGTAAGGTACTCTAAAGCTAAGAACCTGACTAAATTTTAGGGTACACTATGAGATTAACACCAAATTTCCTTCCACATGATAAATGAAATACATATATAAAAAATGAATAAATTATTTCAAAAGAAAATAACAAAACAAAAGATTTACGTGTTTCATATAATAAACACATATACAACAAAATATGATCTAGCATGGAGAATATAATACATCGACTATCTCCGATGATTCACGATGCGGTATCGCATCACTATCGGGTATAATGGGTGGTGTGGTGCGTCGTCTCGGGGCGATCACCTTCCCTCCGCTCAGCTTCGATGGTTGTTTCGAAAACATGATACCCCATACGGGTGTCATATGGAATGAGGGAGGCCGTAGGAGGAACCGGTTGTTGCCAAGGGTGCATCGTGGCATCCCCTCGCCACAATATCGATGGCTGTAAATGTATACGTATATGGTCCGACCACTGGTGGAGATGATGGACCAATATCCATCACAGGGCCATCCGACTGCACTGACGCTGAGGTACCTGGAATGCTAGTGTCCCCGTGCCGGCTATCAGAAATATACATGTTTGTGTGCAAGTCTCTGCACAACCCCTCATACTCGTTGATTGATTGCTGCATCTCTGCCGCCTCCCAAAATAGCGTCAATATATCCTCGATTCAATATGTCCTCACGCCGCACACGATTATGATGTAATTAAAAAAAATGATTATCACAGTTAAGAAATGCTGGCTTACCATCAGTCGATCTCCAGGAGCTCGAGGGTAATACGTGTTTGGGGGTACCGTGGGTGCCTTCAGCATATACAGTGTAGCCCAAGACCGATACCATCTCATGTATCGATTAATGGCTGCACCCCCGACCTGCTGGGTAGAGTCTACCACCACAACTAACTCCCGTCGCTTCCCACTCGCTTATATGCGGTGGTAAATGACCTCCCATGTCGGCTTTCCCTCGACCATCCACTCGCACGAAAGAAGACTCTACCGGTTCAACCTCAGTCGTAGGTGGAAGGCCGAACTGTCTGAGCACACGATCAGGTAGGTGCCACTCAACTCATTTCCAACTAATCAGAGGTACTCTAGCCAACCATATGTCATCCCCATGCAAGCATATATCTGACACGCCGCACGGATCGAGCTCATGGCTCCCATATCACTGTGTTGTTTTAGATGAATATTAGGTATTTACATACAAAAGTTGTCCCAAATTATGCACATACAAAACCATACCGACTCGCGAGGCCATCTAGCTCGTCTCGATAAACTCTAATATGGGTCGCCACCTCTCTGGACAAACCCTTCATTCCGACAACCCACCGAGCCCATCATGTCGTTGCAGAATATAACGTTGTCGCCGACATGAACATGCTCCACACCCATACCTGTAAGAATCGTAAGCATGAAATATACTCGATAGTACTCCTCTCGCTTGTTCTAACGAGTAGTCCCTAATAAGCTCTCTAACACCGCTAGATGGATATTTGCCCTTAAAGAAGATTCATCATCACTATCACCTCCCTCATCATCATGCATTTTGTTGCATAAGACATAGTTTCATACCCATCACCACGCACCCCAACATCACTCTAATTGCGAACTTGCCTACATTACTAGCTGCAAGTACGACGGTTCCTCGAAAGGCTTTCATGTAAATCAAGTGTGATGAATTCATCACTAATTGCCCGTGATGCTCCTCGGTGGCAATATCTCTTTCCTCACAACCCGAACTCCCGAACTTCAACATAAATTACTACGGTACCGCCGATTGAGTATCGAATCACATACTATATGTAGCGATAAATCCAGCACCAATAGGAAACCGACCTATAAGATTAACACATGAATTCACATGGTCTAACTGTAATGATCTCATGATCCGCCTTTGTAACCCCAACAGGTTAGTCCTTCGTGGGATATGCATTGGTCGATGTTTTCCACCAATGTAGGTTGGAAAGAAATTATCAACAATATTCGCCGCCATCATAATAAAGAACTAGGCAGTTCAACTCATATTCAACTAACAACAACTTCATAAGCAAGAATTCTTCCTCTCCCCTGTTTGCAGAGAAAAATATTTCAAGATATAATACAACTGCGCATTGTAGTTGTGCCAAATTTTGCAAAATCATAATTCTAGTAAATTTACCTACTATTTTAGGAGTAACTAGAGATTTATTGATAGTTCCCTACTAAAATACATTACTATTCATCTTACAGTGTAAAAATTTACAACTAATTCAAATCAAAGCATAAAAGTAAAACTAAAATTCCGAGAACCAAATTAACATCTACAATCAGTAAAATATAAAATTAAAATTACATAATTAATACTTTAATTACCCTAATTAAATCATCTTTATTGTAAAATTAAAATATAAAAAATTTATTTGAGATCCAAATAACTCATAAATTTAATAGATACTTCTACATAATAAGAACCCTTGGGAAAATTTTCATAACATATTAATTACATTGGTATATAAAAATACTAAATCATATAAAAAAAAAATTTGTATAAATATCTATAATGTTTTCCTTGCTATCCTTAGATGAAATATTTAGTCATTATTATAATCATTTTGAAATTAATTTAATTATTTTCTAGAAAATAATTAATTAAAATATATCAATAATATTTTAATCCCAAAGTGAAAGTAACATAACTTGGTTAAATATCATCTCACATGAAAACTCTCCATTATATGAAAGTCGATCCAATTCAAGCTAAACAAATTGAACAAGTTCATTATGAACTATACAAGCTAAACATGAATAATAATTTTTCTAATAATTTCGAATACACCCAGATTTCAATTCACAAATTCCACAAATTTTTACAGCACAACTCAAGGGATTTTGCTAGATCTTTTAAACAAAAGATAAGTGCTGCATTCAGGGAAGAAATATAAATGTAGCTAAATAACTCAAACGATTTTGCTAGATCTATCACAAGTTGCAGAAAAAATTACCTTAATCGGCGCACGAACGAAGAAATATCCCGTTTACGACTCGAGGATGGCGGAGCTCTCCGGCCCAGCTGACCTCCCAAGGGCGGCGTTTTGGTTCTTGAAATCTGAGGAGCGAGATAGCCTTGGGAGGAAAAGAGAAATAAAATCGCGCTTACTGTTTGTTTGCGAAATAGGGCCGGCGGCGACCTCTCCGGCGACGAGCTTCCTCGCTGGTGCTTTCGAGATCTGGCCGGGCGAAGGGCGAACGAGCCGGCGACGACGAATAGAAATAAAGGAAAGTAGATCGGAGCTCGGGTTTTTTTTGATAACAGTGATGAGTCCGCCAAACCGACGACCGGCACCGACGTGGCGTAGCGTTGGCGCCGTCGTCGTTGTGACGACAGGCGATAGTCGTCAAGACGACGGCGCCACGCTTTCCGCTCCACCGCTTGACGACGACCAGCCTATTTTGCTAAATAAAATTTTTTGGTGCCTAAATGGCTAATTAAGATTAACACTAAGCCTATTTTAAAAATAATCCCTTTATTTTTTTCTCAATTAATAATATAAACAATTTCATAAAATATTAATTTTTTTATCATTAATACGATGTGTCAAATATTTTATAATTATAAATCATAATTAATTATGTGATTTCTTATATATATAATTGTTGCGCTTAGAAAACTAGTGATAGTGAAAGTGAAACTCTTATTGTGAAATCCAAAGACACACACATGTATTTAAAGACCAAGAAAACTCAATTTTAAGTAAAAAACCGAAAAGAGGGAAAAATCACGGCCTAGCAAAAAAGCTTACACTATATATTTATTTTGGAGTACAAGTTTTCCCGCTACGGGATTACAAAATTGTATATAAGAAGGGATGATAATGAAAACACCAAAATCGACAATAACAACATATAGTCGTGGTGGTAGCGTTTTGGGTAGCGATGATGGTGAACAATGAGGAACAACGACTAGATGAAGGTCGTCATGATGGAGACCGACGGAGATTCACGGGCGAGATCGGCGGCGCGGCGTGGTTGACAACCGTCGTGTGGTGGCACGATTGTGTTTGGAGGATTTTCAAGCTTTAGAGCTCTCTCCTTTCTCTTGCTTGGCCTCCCCTTATATGAGGAATGAGGGGCTATTTATAGATAGGAGGAGTGACGTCTCTGTAAATACATGCAAAATCCGAATCACTCCTCCCCATAGGACGGCTCATGATGATTCCCTTAATCATATAATGTATTTTAAGTATTTGAATGCTCAAATGAAGTCAAATTATGAGATATTGGGCTCGTTAGATCCGGCTCGTTGAGACGCTCGATTTGACTATAAACACTCCATGTTTGAGAGTTATTTAGGGATTTAACTGATATCCTAGGGTTTCCAAGGATATTTTAAGTGCTTCATCTCGACCAGTTTCAACTTTGGATCAGCTTACTTTTAGCATCAAGATTCGTGCTTCGATTAGTAGTATTTTAAGTGTCATATCAATTGCCCCTATTTTTGGATGACATTATCTCAATCATCCAAAAATATATATGTCAAATACTTGAAAATTATAAATTCTTCAATGAAATTTGAGGGTCTATTAACCACATATTTTGAGTGAACAGATCTTCATGAGAGCACAAGATTATGACTACTAAGTAGATGCTGGTATGATGTGTGTAGTATGCGGTGCGAATTGAGTTACTGGACCCATCCTGCACGAACAGCGCATGCGCTCGCATGGCCGCATGATAATGGCCTCAGGGGACCAGGTGGTGTGGTAGTGGCCTATGGGTCGCGGAACTGACGCTGCAATGGGTTAGCGCGGAGCGTCGATGCTGGGTTGAACGCTGGTCGAGGTGATCACGCCGAGCCGATGGTCGGCAGCGGCAGCGGTCGCGTCGCAGAATCCGACGCGACGGAGCACGGCGGGCCGCGGACCGAAGCTAGCAGAGGGTTACGCGACGCTATGGGTGGTCCGAGCACCGCAGAGAGAGAAAACGCCCTGCTGTTCATTTTGGCCCGCTACCTGAGCGATTTTGAGCGGTTTTTGACAATTTTTGATATTTTTGCCACTATAGGGGATCTATAAAAACCTCCTTAGGGCCAAGGGAGAAGGCACCTTCTCTTCTTCTTGAGAGAAGGTCATTTGGAGGCGATCAAGGCCCGTAGTTCATACGACGAGGCTCCGATTTTCCCTCGAAAGAGGTATTGACCGCCTTTGCCTGACCACCTGGGGTTCGAGGAAGGCCATCGTCCGTAAGTTCATAAACGGCAACTGTTTCATTTTCGCGCCTCAAAGATGTCTAATCAGTTTTGTCCGGACCGTCCGGGCGATCATTACGGCGATAACCGGAGATGGGATTGACGGGCGATGCCCAACGATGGTGGTCGGTGATATGGTCTACGCGGCAATCGACGACGCTGATCGCTGGAGATTGACGACGCATTGGCGAATACATTTGCCGACTACCACGGATCAACCGTTAATCATGGTAGGCCGGGCGGTGGCGATCGGTGGCCTGTGAAGCCTCGGGGATGACCTATACGGGTGGTGACCGCGAAGATTCCTGGCCGATGGGTTACGGCCGACGGGTATTCAACAACCGGCAACGGTATGAATGACGACTTGCGCCGCAGAGTCGGCGGGATGGGCCGATGGTCGCTGGTGGTGACGGCCAAGATACCACGGGTGGCGGCGCAAAGGTTTGCCGACGGTCGTCGGCACGGGCTAGCAATCGGCTAATTTGCGAATGACGCAGTAGTGACCGCCTATCGGGCTGACGACCGACGATGGTGGTGACCGCAAAGATTGTCACGATGGTCGGCGGTGACCGCCACAAGAAGGCTACGGACGACGAGTGGTTGACCGACGGGTTGCTCGAAGCAGAATCGGTGACAAGAATGAATGCATGACTGCGGACCTGTGAGCCGACCGGGCGCCGAATGGGCGATAATCGGGCGATGATGGTGATTGTTAAGATTGTTGCGATGGTCTAGGTATGACCCAGTAGGACGGCTCAGCGCAAAGGACCGACGATAATGGCTACGGGACACGGGTTTCCTACACGGCGAACTCGGGCCGACGGCGGTTAATTTGGCGCGCTTCTGGTGAATGCAGCTGGGATGACCAAAGAACAGATCATGGCGACGCGCAGACCGCCACACTACCGGCTGACCTACGACAGCACCCGACGGGTGGTTGGCGGCAATTAATCGACGACGTAGTCGATGGTGGCAACGACGCTGGTAGTCACGGGGATGACCGGCAATGGTGGTGACCGCAAGATGCGAGATATGATCGGCCTGCGGACCGACAACGAGTCGCGGCGATCAGCGACGGTTGGCGCACCGGTGGTCGGTAAGCAGACTAGTCAGCAAGAACTACGCCGGTAGTGGCGGGATGACCCAACAATGCTGACCGCGGAAGATTGCATTAATGACGGCGATAACCGGCGATGCTAGTCGGCGGGGATGACCGGCGACGATCGTACTGACCGTCGGAGATGGCCGACGATGGTCGGCGATGGTGACCAGCCGACGAGCAATCGCCGAGGGCCTGATGGTCCGCAGCGATGACGACAAGTAGTGGCGGCGCGGACCGCGACGAAGGCAGCTGGTGACCGGAGATTGGCGCGACCGCAGCGATGATTTTTGACTTATCCGAGGTTGTTTATCGACAGTGACTTAATGACGTTAACTGAGCGTTAACTGTGGAAGAGGTTGAATTGAATTGGCTTGAGATTTTGACCCATCAAGATTGTTTCTGAGTTACCGGCGACGCAACTCGTGTGGAAGATGTTGAATTGAATCCATTGAGGATTTTGACCATCCGAGGTTGTTTGTCGAGCGATGACGCAATGTGTGAATGAGGCGAAGTCCACAGGACCTTTTGACTATCCTAAGTTATTTGTCGAGTCTACACGATCGCTAACGGAAGAGGTTAAATTGAATCCGCCGAATTTTGACCCATCCGAGGTTGTTTGTCGAGTGTTACCCGGCGACGTTAACTATGTAAAAAGGGCGTGGGAAGTCCACTAAGGATCTTTGACCTATCTAGGTTGTTTGTCGAGTGTGACACCGACGTTAACGTATGGAAGAGGTTGAATTGAATCCGGAGGATTTTGACCCCAGGTTGTTTGTCGAGTGTTACCCGACGCTAACTGTGGAAGAGGTCGTGGGAAGTCCACTAAGGACCTTTTGATCTATCCTAGGTTATTTGTCAGAGTCTTTGCTCGATGACATTAACCTATGTGGAAGAGGTTGAATTGAATCCGCTGAGGATTTTGACTCATCCGAGTTGTTTGTTAGAGTGTTACCCGATGACGTTAACCTGTGTGGAAGAGGCCGTGGGAAGTCCACTAAGGACCTTTTGACCTATCCTAAGTTGTTTGTCAAAGTGTGACTCAATGACGTTAACCTGTATGGAAGAGGTTGAATTGAATCCGCTGAGAATTTTGACCCGTCCTAGGTTGTTTGTCAGAGTGTTACCCAATGACGTTAACTTGTGTGGAAGAGGCCGTGGGAAGTCCACTAAGGACCTTTTGACCTATCCTAGGTTGTTTGTTAGAGTCTTTGCTTGATGATGTTAACCTGTGTGGAAGAGGTTGAATTGAATCCGCTGAGGATTTTGACCCATCTGAGGTTGTTTGTCATAGTGTTACCCAATGACGTTAACCTGTGTGGATGATATTGAATTGAGTTCGCTGAGGATTTTGACCCATCCGAGGTTATTTGTCAGAGTGTTACCCGATGACGTTAACCTGTATGGAAGAGGCTGTGGGAAGTCCACTAAGAACCTTTTGACCTATCCTACGTTGTTTGTTAGAGTCTTTACTCGATGACATTAACCTATGTGGAAGAGGTTGAATTGAATCCGCTGAGGATTTTGACCCATCCGAGGTTGTTTTTCAGAGTGTCACCCGATGACGTTAACCTGTGTGGAAGAGGCCGTGGGAAGTCCACTAAGGACCTTTTGACTTATCCTAGGTTGTTTGTCAGAGTGTGACTCAATGACGTTAACCTGTATGGAAGAGGTTGAATTGAATCCGCTGAGGATTTTGTCCCATCCGAGGTTGTTTGTCAGAGTATTACCCGATGACGTTAACCTGTGTGGAAGAGGCCGTGGAAAGTCCACTAAAGACCTTTTGACCTATCCTAGGTTGTTTGTCAGAGTCTTTGCTCGATGACGTTAACCTATGTGGAAGAGGTTGAATTGAATCTGCTGAGGATTTTGACCCATCCGAGGTTGTTTATCAGAGTGTTACCCGATGACGTTAACCTATGTGGAAGAGGCCGTGGGAAGTCCACTAAGGACCTTTCGACTTATCCTAGGTTGTTTGTCAGAGTGTGACTCAATGACTTTAACCCGTATGGAAGAGGTCGTGGGAAGTCCACCAAGGACCTTTTCTATCCTGTTATCGAGTCTTTGCTCGATGACGTTAACTGTATGGAAGAGGAATCAAAACATCCGTTATGGTTGTAGAAATTGCTCCTTAACCTTGGTCTTGTTTTTCCATGAGTATAATTTGCAAAGCTATCTCTCAATGTTGAAATATCCTGACTTGTTTGATTAATGATATTTTAGATGATGATATTATGATTATTTCTCAGATTTTTCAAGAAATGAAGTTTGATGAATTTTCATATCTTAAATTGATGATGATTTTGATCTTGTTGGGAAACTTGATCACCATACAAGATGAAATAATGAATTGATGGAGCAGCCAATTTTATTATTGATTGCCAATTGAAATATTTATGAGTATATTTTATGTGAAAAATATAAAAGATCTCAAGGGAACCCCAAAATCTATTCCAACAATATATATAGTCATGTGATTACAAACATATGAAATGATGACAGAACAAATGGAACAACGACTAAATGGCGAAGGTCGCCATGATGAGACCGACGGAGATTGGAACCGCGAGGATCGGCCGGGCGGCGGTTGACAACCGAAAGTGGTGGTAACGATTGTGTTTGGAGGATTTTCAAGCTTTAGAGCTCTCTCCTCTCTCTTGCTTGGCCTCCCCTCATATGAGGAACGAGGGCTATTTATAGATAGGAGGAGTGACGTCTCTGTAAATACATGCAAAATCTGAACCACTCTTCCCCATCGGACTGCTCATGATGATTCCCTTGATCATATGATGTATCTTAAGTATTTGAATGCTCAAATGAAGTCAAATTATGAGGTTTTGGGCTCGTTAGATCCGGCTCGTCGAGACGCTCGATTTGACTATAAACACTCCATGTTTGAGAGTTATTTAGGGATTTAACTGACATCTCAGGGTTTCCAAGGATATTTTAAGTGCTTGATCTCGACCAGTTTCAACATCGGATCAGCTTGCTTTTAGCATCAAGATTCGTGCTTCGACTAGTAGTTTTTTATGTGTCATATCAATACTTATATATAATATACGTTTAGGGGAATATTCATTTTTCTCTTAAAATATAAAAAAATATATATAATTTTGGTTGAAAAAATCAACCCTAAATAACTGTACAGTAGCTAAGGATGACAAGATGATGATGCTGAATTTATAAACTTATGGTTGAATTACTGAATAAATAGATAAATAAAATAATTGCAACAAGTAAAATGTTTTAATTAATTTTCTAACCTTCCACCTCCAAGGATGGAAGGTCAACGGATCTTCATAGACATCAGGGTTGAGATGAGCGGCCAGTGGACAGATCATAACACCCCATCATTCTGGAATTGTATATCCTGAAAGAAATTATAAACATTTACAGAAATTATTTTAATTCATGAAATTAAATAAAAAAAATATGCGACTTAATCAAATGAAAGCACTCATATATATAAATATATAAAAAAAAATTATTATTTTTATAATTAGATTGTACCATTTAAATGAACGTCCTTCAAAGCTTTTTTGAACATTACAGGAGCTACAATCGCCAGTCTTAATGTTTCATTAATAACCTTCAGAATCATTAAGTATTATGAGCACATTCTTATAAATTTATAACTAAATCTTTTGCAGAGTTTGGCTTATATGAAGAGTAAATCGCAAAGATTTATATTCCTCCCATGTAATTCCAGAATTTGGTTCTTTCCTATTCCTGATAATTGCATCATGTTCTTCCTGTAGTTTTCCATTTTAAATTAGTATAGAAACTCTAATGACTATTTATGATCACTATTAATTCAAAAAATCCGACCGTTAACTCTTCCAAAACTTTTGGATGTTCAGCCAGAAATTTAACGGCGAGGCAAAGCGCTGGAGCTGGCGTCTCGCTGCTTGCATAAAGAAGAGCGAACACTAAATCTAGAGCCACAGTCTCTGTTAACATTGAAGTATCATTCTTCAGTTCTTCGACGACAAAATCGATGTAATCAGAGCACGCATTTCGAGTGGAATTCTTCCTTTCTGATAGTAATTTTCTCAACGTTTTCATCACATTCTTGCGTCCCTATTATATATGTTATATAAATTTATATGATGACAAGTGATTTATGTTATAAGCAGTAAGAATTGAAAATGATTGTGATGTTTCACTTGCCTTCAAACATTTGTGATAAGCAGTTCCTGGAATGCTGATAGGGAAGGAGATGACTCCAATTGTAAAAGCATAAAAATTTTTCTTCAGATCCTCTGATGCTGTTGAAGAATCATAGCTTATTAACCGCTTGGCTATGACATTAAAGATCATCTACAGAAAATCATTTGGGCAAGCATAAGCTACTGATCATGCAGATGAAGAGCCAAATATCTCTGTAACGATTGAGAAGAAGAAGAAGAAGAAAAAAAAGAAAGCCGAGGAGGAACTGAAAGGACAAAATAATTAAAAAATAATAACTTAACTGTACAGAATAGTCACAAAAATAAGATCTTCATGTAATAAATTATTCATAAATTTTATGGTTTAAAGTGTTCAAAGCAATTAAATACATTATGTACAAAAAATAATACTAGAAATTTTTTAATAAATTTGATTAAAAAAAATCTAAGAGTAGTACTTTACTGAGAGCTTTTACAGACTGTCAATCAATCTTTTAATCAAATTTAATCATTGATTAAATCTTGGTAAAAAAAAGGTTCAGTCCTAATCTTTTGTTCTTAATATAAGGGATTCTAGGATGTTAACATAGAAAACTACTCACATGTAAAATAAGCTATTTTTTACATCAAGTATAGCAGATCAGTTGCTGCTGCTGCTGCTGCTGCTGTGATATCAGTAGCAGGGGAAGACTAGGCTGATCCATGTTCACCCACCGCACAACTCAAGAAGAAACAAAACAGTGAAAGAAGAAAGAAACTAAAAAATACACACTTACTGATCCAAGTTCGTCTCGGAGCTCAATGCTTGGTCGGGTCGACCAAACGGAGAGACATCTGCAAGCTTCCTTCTCCATATCTTTAATCAAAACATCTCTGAGATTAGGAGATCCCAAAAGCTTAAGAATTAAGCTCTTGAGGTACCTAAAAAATGGACCATGAAACTCAAATGCATTATCCTGCCCAAATACTTTATTAAATGATTCAGGATACCAACTCTTAAACAATTTATCTTCTTGTTGAAACACCAATTGGTTAAGCTCTGTGTCAGCTGAAGCCACAAGCGAAATCCCCACCAAACTTGTCTTAAACACTAAACCATATCTGCATCAAATTAAAACAGTCATGAAATTGATCAATTGAAACCAGAAAAAGAGAAATATGTATGTACAAGTTTAACTGACCTCTTGATCCTGTTCTTCATGAAGGGATGTATATCAAATGAAGAACTTGATGAGAAGAAATCCATGGTTTCACCAAGAAGAGGTATACCCATGGAACCCGGAGGAAGCTTTCCTCTGAATCTTGGATTTCTCCATCTATGAATTAAATGAATTGAATACATAAAAAACAAAGTTGCGAAAACTAAGAGCAAATTGTGGAAATTTCTTGTGGTTAAGCAGGAGATTAAAAGTTGCAGCAATTCATGATAAGACTCCATGTTGGAAGAGTGTGATTTATGGGTGAATTGTAAGGAAGAAGATGAGGGTATTTATAGAAAGAATCTTAATAAATGGACTTCTTCAATTACATATTGGGAATATTGCTTTCTTTTTTGGAAGAGATAAAATCATTTAAATGATAAGGTTCAATATTTTTGTTCAATTTTGAGAAAGACATCTCACACTATTGTTTCATAATGTAAGAGTTGTTCAACTAGCAGAGACAGATAATAAAAGGTAAAGAAATATATAGCTTTACCAGTTCCATATGACCATTCTCTCATATAGGATATTAGTATATATTGATGAATAAAAAAATAATGAGTCTATTTTGATAGTTGCAGATCATTTTAAAAATAATAAATCTATATAATACCATAAAATTATTGATGCATCTCATATTAGTAAATCATATTCTTATGAAATAGTTTAGTTATATTCCTCACTTAAAACAATAATCTAAAATTGAGCTGCCAAATTAATCAATCATTCGCTATAATCACCTTGAAAGGTAATAAGAATACAATTCAGAGTTTTGGTTGCTTGTAAAACACAAACTGATGGTTAGACTGAAGTAGTAAATCGAATTTAAAAGACTTATTGTGTTATCAAATAAAATATCATCCATGTGGGTAAGATTTAATATTAGTTATGATCGAGTTCACTAATAATTCACCAATTGATATAACTATAAGGTAAATTTGTCATTGAGGATTAATCTATAAGGTCTATAGATCTTATAGGGATGAGAATATTTGCACTATAGATTGCACAATTGTATGACTTTGATGAAAATTTTCAAGTGTTGACCTTCACATATGCTACATGGGTCGAATCATGCCTATAAGATGAATTCAATCGACTTCGAATGCTTCATAGTGCAAATCGGAGCTGAAAATGCACCAGACATCGCTGAAATCAGTCGAAACGACACCCGATCGACGAACATACTTCGCCATTGCGTTTAGAACGTTGAAATTGATCAGAATATAAATATTGCATAATCTAACGGTAAATCAATCAAGAGATCGAGCAGTCAATGTGCCGGCGCGCATATTGGAGTAGAGAAGCTACGACGACATCCAAACAATCTCCGTTCACAAAACTGAGTGCGCCGTTAGCTTCAAAATGTCTTTTCAAATAAGATCGCTCGAGCTCAATTCAACGATGCTCGCGGCCAAAAAAGAGATAATGCACATTTTTGAACTAAAATTGATCCAATTCGACCCCGACTTGAATCAAACGGCCTATGATTCCAAATCTCAATGCGATCGAGCCGTACAAAAATAAGGGAAAATCATATGTTTATTTTAATTTGATTAGACACAATTTTAACAATTGATTTACCATAAAATTAATTAATAATTTTCAGAGATACGATATGAAGCTAATTAAATTTAATTCCTTCCAAAATAATTAATAATTTTGAGTTTTAGATTTCAAAATCACAGTAACTATTGGGTAAAGAAAATTAAATTAATTAAGAGCTTTAATCCCTATTTTCCATGGCACTCATTTGCTCCTCCTCTCGCTCGGCTCCTCACACGTGGGCTCGATCCGAAAGCCCTTCCCCCTCTTCGTTCGATCTCCCCACAATCGCAAGCCTTCGTCCACTCTTCCATCAACCGCAAACCATTCGAAATTCCATAAAACTGCTCGAATGCTAAACTGTTCCCTCATATTCGAGTTTTGAAACCGAAACCACTCAATTTAGTTTTCCACGACTACCTCCTCTAACTAAGTAGATTATGGACCACGACAGCCAGGGATGACAGAACCATGGGATCTAGATCGGGCTCGTCATCATTTCCTCAACCATCCGCTTCAAGTTAAAGGATGATGAATTTCATAAATCTAAATTCCAAAAATTTACGCTACTACTATACTCTATGCATTTAGCGATCTAACGACTAGCCTTAATCGAAAGTTCTCTCTCAGTATTGGGAGGGGTAATTAACTATAGGTGCTTGCGCCTATAGGAAACATAGAATCAGATCTAAAATCCTCACCAAATGAGGACAAAATCTCTGGGTAGTGTCTTATCTACTATTCCATATGTCTTCTAAAAATTTTATAGACACTTAAATCATATTCTCTTTAATGTGAGAGGTCAGTGGCGAATTTTTGAAACCCACAGATTTCTATGGACTCCGTTGGGGACAAGTTTCTCTTTCCTTCTTTCTCTAATCATATATGTGCTATAGTAGCAATAAAATATTTGAAAATTAAAAAAATGGTGATTTAAATGTGTAATAAATTCAAATTACTAATATATAAGACTCTATGTTGAATGAATTATTCTATAGAGTATATTTTTTTTATTATATTTTGTTACAGTACCTGCATTTTGAAAGTATGGAGTGAAATAACAATTACTAATTACTAATCCCCATCTTTCATATCGCAGAATGGATCTACAGAGTACTCATTTCACTGTTCAGCAAGGGCGTGATGCAAACATCTTCTTAGCTAATGTCGTCATCAACACGGGAGATGTTGGAGCTACTATTCAATTTGGTAGCGTGAATTTTCCAGCTATTATAGCTGTAACTCCTGAAGTACCCACCCGTGGTACACTCGTCCGAGGCCATGCTGAAAGGCCTCAGTTTACTGAAGCTCCTACTCGTCATACTCGCCAAACCAATCTAGCAACCAACCACTGTTAAGGAGTCCTCCAGATAGAGAACTTTAGTTTTTGAAAGACTTAGTCAATTTGAAGCCCTCATGATGAAAAGAATCGTGAGTGGGCAAACTGTATCTATGATGCCTCATGGTACAACTGCTTCGCCAATTGAAACCTTTGTACCTGGAGGACATGATTTTGAGGCTTTCTCATTAGGAAGCAAATTAACTATAAGACAATGAAGAAGAAGAAATGCTGAGCTGAGAGCTCAGTAGATCCCATTTAAACAACTCAGTGAACAAACAATACTGCTACCAGAAGCGAGTATTCTTACCCATAATAATTTTGACAATCTAAAATGGGTAAAAAGGAATAACTCTACTGGTGAGGTGAAGCAATCTTTATGGACTCAACAACATCAAGCTGCACCACTGCAGAGGAGACAACCTAAAATATCATCCGCTAGAATACACAATGTTCTTAATGTATCCAAGGAAAGAGGATTAATGAAGAGAAAATTTCAGAGGCCTGTGATGATTAAAGATATTGAGATTCCACCAAAAAGGTTGTCATCTCTTATGGTAACTAGTCATCAAGCCACCAAGTATACTTCATGCAGTGAGCATCGGAGCATGACACTTGGACCACGTGTCCAAGAATCCGCTGCCGAAAGGTCTTGGCAAAAGGAAAAGCAGATATGGAGGCCAAGGCCCCGTGATGAAATTCTGAAGAAAGAAAGATATGTGACATCTGATGCACATATTCAGAAATCCACTTCAAAAATAACTCGTTAGAAGTGAATACCTAAAAGAAGGGATATCGTTGATAAAAAATATGTTGGTCGACACCCTAGAGAATCCTCTAGGGGATCCCGTCATCAATCGATCGATTCACCCCGAGAAAGTTGATTGATTCATAATCCCAATGGAAGAAATATTTGTTCCTTACAATGAATTAGAGATCCATTTGAAGCGTCGATCATAAATTCATATGCAAGAAGAAGACAATGAACAAGACACTATAGAAGTAGAAGTTATTTATATGACGAGTCATATAGATGAACTTTCTGCCCAACATCATCAATAGCATGAATCCAGTGTGCTTGAACCTGAATTTCATGCTTACGAAGGAGAGTCATCACAAAAAAAGATTAGAAGATGGATCTTCAATCTCCGCTGAAGAGGAAGAAGAAGAAGATCAAAATGAAAAAGAGGTCATGGGAGTTGAAGCTGTTTATATGGTTGAACCAAGAAATGATCAACTTGGTACGCTTTACAATCGACAAGATCGTTCGGCCATGTCTATCTCGACAAACGCACAAGGAGAAGGACAGTCAAGTTCTTCCCTTGAAGATAAGCAGGGAGTAGAACAATAAAAAGAAATAGAGGAAGAGACAGTCTGTATTGATTGACGTAGTGGCGCTAGCTAGATAACAAAGACAAATGCAACATCAATTGGAAGTCAAAGATAAGAAATTTCATATCTTGGTTCTAAGATAAATGACATGATGATACAAATGAATATCATGATGAATATGTTGGAGAAGAATATCACATCAAATGCAACACATGTTTTCTTCTAATAATATAACTTCTATAAAACCGTACCTCAAGATCATACAAGACATCTATACCTAGGGTGAAATTAACCATTTTCAACTCTATAATTCAAAATGTGGCCAATACACCGGGAATGGTAACAACTGCTCAACTAGAAATAGTTATAGCTTCAAAGTAGGTTGAAAAGCTGATGAGTCAGGGTCACCCTTACCCAGCTGAATTTGATCAAGTGCTATACTCGAAAGGTTACTCAGTACCAAAATTTCATATTTTAGTGGATATGGTAATCCAAAATAACATTTGGTCCAATTTAAGGCTACTTATGGTAACACTGGAGGAAATGATGCACTACTTTTTCGATAGTTCGTCAACAGCCCGACCTCAACTGCTTTTGAGTGGTACGCAGAACTGCTGAATGATTCAGTCAAAACTTTTGCTGAGCTAGAGATAATGTTCATGAAAAGGTTCGCGAGTACAACTGAGAAAATAACGATCGCTGACCTTGCCTTACTAAAAAAGATAAAAGTTGAGTCAATGATGAGCTTCGTAACTCAATGGTGTAACCTAAGCAAGAAATGTGAACAACAATTGGAGGAAGAATATGCGAACCAATTGTTAATAGACCATATGGATGATAAAATGATACTATTTTTATATATGGCGTCAATTACAACATTCCAAGACTTGCTTGATAGGGTGGCCAAATTTGAAAAGTTAAATTGCCCAAAGTGTGAAATATATACAGATAAATCAAATAAAAATAAGACTTTAGGCTCAAGAAGAAACGAAACTCATGCTGCTTCCTATAGTTCAAGTGAACAGTCAATGTATAATGATGATAAGAGAAAGAAGCTTGTTCATCCTAATCCACAACCAAAATTGGTATTGGGAGGCAATGATAAACCTCAAACTTTTTCAGGTGGTGGAGACTGTCCAAAACAAACAATAAGAGATGATGAGCGAATGCAGCCATCTCTAAAAGAAAAGATGAATAAATAATATTCTTTTAGAAGAGACAATGTGGCTAAATTATTTCGACAAGCAGTCAGAGTTGGTCTATAATTACCAGAAAATAAAAGGCCTGAAGAAGCTAGCCAAGTTAATAATCCAAATTATTGTCCCTATCATCGAGAGATCAGCCATCCTATCAAAGATTATTATGTCTTCAAAGATTGGCTAGAAAGGAAGTATTGACGAGGTGAATTTACTACAACAACAACAACAACAAGCCTTAATCCCACTAGGTGGGGTCGACTACATGAATCCTTCGTCTCCATTGTGTCCTATTATGTGTCAAATTCTCATTTAATTCGAGTATACTAAGATCATTTTTTATACATCTTAACCAAGTCTTTTTAGGTCTACCTCTACCTTTCTTAACAGGAAAATCTAATGCATCTACTCTCCTAATCGGGTCATCCTGGAGGCGCTTTATGTGGCCAAACCATCTAGGCGACTCTCCCTAATCTTATCTATCCTTTGGAGCTACTCAACTTTTTTTTGAACATACTCATTTTGCATTCTATCTCTAGGGTAAAACCACTCACGAGCATCCTCATCTCATGTAACTTAACTTACTCTTATGTTTCTCTTTTATTGGCAACATTCTCGCACCATAAGTCATTGCGGTCTTACCACCATCTTATAAAATTTTCCTTAAGTTTAAGTGGAACTTTTCTATCACATAATAGGCCGGATGCATTCCTCCACTTCAACCATCCAACTTGAATTCTACTAATAATATCTCCATCTATTTCACCATCATTTTGAACAATAGAGCCTAAATATAATCGCTCACTCTTATTAATGACTTGATCACCTAAAGTCACAACACTACCACTAAAATTTCTACAACTAAAATTACACTCCATATATTCGCTTTAGATCTTAAACTAAAACCTTTAGACTCTAAAGTTGACCTCCATAATTCAAGTTTCGTTGGACTCCTCTCTAGTCTTATCAACAAGAAGAATGTCATCAAGAAAAGCATACACGGGTACATCTTCTTGTAAATGCCTCGTAAGAACATCCATAACTAAAGTAAAAGATAAGGGCTTAATGTTGATCCTTGATGTAATCCAACCTGAAATAGGAAAATAGTTTGTCAATCCTCCTTGTGTTTGGACACAAGTGAGCTCTAGTATACATATCCTTAATGACTTGAATATAACCAATATTAACTTCTTTTTGTTCTAGAACTCTCCAAAGAACATCTCTTGAGACTTTATCATAAGCTTTCTAAATCAATAAATATCATATGTAGATCCTTTTTATTTTCTCTATGCTTCTCCATCAAACCTCTTAACAAATGTATAGCATCCATAGTAGATCTACCTGGCATGAAACCAAACTGATTGTGAGAAACTTCTGTGGAGAGTTCACTGTGGGCTCTAAAAAATTGTCACCGATCTCTCGATGAAGAGAGTAAATTAAATGTCGGTGAAACTTTCAAAAGGCAGTTGGAATAGTAAATAAGACACTACCTAGAGATTTCACCCTCATTTTGTGAGGACTTTAGATATGGTTTCAAATTTCCTATAGGCGCAAGCCCCTATAATTAATTGTCCCTCTTAATGCTGAGAGAAAACTTTCGATTAAGGCTAGTCGTTAGATCGCTGCATGTGTAGCTTATAATATTAGCATGTGGAGTTTTGAAATTTGGGATTTAGAATTTATGAAATTCATCATTATTTAACTTAAAGCAGATGATTGGGGGAACGATGATGCGCCCAATCTAGATCATATGGTTATGTCATCCCGGGCTGTCATGGTCCCTAGTCTACTTAGTCAAATGAGGTAGTCGACCCAACCTAATAGAAGGATCCTTGTTAGCAGCCATGGGTTACGTCATCCAAGTAATCCATGTAGACCTGGGTGGAGTTTATCTAAGGAGACAAGCTTAAGTCCACCTTAGCTAATAGAGAGCTTTTTGCCCTATCAAGTGTACCCTATGATTCACATCTCAAGGTACAGAGCCATTAAAGAGCATACGGGCTACAGCCTTGATCATAATATAATAATGTCATTTGGAAAAAATTACCCGATCAGAGGACTCTGGTCGTAACTATATCATATGTAGAGCCTACTGGCCAAGCCACGTAGTTAGAGGACACGGGCCACATCCTTGTTGGCATGAGATTGATTGAGAGTGAATATAGAAATACACTTGACTTGACTTTGGCTCTTTTATGAACAAAAGTTTTCTTAATTTATCACCTCCGACAAATAATTGCGGAAGGTGGGTTAGATTTTAACTTTAAATTTTTTTAACTTAATAATTTTCATTTAATCATTTTGAGCTTAATAATTCATTAGATTTTTCATTTGGATTGATATTTAACTTATATTAATTTGATTTGAAATAATAATCATATTTTGATGAAATTATCCCCTACGATTGAAATCTTCATTCAACACAACCATCCTCGGGGTGGATGTATTATTTTATCATTCATTTTATTGTTCCAGATTCTGTTGACTCTATTAATTTAATTATAGAGGATAAGATCTAGATTTATATTTTGAGGATTTTGAATTTAAGAATATTGAATATAAATATCTTATATATTTTGATAATAATGACCCATCTAGTTGATATCTTCAATCAACTCAGCCATCATTGGGGTAGTTTATTATTTGTTATTTCATATCCGTAATTTCTATTAATTTAATAATGAGGATCTACCCATATATGACACAATTAGATGTTTTAATAAGTTGGCATTCTTATAATAATATTATTCGATTTTTTAAGTTTTGTTAACCCGGACTTGGTCCGCAGACCTAACCGGGAATCAACTCGTGCAACATCCTCAGACACTAAGTTTAAGCATTCAGCATAGTGTCGGGGCCCATGCAGGTGCTTAAATCATTTAATTTATTATTTCAAATATTGTCGACTCTATTAATTTAATAATAGAGGATCAGATCTAGATTTATATTTTGAGAATTTTGAATTTGAATTTGAATATATAATGATTTTACATTTGAATTTGAATAGTTTTTTTTTTCTTATGAAAACCCCTTCAGTTAAAATCTCCATTCAACACAACCATCATTAGGGAAGTTTATTGTTTTGCAGTTTCAGATCCTATTGACTCTATTTATTTAATAATAGAGAATCATATCTTTTTGTCATGTGACAGAATTAACTTCTTAGATGTTTTAATAAGTTGACATTCTTATAATAATATTATTAGATTTTTAGGTTTTATTAACCCTGACTGTGGGTTCCAAAAATTTGCCATTGACCTCTTCGGTGAAAAGAGTGGTTTAAAGTGTCGGTGTAATTTTCAGAAGGCAGATGAGATAGTAGATAAGACACTACCTAGAGATTTCGTCCTCATTTGGTGAGAACTTTAGATCTGGTTCCAGGTTTCCTATAGGTGCAAGCCCTATAGTTAATTACTCCTCCCAGTAAATGAGAGAGAAATTTTGATTAAGGCTAGTCATTAGATCGCTTAAAGCATAGCGTATAGAAGCAGCATGTAGAGTTTCAAAATTTAGATTATAAAATTTATCATTTCAACTTAAACAGGATGGTTGGGGGAATGATGACGTGTCTGATCTAGATCCCATGGTTTCGTCATCCCGTGGTTCGTGGCCCACTTAGTCAGGAGGTAGTAACAACCGAAGGAAGATCCTCATCGTTACATGGGTTACGCCCAAGAAATCCAGACTGGGTGGTGTTTGTCAAGGAGACAATCTTAAGTCTACCTTAACTAACGAGGGTTGTTTGCCTATCAAGTATACCCATGATTCACAACTCAACCCAGAAGTGAGCCATTGGGAGCAAAGCTACGTGATCATAATATAATGGAGCCACTAGCCAAAACCACTCGATCAGAGGACCGGTCATAACATTCATCTGGAGCAGCCAAGCTACTGTGAGGATTACCGCCACGCCCCTTATTGGGCGAGATTGATTGAGAGTGAACATAGCAGAACACTTGATTTGACATTCGCTCCTTTGTGAGCTAGAATTTTCTTAATTTGTCACCCCCGATAAATAGTTACGGAAGGTGGATAGATTGATTTTGATTTAAGTTTTTAATGATAGAGTTTCATTTGAATAGTTTTGGATTGATATTTGAAAATTGATTTGATTTGATTTGAAAATTTTGATTAATTTGAGTATGTAGCTTTAGATCTTGTCAACTCTGTTTAGCTGCTAATAGAGGATTAGATCTACTGTCATCTGATAGAATCAATTGTTTAGATGTTTCATTAATTTGAAACTCTTTTTATAGGTTTTTAGGTTTTGTTAACCCAGACCCAGTCCTAAGACTAAACCGGAAAGCAACCCGCGCAGCATCCTCACACACTTGAACTTAAGCATTCAGCATAGTGTCGGGGCACATGCTGGTGTATTTATAATTTTAAGTAATTTTGTGTTTGACTTATGACATTGATGTTGTATTTTTGTTCATTTTTTAATTTCAATTTAGCATGCGCAGCCTTTTTAGACATTAAAATGTGCACTTGAAATCTCTATGTCCGAGCACATGCAGGAATTTATAGCTTAGCTAATTTCACCTAATTAATGATTTTGTTGATTTTAAAGATCATAATTAGAATGAAATTCCTTAATTCTTGATTAAAGGAAGCCTCTATGATTTTTATAAATTTTGGTTTAGTATCGCCTTCTGTCTACTTGTACAAAGAGTTGCAAATCCGATGGCGAAGAAGGCGTTATGGTTTAGATTGTAGTTTCACACATTTTTTGCACTTAGCTTACTTATTGAGTTTTTATAATTTTTCAACATGATTATACTCAATTTACATCAATTTTGATAATTTATGCCAATTTCAATATTTACTGCTTTAGCCCCACTTATGCATATTAGCTAGCATATTAATCACCTCCACATTCATATAAAAGTTATTAAACCCAATTTGGATTCATTCTTAGATTTTGAGTTTATTACAAGTTTGTTATAAGTTTAGTTTTAGTCCCTCCTCAATTCCAATTAAAGCTTGCTTAATTTGAGGAATTTGTAAGAAAATAGAACTCACTTTGCCACTTTAATTTAAGCCATAAGGAATTGCAATTAGAACTTGAGAATTTAATATTAGCCTCCCCAAAAATTTATGAGTTCAATATTGACCTCCCACAAATTTCACTTAAATTTTAAATGAATATTTTATTTTTCCAAAATTTGCTTTAAAGGCTCCCCATTTTTTTTTCATTTAATGCTATAAAATTAGTTGCAAGTGTTCCTACTTAGCGTTCCTAAGTTAGCTCATTTCATTCTCCCATTTTTCTAAGTTAAAAGATTTGACAAAATCTCCCAACGCCATCCCCTCAGAGGGTCATGAGGGTGTTTTGGCTTACCTACAGAGTGGTCTGGACACCACAACCTACTTTTTTTTCATCTCGTCACGCCTCTGCTAACCGATTCAAATCAAGAAACACATCAATGCAATATATAATTATCCCTCCTTTTTTTAAAGTCAAATGACAAAATTTCTAAGATTTGCGACATCTAACAATTATTTTTACTTGGTATCGATAATGTGGCGATGTCTTATGACACCACAACCTACTTTTATCCCGTGTCTACTGAGCAATAGGTCTTCAAACCTAAAGAATATATATATATATATATATATATATATATATATATATATATATATTCACATTCACAAAATCATCACATGTTCTAAAATATTTTACGGCGCGCTGCAGTGCTGGGTAAAGAAACGGGGTTGGGTATGTGATTGGAAATGTAAGGAAAGGGGTGCGACATCGAAAATCGAAGGAAGAATTCGCCTACTGACGATATTCTTCCCCAATTTGTGGCGTAGTGGAAGTGGGACGGCTAAAGCAAAGAATGTGACGCCGGAAGTCGAAGGAAAAATTATTTCGACATTCTTCCTTGATTTGCAAAAAACGGGTGGCTAAAGTAAAGAATGTGGGTCGAAGGAAGAATCGACGACATTCTTCGTGAGAAAATGGGGACGGCAGAAAGAATCGATGCCATAAGTCGAAGGAAGAATTACCTTGATGACATTCTTCCCGATTTGCGGTTGAAGGACGCAATGGGGCGAGAAAATTCGACGAAGATTCTCTTCCCCCTGGCGGAAATGAGACGGCAAAAGCGGGGTGCAACGCTAAAAGGAAGAATGGCCACCGACGATTTTCTGACGGTGCGGAAAACGGACAAATGGGTTAGTTTGGAGGCTGGACGGCCAAGGGGCTGCTAGCGGGTCAGAGAAGGCTTGGCGTTGGTGTCGAGTCTCGGGGGAGCAGGGCGGAGCAGAAGGGTCAGCGGTTCAGTGAGCGCTGAACGGGTGAGACGGTGGAGCAGCGGTGGGCTCAAGTCGTGGGTCGTGGAAGAGTAGCGGGTTGAGAAATGGACGCGCGGTGCGGGCCAGTGTCGGTGTGGTGGGTCGACGGGCTGAACGCGGAGCAGGCGCGTAGGAGGGATCGCGGAAGCAGAGCAGGCCGCGGCGTGCTGGTGGTGCGGGTGCGCCGGCGGCAGCGTGGGTCAAGCGTGAAACGGGGCGCGGGATGCGGCCAGACGTGCGGCAGAACACGCGGCTTTGCGGCGGAATGCATGACAGACGAATTCGGCCTGCGGAATTGGCTGGAACAGAAAAAAAATTAAGGGAAAACTGAGGAAAAATCTTGAAAAATGGGGAGGGTATTACCCTTTTTTTCTTTTGTTTCTCATGGGAGAGAGAGAGAGAGAGAGAGAGAGAGAGGGCAGTTGAGGAAAATGGGGTGGTTTTTTTAATTAAAGTAGTTTTTCAGAAAACTAAAATATGGGGAAAGGTTGTTATTAATGAGAATTTTAAATTAATTTAAATGATTTTAATATGGGTTTCATCGATAAACGCACAATCAATATATATATCAACGATGTAATTTATTATTCAACTAACGTATTCGTTCGGCCATTTAGTTATATTTAAATTAACGCAATGAAATAATTTAGCTCGAAATCGCGTCGTTTTCCTGCTCGATTTTGTACAAACTTATCGAATTGAGCAAGCGAGCCTTTATTTGATAGATTTGACATTTAAAGCCCATGATCAATTTTGAATGGAATCGTTTGACTTACGCCGCGCTCGATATTTCGACATATATTGTGTTCAACTTGAGCTTAATCGATTGATCGTTAAATTTTGCAATGTCTATATTCGATCGTGACATTCAACGACGATGGCGTCGTTTCATCGATCATAGGTCATTTCACCATTTTGGTGGACGCCTAGTGCATTTTGAACCCCGATTGCGATCGCCGTCCATCAAGAATCATCATTTGATGACGATATATGTGGAGGTTAACAAATGCCCCCCAACAAATATGATTCACGCATGAAGCGAGTCACATTTGTTGAGAACTTGTTGACCTTTTGGGCTCACCATAGAGCTTGGATCATTTCAACTTCGCTTGCAACAACTTACGGAGCTTTGATAGGATTTGTCATTAGTATGCTGCCTTATTCAGTGCATGCTAAATGATGAGGATTGATCGACTTGTCAGATTCGACTTGTTAGATAGATAAGAGCTCTTGTACCATCTACTATCTGCTTCAATGGTTTTGCTGAAGATCTCTTTTTTTATGTCATTGCAGATTTGAGCTTCCTCGAACCCTTGCTTCGAGCTTGGTTGTGTTTGATGGAGGAATTGATCTGCTTGTTTTGATAAAGGACTCCGCTAGGGAATTAGTTTATCCATGCTTGATCGGATTTGAAATTCCTTCTGTCCTAGCTTTGAGCTTGATGGACTTGATGAAAGATTGACCTGATTTGTCCCTATGACTTGACTTGTATGTGCATAGAACCTATGTTTACCGCTTGGATTCATTGAAGGATACATATAGACGACCTAGTCTTTTGGCTTATATAGGGTCGATGTTGAGCTATTAGCTAACATGTGCTTTAGATCAATAATCACAAATTCCTTTAGGCCATTACTTTATATGAACTATGGAATTGCTTCTCCCCTATGCTTTCTCGCTTTGAGACTTGATGAGGAGGTAGGCTTTGATATGTGCTTTGAGCTTGATCAGATCATTTGAGAATAGATTGGGATATCACCTTACAGCTAATATGAAGATTGATTTGAGGCAGCCCCGAATTGAGCATTTTCTCAGATTGCCTTGATCTATTAATCAAGTAGAGAGATCTCCTGGATCCTGGTTGCTTGTAATCACTAAGTTGGATCTGATTTAAGATTGACAACTATCATCATTGGACTGACGAGCAGGAGCTCTTTCACTACGGCATTTTCTCGCGGCTTGTTGAGTGAGGAGAGCATCAGCAACTCAGCCATATCTGGGCTTGTTGAGTTCAACCTTTAGAACCTACTCAAATCTTCGACTTAAGCTGTAAAGGGTTTGTGATTTTGTCATCAGGCGGACGAACGGGGGCTCTTTCACTACGACCTTTTCTCGTGGCTTGTTGAGTGAGGAGAGCGTCAGCAACTCAGCCATTTATGGGCTTGTTGAGTTCGACCTTTATAACCCATCCGTGTCCTAGACTTTAGGATGTAGAGGTTGATGTTTCTCCAACTTAATTGATTAAAGCTTCAGAAATCGAGAGTTCTTCTATCTTGATCTCCAGAATTTGGCAAATCTGAGAGATAAATTTCTTGACATTTAAAGCTGTCTTTTCATGTATATAAATAGATTCTTTTATTCTGCAAGCAACTGATAAAGTAATAATTATGGATATATCCAGGGATTTTGGCATAAAGCTTGATGTCAACCTGAATAAGAATATATTTGAGGATCTTGTCTTTTGGCATGATGCCAACTCAAATAGACTTGATATAAACTAAAAAAATGCCCCATCTTACAGGGGGAATTCTAAAGTACATTTAGGAGAATTTTCAATATGAAAATATATAAATACATCCAAATTTGAATTGATGTACTTTAAAGGAGATTTTAACATACAACATTGATTTCATTTGTATATGTAAAAATCTAAAAATATCCCCTGTGTAATAAGGGAATTTTCACGAGAAAGTTCTTCCATTTGGAGTATGTTTATTTAGGGATCTCGGCATGAAGCACGATGTCCACCTTAATAGATATACTAAAAAATAATGTCCCTGTCTTATAGGAGGATTTCTATTGTGCCTCGATAATGTGGTCGTCAAGTATAGTACTTTTTCAAGTATCGACCATTAATTGGCGGCATTGGTCTTTCACCCTTTAGGTTGACAAGTTGGTATGCCCCTCATTGGTATACTTTTTCAATGGCAAAAGGGCCTTTCCAGTTAGGCTCGAATTTGCCACCAAATTTTTGATTAAGAATAATTGGTCTTCTCAGAACCAAGACCAGTTCCCCTTTTTGGAATGTTCGAGGCCGCACCCTATGGTCAAAACCTCTAGACATCTTAGCTCGATAGACTTCCATATTTTGATGAGCTTGTAATCTAACTTCATCAAGTGCGTCGAGTTCCTCCATTCTCAGACGAGCATTTTGATCTTGTAGATTGTACGGATGGCTACTCAAGTGAAGGCAACTCAACTTCAAGTGGAAGAACCGCGCCCCAAATAAATACCAATGAATAGGGAGTGGCTTTAGTCGGCATCTTGTAGGTAGTTTGATATGCCCATAGAGCCTCTACTAGCTTGGTATGCCATTTTCTTTTATTTTTAGTGAGAATCTTCTTGAGTAGCTTGACTAATGTCTTGTTGAAGGCCTCTGCCCAACCATTTGCTCTTGGATTATATATTGAAGAATATCGCCAATCAATTTTGTGTCGATCGACTAATCTACAAATCTTTGCACTTTTAAAAGCTGTGCCATTATAAAAAATTATTCGACGTGGCACTCCAAATCTATAAACTATATTATGTGTGAAGAAGTTGATCACTCGGTCGGCAGTAATTTCTTTAAATGGGGTAGCTTCAACCCACTTAGAGAAATAATCAATCGCTGCTAGGATGAAGCGATGCCCAGCTGACGACGGTGGATCAATTGGTTCAATTACATCCGTACCCCAACATTCGAATGACCAAGATGCTATTGTTGGGTGTAAGAGATTTGGAGGTTGATGAATGAGATTTCCATGTACTTGACACTCATGACACTTTTTAGCGTGATTAATCTCTCACCATGATCCCAATAATAACCCATCCTTTTAATTTACGCCATCTTGGGAGACCGACTGTACCACAAAGTCCTTCATGGACTTCAATCATCACTTTGCTAGCTTCATCTACATCGAAACATCGTAGCCACATTTATTCAAAGGATCTATGATATAAAGTATCTCTAACGAAAGCATATCATAACATTCTCTTTTCGATTTGAGCTGTCAGTGATTTATTACTTGGTAATCTGTCTTCTTTAAAGTATTCGATAAAGGGTTGCCTCCAATCACATGACTCTTCTGCAATAAAGGCTTCATACTGCTTTTCTGAGGTAATATCATTCTTGGCTCTTCTTAATACAACTTCTTGCTGATTTTGGAGAGTATGAGGAGCAACCTGAGTCGCATCCTGCTGGGTCAAACTTAGTAACCCCTCTACCTGCGGGGATTGATACTTTATTGGCTCTAGAACTCATCAAGTAAATATGCCGATCATGACATAATCACCATTCTTACTTGCCATTTCCTTAGCTAGTTTAGCTGCTATTCTCGGATCGAGAGACTCGAGTTAGTGTGATATTTGGTATCTGCTTCATAAGCTCGAGAACTCGCTTGTGATAGAAAGCTAACTCAAGCTTATTGATTCTATAAATGCCAAGTACTTGATTTATAATAAGCTGAGAATTGCCAAAAATATGCAAGTTCTGAATGCCTATGAAAATAACTTCTTCCAGACCTGCCACTAATGCTTCATATTCAGCTTCATTATTTGTTCTTGGCTCGGTCAATCCATATGATCGTCTCATTATCCCTTCTTCTGGTGTTATGAAGTTGATGCCGATTCCTACTCTTTCTCTTTGAAAATTTAGAGATTAGACTTATTTGATCGATGAGTCTCCATCAAAGTACATTTACCAAATTTGTGACTTTTCTCTTTCATGAATGAGCATAATTTGCTCATCAGGTAAATCGTCATTAAGAGAAGAGTCTGCAGGGATAGGATGTGCAGCCAAAAAGTCTACTAAAACTTGTCCCTTTACTGCTTTCTGCAGAACGTATATGATATCAAATTGCAAAAGCAATAATGCTCATCTTGCTAAGCGACCTGTCGACGTTAGTCTTGTCATCAAGTTCTTTAGCGGATCGATCCTCGAGATGAGGGTAATCTTGTGAGATAACATATAATGATGAAGCTTTTGGACATCTTTGCTCGGTAGACTTTTAGATTTTGTTGAGCTTGGTGCTTGACCTCGTAAAGTCCATCAAATTCTCACATCCGTAGACAAACATTCTCATCTTGAGTGAGATTGTGATGAATGGCTACTCAGAGTGAAGGTAGTCTAACTTCAAGTGGCAAGACTGCTTCAGCTCCAAATACTTTAGCATGAGGAGTGAATTTTGTGGGAGTACAGTCTAGATGTCATGTCGTTGCCTTTCTTTAAGGAATTTCACTTTGAGATTTTGGCCTTCAAATTTGCTCGCCTATTTGTCGGGACCTTTTGATGGCGGATTCTTGGACCTATGGTCCAAGTGTCACATCTCGATGCTCATCGTTCAAGACTTGAATTAGTAGACATTTTGCCAGGGCTATAAGAGGAGGTCTCTTTGGAGGAGCAATTCTAGCCAACACCTTCTGTCTGCTAGCATTAATGTGGTGCGGATCCGGTGGCATCGTATTTTAGCTCTTATTTCATTCAGTGCATCGTACCATCATTTGTATTTGTTTCTTTATTTATTGATTTTTAAATATTCAACAAATCTCTTTCGTGCTTATTGATAGCTTATAAGCTCATTATAAGTCTTCTTTAGACTTTTTTTTTCGTTGTATTTAATTCATCAGATACAACACACTATCTAAGCATTCAGTAAAGAGTTTTATCCAAGCTCAGCAATGAGTTATTCTATCTCATTCCTGCTTGTAAGCTAGCCGCTCAGCATTTGTCTTGCCTATAAAGTAATCACCATGTTTATTTGCATGTCTCATGCAAATCCTTGTAGTTCATTTGGAGCTCAATTTATGGATTAGATTGTCCAGTAATGGATGACATTCATGTATATAAACAATCAAGTTCTCTATGAGTTCCTTATAAATTTTATTTATATTCTTATTCAGTCTATCAATGAGCCTCCAAACTCATAGCAAATCTTATTCATATTTCATGTTGAATTACTTCAATGCATTGAATGTGACGGTTACATAATTTAATTGCTCGATAGAATATTTGTCCATATACTTCGTCTAGCCTTCAAGTTTATTATGAATCTCGTTCAAGCCTTTTTTTATCTTCAAATTGCTTAATTCATGATATAAAGTGATCTAATCATTTATTAAGAAGAACTGATCATGCTCATCGGCAAACTACATAGCTCCACTGAAAGCTCTTTACAAAATTTGTTTGAGTTTTCTTCTAACTTGAAGCTGGGCATTCAAGTATGCCACAAATTTCATACATTTTGATATATAAGATATAACAATTCAATAGTTCTTTGAAAAGTTATATTCATGCACATAAATAAGCATTGAATTATAAGTTTCATTTAAATTTTATTTTATTATTTTTTTTTGCAAGTTTATTCTTTTATCTCAAAAGTTGCATTTAATTTAATTATTGATTTATACTTAAAATATTCCATTAATTTATTTTGTTTGAATTTTTTTAGTCCATATTTTGTGAAATTTTGCCTCTTAGCGGCCCACACATAGATGCATCGAGCTGACCTTCGCCACACTTCTAAGCACAGCGGATGTCTGATCTACTGCGTTTAGTCTAATCCCACCACACTCTTCTAAGCGTAGTGGGGTCTTCAAATATCTGCATAAAATAAAATATACATACATATATTTTTGAATGTTGACTTAACTTTGATTTATTATTTTCATTTAAGTTGAGTTTAAACTCATTAATTTTTTCATTTGATTCTCTTTAAGCTTTATGTAATAGCCACGGTCGTCCCCCGTGATAAGTTGCAGAGGCTGCTTATACCACGCTCTTCTAAGATGTGATCGGTGTCTTGTGACACCACGGTCGTAGTCTTCAAACCCGCCACGCTCTTCTGAGTGCAGAGGGGTTTTCAAATGCCTCTTCATTAAGCCACTTCCTATAAGCCTCTTCCACTTGATGCTTTTCCCTCTTGACAGTAGCTTCAATGGAAACTGTCTCTTCCAATCGATGTTTATCAGTCTCTTCCATGACTTTCAACTCTTTTTCTCCGTCTATTTGTAGTGATGCAAGATACTCATCATCCTGCTGCTCTCTTAGCATTCGTTGTTCAGCTAGTCTTGGAGATGGTGGATGAGGTGCCTTATCATAAGGACTTGGCATACCTTGATGATGAGGATATTCAAAATGATAAGAAGTTCCACCAGGAATGCCCCCAAATATGGCTGCCTTAAGCATGACAGCTTCATCATGCTCTTCAGATGAGATGCCACCCCACTCATCAGACTTGAATGCGTCTACATTATGCTGAGAATGACTAGTAATTTCATGTTGTTGTGGACTTGATAGAGGGCTAGATATCCGCTGAGAAGCATTTCCAGAAGCAGCAGGTATAGAATGGTGTCTAACTAGTGGCTCTTCATCTGCATCATCAACTTCGTCTTCAAGTGATGGATCTCGTTCATCCATGTTTGATTGATACGAAATTTGAGATTTTGATCTCTCAAGCCGTTGCATTCCATTTGCTATGCGTATCTTCCAAAATTTTTTTGGCATGCTGTTAGATGCGTTGGAAGACTGCTCACCAATATCCAAACCTTTAGCACGTAGTTCACTTTCTCTTTCTACAGTCTTCAGGGACAAAGACACCGCACGGGCAAGTTCAGAACCCTCCAAAACAAATGAACTCTTGTCTAGTTTCAGCCAGGAAAGCTATCTGAAACATCATATTGTTGTTTTTCATACTCCTCCACCTCCCTCTTTGAAGCTTTAATTGCAGCTTGTATCATTTCTTCTTCTATTATCATTGGAGCAGTCAATCACATCAACCAAAGGGGTAAAATCTATTGTAAGTTGTCTTCTAGAAGAAACACCACCAGAGTGGTTAGCATCGTGATCAGCAGGAAGAATTGGAAGAACTTCATCTTTCTCATCATCTATAATAACAGTTCCTTGAACACCAGTTTCATTCGCAGAGACGCTTCCAGTAATATCCTCAATTTTTGGTCCACAACTAGAAGAACTTGAATGAGAATTCTCATCTTTGAACTCAATTGGAATCTCCCTCAAAAAGACTCTGACAAAAATATGATTCAAGAATTGAAAATGGATTCAGCCTTCTAATGGCTGAAAGTGGTGGATGGGCGGAGACTGCAGGATTTGAGCAGGGTTAAGCCGAATTTAACTTAAATCCAGCCAAAAGGTGTTTTTGGACATGTCAATCTGCTAAAGCTGCTTTCGCATTGTTAAATTTGGATTTACTAAATCCTTCGCGACGTCTGCCTTCTCTTTTCTTCGGACAGCAGCAGAGTGGTGGAGGTAGAAAGACGATGGTTTCGAACGTCGATATCCCGTTGCCAAATTTTCGGCGGAAGAGAAGGGAAGAGAGTCCGTTCTCTGGATGAAAGACCAGCCAAGGCTTCAATCCGCATTTTGCATCAAGAGGTGGTCTTGGGGAGTTTGACTAGGAGGCAGAAACGGACGAGTCAGGGCTCGTTCACTAACTACGCCAGGTAGAGGGGAGGGATGGCTGGCAGTCTCAATCTTGTAGGAGAAGGAGCTCAGAAAATGCAAGGAGAAGAATGAGAGACTTTCGTTCGGTTGGGAGTAGGGAATGTGAGTTGCGAAATGAGGAAGCCCCTTCGGTTCGGCTGCAAGGAGGCCTTTAATGGCCGATAGGTTCAGTCACCTGGTGGGTATACGTGGCAGTCTTTTATTGGCTGAATGGGAGGTGGAGGTATGAAAATGGGTGGGTGCAAGTTCCAAGGTGTTGATCCGATATGATTAAGAGATAATTAGGTAGATTTATCTTAAAATGCATACTAATTTTGACAGAATTTTAAATGTGATAATTTTAGTTAAATTAGATATTTATTCTAGGTAATTTTGATATTCCAGATGCAATGATGAAGTCTGTTTCATGAACGGAGGTCGTTTGGATCAATTGATAAAGAATTGAGTCACTTTTAGTTCAAAAATGCGCACTATCGCTTCTGATCGCTCTACATGCACGTAGACTCGTCTGAATCGATCGCAGGCAGTCTCGTTTGATAGATTTCAATGTTTTAACAATAACAACATGATCAATTTAGCAAATGAAGGTCATTCGGGCATCTTCGTAGCTTTTCGCCTCTGATATGTGCGTAAACGCGTCGACGGACTTCCTTCTTGATCAGTCGACCGTCGGATTGTGTGATATGCATATTCTAATTAATTTTGATATTCTGAACACGTTGGTGAAGTCCGTTCGTCGATAAAAGATTATTTTGAGCAATTTTGGTGATGTATGGCGTATTTTAGGCATTGATTTGCATAACACTGCATCCATAATTCATCAAATTCTCCAAGTTTGCTCGACCTAACTTATGGGAGATATATGGAGTTCAACATTTATATTATCCGATAGTGTTCTAGTCAACCTGGAAAAAAATTTTACAAGGATGATTACATCCTCTTCCATATCATCTATTAAAGACAAAAAGAAAGAAGAATCAATCCAGATTGAAGACTAGGAAGTAGTAGTCTCTAAGAAGACCGTGAAAATGTTGAAGTAGCTAAAAGATGTCCCTAGTGTTAAGTGGAAATCACCACTTGAACCTATATTTGCCTTAAAAGAAATGCCTAAACTAAGCATTTTAGCTTCTCAGCGGTATTTGATGAGGCTACTTCATCACAGCACGAGGAGCAGTCTACTAAACGTAGGCCTTATAAGTCAATGAAGCAAGCTAAGAAAAAGAAGACTAAGAAGAGAACTATAACTCAAAAGATTATTAATAACTTAGAGGAGTATCACCAGTAGATAAGACAACTATTTAAACTTACAGACTTTATGCCTAAACTCCATATTGTTGAATTAGATGAAAAAGATAATGGTAAATTTTTCCCAGTAGAGACATGTCAAATTATTTATGTAATGTCACATGTTCTTCAGCACAAGTCACTCCAAGATGACAATGGTAGTTAGACAGATGCAATCAACCTATCAAAATTCATCTCAAAAAAGAAAGAAGAGCCTAAGGAGTTAACATCTAAATTTTGTCTAATGACTCAACAAAAAGATAATAGTTCAAATAGAGATTTATGTTTTCTAGACGAAAATGAGTCAGACTCATTAACAACATCACATATAAAATGTATGAAGTTGAAAAGTGAGTAACTCTTTTGGTCAATCCTTTAGAATAAAAAGTGAATTTGAAGAAACTACTTCCTCAGAGGAATCGGAGTGCGACAAGGTGATTCAAGTTCAGTTAAGAAGTGGTAAAGTCTTACCACCTTCATCAAAGAAGGGGAATTCAAATAAAGATGAAGGCAAATAAATTAAAGTCAATGAAGATATCATTCCCAAAAATCCTAAAATAAAGCCTAAATCAAGCTAAAAGATAGATTATAATATTCTATCACATCTCAGAAAGATCCTTGCACAATTAAGTGTGTATGAGGCTCTCTTAATGTCAAAAGATCTCCAAGAAACTTTGATACAGACTCTCAAAGACCCAGAGAGTTATGAAGCTTACTTTATCAAAAAAATGTATGACTAAATCATTGAAAACTCAAGATCTCCCAGTAATCACATTTTCTGAAGAAGATCTTATGTTAGGAATAGCATATCACAACCGTCCTCTATATGATGCCGTAGAGAGTGATGACATCTTGATCAACCGAAAACTAATTGATCCAAGTTTTTCTATCAATATTATGAGTCTAAAAGCATTAAGAGGATTATCACTTAATATCCAACATCTTGGGAGGGATAAGTTGTTGGTTCATGGTTTCAATGTGAAAGGGCAGAAAACCCTGGGTTCTTTTATACTCCCACTCAAGTTTTGCGATTTATATACAGAAGCTAAGTTTCATGTAATTGATTCTGATACATCGATTAGAGCTCTCTTGAGTCGGTCATGGCTGCATGAGTATGGAATGGTTCCATCAACTATGCATCAGTGTATGAAGTACCTAAAAGATGAAGAAGAGTTCATAATTCCTGGCAACATATAACCATTCTCCGTTCATGAAGCAAAGATTTATGAAGATGCAAAATATTGCATCCCTAAAGAGCCTAAGCCAACAGAGCCTCTTGAGGTAGTAGTATCCACTTCAGGAACTAAAAAGCAACCTCATAAGGTGAAAGAGCAGAAGCAAAAAAAGAAGAAAGAAGGCAATGTCGACTCTCTCTAAAGCACTTGACTCTACACCTTGTGGTATTTATTTTTGTGTTTGGTGGCATTTATGTGAGGGGACACCACGTAGATCCACAGATGTACTTATTAGAGTGATCGAGTATGATATTAAAGAATAGTGTACTATCTAGGGAGATAAAAGTCACTACCATATAATGAACCTAATCACCTAAAAAGGACTCCTAAGGCATGATGGGTATTTGAATATACCATAGATTTTTTCTCTACTTTACATGGATTAATAAAGTAGGGTTTATTTAAATCGGATTCGTTAAGTTCCCTATAGAGGCAAGCCTCCATAGTTAATTACATCTTACGAAAAATGAATCCCTTAAGAATACTCTCGATTAAAGTAGATGATTGTTATCTCTAAAGAATTTAAAGATAGGACTATCAAAGGATTAGTTGTATTTTTGAAAATCAAGTGGGGGAGATCAAAAGGGAAGAGTTCTTATCGAAATCAAGGGAGATGAGTAGGGAGTGCTCATGATACTAGGAAGTCCAATGTGTACTCCAATCTATCTTATGGTTGGGATTTATGTATTTGAATTTGAGAAGATTTATTTGTTTGAGTTGAATTTTTATTAAAAATCTAGGACTTATAATTGAATAATACAAGATTGTGAAAATGCCTAAGAGGTGAGGATTTATGCTTGTAGTCCGCAAAGGGAAACATCAACCTTAGATCCCAAATCTAGGGAGCTTTGGCGAGTACCAAAGCATGACCTAAATCTATGGCAAAAATGGGTATATAGTTTACCTCCATAAGAGAGAGTAAATCACCCGACTGTTGGGCTTAATACTGCATGAAGTGGTAGCCAACTAACTCCTCCTATGCTTTAAAACCATGTAGGCAAGTCTTATGCTTTTACAAGATGGCTAGGCTATTATTATTTAGAAAAGAAACTAAGTCCTAAAACCCACTTCATAAGAGACTAGAGCATGAGGGTATGAATAATGACTTAAATCTAATACAAATTTTGTCAAGTTTTATTTGATTTTTGGACTTTTATTTTGACACAGGCCATATGATTTTGTATGCCTAAATGCATGAGAAATTGATTGTGGGCTAAATCAGGAGAGAAAGAGGTGTCTTTCCATCAAAAGCTCTTACAGTTAAGCCTTTATTCTATGGCATAGATGGAAGCTCTCTCTTAGCAAGAGTGGAAGAATATGACATGCATGATATTATACATTCAATCACCCAGCTAAGGGGTTGCTAAAAATTTTATTATCTTGATTTAATTTCTAAGTTTTTTTATGAGATTATGAATTATTTTAAAATTTTAGTTATGAGTTGTTAATGGGATAGAAAATTTATTTTTATCCTAGGATCATAATCGCATCTAGGCCACACAGCAATCACCAATCATAAAGAAACTATGAAAAGGCATGTTATTTTTAATGCATAAGCTAAACAAAATATCAAATAATTTTATAAAGCCACCATAAAAGAATAAAAGGCCGGTGCAGTCAGGTACCGCCATACAACCCGAAAAGAAATATAGGTAGCCGAGATTTACACTTATACATCCCAATACAATGAAAGAATAATTACAATTATGAAATGATAAGTATTTTGGGGGGTCTTCATACTTCATCCTCTATTCTTCACTCTTCATCTTTCATTTCTTCATTTTTGATTTGCTTCATTTCTTTCTTTCTTTTGGACTTGATTGGGATGTTGTTTGCTCCAAAGGCATCACATGGTATAAAAGACATGGTCTTATAACCAATGCTTATCCTTAATCTCCATAACACTTATCTTAATCCTAATGCAAAAATTACATTAAAAAAAAGAAAGTCAATCTAGCTATACTTGCAAAATAAATGTTAGCTAAACATACCATACAACCCAAGTAGTTATAAGAATAATTTAGACTTAGCACCCCACACATGGGTAACCAAGTACAACTATCCTAACTTGGGATATGCTTAGGGGCTAAGTAACCTGCATAACAAAAAACATTTATATTTTTATTACAGCAACCCCTTTAAGCACAGCCTCCTACATAAAACATGGTTATGCTAATATCAGCCTAACAATTAGGCTACACACATACACCCTAAAATACAGTCTAAAATAATATATCATAAAACTAAATATTTATCAAACCATGCATTGCCCTAACATAAAGCTAGAAATGGTGACTTAATGTAATGTGTTAGATTTGTGTATGTGTCCTAACTAGGCTTTAGGATTATTATTTTCTAAATGTGAGGGATTTAATTTATGAAGAATTGATTTCTCTTTAAGTGGTTTAGTTGATTTGGGGATTTTTTTTACTTAGTATTTTTCTTTTATTTCATGTAGCCTACACTTAGCAACTAAGTATTATAAAGAAAAGAAAGAGAGAGAGAGAGAGAGAGAGAGAGAGAGTCTCTCTTTTATCCCCGCCTTAAGTAATTTCTAAGGTAAGTTGATTAATGAATTTCCTTTATTGAATGGTTTGTTATGAGTTTTAATTAATATTAAGTTTAAATTCATTCTAAATAGGCCTATTCAATAGGAAAGGCATCTTAGGATTAATTATGGTGGATTACTATCACATAACACACACCCATTCATTTCTTTTCATCATGTATACTATGCATATGAATAATCCTAAGCATACATATACATGCAATGTAAATCTTAGCATGCTTTGATGATGAATGAAAAGAAGTATATTTTGAAGTTTAAATATTTCATTTGTTAATTGAATTATGAATGCATGACTTTATTATGTAAAAAAGGAGGGATTTTTCACCCATTAGCTAAATACACATTCACATGTATAAAAGTTATAAGTGAGTATGATGCCATTATTTTCTACACCAGGGGCATAAGATACAAGACCTACTTAGGGCTACTTAAAGTCTCCTAGCCCCGAAATATCCAGACTAATATACCACTTTTCTTAGATACATGTAAATGTATGAATAACTATAAGGATAAGAAAATCCATGCAAAAGCTATATCTTATTTATTTGATTTTTGATTTTTTATTCATTGGCCACATCACACATGCATATGCATAAGATTTTTAAGTGAGTATATCCCATAGTTTTCTGCACCAGGGGCATAAAGTACAAGACCTACTTAGGGCTACTTAAAACCTCGTAGCCTCAAGATGTCCAGACTAATATACCACTTTTCTCAAATACATATGAATGTAAAAAAAGAACTAAATAGATAAGGAATCATGCAAGAAATTATGCTTGATTTGGTTGTATAATTTGCATATGTAATATGAAAACCCTTCCTAAGTCTTAACATAGAGATGCATAGGAATAGATTTAGGCAAGTGTTGTGTTCTTTTCAAATGAACTATATACTTGCAAATCATATGTGAATCCTTGTTAGGAGAAGGAAAGAGAGCTTCATAGCACACATCATATACTATCATCATATGCAAGCTTATAAGAATTTGTAATAAGCATTACTTCATTTGTAATAACTGATTTATAAGTTTTGAAAATAGCTTTTGGCTTTAATTGAGATAATAACCACTCATATTCTTAATTTTAGCCAACACATGCAATTTGACATAAAAGAAAATATTTTATTTAATTAATTTTCAAAAGAAATGAATGCATGATTTCATATGGCAAATAATATTTAACATGATTAGAAAGAAATAAAGAAATGTAAACACATGATTTCATTTACTCTAATTAATTTCTAAGGATAATCATATCAAATAAGGTTATTTAAAATGAATCAAAATTCTTTAAGGATATTTTTATCTTTGAATCTTTGATTTAATTTAAGAGATGTGAGAAAGGTTTGCTAATTATGACCCATTTCTCCATGTGTAAATTAGTTTGGTTTAATGAAGAAAATTTAAGTTGGTTTTATGTTTTGATTAAGTTAAGTTATGAATTAAATGAATTAGTTATCCCTTACCTATATCACCTTAAGTTAATTAACTAATTAACAATAGGATAATATGATATGCAATCACATGAAAAGTAAATTTGCAATGCTCCTAAGAAATGAAATGGGCCTAATACAATTAGCTTATGATTAATAGCAAGCTTAAGGGATCTCACTTAATTTCTCTTATGATTTTCTCACACATGTGAGCCAATCATAATTTCATTACCTCTCACCTTGGGTTATTGAACACCTAAAGAGTTACCCAAGATCAATTAAATGTTACTTAGGTGAGGATGAATTAAATTTTTTGTAATTTTAATTTTAATTTCATTAGGCTTTTAATGAATTGATTAAATGTTTTGGCTATGTTTCAATTTGAATGATGAAATTAACTTAGAGGAAAGGATCAAGAGCAAGGCCTCAATCATAATCCCTAAATCATTTAAACATTCAATTAAGTTTTGATTTTATTATTTTAAGAATTGATCACTTAATTAATCAATTAATCATTCTATTAGCCCATTAATAAATTTGATTTTTTAAAGAAAAAGAAGACTTACAAAATGAATTAGGAAAAATATCCTAAATCACATTCCCTAAGTGATCTCACTATTTAACAGGGATAATTATATTCAAATGATTAATCAAGCTATTGTTCATTCCTTAATTATAATTAATTAGATTAAGAGAGTGATTAGGGATTACTCAAATGATTTCTCCAATTAAGCAATCAATAAAATTCCAAAAAAATAGGGGAGGTAGAGGTCATCCCCCTAAACATCCACAAAAATTTGAGATTAATTGAGTGCTTAAGTAAGGTGTAATTAAGCTAATTAGATTTTTGATAAAATCCCAATTAAGCCAAAGTCACTTGTTGACCTCATTTTTAGAATGAGCTCTCAACCCCTCCATCTTAGACATAGGACTTCTCTTAGACTTTAAGAGCTCCTTAGTCTTAAGACACTTCTAGTGATTAGGTGGACACTCAGCCTACCCCTAGAGACTTAGAAGAGTTAGCCATAGGACTAGTTCACGCCTTAGGGGTGTTAGGAAAATTTGCCTACCCTATAGCTTAACCCAAATTCCTCACTTCCTCTCCTCAAGTCAAACTCAAATCAATTCCAACTTGATTGATTTTCTCCAAACTCATATCAACTCTAACTCTAACTCAAACCTTGAACCAGTTTAATGGATTTTCTCAAATCATGAATCAATTCCAAATGATTGAAGCTTATGATTAAAATTTCAAGTTCAAAAATATTTCCTTAAGTCTTTTGATTCCCTCTTATGGACTTGGCCTAAATCAAATCTAAATCCATTCAAATTCAAGAAATTTTCTCACAACCCATTTATATTTCATTTATATTCACATGTATAAATGAAATATAAATTCAAACCAATCATACCAAATTCAAAATTTAAATCCAAATCAAAAATCTTTCCTAAGTCATTTTGATTCCCATCTTGGAGTTAGCCTAAATCAAATTTAAATCAATTCAAATTCAAGGAATTTTTTCATAATCCATTTATATTCTCATTTATATTCACAAATATAAATGAAATATAAATTCAAATATCCAAAACTAAATTCAAAAATCAAACTCAAATTCAATCAAAATTCAACCTAAACCTTTCAAATCAAATTCAAATCAAGTCAAACCCTTGATTTTTTTTCATGATGCAGTCAATCCTTCAATCATGAATCCAAATATAAACATAAACTCCAATCATGAAACCAAAACTAAATTCAAAATCAAACCCAAGTAAAACTCATGTTTACCCTTTGAACTCAAAATTGTCAAATGAATCAAACCCCATTTGACTTCAAATCTCTTGCAAATGGATTTATATTTCAATCATAAGCCCATAAGTTAGTTCAATCAAACTCAAATCAAGCTTTGACCAAGCAATTTGACCCACTTAGGCTCACTTGACATAAAGTGACCTAAAGTACCCCTTACGAGCCAAATTCTAATCCTACCCAAATTGGATTGAACTAAGCCCACCTAAGCCTCACATTGTGAGCAAAAATCATCATAAGATGATCAATCACTCAAATTGGGTCAAACCAAGTCAAACCTAAGGGTTGACCAAGTCAACACTTAGCTAAAATGAAACCTAAACTAACCAAAATCCATCATAGGCCAAATTGATTGAAACCATTGATCAAAACTCACTCATGACCAATGTTTGAACTTGACCAAGTCATCATTCAAGCCTAACTTAGCCAAATTGGCCACTTCACCCAAGTTGACCCAACTTGACCTAAAAAGTCAAAATGTGTCAAAACTTGATCTAAGCCAAGTTAATTGAAACTAATGGGTCAAATTCATTCTAAAATGATTATTGAACTTGACCAAAGCTCTAATTGGCCAACTAGATCCAACTTAGCCCAATTGACCTTGAACCCAACTTGACCTAAAAGGTCAAATTGAGCCAAATCCAAATATAAACCAAATTGATTGAAAATAAAGATACCAATCCATTTCAAATGATCAACCAAACATAAATCAACCCATGACCTAACCCAAATAGGTCTAATGGGTCAAATTGGTCAACTTGACCCATTTGACCTAAATGAAATCAAATGAACCAAATTCAAATATAAATCAAATTGAACCAAACCAATGATGCCAAAACATTTCAAATGGTCATATGAACTTGACCCAACCCTTGGTTTGACCCAATTTGACCAATTAGTCAACTTGACCCAAGTTGGCCCATTTTGACCTAAATAGGTCAACATGAGCCAAATCATATCAAACAACTCCAAATTCAATGAAACTTGGCCTAACCCATTTTTCAATGGCTGAGATCGAGCTTGTGGATCTTAAGGGGGAAATCAAAGGATCCTATGTGTCTTGATCATGGTTGTCCATCCAAAATGCACAGATGTACAACCCATGATCCTTCCCTAAGTTCTCCTACGGGAAAGGGAACCGTCCACCTTCCATGGCAAGATTTGAGCTCGATTGAGCTCGGATTGAACCCAAATTCAACCCACACCATCATCATGCAAGGGATAACACATCCAATGTCTAACTTTGCTTGAGATAAAAATCCACTTCATAAAAGACCACACACTCTCTTATTTAAGCTTGGGTTGAAGGCATACCACGCCGGAGGCTATCACCAGCACTCGAGTTTGATGAGGTAGCTTCGTCTAGTGGAGACGAAGCCATGTTGAAGTTTTGAGGTGTTTTGGTTGAGTGGATCTTCCTATGGACTAGGCTCTCCTTCAATTGGGCTTGGCCTTGATCAAGAGCACTCTTCCCTAGCTTAGAGAACTTGTGTAAAGCCTTGGGTTAGCTCGATTGAGTTCCCTCAAGGTGCTTGCAAAGTGAATTGGACTGAATTTGAGTATTAGCTAAGTTGGATTTCCTTGCTACCTCCCTTATTTTTGGCTTGGAGAAACCGAGAATGAAGAAGTTGAATAGGCTCTAAGAAGCTTGGGGAAGCTCTGGAATGCTAGCTCTTACTTTCTATTACTCAATCGAATGCAAGAGATGTCAGTTAAAATGAAATTAGTTGGAGTATATCTCCCCCTTGAAGGATAGGACGGCCACAAGCTCCTTTATCATTTTGATCCAATTGACCTCCTTGAGTGAGTTTGTTAGGCCTTTTAGGGTGGCATTGCATTCGGTTTGGCCAGAGAGAGGTAGCGGAGGAGTGCCATGTGCTTGAAATAAGTGGAAGAAGGATTCCCATGTGCTCATTTTACATGGGGGTGGTCAGTTTTGACCTTGGGTTGGGTTTGGCTGACCCAAACCCAATGGGTCATGTGCACCATGTCTATTAGTAACCAATTGGTCCACTAAGAGGATGTCGAGTGTCCATGAAAAGGAATTGACCTTATTCCAAGTGGTTTTGATTTTAGGTTACCCTATGGTCTAGGGGGAAAATGGTCATTTGACCATGATTTCAGTTTGAATATTTTGGTATCTCCTTGATCAGACGGATGGGTAGAGAAACCCGCCACGCTATGATGTGATAACTTAAGTGGCCTCCCACGTTAGGTGGAAAGCATGCACCTTCCATGGCCAACGGATTAATGATAATTAAAGGATTAATTACTAAATAATCACTGAATCTTTAAAATATCATAACTAAATGTAGAAAAAAAATAAAAATAGAAAGCATTGGAATGATAATATAAAGAGGAATAATCTAAAATTAACTTCAATTGATTTTGAACAGTCATATTTTCAGAATTAGAGTTTTAATGAAAACCTAATAACCCTAATTACTCCCTAATTATCCCACTGATTATCTCAAACTTCACATGTACATTTAGGGGGATGACTTCTGCCTCCCCTAATTTTCTTAGGATTTATTGATGGGTTAATTAGAGAGATCAATTAATGAACCCTTAATTACTCTCTTTATGTAATTAAAGGTAATTAAGCATATGAGCAATGATTTAATCCCTTTATTAAGTTAATTAAGCATTGCTTAAGTAGAAAGGTGGTTTATGGAATGGATTTGGAGAATTTTCCCTAAGCCATTCCCTAAACCCCGTTCTTTCTTTAATCTAAACTTAATTAAGGGATAATCCCTTAATCACTTGCTTAATTACTTTGATAAAATTTTCAAAATATTCCAGAACTTTATCAATCCATCTTGGGTAGATGCTTAGGTGTTCAATAACCTAAGTAAAGCAAAAAAACCCATATGTGTGGGAAGGGTTATGAAAGTACTTAAATTAAACCCTTTAATTTAATTAATCACTAATTGTGAGTCAATTGCATTAGACCCCTTTCTTTCTTAGTTGCATTGATGATTTATATTTCTTGTGTGATTTTATTCCATATCATTGGCTCGTAATCATGTGATTAAATATATTAAAGTGGTGTAGGTAAGGGGTAATTAACACACTTAATTCACACCTTAACCTAACTAAGGTATAAAATTGATCTAATCACCTAAAAGTTGAACTTAAATAACTCACACATGGGGGAATGGGTTAGGACCAGCAAACTCATCTCACATTTCTCAAATTAAAATCAAACTCAAACAAAATTCAAACTCTCTTTAAAAATAAATTTGATTTACTTTAAATAATCTTATTCATAGGATTATCTTTAGGAATTAATTAGGGTGAATGAATTTGCTTACTTTCATCCCTTTATTTCTTTCCTAACATGCTAAATGTGTATGTCATATGAAATTCATGCATTCATGTTATTTTTTTTTAAAAATAAAATTAAAAATAAAATATTTCCTTTATGTCAAATTGTATGTTTGGCTAAAGTAAGAATATGAATGACTATTATCACTATTAAATCTAAAATTATTTTTTAAAACTTATAAATCAATTGTTAAAACTAAAAGGTACCCTACTTATGATTATTTATAAGCTTGCATGTGAGTAGAAATATAAAGATGTGCATAGTGTGCTTTTCCTTCTCTTTTCTTTTAGCATAGTTTTAAATAGGACTTGGAATAGTGTATAGTTTATTTGAAAAGAACACAACACTTGCTTAAATCCTTTCTTATTCATTCCTATGTTATTACTTAAGAAGGACATCCACACTTGCACACACACACACACACACACACACAGATATATATATATATATATATATATATATATATATATATATATATATATATATATATATATATATATATATATATATATATATATATATATATATATATATATATATATATATATATATATATATAATAAACAAATCAAACAAATAAACATGAACTTTTGTATTATTCTTTTTTCATTCATTTCTTTTGTACAAGCATTTGTATTTAAGGAAAGTTGTATATTAGTCTGGATAACCCCGGAGTTGCGAGGCTTTAAGTAGGTCTTGTACCTTACACCCCTGGTGATAACAATGATGCCGTACTCACTTATGTCTTTCATACATATAAATGTGCATGTGAAAAATGGATAAAAGAATCTACTTTTCTGCTAAAAGCATCATCTCTAAAATAACACTACTTAGCATTTATCATTAAGGTGTGCTAAATATTCTCATTTGCATGTATAGATATGCTTAGGATTCATCCATATGCATGTTACACATGTTGGGAAAGAAATAAAATGATGTGTGTTTTGTGATATTAATTCACTTTACTTAATCTTAAAATGCTTTTCTTTTTGAATAGGTTTGTTTACAAAAAATCTAAACTTAGGATTAATTAAAACATATAATAAAACATTCACTAAACAAAAATCTAATATGAATCTACCTTAGAAATTATTTAAGGTAGGGAAGGAAAGAGAAGTTTTCTTCTCTTTTCTCTCTCTTTACAACACTTAGTAATTAATTATAGGTGCATTCAAATCAAATCCAAACATAAAATAAATTAACCCAAAGCAACTAAACAACTTAAATGAAACCCCCCTCTAAGTTGAACATTTTCATACTTAGAAAATCTAAATCTTGAAGCTATCGCTAAGCATACCACACAAACCTTAAATGGCACACACATTAGACTAAGTCACAATTCCTAGCTTTAGGTTAGGGAGGTGCATGGCTTGATGTTTGCTTTTATTTTATGATGTTATGTTTTAGTCTGGATATTAGGGTGCATGTGCATGGATTGAATGGAAGGACGATTTGATCTAATCATTGTCTTCTGTAGGGGATTGTGCTTAAGGGATGTTGTAATAAAAATATAAAATTAATTTTACTGTGTAGGTGCTTATACCCCTAAGCATAATATAATAGGCCAGGTGGACTTGGTTACCCATGTGTGGGGTGCTAAGTCTAATATATGCTCATACATACTTGGGATTTGTATGGTTTGTTTGACTAATCTCTGTTGTGCAGTAGAGCCTGACCACAATGGCCTTTTATTCTTTTACGCTACTTTTATAAATTGATTGATGTTTATTTAATTTGCGCATTAAGATTACATCTTTTCTTAGTTTCTTTCTTACTTTGATGTATGGCCCGGATGATGATTAAGCTCTTAGAAAAAAATAAATTTTCTACCAAATTAATCAACTCAAAACTAAAAATAAATAACTCATAATCTCACCTAAAGCTTTGGCTATAAATTAAGATAAAAGAATCAACAAACCCCTTAGCTGGATGTGTACTTTCATTTTTATAACATCATGCATAAAAAGCATATTATTTCACTCTTGATTGGAGGGCTTCTACCTTTGCCAGAGAACTTGGTCTAACCTGTGAGAGCTATGGTGGAAACACACCTCCTTATCTTGCTGATTTTGGCCCATAATCTAATTTCTCATGCATTGGGCAAAAAGAATCATAAAGCCTCTATCAAATTGATAGTCCAAAATAAAAATAAAACATATAAAAAATTTTCATTAGATTTAAGTCATTAAAACATGCCCTTACATGATCTAGTCTCTTAGGGAGTATTTTGAAGGACTTAGTCTCTTTCTAAATAAATAAAAACCTTGTTATCTTTTAAAAGCATATGACTTGCCTACATATTTTAAAACCATATGAGGAGTTAGTTACCGGCCACCCCAGGCAGTTGTAAGTCCAACAATCGGGTAATTTATTCTCTCTTGTGGAGGTAAACTAAATACCTTTTTTTTGCCTTAAATTTAGGTCGTGCTTTTGGCCCTCGCCGAAGCTCCCTAAATTTAGATTCTAAGGTTATTACTTCCCTTTGCAGGCTACGAGCATAAATACTCACCTCTTGGGCATTTTTTTGACATTGTATCATGGAATTATAAGCCCTAGCATTTTAATAAAAATTCAACTCAAATAAATTAATTCAATTTCAAAAATATAAAGCCCAATCGTAGGATAGTCTGGGATGCTTACTAAGCTTCATAGTATCTTAAGCATTCTCACTTATTTTCATTTGGCTTCAATAAGAACTATCTCTTCTTGATCAATCTCACTTGGCTTTCTAAAAATAAACTAATCAATTGATAGTGCTACCTTTACGAAATCTTTGGAGACAACGATCATTTACCTTAATTGAGAGTATTCCTAAGGAATCTTGTTCCTTAGGATGTAATTAACTATCGGGGCTTGCCCTTGTAGGAAACTTAATGAACCCAATTTAAAATAAATCCTGCTTTACTTTTCCATATAATGTATATGAAGAATCTATGGTACATTCTAAAGACCTATAGTCCTTAGGAGTCCTTATTGAGGTGATTAGGTCCATTGTAGGGTGGTGACTTCTATCTCTCGAGATAGTACACCTTTCCTCAGTGTCGTACCCGATCACCCTAATAAGAACATCCACGGATCTGCGTGGCTTCCCAACAAGGTGTATATTTTTATTTTCATTTATCCTCTTCAAAAAGAATAGATGAAAGCGGAGATATAAATTTCACTACAGATTTTTCTGGCGACTCTGCTGGGGATGGTTCCTCTCTCAATCTTTGGTAACTAATTGTTGTCTCCAAGTATCGATGGTGGGTTTATACTTTTGTGTGAATCCAATAGTATATTTATTTTCATTGCCACTTAGCTTATTTCATCCTTAAGTTAAGCTAGCGAACATCTTTAGGTTTTAGGACCTCACCCCATGTTGGTTCTAAAACCCCCGTTGGGTTCTCCAATGGGTGAAAATAAAATTTTAATAAAAAGAAAATTATTGAAGACTTCCTCCTTACCATTTTTTATGGTAAGGAAAGGTTCATTCTAAAAATAAAGATAAAATAAATCCTTCATAAATTTCTTTCTTTTCAAAAGCACTTTTTCAAAATACACGTAATAAAATATTTGCACAACATCTAACAAATTTCACAATTGTTACATGTAGAAACATTTCAAAAATAAAACCAACACTTATATTTTCTAAACGCACAAATGAACTTCTTCACTCAAATTATTTTGATGAAGACTTCATTTTCAAAAATAAAATTTCAACATTCATGTTTTCAAAAAGCATAAAATTGGAAGATGGGCCTTTCCATTCAACACATCCAAATATGTTGGATGGATATTACATCTTCAAGCAAAATCACAACTTTGAAATTCTACTCAACACATTCCACATGTGTTAGCTTGGAATTTTTATCTTTTCAAAAAAGCACATATAAAAAACCTCTCCATTTAATATACCCACATTTATTGAATAGAGGTTCCACTTCCAATAAAAATATAAAAAAAGCTTTCAAAAAGCACATATGAACCACTCTATTCAATATACCCACATCTATTGAATGGAGTTTTCATTTCCAATCAAAATCAAAAATAAATTTTATAAAAACACATATGAAACCTCTCCATTCAATATACCCACATTTATTGAATGAAGGTTTCATTTCCAATTAAAAAAAAAAAAACTTTCAAAAAGCACATATGATATCCCCGTTCAATATTTTGAATGAAGATTTCATTTCCAAATAAAATGACATTATTTTGAAGTGCCACTTAACATATTCCATATATGATATGATTGAAATTTCTTCTTAAAAAAGCAATAATCACACACAAAAATACATCTTTAAAAAATGAAACATAATTGATTTTCATCTTACATACCCAAATTTGCTAAGTAGAAATCCCTCTTTTCAAAATCAACAAATACACAAAAAAAATTTCAAAACACTTTTGGAACTTCATTCTTTACCATACCACATTTGTTAAAGTGAAGTCTCCACTTTCAAAACAAAATCAAAACACAAAAAAAATTTATTTTTGAAACACATTTTTGGAATTTCATTTAGCATACTCAAATTTGCTAAGTGAAATCTCCATTACACAAAATTTTTTTCAAAACACATTTGGAACTTCATTCAAGCATATCACATTTGCTAAAATGAAGTCTCCATTTTCAAAAATAAAATCTTTTCAGAACACATTTGGAAGTTCATTCTAACATACCACGTTTGCTAAAGTGAAGTCTCCCTTTTCAAAATACAAAAATTTTAAAAACATTTTTGGAATTTCATTTAGCATACTCAAATTTGCTAAGTGAAATCTCCATTTCACAAAATTTCAAAACACATTGGAACTTCATTCTTTAGCATACCATATTTGCTAAAGTAAATCTCCATTTTCAAAACAAAATCCAAAATAAAAGAAGCACATTTGAAACTTCATTCTAGCATACCACATTTTCTAAAATGAAGTCTCCATTTTCAAAAACAAAAGAAATACATTTGGAACTTCATTCTAGCATACCACATTTGCTAAAATGAAGTCTCCATTTTCAAAAATAAAATTTTTCAAAACACATTTGGAACTTCATTCTAGCATACCCCATTTGCTAAAGTGAAGTCTCCTTTTCAAAAACAAAATTTGAAACACATTGAATTTCATTTAGCGTACTCAAATTGCTAAGTGAAATCTCCATTTCACAAAATTTTAAAACACATTGGAACTTCATTCTTTAGCATACCATATTTGCTAAAGTGAAGTCTCCATTTTCAAAACAAAATCTAAAACAAAAGAAACACTTTTGAAACTTCATTTTAGCATACCACATTCGCTAAAGTGAAGTCTCCATTTTCAAAATCAAAATCTATAAAAATAAAAGAAATACATTAGGATTTCCTTAGCATACCCAAATTTGCTAAGAATCTTATTTTCAAAATCAAATCAAAAAGAATAAAAAGAAACACATTAGGATTTCCTTAGCATACCCAAATTTGCTAAGAATCCTATTTTCAAAATCAAAATCTGTAAGAACAAAAGAAACACATTAGGATTTTCTTAGCATACTCAAATTTGCTAAGAGTCTTATTTCCAAAAAATTTCAAAAAAAAAAACTCTTGGATTCCTCATTTATCATACCCAAGTTTGCTAAATGAGAATTTCATTTTCAACTTACAAATGATTCACAAAATAAAGCAAACAAAGAAAAAGAAAAAATTATTTTCAAACACCTCACTTAGCATATCCAAATTTGCTAAGTAAGTAGATTCCAAAAATCCCAAATCAAAATCAAATTAACCCTTTACTTTAACATGCCCAACTTTGTTAAATAAAGGGTCTTTAAAATCAAAATCAAAATTCAAATATGAATCTATAGAAGCATCACTTCAAAAATATTTTAACCCATTTTCAACATACCCAAATTTGTCGAAAGTGGATACTACATCAAAAAATTCCTCTTTCTAATCAAATCTCAAAATCTCTTCTAAATCCATTTGAGCCTGACTTAACACTTTCAAGATGTTGAGTATGGGTTCATATTCTAAATTCAAATTCAAAATTAACAAAGCAAGAAAATCTGATTGAAGTTTGTTTTCGACATTGCAGTTACAGTCAACTTCGGTCAGTTTTTCAATCTCAGTTCAGTACAGTTCAATTCAATGGCAGCGCCCAAGTATGTGTTCACTTTTTCTCATGGGATGGACTTGGCCCTAGATCAAGCTAGTCTTCCTCACTCTGATTATGCCCACCTCATCCACTTTGGTCGAGGCTTCGAGGGGGCCCAGATTACATGTGAGGGACCTCCCTCACAACTATTAGTAAGAGCATAGTGGCTGGGTAGGAGCCGGTCATTCGGGTTGGCATGCCGTCAAATTATAAGATTCTCTCGATGAAGAGGAAGGCTGTGGTTATTCCCATAGAAGTAGTCAATGTCACATTTGTGCGATGGTTCCGTCTTTGCCAGGTTAGTAACCCACTCACTCACACCCTCAAAGGGGAAGTCTCCCCTGATCCCATGGATTGTTTCCCTTGCTTTTGAGGATGGGTCTAGCTCTTACTCTGCTCGCCCTACCAGGACCCAAAGAAGAAATAAGAACCACATGATAAAGCGATACCACACTTGCATTATTAAGGAGATGGAGGCAGCCATGCAATATGTTATTGATGAGTTGCCCACGTTGGTTTCCCCGCTGGTTATAGCAAACCAGTTACATCCTCTCTCTGGGTCTAACAGAGAGGATGTCAGGAAGATTTCTATTTCACCTCCACTAGCGATTCAGTTCTAGCCACCAGTCAGTGAGAGGAGGAGGTCATATGCCATCTTCCAATCTATTCTACTGTGAGTAGACGGAGCCTATGGATGATCTAAGTCCAGGGCTCAGTTTGATTTGAGATATGTTATCCCCCGTAGTGTGGGCAACCATATTAGACAGGAGAGGGCCAGGGAGGCCCATAACTTAGTTCATATCACCAGCCAGGAGAGGCAGAGGTTTATTGGCGGTGCCTCGCATTTGATTTTCCTATCGGCGCTACTGCGTGTTAATCATAGATATTACATGGGACCACACATCATAGAAGAGAAGCTCCTATCCCAAGAGAGTTAGTGGTGCCTCCACCACACCGCTCTACCCCCCATCCACCATTTTTGATCCTTGTTCTAGCATCTCCAGTTTCACCAAAGGCCATGAAGGTCGTATCGGGGGAGAAGAGGACCCTGTTGGTGATCTGGCTATGGCCGAGAGATCCCATCTATCTACCGTTGTGGCAAGGCGAGCTCTCTTCGACCTTTACGCTTGATGGTGGTTAAGAAGGAATGGCGACCTCAAAGCATAGTGGTCATCCCTTCACCACCACCACTACATACGATGAAGATAACAGTTGCCAAGGGAGAAGGTGATAGCTCAGTTGCACCAATGATGATGGATCCTCCTAGAAGTGTCACCTCATGCAGATTCAGTGATAGTCAGAAGCATATTTCTTCCAATGAGTATAGCCCTCATAGGGTTAACTCTCCATTAGTAGGGAAGGTCTGGTGCCTCACTATACATGATAGTGATCCCACTACCGGTCATCCAGAGTCAATTGTGCCAGTTCAGACAGATCATTCTCTAGATGATATAGTAGCCCATCATTTCATGGAGAACAAAGAGATCCTAGGATATGACTAGTCTGATGAGGAGAAGATCAGCTTTGATCTTTATGAAGATGATTTATTGGGAGATTCAGTAGGGGTTTGCATGGTAGATACTAGGGGATCTCTCCTTAGAGAGCAGCAGGCTATGAAAGGTGTTGAGATCGAACAAGAAGACACGGCCTATTCAACCCAACACCTCCTTCAACAGATAAAGCTGAAGGATGAAAAAAAAAGATAGGATGGAGAAGAGGCTCGAAGATCTATTAGCAGTTATCTTAGCACTTTAAAACTAAGCCCCAGCAGTTCATCCTACTATAGCTGAGACCAGCCAGCCAAAGTTGGTGCATGTCTTGGATCCATCCAAGACTTTACCTCTAGTAGAGCAAGGTAACACCACCATGTATAGAAAGGTAGTGGATAGTACCTCCATATAAGAAAAGGATATCGAGAGCATGGTTGAGCAGTAGGTGAGAGAAGCATTGGATCAAGCCCGAGGAGGATCATCATTTCCAAAGGGTAGACCTTACCCAGAGGAATTCGATGCAATCCAATATTTTAAGGGTTTCGTGCCTCCTTCTTTCAAGAGCTTTGATGGTAGTGACGCTTTACTCTTTCGTCTCTTCATGAATAGCTTAATAGGTATATCATTTAATTGGTACGCTAAACTTCCTAACAGTTCAGTGAAGAATTTTGCTGAGTTGGAGCAACTCTTTATTAAGAAGTTTGCTGGAGCTCAGCAAAGGGTCACTGTTGGCGATCTCATTATGGCTCAACAAAATCTTGGTGAGTCCCTCATTGATTACATTCTTAGGTGGCATAATTTGAGTATGAAATGTGAACCAGAACTGTTTGAATAACACACCATTGAGATTCTGCTTAAGAATATCCATGGCCCGATCGCCTTCATGCTCAAAGGTTTCACCATCAAAGCTTTTGAGAAATTAATCAACAAGGCATCTAGCTTGAGGGAGAAGCCAAACAGTTGCCTCCTTAAGATCTACCAATAAAGCCGAAGCTGCATAAGGTATATGTGAAGAAACTAGGGGCAATGATAGCAGTGGATAAGGAAACAGCCCGAGAGTTTGAGAGACCTGTGCTCCGGCCGTCACCTCCTCTACCACCACAGGCATCCCTATCGGTATCAGCCTCCATGGCTGCACCTCCTCCTTAGCCACATCATTAGCGGATACACATACCCAGCCGTAGTATGATCCACCTACTCTTTTGGATAAAGTTAACAAGCCTTATTCATTTAAAAGGTAGGTAATCAGAAAGATCTTTAAGAATCTCTTAAAGAAGCCTAATTTTTCGCTACTCGAACCTAGGAGATTGAAGGAAGTGGGCAAAAGCCATGATTCTAACTTTTGTCCCTACCATCGTATGCTAGGCATATTTTGGAAGATTGCTTAACATTTAAGAACTGGCTTGAACATAACTTCAAGATCGGTGCTATAGTCATCCTGAAGGAATACCTTATGGAACAACCATCCAGTTCCATTAGGGTAATCCTTAGGGATACTTGAGATCCTTCCAAAACCAAAGAAGGTTGGGATATCTCCTTTTCCAAAATCTCTAAAAAAATTATATCGAAGATCAAGACACTTTCCTTGTAGGTGCCTGAGCCAGCTTAAACCTCCAACATCAAGGAAGATTTGAAAGTTGCCAAAGCTAACTCAGAGAAAGGAGGAGCTTAGCGGCAGTGAAGCCGGCAATGTAGCCAAGCCCTTAGTGCAACCCTCAGTGTACTCCATCCACCGTTGCGAGCACACTACTACTACCTCTATTTTAACTAGCTCTTCTTCTTCTAGTAGGCATCTTGTATCGATGGATGAGGGCATCAAATCCCTTACCCTTCTTACTTTACTTGATTTCTATTATGTACCTCCTATCAAATCCAAGAAATTGAAGAATAAAGCTAGCTTGAATTATATCTATGTCACTTCTGATGGGTTGTCTGAATCTATTCTTAATGATAACTCTTCAAGTCTAAATAATAACTATAACACTTTCGATCTTCCTCTTTTTGATTCAAAGTTGAACTTTCCTACTCTAAATACTAAGGGTTTGTCTCTTGAGATAGACTTAGAATCATCCAATTCCAAGAGTTTCAAAGAAGAAGCTGTAGGTGAGCCTGACATGCAGGTAGAATCTTCCATTACCCTGCCACAAGAGATCACTGAAGTCAACCTCCATAGTGGCAAGGTTCTACCTCCTAGGGCAGCACCTCAAGATAGAGGAAAACATATCATTGGTTTAGAGGATCGAGAAGCCCCTCCACAGGATGTTCCACCCTTGGATATGCTTGTGGAGGATCTGCCCAAGGTGGACTCTCTCACCTAAGAAAGTTGCTATCTAAGCTAAGCACATATGATGCCCTTGTCTTATCCAAAGAGATGAGGGAATCACTAATCAAGACCCTCCTTGATCCTGAAATATGATTAACTCAGTTGATCGCTATTGGTGAGGAGGCACATTATTCCAGAGAAGCTCAGAGGACAGATGAAGACCTTCTTTTGGGGGACATGGAGCACAACCGTCCTCTCTACATTACAGTTGACATGGACATGTTTAGACTTGCCAGAGTTCTTGATGATCTAGATGCATCAGTGAACATTATGAGTCTAAAGACCCTTGCCTATTTGAGGATCGACATCTCCACACCCCGAGGAGATCGGATGATGTTGAGAGGATTCAATGAACAAGGTGAGAGGGCTTTAGTTTTCATAGTGTTACCTTTGGAGATAGGTGACTGGAAGACTGAAGCCAAGTTTTACATCATTGATTCGAATACTTCATTCACCACTTTGCTCGGTAGGCCTTGGATACATCAGAACAAGATGATTCCATCCTCCCTCCATCAGTGCATCAAATTCAGGAAGGATGGGATTGAGTATTGTGTCAAAGGAGATGAAAAGCTATTTCCAGTTAGAGAGGTTGAGATATATGAGGATGCAACCTACTATCTTTCTCAAAACATCTTTTCTTGAGAACTTGGACAAAATTCAAATTCAAAAGAAAATGAAAATGAAAAAAAAAAAAGCAAAATAAAAGGCAAACGAAAAAGAAAAGAAGAATAAAAATTCAAGTGAACGAGAAAGGGAAATTGAAGAAGAAATAAAATCACATATCACATTCCACCCACAGTTCATTCCATCATATCGACATGTGGGTAGGATGACTCCACCTAGGCAGAGGGTAAATAGAGACATTTCGGTGGAAGACCCCTGGTTGGCCATCGGCCAATGGGGTTATGTTAGTTCATAAGAGTACCCTACTATTCACATAGACTTGGAATCCAGCTCGGATGAGTCTAATATGATTAGCATACCAACCCCTCTCTGGGTTTCATTGGAAGTGACACTTAAGCGGAGGCAAAGGAGACTGAAAAGTAAAGTATTCAAATCAGATGTATATAAAACTATTAGGTAGCAGTTAAGAACCTTAGCTCTAACCTCACTTTCATCTCAAAAAGTAGAAGGTTTAGTAGTTAAGGAAGCCCCTCAGTCTTCTAGGGACATGAATTCGAAGAGATTCTTTTTGGGATCATCCTCCTCAAGTCATGAAGTTAATGTAGAACTTGAGGAAAATTAATATAAAGAATTAATGGAATTACCTTTTGATTGGTACTCACCTTATATTCTTAATCTTATAAAGAAGGGTTTGATTCCTTATTCATGGTCTAAGCACAGATCGAAATACTACGAAAACCTATGAAACAACATAGGTAAGGATGCACGATCAAGATCAGGACTAGGATTCAGTATAGTGGGTCCAGTCGATGACGATAATTACTGCTTAGTTGTCACCAACCATCTGGAGTCTGATAGGTTCTTTTCACACCAAATCAACTCTTATGAGGATGTGTGTTTAGAAATCTCAGATGATCCAGATGATCTCCAAATCAAAGATACACTACTAGAATTTGAAGAGGAGATCCATTCAAAAATTGACAAGCTTAAAGAAATCAACCTCGAGATAGAAGAAAATCCATGCCCGACATACATCAATTTGTTGCTGAATGAAGAAGAAACTGATGAGTTAGTTAGGCTATTAATTGAGTTTAATGACTGCTTTGCATAGAGTTATGAGGAGATGCTCTAATTATCTCAGGATATAGTAGTCCAAAAACTAGCAATAGATCCTAGCGTTTACTCTATCAAGTAAGCTCTTAGATGCATGCGATTAGAAATCGAACAATAGGTCATTTCTGACGTCAAGAAACTAATCGATGCTAGTTTCATCAAGAAAGATAAATACCCTACATGGTTAGCTAGTGCCATCCCAGTTAAGAAGAAGAATGACCAAATTCGCATATGAGTCGATTTCAGGGACTTAAAATAAGTCATGTCCTAAGGATGAGCTTCCTCTTCTTATACCAGAACTAATGGTGGACATCGCCTCATCTCATTCAGTTTTCTCTTTTATGGATGGTTCATGTGGCTGCAACCAAATCAAGATGGCCCCCGAGGATAAAAGAAACACTACTTTTGGAACTCTGAATAGAATCTATTATTATAAGGTCATGCCTTTCGGCCTTAAAAATACTGGTGCTATATACCAACGAGCAAAGACTCAGATCTTCAACAAACTCATCCGTCATTAGGTCAAGTGCAATGTTGATGACCAAGTAGTCAAGAGCAGAGGAAAGGAAGACCATCTATTTGACTTGAGAGTAGTTTTTGAACTTGTTAAGATAATATAACCTCAAAATGAATCCCCTGAAGTGTACATTCAGAGCAGCTTTGGGGAAATTCCTTGGGTTTGTTGTCCGACATCGAGAAATAGAAATACATCCAGAAAATATCAAAGCTATCTTAGAAATTCCAACTCCTAAGAGTTTAACTCAACTTAAATCTTTCCAAGGATGGTTGGCATTTAAAATGCTTTATTTCCAACCTATTAGGGAGATGCAAGCCATTCTCAGTACTTGTCAAAAAGGATGCTAAGTTCAAGTGGGATGACAAGTATCAACATGCCTTTGAAGATATAAAGCAGTATTTGGTGGAGCCCCCAGTTCTACCAGCCCTTATCCTGGGCATGCCACTCATTCTCTACACTGCTACATTGGATGACTCTCTCGATACTTTATTGTCCCATGCTAATGACGAAGGGAAGGAGAGTGCTTTCTACTACCTAAGCCTTCGCCTGATCCCTGCTGAAGTGAACTATCCACCAATTGAGAAACATTGCCTAGCCTTGATCTTTGCCTCCCAAAAGCTACACCATTATATGCTTTCTCATAAGGTAAACTTTATTTCCAGAACCAACCCACTATAGTATCTCATGACATAGCCAACGTTATCCAAATGTTTGGCACAATGGTCCATGATCCTCTCATAGTTTGATATCACATTCGTACCCCTCCGTGTGATGAAAGGACAAGCACTAGTGGAATTCTTAGCAGCTTCCTGCTGATTCTCCGCTTAGTGACGATCTCCATGATGAACAAATCATGAACTTAGGGGAGGTTGACAACCACCGAGTGGAGATGTATTTTGATGGTGCAGCTTCTTTTCATAAAGGGGAAGCACCATGATCTACTCTTCCAGAAAAGGTAAGGGTAGGAATCATTCTCTTAACTCCAGATCATGATGTGATGAGATTCTCATACCATCTTTCTAGCCCCTACACCAACCACAAAGCTGAGTATGAGGCTTTAATTACCGGTCTTGAGTTAGCTATCACAGTGTGTGACAAGAGCATCAACATCTTTGGGGATTCTCAGTTGGTCATCAATCAGATTGTTGGGTCCCTCAAATTTCTCAAACCCAAGCTTCGTCATTACCATGAGTATACCATGAAGTTGCTGGCCCAAATCCCTGAAATCACCATCTACAAGGTTCTTCGAGCAGAAAATGGAGTAGCAGATGCTTTGGCCAAACTTGCCAAAGAATTGGCATGTCCAAAAGATGAGTCCATTCCAATAAGAGTCTAAAATAGACAATTCATATCCCCTATTAATGCTGCACTCATCGAGAGACTTTCTCTTGAAGGGGAGGTTATCGTTGCCTGTAAGGACAAGGAGCTGGATTGGAGGCAACAGTTCTTAAACTATTTAAACATTGACAAACTACCTCAAGAAAAGTCACATGCCCATCAGGTGAAATGGAGAGCTCTCTCCTATGCTCTCATTGATGGCAGCCTATACCGACAGTCCTTTGATCAAACATGGTTACATTGTTTAGATAAACACGAAGCCCGTGGTATTATAATTAAGGTACATTCAGGTCTATGCGGAGCACATTGATTTGATCCAAAGATGAAGAAGAACATCAAGAGACTAGGATACTACTAGCCTTCAATGATTACAGGCTACATGGATGTAGCTAGAAGATGCCATCAGTGTTAGGTACATGGTGTGGTCTTACACCAACCACCTAACATTCTACACCATGCATTGGTCTCATGGCCATTTGAGTGTTGGGGTACCGACATTATGGGTCCTATTGATCCTCCATCTTCCAAGGGTCATCGATTCATCTTAGCTGCCACCGACTACTTTTCCAAGTAGGTGGAGGCAATCCCACTCAGAGAGGTCACAGCTCAGCATGTGCTTCAATTTTTTAAGAACCATATCATATATAGGTTCGGGGTGCCTCAAAGAACTATATCCAATAATGGTATTGCAGTCAAAAGTGCCAAGATCAACAGCTTCGCCAGAAGACACGGTATAGATTGAAGATACTCTACCATCTACTATGCAGAGAAAATGGCTAAGCAGAAGCATTCAACAAAACTCTCATCCAAATATTAAAGAAGACTCTTGATGACAACAAGTGTAGTGGAATGAGCAGTTGGTTGAAGCCTTGTGGGCCTATCGCACCACATACCTAACTCCAACTCAATCTACCTATGGGTCTGAAGTCGTTCTACCTTTAGAAGTTCAACTACCATCACTAAGGATAGCATTGGATAGCAAGGTCACTATAGAGCATAATGCAAAGTTGTGGTTAGTAGAGCTCAAAGGTTTGGAGGAGAGTTGCCTACGGGCATACTAGAACCTTGAGTTGTACAAGGCCAAAATGATTCGAGCTCACAACAAGCTGGTCCTCCCTAGGTATTTCCAAGTAAGAGAACTTGTGTTAGTCCTAAAGAGACTAATTGTTGCCCATCGAAATATGGGAGGCAAGTTTGAACCCACTTGGGAAGGCCCCTATGTCATAGATAAGCCCTACCAAGGAGGATCTTATCAGCTCATTGATTGTAAAGGGGAACACCTGATGCTTCTAATTAATGGGCTCTATTTAAAGAAATATTACCCATAAATCATGTTTAAAAATAATTATCAATAAAAGAATAAAATTTAAGTCCATTTCATAAAAATCTTCTCTTTTTTTTGAAGCGTTGTTTGCTTGTCTTGCGAATTCACCATGACGTGTCTAGGATATGTGTAAGAGTCCCCCAACAGCATCCTATCCCCCTTTCACAATACAAACACAATCAAACATAATCTTCTGACGCTATTAGAATATATGTGAGAGAATCTAAGAGGCATCATATTTTGATTAGCACAACTGAGTTAGGTGTAAAAGAAACCAAGTGGCATCCTTTCTTAGTGGGAATTCCTGGTTGCCATCCATGGCACCATTTCATCAAAATCCTCAGCATGTTTTAGGATAGATGTAAGAGAACCCAAGCAGCATCTTATTTCCTTTAATACAAGCACAAAAATAAACACATATATTTTATCTCAGGCTACTTTGATATGGGACCAAGCCCCCTGTGGCACTCACTCATTAGCCGCTCCAGGTCAGGTCTACATACTACCTCACTAATATGTCACCCCAGTGGTCATTTGTTGGAGGATGTGAGTCCCCACGCTTTCTTCCCTGCTTGACCATTACAAACTAATGAGTGCCTCATTAGTATGGTAGACTTCATTGTCCAACGAGTAAGCTATCTCATGTTGATTTTGTTTAGGAAGATGTGAGTCCCTGAGCTTTCTTCATGAATTAATCATCATGAGCTGACTAGTTCGAGTATATTTGAGGTTTAGGATAAGTCCCTCAGAGGCTCCTTTCCTCTTGATTACTTTTGAGTTGATATAAATCCCTTAGTGACATTCACTTAGTAGTCATCCTAGGTCAGATGGCACCTATCGAGCTAAAGATAAACTATCCTAGCAATCAGTTCCGCTATAAGAGGATGTGAGTCCCCGAGCTTTCTTCCTTGGCTAATTATTGCAAACCAATGGGCACCTTAGGTTGGTTGATGTCCGCTATGCTGACAGCAACTCACCTAGTGGATACACCACTCTTGACAGATATGAGTCCCCGAGCTTTCTCCATGGTTTGGCCACTAAATACTTATTCGATTTATGATTAGCCATGCCATCCTCTCCAGGGTTTTGGATTAAGCCCTTAGCGGCCTCTCATTGTGGACATTCTATTTGGATCACATCCTTTGCGATCCCATTTAGACACTACCCGAGTTACTTTTTGATTGGACAATCTCCCTATTCTAGTAGCCACCACTATGGTTGGAGAATTTGTTTAGCGGATGCGCAGATTCTCCCTTAGTTCAGTAAATCTGAGATAGGTCTATGCTAATATAAGCTCTTTCTCAGTTTGATCCCTTGCAAACCAACAGGGTTTATGTTAAAACAAACTAAAGAAACAAACAAATTAATTCACTTATGGATTAGGAATTCAAGCCACCAAATAATCCCTTTTCCCAAGCATACATCCTATCTTTAGGGCAGTGTCAACAGAACTCCCTATAGGAATTGTCTAACTACCTGAGTTGAGATAAATCCCTGGGTTGGTACTCACTCTGTAATCCCCTTTAGGTCGGGTTCAATCTAATTTTCCATAAGCAGGTTACCCCGACAGTCATTCTGCTTTGGAAGATATAAGGTTATGATGCATTCTTTCTAACATGTATGTCTCAAATCGACAGGCAGCCCTTGATTGGGATAGATTTGTTATCCAAAGTAACCAATCGCCCCAGTGGTCTTTTGTAGTGGAAGATATGAGTCCTTGAGCTTTCTTCCCTTGAATTGATCATTGTAAACTGAAATACACTCTCATGGCCGGATAGTTCTCCCATAGGCTGGGAAGCTACTCCCTTTGGTTCAGTAAATTTGAGTTATGTCTAGGCCTCCATAGCTCCTTCTCAGTATGATCCATCACAAACCAACAGAATCCATTAAAATAAATAATTAAAAAAATGAAATTATTCTTGACTATTTTTGAGCTGATTTAAGTCCCCCAGCGACATTCACTCAATAGTCAGCCTTATGTCAGATTCGATATGTTGCCTTGCCAACCGATCACCCCAGTGGTTCCTTATTTTGGAAGATATGAGTCTCTGCACTTTCTTCCTAACTTGTTCACAACAAACCAAAAGGCATCCCCTAGTTGGTTAGTCCTACCTTATGGTTGGTAGACTACTCCCTTTAGATTGGTAGTAAGTGCGTTAGGTCATGGCCCTACTCAGTCATCATCCTCGATAGGATCCGTCATAATCAAAATAGACTAAAAAAATAAAATTAATCTTGACCATCTTTGAGTTGATCTAAGTTCCCCAGTGACACTCACTTAATAGTCATGATCTAATCTGTTGCCTTGCCAATGGATCACCCCAGCAATTGGTTCCTACTTTGGAGGATGTAAGCCTATTATGCTTTCTTCCTAGTACAACTGTTGTACATTGAAAGGCGTTTCCTTTGGTTGGCTAGTCATACTATGTGTTTAGTAGACTACCCCTTTGGATTGGTAAATCTAAGTTAGGTCTAGGCCTCCGTGGCTCCTACTCAGTGTGATACATCGCAAACCAACAGTGCCCATCTCAAAATCCAAATTCTAAAAATTTGAAACAAATTCAACCCTCCTTCCTCAGTGGAGTCAACAACAAACAAAACAAATTCAACAAAGCAAATCCAATCAACCTCCCCTAGTGGAGTCAAACAGCTAAACAATCAACAAATCAAATCTCTCATCCCCTTGTGGATGATTTGAACCTGTTTCCCTAGTGGAAGGTTCACATACTCTATCCCTAGTGGATTCCTCCTTCCCTCTCTTATGTCCTTGGCATAAGTGGAGTCACATTACACTAAGCTCTAGATTCCTTCTACACCTTAGGTTAGGAGTAGACTATTTTCATTAGTGCTTGTGATTGTTTGGTGTTGTTGATCATTTTGGTCAACACCAATACGTGCGGTGTTCCTTATCAGTCACACCACACCTATAGGCGCCCTTTGTTGACCTCATTTTAGAATGAGCTCTCAACCCCTCCATCTTAGACATAGGACTTCTCTTAGACTTTAATAGCTCCTTAATCTTAAGACACATCTAGTGATTAGGTGGACACTCAGCCTAGCCCTAGAGACTTAGAAGAGTTAGCCATAGCACTAGATCATGTCATAAGGGTGTTAGGAAAATTTGCCTACCCTATAGCTTAACCCAAATTCCTCACTTCCTCCCCTCAAGTCAAACTCAAATTAATTCCAACTTGATTATTGATTTTCTCCAAACTCATATAAACTCCAACTCTAACTCAACCCTTGAACCAATTCAATGTATTTTCTTAAATCATGAATCAATTCCAAATGATTGAAGCTTATGATTGAAATTCCAAGTTCAAAAATATTTCATAAGTCTTTTGATTCCCTCTTATGGGCTTAGCCTAAATCAAATCTAAATCCATTCAAATTCAAGAAATTTTCTCACAACCCATTTATATTCTCATTTATATTCACATGTATAAATGAAATATAAATTCAAACCAATCAAACCAAATTCAAAATTCAAATCCAAATCAAAAATCTTTCCTAAGTCATTTTGATTCCCATCTTGCACTTAGCCTAAATCAAATCTAAATCAATTAAAATTCAAGGAATTTTCTCATAATCCAATTATATTCTCATTTATATTCACAAATATAAATGAAATATAAATTCAAATATCCAAAACTAAATTCAAAATCAAACTCAAAGTCAATCAAAATTCAACCTAAGCCTTTTTAGTCAAAATCTTGAACTTAGCCAAATCAAATTCAAATCAAGTCAAACCCTTGATTTTTCTTCATGATTCAATCAATCCTTCAATCATGAATCCAAATTAAAACACAAACGCCAATCATCAAACCAAAACTAAATTCAAAAATCAAACTCATGTTCACCCTTTGAACTTGAAAATATTAAATGAAGCAAACCCCATTTAACTTCAAATCTCTTGTAAATGGATTTATATTTCAATCATAAGCCCATATGTGAGTTCATTCAAACTTAAATCAAGCTTTGACCAAGCCATTTGACCCACTTAAGCTCACTTGACCCAAAGTAACCTAAAGTATCCCTTATGAGGCAAATTCTAATCCTACTCAAATTAGATTGAACTAAGCCCACCTAAGCCTCACATTGTGAGCAACAATCATCATAAGATGATCAATCACTCAAATAGGGTCAAACCAAGGCAAACCTAAGGGTTGACTAAGTCAACACTTAGCCAAAATGAAACCTAAACTAGCCAAAATCCACCATTGGCCAAATTGATTGAAACCATTGATCAAAACTCACTCATGACCAATGTTTGAACTTGACCAAGTCTTCATTTGAGCCTAACCTAGCCCAATTGGCCACTTGACCCAAGTTGACCCAACTTGATCTAAAAAATCAAAATGTGTCAAAACTTGATCTAAGCCAAATTGATTGAAACTAATGGATTAAATTCATTCTAAAATGATTGTTGAACTTTACCAAAGTTCCAATTAGCCAACTAGACCCAACCTAGCCCAATTTATCTCGAACCCAACTTGGTCAAAAAGGTTAAATTGAGCCAAATATAATTATAAACCAAATTGATTGGAAATAAAGATACCAATCCATTTCAAATGATCAACCAAACATTAATTAACTAATGACCTAACCCAAATAGGTCAGATGGGTCAAATTGGTCAACTTGACCCATTTTACCTAAATGAAATCAAATGAACCAAATTAAAATATAAATCAAATTGAACCAAACCAATGATGCCAAAATATTTTAAATGGCTATATGAACTTGACCCAACCCTTGGTTTGACCCAATTTGATCAATTGGTCAACTTGACCCATTTTGACCTAAATGGGTCAACATGAGCCAAATCATATCAAACTAACTCCAAATTCAATGAAACTTAGCCTAACCCATTTTTCAATCATACCAAACATATTCAAACTAAAATCAAGGTCAAATGACTATTTTACCCTGAGGCCATAGGGTAACCTAAAATCAAAACCACTTGGAATTTGGTCAATTCCTTTTCATGGACACTTGGCATCATCTTAGTGGACCAAATGGTCACAAATGGACATTATGCACATGACCCATATGGTTCGGGTCAGCCAAACCCAACCCAAGGTCAAAACTGACCACTCTCATGGAAATTAGCACATGGGAATCCTTCCTCCACTCATTTCAAGCACATGGCTCAAAACTGACCACTCCCACTCATTTCAAGCACATGGGAATCCTTCCTCCCCCAAGCTTCCTAGAGCCAATTCAACTTCTCCATTCTCAGTTTCTCCAAGCCAAAAATAGGGGAGGTAGCAAGAAAATTCAACTTAGCCAATACTCAAATTCATTCCAATTCACTTTGCATGCACCTTAAGGGAACTCAATCGAGCTCACCCAAGCCTTCACACAAGTTCTCCAAGCATGGGAAGAGTGCTCTTGATCAAGGTTGAGCCCAAATAAAGAAGAGATTGGTCCATAGGAAGATCCACTCAACCAAAGAACCTCAAATATTTAACAGGGCTTCGTCTTTACTAGACAAAGCTACATCATCGAACTCGAGCACCGGTGATACTCCCATATACCTTCAACCGAGCCAGAGAGTGTGTGGTCTTTTGTGAAGTGGATTTTCATCTCAAGCAAAGTTAGCCGTCGGATTTGCTCTCCCTTGCATGATGATGGTGTGGGTTGAATTTAGGTTAAATTTGAGCTCAATTGAGCTCGGATCTTGCCATGGAAGGTGGACAGTTCCCCTTTATTGTAGGAGAACTCAGGGACGGATCATGGGCCATCCATCCACGCATTTTGGATGGATGGCCATGATGAAGACACATTGGATCCTTTGATTTCCCCCATAAGAACCGTGAGCTCGATCTCAATCGTCCGATCCTTGATCAAACGGATGGGGAGAAAACCCATAGTGCCATCGCTGATACGATGCTATGATGTGATAACTTAAGTGGCCTATCCCATCACGCCACATGGAAAGTGCGCACCGCGTCAGCCTCCATGTGGCGCAGACGGGATTAGCCATATAATTAAGGGATTAATTATTGAATAATCACTGAATCTTCAAAAAATCATAACTAAATGTAAAAAAATAATATATATATATATATATATATATATATATATATATATAATAAAAAAAAGCATTAGAAAGATAATTCAAAGCGAAATAATCTAAAATTAACTTCCATTGATTTTGAATAGTCACATTCTCTGAATTAGGGTTTTAATAAAAACCTAATAATACTAATTACTCTTTAATTATCCCACTGATTAATCTCAAACTTCTCATGTACATTTAGGAGGATGACTTCTGCCTCCCCTAAGTTTCTTAGGATTTATTGATAGGTTAATTAGGGAGATCAGGTAATGAACCCTTAATTACTCTCTTTATGTAATTAAGGGTAATTAAGCATATGAACAGTGGTTTAATCCCTTTATTAAGTTAATTAAACCTTGATTAAGTAGGGAAGAGGTTCATGGAATGGATTTGGGGAATTTTACTTAAGCCATTCCCTAAACCCCTTTCCATCCTTAATCTAAAGTTAATTAAGGGCTAATCCCTTAATCACTTGCTTAATTACTTTGATAAAATTTTCAAAACATTCTAGAACTTAATTAGTCCATCTTAGGAAGATGCTTAGGTGTTCAATAACCTAAGTAGCTTAAGAAAATCAAATTCCAACCCATATGTATGGGAAGGGTTATGAGAGTACTTAAATTAAACTCTTTAATTTAATTAATCACTAATTGTAAGCCAATAGGCCCCTTTCTTTCCTAGGTGCATTACTGATTTAAATTCCTTGTGTGATTTTATGTCATATCATTAGCTCATAATTATGTGATTAAATATGTTAAAGTGGTGTAGGTAAGGGATAATTAACACACTTAATTCACACCTTAACTTAACTATGGTATAAAATTGATCTAATCACCTAAAAGTTGAACTTAATTAACTCACACATAGGGAAATGGGTTAGGACTAGAAAACTCATCTCACATTTCTCAAATTAAAATCAAACTCAAACAAAATTTAAACTCTCTTTAAAAATAAATTTGATTTACTTTAAATAATCTTATTCGTAGGATTATCTTTAGGAATTAACTAGGGTGAATGAATTTTCTTACTCTCATCACTTTATTTCTTTCATAACATGCTAAATATGTATGTTAAATGAAATTCATGCATTCATGCTTTTTTTTTTAAAAAAAAAATCAAATTTAAAATGAAATATTTCTTTTATGTCAAATTGCATGTTTTGGCTAACGTAAGAATATGAATGGCATTATCACTATTAAATCTAAAATTATTTTTTAAAACTTATAAATCAATTATGAAATTGAAAGGTATGCTACTTATGATTATTTATAAGCTTGCATGTGAGTAGAAATACAAAGATGTGCATAGTGTGATTTTCCTTCTCTTGCAGTTTTGAATAGGACTTAACAAAGTGTATAGTTCATTTGACAAGAACACAACACTTGCTTAAATCTTTTCCTATTTATTTCTATGTTATTACTTAAGAAGGACATCCACACTTGCACATATATAAATTGTATAAATAAGTCAAACAAATAGACATAAACTTTTACATCTTTCTTTTTCCATTCATTTCTTTTGTACATGCATATGTATTTAAAGAAAGTGGTATATTAGTATGGACAATCCTGGGGTTGCAAGAATTTAATTAGCCCTAAATATGTCTTGTACCTTACACCCCTGGTGCTAACAATGTCACCGTACTCACTTATGCCTTTCATACATATAAATGTGCATGTGAAAAATGGATAAAAGAATCACCCTTTTCTACTTAACAAAATCATGCATCATAAAGCATCCCAATTTTCTTAAAATAACACTACTTAGCATTCATCATTAAGGTGTGCTAAAAATTTCCATTTGCATGTATAGATATGCTTAGGATTCATCCATATGCATGTTACACATGTTGGGAAAGAAATGAAATGATATGTGTTTTGTGATATTAATTCACTTTACTTAATCTTAAAATGTCTTTCTTTTTGAATAGGTTTGTTTAGAGAAAATCTAAACTTAGGATTAATTAAAAATATAATAAAACATTCACCAAACAAAAATTAAATATGAATCTACCTTAAAAATTATTTAAGGTAGGGAAGGAAAGAGAAGTTTTCTTCTCTTTTCTCTCTCTTTACAACACTTAATAATTAATCATAGGTGCATTCAAACTGAATCAAAACATAAAATAAAAATAACCCAAAATAAATAAACAAATTAATTGAAACCACCCTCTAAGTTGAATATATTCATACTTAGAAAATCTAAGCCATAAAGCTATAGTTAAGCATACCACATAAACCTTAAATGACACACACATTAGACTAAGTCACCATTTCTAGCTTTAGGTTAGGAAGGTGCATGGTCTGATGTTTGCTTTTATTTTATGATGTTATGTTTTAGTCTGGATGTTAGGGTGCATGTGCATAAACTGAATGATAGGATGATTTAGTCAAATCATTATCTTCTGTAGGGGATTGTGCTTTAGGGGCGTTGTAATAAAAATATAAAATTGCTTTTGATGTGCAAGTGCTTATACCCTTAAGCATAATCCAATAGGCTAGGTGGACTTGGTTACCCATGTGTGGGGTGCTAAGTCCAATATATGCTCATACATGCTTGGGATTTGTATGATTTGTTTGAGTAATCTCTGTTTTGTAGGTATTAGTTAGATTTCCTTTTTCCCTTTTCATGTAACTTTATATTTAGGATTTTGGAATGATTGTTATGTGGGGATTAGGATGTGCATAAGTTATAAGATTACATCTTATGTATCATGTGAAACCTTTGGAGCAACCACATTCCAACCATCCAAAAGAAGGAACCAAAGAAGATAGAAGAAAGAAGAAGGAAGGAAGAAGAAAGAAGAAATGAAGAACAAAGACCCCATAACATGAATTTCTTGCTTAATTGTAATTAATTCATTTGTAATACGGGTTATATAAAGGTAGAGCTGGGCTATCCAATTTCTTTTTAGGTTTATGCGGTGGAGCTCGACCACAAATGACATTTTATTCTTTTGTGCTAATTCTATAAATTGATTGATGTTTGTTTAATTTGCCCATTAAAATGGCATCTTTTCTTAGTTTCTTCCTTGCTTTGATGTATGGCCTGGATGACGATTAGGCTCTTAGAAAAAAATAAATCTTTTGCCAAATTAATCAACCCAAAACTAAAAATAAATAACTCATAACCTCACCTAAAGCTTGGGCTATAAATCAAGATAAAAGAATTAGCAAACCCCTTAGCTGGATGTGTACTTTCTTTTTTATAATATTATGCATAAAAATCATATTATTTCACTCCTGATTGGAGAGCTTCCACCTTTGCCAGAGAACTTGGCTTGACCTGTGAGAGCCATAGTGGAAACACACCCCTTTATCTTGCTAATTTTGTCCCATAATCTAATTTCTCAAGAATTAGGCATAAAGAATCCCAAAGCCTCTATCAAGTTGATTGTCCAAAATAAAAATTAAATATATAAAAAATTTGCATTATATTTAAGTCATTAAAGCATGCACTTACATGATCTAGTTTCTTAGGCAGTATTTTTAAGGACTTAGTCTCTTTCTAAATAAATAGCAATCTTGCTATCTTGCAAAAACATATGACTTGCTTACATATTTTAAAACCGTAGGAGGAGTTAGTTGGCAGCCACCCCTAGGCGGTTGTAAATCCAACAGTTGGGTGATTTATTCTCTCTTGTGGAGGTAAACCAAATACCCTTTTTTAAATTTAGATTTAGGTCATGTTTTTGGCCCATGACAAAGCTCCCTAGATTTAGATTCAGAGGTTGTTACTTCTCTTTACAGGAAATGAGCATAAATCCTCACCTCTTAGGCATTTTCATGATCTTGTATCATGGAATTATAAGCCCTAGCATTCTAATAAAAATTCAACTCAAATAATATAATTCAATTTTAAAAATGTAAAGCCCAACCATAGGATAGGCTAGGATGCTTACTAGGCTTCTTATTATCTTGAGCATTGCCTACTTATTTTCATTTGGCTTCAATAAGAACTCCCTCTTCTTAATCGATCCCACTTGGCTTTTTAAAAATAAACTAATTGATTGATAGTCTAACTTTTTCAAAATCTTTGGAGACAATGATCATTTACCTTAATAGAGAGTATTCCTAAGGAATCCCATTTCTTAGGATGTAATTAACTATGGGGACTTGCCCCTGTAGGAAACTTAACAAATCCGATTTAAAATAAACCCTGCTTTACTTTTTCATGTAAAGTAGAAGAAGAATCTCTGGTATATTCCGAAGACCCATAATCCTTAGGAGTCCTTATTGAGATGATTAGGTCCATTGTAGGGTGATGACTTCTATCTCTCGAGATAGTACACTTTTCCTCAATGTCATACCCGATCACCCTAATAAGAACATCTGCAGATATGTGTGGCGTCCCAACAAGGCGTATATTTTTATTTTCATTTATCCTCTTCAAAAAGGATATATGAAAGCAAAAATATAAATTTCACCACATCACTATTCAAAATCAATTAATTATACTTTTTCTAGATTCTCCTCTAAAATATCTTCAAAATGAGCCTAAGTTTGTATTTTTTGGATTTTTGTATAATTAATTTTGATTTTAGGAAATTTCAGGATTAAAAATAAATTAATTATCCATAATTAATCCCTTAATCTCATCGGGCCATGTGGCTGCTGATGTGGCATGCTTTCCACATGGCACGATAGCATTGGTTATTTAAGTAGTCACATCCATGCATTGACTCATCAACGGTGGACATGCTTTCTACAGTGGGATTAAATCAGAGCCGTTCATCTCGATCACGTGAGATGGACAGTTCGTGATCTATCATGTTCACGAGCGATAAAAGATGAGCACCATCTGTCTTTCTTCATTCAATCTGAGCTCACTCGAGCTCAGATTGGGATCAAATGAATCCCACACCATCTAAGGGAGTACACAATCACATCCAATGGCTAAAATCCCTCGACTTGGAGATTCTTTTCACAAAAAACCAACACACAGAGGCCTAAAGCTACGATTTTGAGGCATTACCTCACCTAAACTAATGTCCAGCAGTGCAATGCCAGAGGTAGCTTCACCTAGTTAAGGCGAGGCCTTGTTGAAGAAGTCCAAGATCAATTTGGCCTAGGGAGCTCGGTTGACCAATCCATGCACGCGCAAACCTCAACTTCGATTGAACTCACGCCTCTGGTGCTTTGGAAGGCTTGGAAATCATTTGGTTAGCTTTGATTGGGTATGAGGATGGTGTGGGTGCAAGGAATTTGGATTTGGTTTAGTGGAGAGAGAGTATTGATTGAGGGAAGGGTGTCCTATTTTGGCTTGCACATGAGAATGGCAATGGCCGAACGGAGAGGGCTTGGGATCCTTAGATTTGCTCTTAAGGAGATCAGAATGTGCTTAGGGACTCACAGGAGCTGATTTTGTGTGAAATTGGCTTCAAATTGAGGGGGTATACCCCTCAATTTACCATCATTGATAGACGATAGTGTGCACATGCTTTATCCTGGCTCATTGCCATCCAGTTGCCAGAGTTGTCTCCATTAAGGTCAGGCTGCACGACAAGGATGGGAGGAGTCATGGGGAGCTGCCATGGATCTATTGTGCTAAGTTCTCATGGGTTTGATCTAATGGTTCTTGGTTTGGGTTGGAGGTGACTCAACTCACCTCCCAATGGTCCTTGGCCAACCTAGGGTGGATTAGGTGGGCTAGGTGGGTTATGGGAAGGTTCTTTTGAGTGAAAAGGGGCTGCCATGGGGATGGGCAAGTCGACTTTAGCTTTAATCCATTGGGTTTAAGTTTTAAATCCTATGGTTTGATGGCTAATTCTCTTGGTGGGGTTCACTTGGATTTTAAGCTGATTTGGGAGTGAAGTAGGGCATGCTTGGGTCAAGTTTGACTAAGCCCTAGGGTCCCATAAGTTGGTTTGGTGGGATTTGGCTTTATTTGGTCAAAATGGGTTCATTTGGGTTAGGTTAGGTTGGGTTAACCAATTGGTCAAATTGGGTCAAACCTAGGCTTGGGTTAGGTTTATATGATGATTTGGGGTGTTTTGGTTCAATTAATTAGGATTGGTTTGGCTTAGGTTTGAATTTGACTCATTTGGATTCAAAAGGATCAAATTAGTCAAGTTGACCAATTTGACCAATTTGACTAATTTGATCAAATTAGGTTGGGTTAGGTGTTGATTCAAGTTCAATTGGTTGATTGAAAATGATTGTAGTCTTTAGTTTGGTTTAATTCGAAATTAATTTGAATTTTGATCAATTTTACCTTTTAGGTCAATTTGGGCTAGGTTGGGTCAAGTTGACCAATTTGTCAACTTGGGCTCAATCATGGCTTTGGTCAAGTCCAACAAGTGATTTGGAATGAACTTGAGCCATTGGTTGCAATCAATTTGGATTAAATCATGATTTGACTCATTTTGGTTTTTTAGGTCAATTTGGATCAACTTAGGCCAAGTGGCCAATTAGGCTTGGTTTGGCTTAATTGATGACTTGGTCATGTTCAATCATTGATTATTGATGGGTTTTGGCCAATGGTTTCAATCAATTTGGCATATGGTAGATTTTGGCTAGTTTGGGTTTCATTTGGGCTAAGTGTTGACTTGGTCAAAGGCTAGGTTTGACCCAATTCAAGGAGGTTGATCACCCATTGATGAATATTGATCATGATTGAGGTTTATGTGTGCTTAGGTCAATCCAATTTTAGTTGGATTAGAACTTGTCTCAAAAAAGGTCCTTTAGGTCACTTTGGGTCATGTGAGCCCAAATGGGTCAATTAGTTTGATCAAGGCTTGATTCAAGCTTGGTTGAACCCATATATGAACTTAAGATTTAAATAAAAATCCAATTTTAATTGGTTTGCAGCCAAATAGGTTTTGGTTCATATGATAATTTCAAGTCATAAGGGTTAAATTAGGCTTGATTTGGTTTTGGTTTGATAATGGTGATTTATGTTTATATTTGGATCCATGATTGAATCATGAAGAAATCCATGAGTTTTGAGTTGATTTGGGTTTCATTTAGCCAAGTTTAAAAGTTTGGCTAAAAGGGCTAAAATTGGGAATTTTATTTGATTTGAGTTTGGTTTAGGTCATTTGAATTTATATTTCATTTATATTTGTGAGTTTGGTTTATGTCACTTGAGTTTGGAGTGATTTGGAAGCAAATTTGATTAAGCTTAGGGATGTAGGTTGAAATGGCTAATTTGGTTTTTGATTTGGTTTGATTTATTTTGATTTGAAAGGTTTGAATTTGGATTTCATTTATATTTATGAGTATAAATGAATGAATGATTGATTTATAAAGAAATCAACCAAATTTGAGTTGGTTTGAAGGAGTTTTGACTAAGCACATGTAGGTGGTTCATATGGCTTAGGAAGAGATTTTGGAATTTGGAGTTGATCATGGGTTTCAATCAATTTGGAATTTGGGATTTATTTATGATTCAAAATTTGAATTGGAATTGGATTTGATAATTGAGAAAATAAATTGGATTAGGGTTGATTTGGATTTGGTTTAGGCTAAGTCTATAAGATAAAATCAAAGGGCCTAGGAAGGGATTTGGAATTTGAATTTGGTGATGGATTTTAATTATTGGATAGTTGGATTTGATTTTGGAATTTGAATTTGAATTTGAGGTTTGATTTGAAGAAGGAACCAAGGATTGGGTTTGGGCTATAGAGTAGGTAAGTCGCTCCTAAATCCCTAACGCACAACCTATCCTTATGGCTAACTCTTCTAAGTCTCTTGGGTTAAGTTAAGTGTTCACTTAATCACTAGAAGTGTCTTAAGACTAAGAAACTCCTATTGTCTATAAGAGTCCTAGACCTATGATGAGGAAGTTGAGAGCTCACTCCAAAAGAGTTCGCTTGGGTTTGCTTACACCTAACTTAGTTGTACTAGTCGAAATAGGATTCTTCTTGGGTTCTATTACACCTATCTTAGTAGCACTAGAGGATTGAATATGATTTGTGTTTGTGTTGTGGAGAGATAAGATGCCGCTCAGGTTCTCATACACCTACCCTAACACATCATGGAGGATTCACAAGCAAAAGATATTTCTAACACATAAGAGATGGAATTTTATATGAAAAGAAGTTTTATTGATGATCATTTTGAAACTAGATTTATAGATAATATTTTTTTAGGTAGAGCCCATTGATTAGAAGCATAGGGCGCTCTCCCTTATAGTTAATGAGTTGATAAGATCCTTCTTGGTAGGCCTTCTCTATGGCAAAAGGGCCTTCACAAGTGGGTTCAAACTTACCTCCCATCTTTCGACAGGCCATAATTGGCCTCCTTAGAACTAAATTAAGCTCTCTTACTTGAAAAGCTCTAGGATGGACCAACTTGTTGTGAGCTTGAATCATTTTGGCTTTATACAACTCGAGGTTCTGGCATGCCCTGAGGCATCTCTCCTCCAAACCTTCGAGCTCTTCTAACTGCAGCTTGGCATTCTGATCTATATTAATCTTGCTACCCGCAGTTATCCTTAGTGACAGGAGTTAGACTTCTAATGAAAAAACTACTTCAGACCCATACACTAAGGAGAATGGGGTAGATTCAGTTGGAGTTTTATATGTGGTATGGTAGGCCCACAAGGCTTCAACCAACTGCTCATGCCACTATCTTTTATTGTCATCGAGTGTCTTCTATAATATTTGGATGAGAGTTTTGTCGAATGCTTCTGCTAGACCATTTTCCCTCGGGTAGTAGATGGTGGAATATCTCGAATCTATGCTGTGTCTTTGGGGAAAGCTATTGATTTTGGTGCTCTTGAATGCAATGCCATTATCAGATATAATTTATCGAGGCACCCCAAACTTATATACGATATGGTTCCTGAAAAATTGGAGCACATGATGAACTGTGACCTCTCAAAGTAGGATTGCCTCTACCCACTTAGAAAAGTAGTCGGTGGTAGCAAGAATGAACCGGTGACCCTTTGAAGAAGGAGGATTGATTGGGTCCACTATGTCAGTGCCCTAACACTCAATTGGCCATGAGGCAAATGTAGGATATAGAATGTTGGGTGTTGATGCAGGACCACACCATGCACCTGACATTGGTGGCATCAACTAGCTATATCTATGCAGTCTGTAATCATCACGGGCCTGCAGTATTCTAGTCTTTTGATCTTGGCTTTCATCTTTGAACCGGATTGGTGAGCTCCGTATAAGCCTGAATGTACCTCGGTCATAATCTTATGGGCTTCGTGATTGGAGAAACAATGTAACCACATATGATTGAAAGATCGTTGATACAAAGTGCCACCCATGATAGCATAGGAGATAGCTCTCTGTTCCAACTCCTTGGCGAGCTTGGCCAATGCATCTACTACAACATTATCTCCTCAAGGAATCTTGTAGATAGTGACCTCTGGGATCTATGCTAACAACTCTATGGTGTACTTGTGGTAATGATGAAGTTTAGGCTAAAACTTTCTAAGACCCAACAATTCGGTTGATGACAAGCTGAGAATACCCGAAGATGCTGATGTTCTGGACATATAATGTAATGACTAACTCCAGATCGGCAATCATAGCCTCATATTCAAATTCATTGTTAATGCATGAATTATATAGATGATATGAGAATCTCATCACATCGTGGTCTAGAGTTTGGAGAACTATTCCTACCCCAGCTTTCCATAGAAGAGTACATCATGGTTCTTCTCCTTTTTGAGAGGAAGCCGCACCATCAAAATACATCTCCCAACTGTGAATGCTAGTGTCCCCTAAGTTCATGATTTGTTCATCAGGGAGGTTATCACTAAGTAGAGAATCAATAGGGAGTGGGTGTGCTGTTAACAAATCTGCTAGTGCCCTATCCTTTTACAGCACGGAGCGGTACAAAAGTGATGTCAAACTGTGATAAAATCATGGACCATCATGTTAACCATCCAGATAACATTGGTCGTGTCATAAGATATTACAGTGGGTTGATTCTAGAGATCAGATTCACCTTATGGGAAAGTATGTAATGTCGTAGCTTTTGAAATGCAAAGATTAAATCTAGGCAATGCTTCTCAATATGTGGGTAGTTTATCTCAGCAGGAATCAGATGACAACTGAGGTAGTAGAGAGTATTTTCTTTCCCCTCATCATTAGCTTGGGCCAACAAAGCACCGAGGGAGTCATCTAATGTAGAGGTGTAGAGGATCAAAGGCTTTTCTGGGATAAGGGCTGCTAGAATTGGCGGCATCATCTGGTAGTGCTTGATGTCTTCAAAGGCATGCTAGCACTTATCATCCCACTTGAACTTGGCATCCATTTTGATAAGTGCTGAGAATGGCTAGCATCTTCCTGATAAGTTAGATATGAAGCATCTTAAATACGCCATCTGCCCTTAGAATGATCTGAGTTGAGTTAGACTTTTAGAGGGTGAAATTTTTAAAATATCCCTGATCTTCTCTGGGTCGATCTCTATTCCTCGCTGTTGGACAACAAACCCAAGGAACTTCCCCTAAGCTACTCCGAATGCACACTTCAGGGGATTTATTTGAGGTTAAATTATCTTAACGGTTCAAAAACTACTCTCAAGTCGAAAAGATGGTCTTTCTTTTTTTTGCTTTTGACTACCAGATCATCAACATAGCATTCAACTTGATGATGAATGAGTTCATTGAAGATCTGAGTCATTGCCCGTTGGTATGTAGCACCGGTGTTTTTAAGGCCGAAAGGCACCGATATTTTTAAGGCCGAAAGGCATGACCTTATAACAATAGATTCTGATCGGGGGTTCAAAAAGCAATGTTTCTTTCATCCTCGAGGGCCATCTTGATTTGATTGTAGCCAGATGACCCATCCATGGAGGAGAATACTGCATGAGATGAGGCAATGTCCACCATCAATTTCGGTATAGGAAGTGGAAATTCATCTTTAGGATATGCCTTGTTTAGATCCTTAAAATCGACACATATGTAAATTTGGCCATTCTTTTTCTTAATTGGGATGACACTGGCTAACCATATAGGGTATTTTTCTTCCCTGATAAAGTCAGCATCGATCAATTTCTTGATTTTAGAAGTGACCTATTGTTTAATTTCTAATCGCATGAGTCAAGGAGCTTGCTTGATAGGGTTAGCATTAGGTTCTATTGCTAGTTTGTGGACTACTATGCCAGGGGATAAATCGAGCATTTCTTTATAATTCCATGAGAAGCAGTCCTTAAACTCTGCTAATAACCTAACTAAGTCATTAGTTTCTTTTTCATTCAATAAGGAACTGATGTACGTTGGGCATGGATCTTCTTTTGTTCCCAAGTTGTTTTCTTTGAGTTCGCCAATGGTTGATCAGATTTCTTCTTCAAACTCTGGTGGTACATCTTTGACTTTTGGCTCATTTGGGTCATCTGAAGTTTCTAAATATGCCTCCTCATAAGAGTTAGCATGATTTGAGAAGAACCTATTAGACCCCTAAATGAGTGGTGATGACTAAGCTATGGTTGTCATCGTTGACTGGACCCATTATGCTGAATCCTAGTCTTGATCTTGATTGAGAGTGTCTGCTTTGGTTGTCCCATAATTTTTCAAAGTAATTTGACCTGTGTTTAGACCAAGTATGTGGGTTTAATCCCTTCTTTGTTAAGTTAATAACACAAGGAGAATACCAATCAAGAGGTAGTTGTATTAAATATTTATATGAATCATCCTTAAGTTCTATATCAGGTTCTTAACTTAAATATGATACTCCCAACAAAAACCTCTTTGGCTTGACATATGTGGATGACTTGGGGGCCTCCTTAACTTCAAACCTTCAATTTTCTGGGAGAAAAGTGAGGTTAGAGCTAAAGTTCTCAACTACTGCCTGACTGTTCTATATAATGATTCATATACATTCATGCTTAGCTTGGAGGCCTAGTCTTCACCACTGTATGGCTTGAAGGTCACCTCCAAAGGGGCCCGCTGAGAGGAGTTGGTCGGCATGCTAATCACATGGGACTCATCCTCTAAACTAGACTCAAAGTCTATGTGGATAGGGTACTCGAGCTAACCTAGCCTATCTACTGCCACCAAGGAGGTCTTCCACCTCTAGAACTGCCTCTGAATTTGCCTCTTCCTCTACCTGATGGAGGTCAAGACATCCTACCCATGTGCTCATATGGAGGAATAAACTGTGGAAGAAATTTAACATCTGGCTCTACCTCTTCATCGATGCAACCACTTCTCACTTTCTTTTAATTTCCTTTTCTTTTCTTTTCTTTTCTTTTCTTTTGATTTTAAACTTTCACTAGGTTTATGAGAATATACTTTTTGATTTGGAGGAAGATAGTATGCTGCATCTTCAAAAATCTTGACCTCTCTAATTGAGAATGGCTTCAAGTCTCCTTTGACACAATACTCGATTCCACCTCTTCTGAATTTGATGCACTGGTGCAAAGAAGATGGAACCATATTGTTTGCATGTACCCAAGGCCTACTGAGCAAAGCAGTGAAAGATGTATCTGAATCAATTATGTTGAACTTAGCTTCTATCTTCCAGTCATCTATCTCTAGTGGTAACACTATGGAGCTTAAAGCCCTCTCGCCTTGTTTGTTGAATCCTCTCAACATCATTCGATCTCCTCGGAGTTCAGAGATGTCAATCCTAAAGTAGGCAAGGGTTTTTAGACTAATAATGTTCACTGATGCACTTAGATCAACTAACATCCTTGAGAGTCTGAATCTACCCATATCCACTGTGATGTAGAGGGGACAGTTGTGCTTTGCTATCCCTAAAAGAAGGTCTTCATCGGTGAATGTAACTCCCCAGGCTTCTCTTGAAAAACATGCCTCCTCTCCAATAGCAATCAGCTGAGCTAAGCATATTTCTGGATCAAGAAGGGCTTTGATCAATGATTCTCTCAACTCTTTGGATAAGACAAGGGCATCATATATGATTGGTTTAGCTGGCAACTTTTTTAGGTGAGCAAGGATATTATAGTCAACTCTCTGTTGGCCCTCCACAAGCATATCCATGGGTGGAGCATCCCGGGGAGGGGATTCTTGACTGCAAGAACCAATGACTTCTTTACCCTTTTCTTGATGTGCTACCCTAGGAGGTAGAACTTTGCCACTACGAAGGTTGAATTCAGTGACTTCATGAGATGGTTTAGTGAAATGTTCTACCAACTCACAGGTCCACATACAGCTTCTCCTATAGGATAATTAGAGTCAGATGACTCTAAGTCTATCTCAAGGGGTAAACCCGAGTGATTTAGAAATGGGTAATCCATTTCAAAACCAGAAAGGAATGGATCAGAATTGTTATAATTGTCAGTGCTTAGAGAGCTTTTATAGGAAAAAAATCATCAAGATCATAAAAAAGCAGAGAGAATGTAAGCAGAATCAGTCTTTTTCTTCATTGATTTCTTAAATTTTGATGAAAATATAAAGAAAAAATCAAGTAAAGTGAGCGGAGAGAGGTATTTGGCACCCCCTCCGCTGATACAATATGACTACTAGAAAAAAGAATTGGCTGAAGGAACTATGACTGCAATTGCGAAAGGAGTGTTATACTCAGTCGGTGGTTGCACTAATGCGCTATCTCAGGCAAGTGGAAGATGTTGTTGCTATTGCTGGGCTTCTACCTCCCTCAAGTTGTCTTTGGCAACTTACAAACCTAACTTAAAGTTAGAGGTTTGAGCTGCTTTAGGCACCTGCAAGGGTAAATTTTTTATCTTAGAAATTATTTTCTTAGAGGTTCGACATAGGGAGATATCCCAACCTTCCTCTGTCTTAAGAGGATCATGTGTATCCCCAAGGATTACCCTAACAGAACTAGGGGTTGTTCTAATAGGTATTCCTTAGGGATGATAATGGTACCCGACTTGTAGCTATGCTCAAGCCAATTTTTAGAGGTAAAGGAATCTTCCAAGACATGACCTAGCATATGGTGGTAGAAGAAAAAGTTTGGATCATGACTCTTGCTCACATCCTCCGGCCTCTTAGGCTCTGGTAACTAACAATTAGGATTCTTTAAGAGGTTCTTAAAAATCTTCATGACTACCTCCCTTTTGAATGAATATGTTTATTCATTTTGTCAGCAAAAGTAGGTAAGTGATAGTTACCCAGTGGTGGATAAGAATGCTGTTGAAGATGCTATGGATGGGGATACTGTTGAGCAGGCAGCGGCGGAGACCACTGTGGCAACTGAGGTGGCTAATATGATGGCTGAGGTGGTGGCAAAGGAGGTGGTAGAGGAGGTTACTGAGCTCGAGGTCTCCATCAACCTCGCTTCCCTTATTAACTGAGTGACTACCGCTTTTTTCTCAAATGCCTTCTGCGGTCTAGGCTTGGATGACTGATCTTGGAAGGGTAACTGTTTGGCCTCTCCTTGAAGACTTGTTATCTTGTTGATTAATTTCTCAAATGTCCTAATGGTGAACCCTTTAAGCATGAAGGTGATCAGGCCATGAATATTCTTGAATAGAATTTTAATGGCATGATATTCAAACAGTTGTGGTTCACATTTCATACTTAAATTATGCCATCTAAGAATGTAATCAACAAGAGACTCACCAGGATGATGTTGAGCTACAATGAGATCACCCATAATTACCCTTTGCTGAGCTCCAACAAATCTCTTAATAATTAGCTGCTCTAACTCAGCAAATGTCTTCACTGAACCATTGGGTAGTTTAGCATACCAATCAAATGTGATGTCTGTCAAGCTACTGATGAAGAGGTGAATAAGAGTGCATCACTGCGACTGGAATTGCAACATCCGGTTCTGAAATATGCTATGTGCTGTCGAGGGTTCCCATTACCATAAAATTTTTGAAGGATGGAGGCACAAAGCTCTTAAAATATTGGGCACCATCAAATTTCTTCAGGTAGGGTATACCCTTTGGAACAGATGAGCCACCTCGGTCTTGTGCCAACGCATCCCTCACCTGTTGCTCCACCATATGTTTGATGTCTTTTTCATGCATAAAGGTGCTATCCACCACCTTCCTATGCAGGCAACCACTGTCTCCCTCTATAGGAATGCATCTAGGATGATCTAAAGTGTGTGCCAACTCTACTCTATCAGCCACTTCGAGAGAAGGCTGTGAAACTAGAGCTGAATTCTATAATGTTGACACCACTGCCATCAACTCTTCATTCTTCTTCCTCATTTGATCAATATGATCATCCCTCTACCTAAGCTAGTGGAGGAGGTGCTGAATTGAATGGATGATGTCATCCTCTTCAACTACAATACCTTCCTAACTGTGTTGGTCTCTCTGAACGGATCCCCTAGTGTCAACCATGTGAACTTCAGTCAAATCCTCAAGGAGATCATCCTCATATGGATCAAAGCTAACCTTTCCCTCCTCACAATCTGATCAGTCACTCCCTAGAAGCTCCCTCTTCTCTGTAAAGTACCGTGCTAGGATCTTATCTAGGGAATGATCTAACCGTACCGGTATGAATACACACTGTTGACCTGTAGAGGGTCTGTGCTCACTGACAAAGATGCACCTAACACTACCTGTCACTAGAGTGCTGGCTCTGGGAGGGCCATGACTACTAAAAGAAATATGCTCGTGTTTGCTCATGGGCGGAGTAGTGTCCCTAGGGTGATCCATTGGCATGGAGACTGCAGAACTGTCCCCTTCCCCTTCCACAACTGCTACTCTCACTGGCTCTACTGGTGGTGGCGGTGGTGGTGCGACCATGATGCTATGTGATTTCCACTCTTTCTTTACCAAGCCTGTAATAGGAGGTCAAGTAGGTGAACTCGCCCTCACCTTAGTCGGTGGAGTAGATGAAGTGAGATCCTTTGGACATAGCTGGACACCAAGGGGGATTTCTTTCCTCGGATATTATATTTTGTGCCTTTGTGGGCACGGTGGATGGTGGGACCTGAACTGGTGACAGTGGGTGAGGAGTGAATCAGTGTGTTGGAGAAAACATCTACCGCCAGGCTTTCCCCATGAGGTGGTACATGTCAGACTATGCACTTCGCCCTCGTGGTCTTGGAAAATCAACTGAGCGAGGCCACTATCCGCAAACCTCCATCGCTCCCTATTCTCTAATTGAGCTACTACTCAGGCCTCTGATGCTCTATCACTGTGAATGCACTTGGTAATGCTCCTGGGGATGATAAACCTCAAGTTAAATAATATATCAAACTATGAATGTCCGTGTACCTTGCCTACCTATTGTAATACCATACGTAGACTGGTATAAGACTTCATAATATCCCTAGCCAAAATCTTATGGTATGTTGAAGGTGGAGGCAATTATCCTCTGATAGTCCTCCTCTTCGTCTGATGCTGAGAGGGGGTGGAACCGATTGCTAGTCAGCAATGGGGAAACCTTACGAGGAGAACCCTACTCTGTAATGTGAGATGTGGCATCCATCTTATGGGTGACATGCTCATGGTGCCGCTTGATCTTGCCGCTGTGCACACCGTGTTGGGAAAGGTGTGAGCTAGATCCTACCTTGAAGGTAGGGAGGTTATCTATGAAGCCAGTATAGCCTTTCCCTTAGAGGGGACCAATGAGAGGTGCTAGCATGCACTTGAGCGGCAGTGGGAACAACTGACTGAGTAAGAACTAGACTGACTGGCAGAACCTCGACTGCCTTCCTCTTCAGGGAAGGATACTTGGTGTCAGAAGGCAGGTCGATGCGGATGACTGGCTTCGGCCCAGCCACCTCATCTCGACTAACAGTGGTGAGGGTCACCCCCTTGCAGGTGATGTGGGCTCCCTCAAATCTACGACCAAAAACACTAGATGGGTGGAGTCAGTCTGAGGGAGGCTAGCCTCATCCAGGGCCAAATCCATTCAGAACAAAAAGTGAACATAAACTTCTGAGAGGCCATGTGTGAAGACTGCAATGATTGTACTAACTGCTTTGAGCTATATGTCTGCATTTGTTGAAACATAACTTATATCAGATTCTTTCCTTGACATTTGTTCCATGCAAGTAACAAAAATTTGGAGTTTTGAACCCACACTCAATAATTTAAATATGTTAAGTGGGGTTCATTGGAGAGATTTGGAAGTTTTGGAGGAAAGTCTTTTTCCATTTGATTCTTTTGATTTTAGAACCCATACTCAACCAATTTAGGTAGGTTGGGTCAGGTTCAAAAATTTGAAAAGAGATTTCTTTCTTTTCTGGAGATTATTTGTGTTTTATTTTTAACACTACCATTGTCGGTCCCAAGTTCGGATGTGAAAAGTGGAGGGTTGCATTAGGTAGTGACCAGAAACTTGTCAAAATAATCATGACATGAATCCTTTAAATCATTGTGTTAATGCTAAGGCCCCTGAATGACGACCTATTTGAATACAAAAAATGTCTAGAGTAGATATGTATGTTAAATAGGAAAGGGTTCCCACATTATGGACAGATGTGGGCAAAGAAGTTGGTCCATGAAACTAGAATTAGGTTAGGATCTTGGAATATAGGTACTCTTACAGGTAAATTAATAGAATTAATAGATATTATGGTTCATAGAAAGATAAATATTTTATGTTTTCAAGAAACTAAATGGGTTGGGGAGAAAACCAAGGAGATTGATAGTTTAGGTTTTAAACTTTGGTATTCAAGTAAAAGTCAAACTAGAAATGGTGTAGGTGATTATAGATAAAAGTCTCAAGGATAATGTTATAAATATTAATAGATGTGGAGATAGAATTATAACTTTAAAGATTATTGTTGATACTAAGATTATCAATGTTATAAGTGTCTATGCTCCTCAAGTAGGTTTGGAGGTGTTTAAAAAAAAAAATTTTGGAATGAATTAGAGGGATTAATACAAAAGATACCTCTTGAAGAAAAAGTATTTATTGGAGGAGATTTAAATAGACATGTTGGCAGAGTGGTAGAAAATTTTAAAAGTATTCATGTTGGCAGAGTGGTAGGAGATTTAAGTGTGAATCCAATATGGCATGGTTATGTGGTTCTTACTTAACAAATTTGATGTGTTAGATAGAACCAAACATATGCTTTGAAAATGAGGCTCTTACTTAGCAATATAGGATGTGCTAAGTGGAAGCCTAAATGTATTTTTCTTTGACAATGAGACCTTCTCTTAACAAATTGGAATTGTTTGAGTGAAAGTCAAATTTTATGTTTTGGAAATGAGACCCCCAGTTAACAAACTTAAATCATTAAGTGAAAGTCAAATTTAAAATTTAAAAAATGAGACCCCCACTTAACAAATTGAATATGTTAAGTGAAGATCAAATGTTTGAAAATGAGAACCTCACCCCGCTTAACAAATTGAAATTGTTAAGTGAAGGTCAAATTTATATTTTTGAAATGAGACTCTCACTTAACAAATTGAGATTGTTAAGTAAAAGCCAAATTTTATGTTTTGAAAATGAGGCCCTCACTTAACAAATTGAAATTGTCAAGTGAAGATCAACTTCATGTTTAAGAATAAGACCCTCATTTAGTAAATTGAACTTGTTAAGTGAAAGTCAAATTTTATGTTTTGAAAATGAGGCCCCCACTAAACAAATTGAAATTGTTAAGTGAAAGCCAAATTTTATGTTTTTAAAAAAGAGACCCCCACTTAACAAATTGAAATTATTAAGTGAAAGTCAAATTTTATGTTTTGAAAATGTGACCCCCACTAAACAAATTGAAATTGTTAAGTAAATGTCAAATTTTATGTTTCATCCAAATAGGGATCCTCACTTAACAAATTGAAATTGTTAAGTGAAGGTCAAATTTATGTTTGATTCAAATAGGGATTCTCACTTGAAAAATTTGGATATGTTAAGTGGGAATCGACATGGCATGATTCACTTTTGAGAAGAACCTCCATGTAGCAATCATGGAGGGGTTTTGATTTTGTGATTTTGTGAGTTTCTTGAAAGGTGATTTTTGAAAATGTCATTTTTGTGAAAGGAATTATTTTCTTTAAATTTTATGATGCACCTTGCCTCACCAAGCTTGTGGTGAAGAGGTTCTAAATTTTTATTATCTCCTCTTTCAGTGATAAGTTATGTTTTCACCTATTGGGGAACCTAACAGGGGTTTCAAGACATACATGGAGTGAGGTCCTAAAACCTAAATGATGTTAGCTAACTTAGCAAAAGAATGAAATAAGTTAAGTGCCAATGGAAAGAAAGATAATCTCAGACTCATATGAAATACAAGTCCACTATCGAAGCTTAGAGACAACAGACGTCTACTAGATACGGAGAGGGAACCATCCCCAGCGGAGTCACCAAAAAAATTTATGGTGTTTATTATTATGTTTGGGTGTGTTTATGTGAGAGGACACCACACAGATCTATAGATGTACTTATTAGGGTGATCAGGTACAACATTAAGGAATAGTGTACTATCTTGAGAGATAGAAGTCACTATCCTATAATGGACCTAATCACCTAATAAGGACTCTTAAGGCATGGTGGGTCTTCGGATATACCAGAGATTTTCCCCTACTTTACATGAAAAATTAAAGTAGGGTTTATTTAAACTAGGTTCGTTAAGTTTTCTATGGAGGCAAGCCTTCATAGTTAATTACATCTTAAGAAAAATGAATCCCTTAAGAATACTCTCGATTAAAGTAGATGATTGTTGTCTACAATAAATTCAAAGATAGAACTATCAAAGGATTATTACCCCTAAGAAGTGAGGATTTATGCTTGTAGCCCGTAAAGGGAAATAACAACCTCAGTACCTAAATCTATGGAGCTTTGGTGAGGACCAAAGCACGACCTAAATCTAAGGCGAAAATATGTATATGATTTACCTCCACAAGAGAGAGTAAACCACCGAACTGCTGGGCTTATTACCGCCTAGAGTGGCAGCCAGCTAACTCCTCCTATGCTTTAAATCCATGTAGGCAAGTCATAGGCTTTGCAAGATGGTTAGGTTGCTTAGAAAAGAAACTAAGTCCTTAAACTTACTCCGTAAGAGACTAGATCATGAAAGGCACGAGTCATGACTTAAATCAAATGCAAATTTTATCAAGTTTTATTTAATTTTTGGACTTTTATTTTGACACAGGCCATAGGATTTTGTATGCTTAAATGCATGAGAAATTGATTGTGGGTTAAATCAGGAAAGAAAGAGGTGTCTGTCCATCAAAGGCTCTTACAGGTTAAGCCTTTCTTCTCTGGCATAGATGGAAACCCTATCTTAGCAAGAGTGGAAGAATATGACATACATGATATTATACATTCAATCACCTAACTAAGTGGTTGCTAAAAATTTTATTATCTTGATTTAATTTTAGTTATGAGTTGTTAATGGGATAGAAAATTATTTTTATCCTAGAAGCCTAATCGCATCCAGGCCACACAGCAATCACCAATCATAAAAAAACTATGAAAAGGCATGCTATTTCTAATGCATAAGCTAAACAAAATATCAAACAATTTTATAAAGCCATCGTAAAAGAATAAAAGGTCGATGCGGTAAGGTGCCGCCGTACAACCCAAAAAGAAATATGGGTAGCCGAGCTCTACCCTTATACATCCGGGTACAATGAAAGAATAATTATGATTATGAAATGATAAGTGTTATGGAGGACTTTATTCTTCATCCTCCATTCTTCAGTCTTCATCTTTCATTTCTTCATTTTTGATTTGCTCCATTTCTTTCTTTCTTTCTTTTGGACTTGATTTAGATGTTGTTTGCTCCAAAGGCATCACATGGTATGTAAGACATGGTCTTATAACCAATGCTTATCCTTAATCCCCATAACACTTATCTTAATCCTAATGCAAAAATTATATTAAAAGGAAGGAAGGTAAAACTAGCTACACTTATAAAATAAATATTAGCTAAAAACACCATACAACCCAAGTAGTTATAGAAATAATTTGGTCTTAGCACCCCAAACATGGGTAACCAAGTTCACCTATCCTAACTTGGGCTATGCTCAGGGGCTAAGCAACCTGCATAACAAAAAGCATTTATATTTTTATTACAGAGGCCCCTTTAAGCACAGCCCCTGCATAAAACATGGTTATGCTAATATCAGCTTAACATTCAGACTACGGACATACACCCTAATATCAAGTCTAAAATAATACATCACAAAACTAAATATTCATCAAACCATGCACCGCTCTAACATAAAGCTAGAAATGGTGACTTAGCCTAATGTGCATGTGTTAGAGCTTGTGTGGTGTGTCCTAACTAGGCTTTAGAGTTATGATTTGCTAAATGTGAGGGATTTAATTTATGAAGGGTTGATTTCTCTTTAAGTGGTTTAGTTGATTTGGGGAATTTTTACTTAATATTTTTCTTTTGTTTCATGTAGCCTACACATAGCAACTAAGTGTTATAAAGAGAAGAAAGAGAGAGAGTCACTCTTTTATCCCTGCCTTAAGTAATTTCTAAGGTAAGATTAATAATGAATTTCCTTTAGTGTATGGTTTATTATGTATTTTAATTAACCCTAAGTTTATATTCATTCTAAATAGGCCTATTCAATAGTAAAGGCATCTTAGGATTAATTATGGTGCATTACTATCACATAACACACACCCATTCATTTCTTTCCATCATATATACCATGCATATGAAAAATTCTAAGCATACCTATACATGCAATGTAAATCTTAGCATACTTTGATGATGAATGTAAAGAAGTGTATTTTGAAGTTTAAATATTTCATTTGTTAATTGAATTATGAATGCATGTCTTTGTTATGTAAAAAAGGAGGGATTTTTCATCTGTTAGCTAAATACACATTCACATCTATAAAAGTTATAAGTGAGTATGACACCATTATTTTCTACACGAGGGGTGTAAGGTACAAGACCTACTTATGGCTACTTAAAGTCTCGTAGCCCCAGGATGTCCAAAATAATATACCACTTTTCTTATATGCATAAAAAATATATGAATAAATATAAGGATAAGAAAATCAATGCAAAAGCTATGTCTTATTTATTTGATTTTTGATCTTTTATTCATTGGCCACATCACACATGCATATGTATAAGAGTTTTAAGTGAGTACGGTGCCATTGATTTCTACAATAAGCCAATATGATGCAACCACATGAAAAGTAAATTTGTAATGCTCCTATAAAATGAAAGGGGCCTAATGCAATTGTCTTATGATTAATAGTTAATTAAGCTTAAGGGATCTCTCTTAATTATTCTTATGATTTTCTCACATGTGAGCCAATCATAATTTCATTACCTCTCACCTTGGGTTATTGAACACCCAAGGAGCTACCCAAGATCAATTAAATGTTGCTTAGGTGAGGATGAAATAATTTTTTTAAAAAATTTAAATTTTAATTTCATTAGGCTTTTAATGAATCGATTAAATATTTTGGTTATGTTTCAATTCGAATGATGAAATTAACTTAGGGGAAAGGATCAAGGGCAATGCCTCAATCCTAATCCCTAAATCATTTAAACATTCAATTAAGTTTTGATTTTCTTATTTTAAGGATTGATCACTTAATTAATCAATTAATCATTCTATTAACCCATTAATAAATTTGATTTTTAAAGATAAAGAAGACTTAGGAAATGAATTAGGAAAAATATCCCCAATCACATTCCCTAAGTGATCTTACTATTTAACAGGGATAATTATGTTCAAATGATTAATCAAGCTAGTGTTCATTCCTTAATTATAATTAATTAGATTAAGAGAGTGATTAGGGTTTACTCAAATGATTTATCTAATTAAGTAATCAATAAAATCCCAAAAAATAGGAGAGGCAGAGATCATCCCCCTAAATATCCATAGGAAATTTGAGATTAATTGAGTGCTTAAGTATGATGTAATTAAGCTAATTAGATTTTCTATAAAACCTTAGTTAAGCCAAAGTCACTATTCAAAATCAATTAATTATAATTTTCCTAGATTCTCCTCTAAAATATCTTCAAAACTAGCCCAAGTTTGTATTTTTTTTTTTTTTTTGCATTTTTCTACAATTTGTTCTGATTTTAGAAAGTTTTATGATTAAAAACTAATTATTAGGTGGGATAAGTGAGTCATGGGAATGTTCTTTTGAGTGAAAAGGGACTGCCATGGGGATGGGCAAGTTGACTTTACCTTTAATCCATTGGGTTTAAGATTTAAATCCTATGGTTTGATGGCTAATTCTCTTGGTGGCATCCAATTGGCTTTTAGACTGATTTAGGAGTCTAACAGGGCATGCTTGGGTCAAGTTTGACTAAGCCTAGGGTCCTATAAGTTGGTTTGGAGGGATTTGGCTTTATTTGGTCAAAATGGGTTCATTTGGGTTACATTGGGTTGGGTTGACCAATTGGTTAAATTGGATCAAACCAAGGCTTGGGTTAGGTTTATATGATGATTTGGCATGTTTTGGTTTAATTAATTCAGATTGGTTTGGCTTAGGTTTGAATTTGACTCATCTGGATTCAAAAGGGTCAAATTGGTCAAGTTGATAAATTTGATCAATTTGACCAAATTAGGTTGGGTTAGGTGTTGATTTAAGTTCAATTGGTTGATTGAAAATTATTGTAGCCTTTGGTTTGGTTTTATTTGGAATTAATTTAAATTTTGTTCAATTTGACCTTTTAGGTCAATTTGGGCTAGGTTGGGTCAAGTTGACCGATTTGTCAACTTGGGCTCAATCATGGCTTTGGACAAGTTCAAAAAGTGATTTGGAATGAACTTGAACCATTGGTTGCAATCAATTTGGATTTATTCATGATTTGACTCATTTTGGCTTTTAGGTCAATTTGGGTCAACTTAGGTCAAGTGGCCAATTAGGTTTGGTTTGGCTCAATTGATGACTTGGTCATGTGCAATCATTGATTATGAATGGTTTTGGGTCAATGGTTTCAATCAATTTGGCATATGATAGATTTTGGCTAGTTTGGGTTTCATTTAGGCTAAGTGTTGACTTGGTCAAAGGCTAGGTTTGACTTGGTTGACCCAATTCAAGGTGGTTGATCACCCCATGATGATTGTTGATCATGATTGAGGTTTAGGTGGCCTTAGTTCAATCCAATTTGGGTTGGATTAGAACTTGGCTCAAAAAAGGTCATTTAGGTCACTTTAGGTCAAGTGAGCCTAAATGGGTCAATTGGTTTGATCAAGCTTGATTCAAGTTTTGTTGAACCCACATATGAACTTAGGATTTAAATATAAATCTAATTGTAATTGGTTTGGAGCCAAATGGGTTTTGATTCATATGACAATTTCAAGTCATAAGAGTGGGCTTTATTTGGGTTGACTTGGTTTTGGTTTGATAATGGTGGTTTATGTTTATATTTGGATCCATGATTGAAGGAATGATTGAATCATGAAGAAATCTATGATATTTGAGTTCATTTGGGTTTCATTTAGCCAAGTTCAAAAGTTTGGCTAAAAGGGTTAAAATTGGGAATTTTATTTGATTTGAGTTTAGTTTTGGCAATTTGAATTTATATTTCATTTATATTTGTAAATATAAATGGAGATATAAATGGGTCATGAGAAAATCACTTGTGTTTGGAGTGATTTGGAAGCAAATTTGATTAAGCTTAGGGATGTAGGTTGAAAGGGCTAATTTGGTTTGATTTATTTTGATTTGAAAGGTTTGAATTTGGGTTTCATTTATATTAATGAGTATAAATGAAGGAATGATTGATTTATAAAGAAATCAACCAAATTTGAGTTGGTTTGAAGGAGTTTTAACTAAGCACATGAAGGTGATTCTTATGGCTTAGGAAGAGATTTTGGAATTTGGAATTTGGAGTTGATCATGGGTTTCAATCAATTTGGAACTTGGGATTGATTTATGATTTGGAATTTGATTTGGAATTGGATTTGATAATTGAGAAAATCAATTTGATTAGGGTTGGTTTGGCTTTGGTTTAGGCTAAGTCCATAAGATAATATCAAAGAGCCTAGGAAGGGATTTGGAATTTGAATTTGGTGATGGATTTCAATTATTGGATAGTTGGATTTGATTTTGGAATTTGAATTTGAATTTGAGGTTTGGTTTTAAAGAAGGAAGTAAGGATTGAGTTTGGGCTATAGGGTAGGCAAGTCTCTCCTAAATCCCTAAGGCACAACTTATCCTTATGGATAACTCTTCTAAGTCTCTAGGGTTAGGTTAAGTGTTCACCTAATCACTAGAAGTATCTTAAGACTAAGAAACTCTTAGTGTCTATAAGAGTCCTAGACCTATGATGAAGAAGTTGAGAGCTCACTCCAAAAGTGAGATCAGCACACCTAAATTAAGAAGATCAATTCCTCATTTGGGAAGCGATACACAAGAAGAAGAAAATATTTCTGTCAAACCTAAGGAAATTTATAAACTTTCAAGAAAGGCAAAGTATAAAATAAGTAATTCTGATTCAGAGTATGAATTTGAATCTACTTATGAAAATAGGGTTCAGAGGATTGCATCAAGAAGGATAGCTCACTTGACAATGTTAGATGACTTCTTCAAAATTATACCCTTCCCTCAGCAGTACTTCAAAGAAATCACTCCATTGGAGGTTCATAACATTGAAGAATTGATAATATTCTACATGCCGCCATTGAGTGAGAGTGGTAAAACATAAACTTTATTTTATAAATTTGAAGAGTCTTAGCCTCACAATTTTGATTGGCCAACTCAACATGAAGATTCTGATGAAAGGGTGACAACAAGAATACCAATATACTATCCATCAAAATTATGAAGAATGATGCATAAGCTTGGAATTCATATTGGAACTACTAAACATAGAACTCAAATCTTTAATAGGATGTGGAGCCAAAGAAGTCCTCAAGCATCATGAATAAGTGATAAGTTTATCACTAAAGGTCTTGGGTTCATCCATAAATCTCATCAAAATAAAGTTTGTTATAATATAACAGAAGCTAAGATCGAAACTAATAGTGATGAAGAAGATGATACCTATAAGATTCTTCTTACAAACGATGAAGAAGTAGAAGCCAAGCCTACAACTGAAGAACTCGAAGATGGTGGACAAACAGCTACTATCGATGAACTCAAAGAAGTCAACCTAGGAGCTGAGGATGATCCCCGTCCAACTTTCATCAGTGTCCTTCTACCTGATGAGAAAGTGGAAGAGCAAAAAGTGCTACTTTGTGAATTCATGGATTGCTTGGCTTAGACATATGCTGGAATACTAGGCTTATCCGCTGATGTGGCTATTCATAAATTGGCAATCAAGCCAGAGACAACACCTATTAAACAAGCTCCAAGGCGAATGAGATTAAAAATCAAAGAACAGGTGATCATTGAAACTAAAAAGCTAATTGAAGCAGGATTCATACACAAAGAAAAGTATCCTGGTTGGATAGCTAATATAGTGCCCGTGAAGAAGAAAAATGATCATATTTGTATCTGTGTCGACTTCCTGGATCTTAATAAAGCTTGCACAAATGACGAGTTCCCGCTTTCTATATCAGAATTGTTGGTTGATAATACATACAACTTTGACATGTTTTCTTTTATGGATAGATCATCGAGATATAATCAGATCAACATGGCATCTGAAGATGAAAGACATACATCATTCAGAACACCTATTGACATCTATTGCTACACATTCATGCCTTTTGGTTTGAAAATTTTGGAGCTACATACCAAAGAGCTATGATGTGTATTTTTGATGAGTTGATTCACCATAAAGTGGAATGTTATGTTGATGATTTAGTGGTGAAGAGCTTAAATCCTAAAAATCACTTTGAAGACTTGAGAATTGTATTGAAGAAAATCAAAAAATATGATCTCAAGTTGAATCCTCTAAAATGCGCATTCGGGGTGTCCTCTAGAAAAATTTCTCGGGTACATTATATGTCACCAAGGAATTGAGATCGACCTGCTAAAATCAAGGTAATTATGGAGATGCCTCCGCCGAAGAATTTGTGTCAGCTTCATTCTTTACAAGAATAGCTTGCATTCATCTGACAATTTATATCAAATTTATCAAGACGCTATCAATCATTTGCAAAGTTGATGAAAAAAAAGATCCATTCAAATGGGACAAGGAGTGGCTAGAAGCCTTCAATTATATTAAAAGCTACCTGTTGAATCCACCAATCCTTACAAAGACTACTCTGGAAGCCTCATTCTACATACATTGAAGAGTCCATTAGAGCATTATTGACACAACATAATAAAGAAAGTAAAGAGAATTCTCTTTATTATATCGGTCGGAGGTTGATAGGAGCATAAATGAGATGCACACTGATAGATAATCACTATTTGGCATTGATCTTTGTAGTTCAAAAGCTCCATCATTATATGTTATCTTGCAAGATTACCCTCATCTCAAGGATCGATCTACTGAAGTACTTGATGACAAGACCAACGTTGACAGGCTGCTTGGCAAGATGGGCAATATTGCTTTTATAATTTGATATCACATACATTCCGCAGAAAGCATTAAAGGGGCCAATCTTAGCAGATTTTCTTGCTGCACATCCCATCCCTACGGACTCTTCTCTTAATGATGATTTGCCTAATGAGCAAATTATGCTCATTCATGAAAGAGAAAATTCACAAATTTGAGAAATGTACTTTGATGGGGCCTCATCAATCAAATAAGTTCAACCCCTAAATTTCTCAAGGGTAAGAGCAAGAATCGGCATCGACTTCATAACAGTAGAGGGAGGTATAATGAGATGATCATATAGGTTGACCTAGCCATGAACTAATAATGATGCTGAGTATGAAGCATTGGTAGTAGGTCTTAAAGAAGCTATTTTCATTGGCATTCAAAACTTGCATATTTGTGAGCTCCAAAAATTTACCACCGACCTCTCGACAATGTTGAATTGAAGAGAGTAATTTAAATATCGGTGTAATTTTCATAAGGCAGATGGAATAGTAGATAAGACATTATCCAGATATTTCATCCTCATTTGGTGAGGACTTTAGATCTAGTTCTAGGTTTCCTATAGGCGTAAGCCCCTATAGTTAATTACCCCTCTCAATAAGTAAGAGAGAACTTTCGATTAAGGCTAGTCATTAGATCACTTAATGCATAGCATATAGTAGCAGTATGTGGAGTTTAAAATTTAGATTATGAATTTCATCATTTCATCTTAAACTGGATGGTTGGGGGAATGATGACATGCCCAATATAGATCCCAGGGTTCTGTCATCCCCAGCCATCGCGGTCCTTAGTCTACTTAGTCAGAGAAGGTAGTCAACCCAACCTGATCGAAGGATCCTTATTAGCAACACATGGGTTACGTCATCTAAGAAATTCTTATAGACTTGGGGTGGTGTTTGTCTAAGGAGATAATCTTAAGTCTACCTTAGCTAACAGAAGGCTGTTTGACCTATCAAGTATACTCTATGATTCACAACTCAAAGGGTAGAGCCATTGGGGAGCATATGGGCTATGGTCGTGATCATAATATAATGGAGCCTGACTAGCCAAACTAGTCAATCAGAGGACTCTGGTCGTAACTGCTTCATTTGTTTAGCCTACTGGCCAATCCATGCAGTCAGAGGACACGAGCCACAGCCTTACTGGCAAGAGATTGATTGAGAGTGAATATAGCAGAATACTTGATTTGATATTGGCTCTTTTGTGAGCTAGAGTTTTATTAATTTGTCACCTCCGATAAACAGTTGCGAAAGGTGAATAGATTGAGTTTTACTTTAAGTTTTTAATGATAGAGTTTCATTTAAATAGTTTTTTTAGATTAATAATTAATTTTAGTTAATTTGATTTAAAATTTTTGTTCACATTTTGATGGAAGTATCCCCTACAGTTGAAATCATCATTCAACACAGCCATCATCGGAGTAGCTACTTGATTAATCGAATATATTTGAGAATTTTAGATCCTGTTAACTCTATTTAGCTCCTAACAGAAGATCAGATCTACTGTCACATGATAGAATTAGTTTCTCAGATATTTTACTGGTTTGAAATTTTTATAATAAATTTTTAGGTTTTGTTAACCTGGACCCAGTCCTAAGACTAAATCAGGAAATAACCTGCGCAACATCCTCAAACACTTGAATTTAAGCATTCAGCACAGTGTCGGGGCTCATGCGGGTGTATTTGAAAATGCTTTAATTAATGCCTTCTGTTCTCTTGTATGATGTGTTGCGAATCCGGTGGCATGGAAGACATTGTAAATTGATCTAATATCTTATTAGATTTTTAGATTAATATTTAATTGACTCCCATTTAGCCTGCACATCCTTTTCATACATTAAAATTTGCACATTAAATCTCTATGTCCGAGCACATGCAGGTATTTATAGCTTAGATAATTTTACTTAGTTAGTGATTTCATTGATTTTAAAAATCATAATTTAGAAATGAAATTCCTTAATTTATGTATTGAAGGAAAGCTCCTTCATTCGTGCAGCATTTAGTTTAGTGTCGCCTTCTGTCTGCTTGTACAAAAAATTGCAGATCTGGTGGCGTTTGATGAATTGAATATAAAGATATCTTGCAAGTATCAAATTCATTCATTGAAAGCTTTAACAAGCTTTGAAACACTTGGAGAAGGCATATAATTACTTCAAAACATATGTAAGCACACAATCTCTTGTTCAAGCTCTTACATGTATTTCAAGGTATCTAAATAGAGAAAGTGATTGCCTTAGCATATGCATGAATATCTGTTTCTTTTAAAATGCTATGTGGATTTTAAAATATCTAGTTTGAAGCAAGAATATTTGCCTTGAAATATACATCGTATATTTAAGCTTTTCATATATATATATATATATATATATATACATATATTGTGTGTGTGTGTGTGTGTGTGTATGTGTGTGTGTGTGTGTGTGTGTGTGTGTATATATATATATATATATATATATATATATATATATATATATATATATATATATATAGTATATATATATATTATTATTATATATATATATATATATATATATATATATATATATATATATATATTGATGCAACTAGTTGAATGTGAACATGCCTCATAATGTATGAAAGTGTCACGCTGTTACATTTAAAAGCTTACATAAGTTTGACACGAGTGAATGAAACTACAAATTGCTTCGAAACATGTGCAATCACATTTCTTTGAAGTTCATTGCATGCTTGTTGTTGAACTTTCAACTTCATTATCAGATTTCTTTAAACTACTTTTTTTTATTTGCTTTCAGTTCTTGTATCATGATGATGAACTCTATTTGAGTTATCTTTAAAGAGCCATGTTTATACAAATCAGTGATTCTTGTTCTTAATGAGCTGTTGAATTGAACATAATATCATTTGAAATCTGATATGGATTCTATCATCACTTGAATGCTAACACTTTTATGACTCAGTGCATTTTACTTAACTACTTATATTGCTCAAACACATGTTATAACACTGTTTAAACATTCATTAGAAAGGTTATGAAACATGCTCATTGATAAGTCATTAAGTTTGCTATGAATCTCCTATAAACTTTATTTGATTTCTTCATGTTTAAAGCTGATTATTAACTTTACTATAAATCCTCTATGATTCAATTATATACTCAATGAGATTTATTTTCCAATCATATAAATGAGATATCACAAAGTTAAACTTATGTTTATTGATGGATTATCAAGTTCTTTACATTTGCTTCGAAACCAAGCACCCCTATATCTCATATTCCCCTTTAACTTTAATAATATATAGCCAATTGAAATTCCTCCGAATATTTCAAAGTGAATTACAAAATGATCCAAGAATCTAGTAAACAACTTTATCCATATTCACTTGTAAGCATTCAGCTTATTTTAATCTTAATTAAGCTTAATTCTTGTTAACTATCTATCTCACAAGTTGAGAGTTTTTGAATTCAATTTTAAGATTAAAATTTCATTTGGATTCATTTTTGTTTTAGGATTTTAGGTTTCCTAATTAATTGGATTTTCAACTACTTTTGAGTTTAAGTCCCCAAAAGAAATTGCTAAAATTTTGGCAGCCTCCCGGTCTCATCCCCATGTAGGAGGCTGCATCGGGAGTATTTTGGCTTTCTCGATACACCATAATGAGAGTAGCGAGTGGTGTCTTGCCACACCACAATCGATTTCCATCTCATCATGCCCTAATGAGAGTGACGAGGCCTTTAAACCTGAAAGAAGACATACAATGCAATATAAATTCATTCCTTTTTTCTAAGTCTAGAAATTTGACAAAATTTTGACAGTATTTCATCTAGGGGGAGCGACATCTAACGGGTGTTGGCTTACTCGGTACAACCTAATGAGCATAACGAGCAGTATCTTGCAACACCGCAGCCAATTTTTTATGATGGTGTTCTTCTCTAGTTGCGGTGAAGGAGATTATGGCGAAACGAAGTAGAAAATTTGGATTTGGAAAAAGGGAGAAATTTTGGATTGAGAAATGTAGAAAAAATGGGATTTCATATTAGCTTTATGAGGGAAAAGAGGGAAAGTATTTTTGATTTTAATTTTTGGGGTGGGGGGAAGAAAGAAGATGAAAAAGAAAGGAGAACAAAGGGGAAAAACCTATAAATTTCAGTTTGGAGAAAAAATGGAAGAAGAAGGAAAGGAAAGAAGGGGAAAGAAGAAGAGGAAAGGAGAAGAAGAAATGGGAAGAACCTTGATGTTTGATTTTAGATCAAGCAGAAAAGGAGCAACCCTTTGGTTGGAATGAGAAGAAGGGAAGTGGAAGGAGGTTTACCTTCTTTTTTCAATTTTTAAATGAGGGAGAAATCAGAGGGGGTAAGGAGAGAGTGCCTTAGGTTTTTCAAATTAGGGAGAAAAAAATTGCTCTGGGATGAGAGAGAGCAGCTGTAGGAGGAGGAACGGTGGCGAGCAGAGCAGAGTGGTGAAGAGGAAGGAGCGCTCTGCCTGCGTGAGGGAGAGTGTGAACCGATCATGCATGAAGGAGGAAGACTTTGTGCGACGAGGGATAACCGGTTTGGAAGAAGGGAGTGAACAGGTCGAGTAGGGTTTATTAGAGTGGATTTAGGGCATTAGGATTATATTAGGGATTTTAAATAGATTTTTAAATTAATTAATCAACTTTAATGTGAACTTTATCGACACGATTAATCAATATATATATATATATATATATATATATATATATATATATATATATATATATATATATATATATATTATTTATTTATTTATTTATTTATTTATATATATCAATTGAATGTTATTTCGATGTTCCGAACACAACTGCACATTCTGTTTCGCAATCAGACGCCATTTGGTTCAAGTCAGCATCAAATTAGGTCAATTTCAGCTCAAAATGGGTGTCACTACTTTCGCCCACTCGATCTTCATGTAGACTTATCTGGATTGAGTGCGAATAGTCTTACTCGATATATTTTGATGTTTTGAAGCTAATGATGTAATCAATTTCATGAACGGAGGTCATTTGGCTGGTGTCGGCGCCTTCTGACCTCGGTATTTATGCAAGCATGTTAATGACTCGATCGGTTGATTATCAAGTTATGCAATATTTATATTCTGACTTTTTTCGATGTTTTGAATGTTATGGAAAAGTTTGTTCATCGATCGAAGGTCATTTAGGTTGATTTTGGTGATGTACTATATATTTTAGCCTTGATTTGCGCACTATTGTTTATGATTATTCGACATCTACACAGACTCATCTAAATTAAGCAGAATAGTCTCATTTGATAGTTTTGGATATTTTGAAGCAATGGCATGATCAATTTCACAAATGGAGATTATTCGGATATCGTTGCAGCTTCTCTTCCCCGATATGCGCATCGACACATTGATAGCTCGATCACTTGATACGTTGATCATTAGATTATGCAATATTTATATCTTGACCAATATTAATGTTTTGAACCTGATGGCGAAGTCTGTTCAACGATCAGAGGTTATTTCGACCATTTTTGGTGACGTCTAGTATATTTTGAGCCCCGATTTGCGTACTGTCACCTCCGAAGTTCATCGAATTAGACTTGTTGGCTTGACTCAACTTATAACACATATGTGGAGGTCAACAATATTTTTTGTGATTCTCAACTTATAATAAATCAAGTATTGGGCATCTATAAAATTAACAAGCTTGAGTTAGCTTTCTATCACAAGAGAGTTATTGAGCTTATGAATCAAATACCAAATGTTACACTAACTCGAGTCTCTTGATCCGAAAATAGTAAAGCAGATTGTTTAGCAAAATTAGCTAAGGAGATGGCAAGTATGAATGGTGATTATGTCATGATCGTGATATGTACTCGATGAGTTCTAGAGCTAGCAAAGAATCAATCCCCGTAAGTAGAGGGGTCATCAAAATCAACCCAAGAGGATGTGACTCAAGTTACTCCTTATACTCTCCAAAATCAACAAGGAGTTATACCAAGAAAAGCTAAGCATGATATTACTTTAAAAAAGCAATGGAAAGCCTTTATAGTGGAAGAGCCATATGATTGGAGGCAACCCTTCATTGACTACTTTAAAGAGGGCAAATTACTGAATAATAAATCACTGATAGCTCAAATTAAGAAGAGAATGTTGTGTTATGCTTTCGTCAATAATAATTTTTATCATAGATCCTTTGAACAAATATGGCTACGATTCCTAAATACATATGAATCTAGCAAAGTGATGGTTGAAGTTCATGAAGGACGTTATGGTGCACATCAATCAAGTACCAAGATGGTAGTAAAGATCAAAAGGATGGGCTATTATTGGTCATCTATGATCAGAGACTGTATTGATCATGCAAAGATGTGTTATGAATGTCAAGTACATGGGAATATAATCCACCAACCTCAAAATCTACTACACCCAACAATAACATCATGACCTTTTGAATGTTAGGGTATAGATATAATTGGACCAATTGATCAACCATTATCAGTTGGTCACCTCTTCATCCTAGCGGCGACTAATTATTTTTCTAAGTGGGCTGAAGCTACCCCAATTAAAGAAGTTCTCTCAGTGATCAACTTCTTACATGTGTAATTACTATAGATTTAGGGTGTCACGCCGAATAATTTCTAATAATGGCATAGTTTTCAAAAGTATAAAGATTTATAGATTCATTGATCGGTATAAAATTGATTGAAAATATTTTTTAATATATAATCCAAGGGCAAATGGTTTGGTAGAAGCTTTCAATAAAATATTATTCAAACTCCTCAAGAAGATCCTCACAGAAAATAAGAGAGAATGGCATACCAAACTAATAAAGGCATTATAGGCATATTGAACTACTTAAAAGATGCCGACTAAAGCCACTCCCTATTCATTAGTATTTGGAATTAAAGCAATTATTTTGCTTGAAGTTGAGTTATCATCACTCCGAGTAGCCATCCAATACAACTTAACTGAAGATCAAAATGCTCATTTGAGAATGGAGGAACTTGATGTGCTTGATGAAGTTAGATTGCAAGCTCATCAAAATCAAGAAGTTTATCGAGCAAATATGTCCAGGGCTTTTAATCATATTGTGTGACCTCAAACATTCCAAAAAGGAGAATTGGTCTTGGTGCTGAGAAGACCATTTATTCCTAATCAAAAATTCAGTGACAAATTTGTGTCTAATTGGGAGGGCCCTTTTGTCATTATGAAAGTATATCAAGGAGGGGTGTGGTGAAAATTTTCAATCTTCTTTAGAAGAATAAGATATATACTTCCATCTTCACTCTATGCGGAATAAAATGAGGATGAAAATATGCATCTTCACCTTTTTATGCAATTTTGACACCACATAGATCCGCAGATGTTCTTAATGAGAGTGATCAGGTACGACATTGAGGAGAGGTGTACTATCTCAAAAGATAGAAGTCACCACCCTAAAATGGACCTAATCACCACAACAAGAACTCCTATGGATAATGGGTCTGCATATGTATCATAGATTCTTCCCCTACTTTATATGAAAAAGTAAAGTAAGATTTATTTTAAACTGGGTTTATTAAGTTCCCTACAGGAGAAAGCCCCCATAGTTAATTACATCCTAAGGAATGAGATCCCTTAGGAATACTCTTGATTAAGGTAAATGATCGTTGTCTCCAAAGATTTCAATAGGTAGGACTATCAATCGATTAGTTTATTTTGGAAAATCAAACGAGATTGATCAAAGAGAGGGAGTTATTATCAAAGCCAGAGAAATATAAGTAGGAGATGCACACGATGCTAGAAAACCTAGCGAGCATCTCAAACTATCATATGGTTAGGTTTTACATTTTTGAAATTGATTTAATTTGTTTAAGTTGAATTTTTCATTAAAAATTTAGGGCTTATGATTCCATAACACAAGATTATGGAAATGCCTAAGAAGTGATGATTTATGCTTATGGCCCACAAAGGTGAGAAGCAACCTCATAACCTAAATTTAGGGAGCTTTGGCGAGGGTCGAAAGCACAACCTAAATTTAAGGCAAAATGGGTATTTATTTTACCTCTGTAAGAGAGGATAAACCACCCGACTTCTTGGACTTACAACCATCTGGGGGTGGCTGTCAACTAACTCCTCCTACAATTTTAAATTCATGTAGGCAAGTCATATGCTTTATGCAAAATAGCTAGGTTGTTATTTATAAACTAAGTTCTTAAACTCACTCCCCAAAGAGACTAGATCATGTAAGGGTATGCTTCAAATGACCTAAATCTAATGCAATTTAGATTTTTGTTTTATTTTTATTTTTGGACAATCATTTTGACTCAGGCTAATAGGATTCATATGCCTAATGCATGAGAAATGAGATTATTAGCCAAAATCAGTGAGAAGGGAGGAGGTGTGTTTATACCATGGCTCTCAAAGGTCAAGCCAAGTTTCTCTGGCAAAGGTGGAAGCCCTCCTATCAAGAGTGAAAATAATATGCATTTGTGCATGATGTTATAAAAGAAGAACTCATCCAACTAAGGGGTGTTAATTTTTTTATCTTGATTTTTAGCCTAAGCTTTAGGTGAGGTTATGAGTTCTTTATTTTTAGTTTTGAATTGTTAAATTTGGTAAAAGATTTATTTTTTCTTAAGAGCCTAATCCACATCCAGGTCATACATAAAGTAAGGAAGAAACTATGAAAAGGATGTCACTTAATGCACAAGCTAAATAAATCATTAATCAATTTATAAAGCTAATCACAAAAGAATAAGAGGCCATTATGGTCGGATACCACTGCACAAACCCGAAAATAAATTGGGTAGCCGAGCTCTACCCTTATACAACCTGGATTACAAATGAATTAAATATAATTAAGTAAGGAACTCATTGTTACGGGAGTCTTCAAGCTTCATTTCTTCATTCTTCTTTTCTTCTTTCTTCTTCTTTTCTTCTTTCTTTCTTAGTTCCTTCATTCAGATGGTTGGAAGGTGGATGCTCTAAAAGCTTCACATGGTGCATAAGATGAGATATTATGACCAATGTTCATCCTAATCACCATAACGATCATTCCAAAATCCTAATTACAAAAATTACATGAAAAGAAAAAGTAAACCTATCTAACACTTACAAAATAAAGATTAGCTTAATAAACCACACAAAATCTCAAGCATGTATATTAGACTTATCACCCCACACATGGTGACTAAGTCCACTTGGCCTATTGGATTATGCTTAGGGGTATAAGCACGCACAATAAAACATATTTTTTTATTTATTATAAGCCTAAGCACAATCTCTAGAGATAATGGTTAGATTAAGATTGCCTTATCATTCATTCTACATGCATTCACCCTAACATCCAGACTAAAACATATATCATAAAATGAAATAAAATATCAAATCATGCACCGCCCTATCCTAAAACTAGAAGTGGTGACTTAGCCTAATGTGTGTGCTTTAGAGGTTTCTGTGGTAGGCTTAGCTATGGCTTTAAGTTAGAATTTTCTAAGTATGAAGAATGTTTGACTTAGAGGAGGGTTTCATTTTAAGTGATTTAATTATTTTGGATTAATTTTTATTTCATGTCTTGATTGGGTTCAACTGACTCCTAAAATTGATTACTAAGTTATAAAGAGAGGGAAAGAGAAGAGAACTTCTCTTTCCTTCCCTAACCTAAGTAATTTCTAAAGTGGATCCATGTTTTAGTTTTATTTAGTGAATATTTTATTATATGTTTTAGTTAATCCTAAGTTTAGATGAACTTTAAACAAACCTATTAAAAAAAGAAAGGTATTTTAAGATTAAGTAAATTGAACGAAATTCACAAAGCATACATCACTTCATTTCTTTCCCAACATGTATAGCATGCATATGAATGAGTCCTAAACATATCTATACATAAAAAGTAGAATATTTAGCACACTTTATGATGCATGCTAAGCAATTTATTTAAGAAAATTTGGATGTTTATGATGCATGATTTTCATTAAGTAGCAAAGGGGTTTCTTATCCAATTTTCACATGCACATATGAATGTATGAAAGGCATAAGTGAGTATGACGTCATTGTTAACCAGGGGTGTAAGGTACAAGACCTACTTAGAGCTACTTAAAGCATCGCAACCCCGGGGTTGTCCAGACTAATATACCACTTTCCTTAAATACAAGCATATGTACAAAAGAAATGAATGGAAAAGAAAGAATGCAAAAATTTGTGTTGGTTGATTTATTTTTGTTTATGCAATTTATATGTGCAAGCATGGGTATCCTTCTTAAGTGATAGTATATGAATGAATAGGATATGAAATTAGGCAAGTGTTAGGTTCTTTTTAAATGAACCATACACTTTGTCAAATCATATTCAAAATTATACTAGAAGAGAGGAGAACGAAGACCTACACTAAGCACATCCTTATATTTTACTCACATGAAAACTTGTAAGATATAAGTACCACACTTTCAATTTTAATAATTGATTTATATCTTTTGAAATTATTTGAATTTAATAGTGATAATAGCCACTCATATTCTTACTTTAGCCAACACATGCAATTTGACATAAAGGAAATATTTTCATTTTAAATTTGATTTTTGAAAAGCATGAATGCATGAAACCACATGACACACATATTTAGCATGTTGGGGAAGAACTAAAATAATGAAAGTATGTAAACACATTCACTTTAATTAAATCCTAAAGACAATCTTATGAAATAAGAATGTTTAAAGTAAATCAAAGCTTACTTTAATATGATTTTTATTTGATTTTGAATTTGATTTAATTTTAAAAATATGAAGTGAGTTTGCTGTTTCTAACCCATTCCCACATGTGTTTAATATTTTTGTTCAATTTTTAGATGATTAGATTCATTTTATATTTTGATTAGGTTAAGGTATGAATTAAGCATATTAATTACCTTACACCACCTTAGCATAGTTAATCAAATAAATATGAGCCAATGAGATGACATAAAATCTCACAAGGAATTTAAATTTGCAATGCTTCTAGGAAAAAAGGGGCCTAGTGCAATTTGGCTCATGATTAATGATTAATTAAGCTAAGGGGTTTAGTAATTTCAAAACTCGCTCACAAATATGAGTTGAATTTTGATTTCCTTAATTGAACTTAAGCTCTTGAACACCTAAGCATCTACCCCAAGTAGATTAATTAAGTTTTAGAGAGTTTTATAATTTTAGGAAATTAATTAAAAGGGTAATTACTGAATTAGCCCTTAATTAAGAGAGGATTAAGAAAGAAAAGGAAGTTTAAGGAATAACTTAGGAAAATGCCCCAAAATTATTCCCTAAACCTCCTATTTATTGAAATAGACCTTAATCAACTTCAACAAAATATTAAAAACACTAATCAATCACTTAATTGACCTTAATTACATTAAAGGAGTAATTAGGAAATGAATTAGCAATTTCCTCAATTAAGCCATTAATAAACCCCAAGAAAATTAGGGGAGGTAGAAGTCATCTCCCAAAATATACTCAAGAAATTTGAGAATAATTAGTGGATTAATTAAAGGGTAATTAGCAAATTAAGATTCTCAATAAAATCTAAATTCTGAGAAAAAAGTATTCAAACTTAATAAAAAAATCAATTTTAGAATATTCTATGTTCAATTATCTTTCTAATGTAATTTATTTCATATTTTTTTTATTTTTCTAGGTTGAGATATGAATTTTAGAAGTTTATGCAATTAATTAGACTAAAATAAACCTTAATTAATTCCAAATCCCATGGTGCCGCGTACTTTGGCATGCACTTTACACCGCACTTTCTACCACTTAAAACGTCGCATCGTAGCACCACGTGGTGACGGTGCCTTGCACTTTTTCCTCAGCCGTCTGATCAAGGATTGGACGACTGAGATTAAAGTCGCATTTCAAAGAGGATAAAATGAATTATAAAATGTGATTTAATCTCGGCCGTCCATCCAAAACATGTGGATGGATGACCAGAGTTCCTCCCTATTCTTCCCTATGAAAAAAGGGGACCGTCCACTTTCAAAGAGAGATCTGAGCTCGATCGAGCTCAGATTGGATTGAAAATCAATCCACATCATCTAAACCTAATGGCAAGCACATCTAATGATCAAAATTCCATGGGATCAAAATTTCTTTTACAAAGATCCTCACCACATTGAGTTTAATGGTCAGAAAATGGCATACCTCACCGAAGGTGATCACCGGTGCTCGATTCCCTTGGATAAGCTTCGTCTGGTTGAGACGAAGCTTTGGTGAAAGTTTTAGCTCTTGAGGTTGAGTGGATAGCTCTATGGACCAACTCCTCCTCCTAGTGAGCTCGGCTTTGATTGAATTGAATCATCCCTTGCCTTTGGAGCTTGGGAAAGCTCGACTTGATCCTCTGATGGAGCTTGACAAAAGAATTTAGTTGATATTGAGTATTGGCTAAGTTCAAAATCCTATGGAGATCCCCTATTTTCACCTTGTGAAATTTGAGAAGATGAAGTTGGCAAGTGTTTGAGGGAGCTTGGGATTAGTGGGAAAAGACTCCTCTGGCTCTCTCACTCAATCGACAATGGGAAGTGAAGATTCAAATGAATTAGGGGAGTATATCTCCCCTTTTACAATCGGTCGAGAAAGAGCCATTTTGATCCAATTGAGCTTGGCGGGGTTTGTTAGGCCATTTAGGTTGTCCTTGAGTTTTTTAGGCTAGGGAGTGGATTAATGGGTGGCCATGTGCTCAAAACAAGTGAGAAGATTCCATGTGGCCATTTCAAGCCATGTGCTCGGTTTGGCCCTTGGGTCAAGTTGGGCTGACCCAAACCCATTGGGTTGGGTGCACCACCCTCCATAGGGTTCACTTGATTAGGAGTATCAAGTAGGTATGAAGAGGGTTTGACCAAATTCCAAGTGGAATTGACCAAAATTTGTTCTATGGCCTAGGGTAAAATGGTCATTTGGCTGATTTTTGAATTTGGATATGTTGGGTATGTTGAGAAAATAGGTTTGGCCAAGTTTCATTGGATTTGGAGTTCATTTGGTATGGTTTGGCTCATGTTGACCCATTTAGGTCAAAATGGGTCAACTTGGGTCAAGTTGACCAATTAGTCAAATTGGGTCAAACCAAGGGTTGGGTCAAGTTCATATGACCATTTGAAATGTTTTGGTGGCTTTAGTTTGATTCAATTTGGTTTAGGTTTGAATTTGACCCATATGACTTCATTTAGGTCATATGGGTCAAGTTGACCAATTTGACCCATTTGACCTATTTGAGCTAGGTCATGGGTAGGATTAGGTTTGGTTAGTCATATGAAGTGGATTGGTATCTTTGCTTCTAATCAATTTTGATTTAGTTCGAATTTGGCTCAATATGACCCTTTATGTCAAGTTGGGTTCAAGGTCAATTGGGCTAGGTTAGGTCTAGTTGGCCAATTGAGGCTTTATTCAAGTTCAACAAGTGATTTGAAATGAACTTGACCCATTGGTTTCAATCACTTTGGCTTAGATCAAGTTTTCACATATTTTGACTTTTTAGGTCAAGTTGGGTCAGCTTGGGTCAAGTGACCAATTGGGCTAGGTTAGGCTTAAATGTTGACTTGGTCAAGTTCAAACATTGGTCATGAATGAACTTAGATCAATGGTTTTAATCAATTTGGCCTATGGTGGATTTTGGCTATGTTGGGTTTCATTTTGTCTAAGTGTTGACTTGGTCAAACTTTAGGTTTGACTTGATTTGACTCAATTTGAGTGATTGATCATCTCATGATGATTGTTGATCATGATGAGAGACATAGGTGAGTTTAATTCAATCCAATTTAGTTAGGATTAGAATTTGGCTCATAAAGGGTATTTTATGTCACTTTGGGTCAAGTGAGCCTAAGTGGGTCAAATGGCTTGGTCAAAGCTTGATTTGAGTTTGATTGAACTTTATGGACTTATGATTGAAATATGAATCCATTTGCAAGTGGTTTGAAGTCAAATGAGTTTTCATTAATTTGACAATTTCATATTCAAAGGAAGAACAAGAATGGATTTGGGGTTTGATTTTTGAATTGAGTTTTGATTAAGTGATTAAAATTTGTATTTATATTTGGATTCATGATTGAGGGATTGATCGAATCATGAAGAAAAATCAAGAGTTTGGCTTGATTTGAAGTTGATTTGGTTAAGTTCAAGATTTTGACTTGAAAGGCTTAGGTTGGATTTTGAATGAATTTGAGTTTGATTTTTAGACGTGGTTTTGATTATTTGAATTTATATTTCATTTATATATGTGAATATAAATGAGAATATAAATGGGTTATGAGAAAATTTCAAGGATTTGAAGTGATTTGATCATGATCTAGGCCAAGTCCTTAAGAGGAAATTTAAAGGACTTAGAAAATTTTGGAGTTTTGGTTTTGATTTTTTTTTTTTTTTTGAGTTTAGTTTGATTGATTTGAATTTATATTTCATTTATATATGTGAATATAAATGAGAATATAAATTAGTTATGAGAAAATCTCATTAGTTTGAATTAATTTGAACATGATCTAGGCTAAATCTTTAAGAGGAAATTTAAAGGACTTAAAAAATTTTGGAGTTTTGGATTTAATTTTTGAGTTTAATTTGATTGATTTGAATTTATATTTTATTTATATATGTTAATATAAATGAGAATATAAATGATTTATGAGAAAATCTCATGAGTTTGAATTGATTTGAACATGATCTTGGCTAAGTCCTTAAGAGATGATTAAGGACTTCGAAATTTTTGGAGTATTGGATTTGATTTTTGAGTTTAGTTTGATTGATTTGAATTTATATTTTATTTATATATGTGAATATAAATGAGAATATAAATGAGTTATGAGAAAATCTCATGAGTTTGAATTGATTTGAACATGATCTTGGCTAAGTCCTTAAGAGAGGATTAAGGACTTAAGAATAATTTGGAATTTGATATTTCATTCATGGGTTTCAATCATGGATTTAAATCATAGATTTCAATCAAGTATTTCAATCATATGGCATTGATTTGAATTTGGAGAAAATTAATCAGGCTAGAATTGATTTAAGTTTGATGTTGATTTGATTGGGAGTTTGACCTGAAGGAAGGAAGGTGAGAAATAGTTCAAGCTAAGGGTGGGCAAATTTTCCTAACACCCCTAAGGCATGACCTATTCCTATGGCTAACTCTTCTAAGTCTCTAAGGCTAGGTTGAGTGTTCACTTAATCACTAGATGTGTCTTAAGACTAAGGAACTCTTAAAGTCTAAGAGAGGTCTTATGTCAAAGATGGAGGGGTTGAGAGCTCATCCTAAAAATGAGGTCAACAAGGGGCATACCAACTCATTGACCTGAATGGCGAAAGATCAATGTCGCCAATTAATGGTCGATACCTGATTAAGTATTACACATGATAACTACATTCTCGAGGTACAATAGAAATCCCCCTACAAAACAAGGGATATTTTTATGTATATTTATTTAGGTTGACATCATGCTTTACACCGAGATCCTTTAATAAATATATATAATCAATATGATAAAACATGTATGATTCTTTGGAGGAGCTATCCGAAAATGAGATCCAGCACAAAGCCTCAGTAAATGTAACCAAACAACATAAGCAGTAAAGTAACGTGTCTCAAGGGGAATCGGCCTAATCTTTCTAATATCCTTTACACCCGGGATGAATGGCCTATCATCGTGAGCAGTCGACTGGAAAAAACTAAAATGTCATGCAACCTAGTTAGGCTGATAGACGTCTATAATAACTGGCTAACCAAATCGATAACATAACCATCCTGGACATATACTAAAAAAGTACTCAGCTACTCTCAATGTCCGTCGGTAATGAAGCAATGAATATTTGTCATTATTATCAAAACTGTCAATGAGATCAACCTCTATCAAGTCAGATGGTAGACTAAATATGTATGGCTAGTGAACTAACAAAAATCAATCTATAACCAAATGAGGAGCAAAGAAGAACATGCGAATCTGCTCCATCTCCAAAATTGATGATGCTCGATATAACTTTAAGACTGTAGGATATCCTCGCTCTAAAAAGAATGATGGATATTCAAAATAAGCAAAGGCACCATGTATGTGGAGATGAACTCAAGCGTACAAGTACTGCCAAGGTAAAATCACATCTTGTAACTCTAGAGAATCTACCCTAGAAATCACCCCAATATCCTGTAAATCCTGGCTAACATGCTAGAGAAATTTGCTCACCTTGAGAAACCCTGCTTGTTGCTAATAAAGCACCTAAGCGAATTGATCCCTCTATAATGGTGAGTAAAAAAATGTAGAGTCATGTCACTACATATCCTGCTGAGAACTAATCCTCACTCAATCACTGTATAACTAGAGAAATCCCCCCTACTGGTAGAATAGGCTCCGCAGTTGCCTCAAATAAACAACTGTCATCAGAACACCCAATCGAAATGGATCATATAGTACTACTACAGTCTTCTCAAATAAAGCATAATTTTGTAAGAAACTATGGATCCATGCACTCACAGGTAGTGTAGCTTGTGATCATCTAGAACATCTTAATGTCCTGAAAGTCTAGTGATAGTGGCTCAAAAGATCAATATATACAGGTGGCATGGCTAACATACCTCGTCGATCACTATCATCTGAAGGCTGCCTATAGAATAACTCCTCATCAGACGTAACACACTCCTCATAATGGTAACTAAACACTGGAAGGCCTGACATAGCTTGTAAGTCTCAAAGTGTAACTATCAACTCCTTCGGGCCAGCCCAACAAGTGTTTCTACTAGCATCCCAGAACTCCGCTACTCCACGAGCCCAAGAAGAAGGCATACCTCCAAAATCAAATAAACACACATATACTACCTCATAAATATCAGCTATCCATAAAGTGTCTCTGTGAGCCTGCAAGACATACATAGCCCCTGTGACATATCCATGTGGAAGACTATGGATCCTGCCAACGAATGAATCTCAAAGCAAGTCCGACGAGCTCGACTGTAACTGGCAATGGCTCAGAAGTCTAAACTGTCTCGTTTGCTCAATGATGTCAAAAACAGGCTGTAAAATATCATAATATTCGGAGCTGACCTGAGCTACTATGCTATCCAGAGGATTGTAGTCCCTACATTTCAGCTTAATGGTAGCCACCCAATTTGCAGGATCCTCGAAAGCAAAAGTGTTTGAAGTACAGTCAAGTAGCATGGAGGATCATTCAAAGAAAACTGGTAAAGATCACACCCTCTCAACATATCGGTATGATGCTCAATCCTATCCCTGATATCAGCATCTCCACGAGGATCGTGTCTATCAATCTCCAACCAAATAGCCTCCTCACTAGGCTTAGTAGATGACAAGTCATCAGGTCTCCTCCTGCTGAACATCCTCCTATCAAGTGATCAGAAAAAATACATATAAGAACGCAAGTGACAGCATGACGAGACATAAGCATGAAAAATATAACGAGCTGCACTAGGAAGCAGTAATAAAAGAAAAAAAATCAATGAGGTTAATTAGCTCGCAACAAATACGATTCACATCATGTGCTTATCATATTTGTTGTAGGGGGGGCATTTGTTGACCTTCACATATGCTACTTGGGTTGAATCGAGCCTATAAGATGAATTTGATTGACTTTGAATGCTTCAGAGCACAAATCGGAGCTGAAAATGCACCAGGCATTGCTGAAATCAATCAAAATGACACCCAATCAACGAACGGACTACGCCATTGCATTTAGAACATCGAAATTGATCAAAATATAAATATTTCATAATCTAACGGTAAATTGATCAAGAGATCGAGCATTCAATGTGTCGACGTGCATATCGGAGTAGGGAAGCTGCAATGATATTCAAATGACCTCTGTTTGCAAAATTGAGTGTGTCGTTAGCTTTGAAACATCGAAACCTTTAAAATAAGACTGTTCATGCTCAATTCGAATAAGCTTATGTGAATGTAGAGTGGCTGAAAGTAACAATGCACATTTTTGAACTAAATTTGATCTAATTCGACCCTGACTTTAACCAAACGGCCTTTGATCGCAAAACAAACTGTATTGTTGAATCCAGAATGTCGAATTTACCTAGAAAGGACACCCATATTATGTGGGTTTGATTGCGGCAAGATTCCGCATAAATCTCAATGCAATCGAGCCGTACAAAAAATATGAGGAAATCATGTGTTTATTTTAATTTGATTAGATACAATTTTAAGAATTGATTTATCCTAAAATTAATTAAGAGTTTTCAGAGATACGATCTAAAATTAATTAAATTTAATTCCTTCCAAAATAATCACTAATTTTGAGTTTTAGATTTCAAAATCCCGCTAACTATTGGGTAAAGAAAAGGAAATTAATTAAGGGCTTTAATTAAGGGCATTAATCCCTATTTTCCACGACACTCATTTGCTCCTCTTCTTGCTCGGCTCCTCACACGCAGGCTCGATCCGAAAGCCCTTCCCCCTCTTCGTTCGATTTCCCCATAATCGCAAGCCTTCACCCACTCTTCCCTCACCCACAAACCATTCAAATTCCCTAAAATCTCTCGAGCCCTAAACCATTCCCTGGGATTCGAGCTTTGAAATCGAAAGCACTCGTTTCAGTTTTCCACGACTACCTTCTTTAACTAAGTTGACTAGGGACCACGACAACTCGAGATGACGGAACTATGGGATATAGATCGGTCGCGTCATCATTCCCCCAACTATCTGTTTCAAGTTAAAGGATGATGAATTTCATAAATCTAAATTTCAAAACTCTACGCTACTACTATACGCTACGCATTTAGTAATCTAACCACCACTTAATCGTTCTCTCTCGATTGGGAGGAAATTAACCATGGAAACCTAGAACCATATCTAAAATTCTCACCAAATGAGAACGAAAATCTCAGTAGTGTCTTATCTCCGCTCCATCGTCTAAAAAATTTCAACACTTAAATCATACTTTCTTCAGTGTGAGAGATCGGTGGCGAATTTTCAGAGCCCACATCAAGAAAATCCGCATCTAATATTTCAATATAATGCTTCTTTGTATATATTGAAAATAAAATTTCTATAGTACTTATAATTAATTTTCAAAATTATAAGGTCCATAACAAGATATAATAATAAATATGAAGTTAGTAGCAATGGTTAAGAAGTTATTTAATATTTCTCATTTTAGTTTTTTTTTTTAATGTGAATAGCTTCAAACTTTTTATATTTTTGAATTTCTTTATTATTAATTGTTGGCCGCTGCTTATGATCATTAGCTTAATTTTAGTTCATTTTTAGCTTCAAACTTTTTATATTTTTGAATTTCTTTCTAATTAATTGTTGGATTACCCCTATTTTTTATAATTGATTTTGGCATATGTATCAGCTCCATAATTTTAGTTTATTGAAGTATTTTGATTATATACTTTCAAATTTTTCTTCAAGATACATTATCAGAAAATTCATGCAACAAAGCAAGAATCTTAATACAGATTTATAAACATCAGTTCAATAATTTCAACAAATTTATAATCAAATTAAATATCTAAATAAGATGAATCAAATGACCTCAAAAATATTCAAATTTTGGATCAGATAAATCAAATCAAATATTTAAAATAAAATTAAAAATTTTGAGATATTAATTGAATAGTCAAATAATTTTAAAACTTATCTAATATCAAATCGAGCTTATCGACGAAGGAATCCAGTAAATTTAAAATCACTAAATTTTGAATTAATTATGATAGTTGATTGTTGAAAGAATACTTTATAATCAAATGAGCCTTAATTTACAAAAATGTCACTCTTAAAAATCATAAATTGAAATTAAAAATTATAAATTAAAATCCTTAATTAACACTTAGGCTTGGTTTGGGAGAGCTTTTTTAGTACGTTTTACTTTTGAGAGTCCGAATTTTTAATTTTGATATCTGTTTGAATAGTGTGCTTTTTGAAATTGAGTTTTAAATTTCATCTCACAAAGTTCGCTTTTAAATTTTCAAAATCAAAAGACAAATAAATTTTCAGGAGACTTTTAAACCATTTTAATCCAAATTTCAAACCAGTTCTTAATTCTCGTCGTTTTACTGTAACAAGACCGTAATCGCCGCACTTAGGTCGGCATGCATTGGGTAGGGAGTACATAAAATCGCTTAATTAAGTATTAAATCCCATTTTCCCACATTATCCAAAATTTCCCTGTTGCTTGCGTTTGTCTCAGGCCACACGAGACGCAAGAGGGAGTCGTCGGTGGGGACTAATCGCGGCCGCCGGGGGTTCGGCCGCGCACGAGTATCAGTGCGGAAGGGGGAATTGAGGCCGAGGGAAGTGTTTTCCTACGCCCAGGGTTGCCGTCTCACGGCTGTTAAGGGCGATAGGGTTTCGACCGGTTGTAGGAGTGAAACAGATATGGAATTTTAATCATATATGTTGATATTTATATAGATTAAGGGTGAATTAGTAAAATATTTAATTATAAATAATTAATTTGTTAATTAAGTTAAGATTTTGTTAACCTATAGAATAATATGTATGTTAATATATGAAAATCAGAAATATTATATATATATATATAGCATAATGCAATATTAGACGAAATTTGTTTAAATAAATCAAAATTTCTTAATTAATATTATAATTGCATGGATTATGTACTGCTTCTTAGCATATTCACTTAGAAGCATGTTTGTAACAATGTAAATTATTTATTTATTTATGTTTGCTTATCCAAAGATGTATTAAACATTTAATACTTAATGATTATTGCAATTATTAAAATATGTGTAGCTCAGAAATGTAAAGTGATAGAATCATGTTGGTAATATGATATGCACTTATCTGTGCAAATTTGGGATAAAAAAGTTTTCTATAGAGATAAAATAGTCTTCAATGTAGCTTTCGAGATAATCTACGTAATCAATAACCTTAATAACTATGCATTACACATTTCAAAGCTAAATCAATGATATATTAGTTATATCTATAAGTGTACAAACTATGTCTTCTTCTAAAATATTGTCAAGCAAAGTTTATAACTATTAGTCGTACAATCATGTTGATTATATATGATTAGTTTTATTTTATAAATTTTTGATTGATATGTATATTAATTCTTAATCTTCGGCAATTGAATTCTATATTAGACTTATTTATATTACTAGAAGTTTATAACTATTTTTATAAAAAATTTTCGATAATGGGATTACAAAATCAGAGAATGGGACAAGAATCAATCAAAGAACAATATATAAGTCGGTTGTACCGCAGTAGATGATGGTGAATGTCGGCCGATGACGATGAGCGTCGCGGTGATGACCGTGAAGATATTCGAATGGTGGTAGACGGAAATGCGGCGGTGACCGACGTCGGTTGTCAGCGATGATGACCGACGACGATAGTTGACGGCGACGATGGTCAGGCGTGGCACGGCAAGCCATGAGATGAATGCGATGATGAGATCGCAGCGATGACGGCAGCCGGGCGGTGACGGCAATAATGGTGGTGAGCCGATGAGTGATTGGAGGATTTTCAAGCTTTGTTCTTCTCTCTCTTGGAGTCTCCCTCTGAAGAATGAGCTATTTATAGATTGGGAGTGTCATTTAGAAATACATGCAAAATCGCCACTCCTCCATCAGATGACTCAAAATGATTCCCTTGATCATCTGATGTATTTTGTGTATTTGATGCTCAAATGAAGTCGGAATTAGGAGATCTTAGACTTGTTAGATTCTGCTCGTCAAGACTCTCGATTTGACTATAAACACTCTATGTTTAAGAGCTATTTAGGGATTTAACTGATATCCCAAAGTTTTCAATGATATTTTAAGTGTTTGATCTCAACTAGTTTCAACTGATGATCAACTTGCTTTTGATATCAAGATTCGTGCTTCGACTAGTAGGATTTAAGTGTCATATCACAAATAATGGAGGAAAATAGCCATTTCCAGCTTGGTGAATTCTGTCCCCACACAGCCTCATCCCTCCACCAAAAGGCATGAAATTCTTCGTCCCAACATTCATCTCAGATTTATCCTGCAGATAGATTACTAAGAATAAATTAATTTCAGTTTAAGCCTTAATTAATAATTAGAAATTCAATTAAAAAATATTTATATTATTAATAATAGATGCAATGTTATATTTAGGAGAATGCTCATTTTTCTCCTTAATTTATAAAATTATGATTGAATAATTGGATAAATAAAAATAATAATTGCAACAAGTAAATATTTTCTTAATTACAGGGCTACATTTGCCGGCCTTAATGTTTCATTAATAACCTGCAGAATTTTAAGCACTATATGATCATTCTTTTGTAAATTTATAAGTATTACTTCTGCTAAGTTTAGCTTACATGAAAAGTGAATCTCATAGATTTGTACTCCTCCCATGTAATTTCAGAATTTGGATCTTTCCTGTTCCTGATAATTGCATCATGTTCTTCCTATAGTTTTCCATTTTAAATCAGTATAGAAACTCTAATGACTATTTATAATCATCATTAATTCAAAAAAACTGACCGTTAATTCTTCCAAAACTTTTGGATGATCAACCAGAAACTTAACGGCGAGGCAAAGCGCTGGAGCTGGCGTCTCACTGCTTGCATAAAGAAGAGCAAACATTAAGTCCAGAGCCACACTCTCTGTTAACATTGAGTTATCATTCTTCAGTTCTTCGACGACAAAATCTAGGTAATCGGAGCACGTTTTCGAGGCAAATTCTTCCTTTCTGATAGTAATTTTCTCAACATTTTCATGACATTCTTGCGTCCCTATCATACGGTTTGTCATGATGATAATGATTTATATTATGTAAGCAGTAAGAATTGCTAATTACAGTTATATTTTACGTGCCTTCAAGCATTTGTGATAAGCAGTTCATGGAATGTTGATAGGGAAGGAGATGAGTCCAATAATAAAAGCAGAAAATTTTTTCTTCAGATCCTCTGTTGCTGTCGAAGCATCATAGCTTATTAAATTCCTTGCTATGACATTAAAGATCATCTACAGAAAATCTCTGTGTCAACTGAAGCCACAAGTGATATCCCCACCAAACTTGTCTTAAATATTGAACCATATCTGAATCAAATAAAAAAAAGTTAAGAAACGAACAAATGGAGAACAAAAATGGAGAAATGCTTATGTTTAATTGACCTCTTCATTCTGTTCTTAATGAAGGGATGTATATCAAATGAAGAACTTGGTGTAAAGAAATCCATGGTTTCACCAACAAGAGGTAAACCCATGGAACCAGGAGGAAGCTTTCTTTTTCCAATTGATCAAACAATAATTGTATGCATTGGAATTTTAAACTTTGTTAGATTTAAGTTTAACTTAGAAAAAAAAAATTTTTAAATTGGTGGAGATTGTTTTCTATTTATTATTATTTAATGGGATAAATTTCCTTTGTAATATGTTGGGTGATTAGAATTTCAATTCCTAAAAACACTTCAAGCAAAAAAAAATAATAATAAAAATAATGGGTGATGTAGATTTATGATTAGTCAATAGAGAACTTTTAATTTAGAGAAAAAAAAATTTTTTTTTTTTGGAAGAGGAGGAAATTTTACAAAAGAAGTTCAAATAACTCTATCATTTGAATTGGCTATAAAATTATTATGATATTCTTTTCTTTATCAAGTTTATTATTTTTATGTATATCCTCTTCAACTTTCAATCTCTTTCTATTTCTTTTGAAGTCATAGTTTTGAGAGATTTACATAAATATCATACTATTCTTAAATATTTGCATATATAATACTTAAATTATTATATTTATTTGCATAACAATAAATTCTTTAATATCACATCAAATATATTTCTTTATTAACTTTTTTTAAAGTAAAATGTATATATATATATATATATATATATATATATATATATATATATACATAGGAATTATTTGTATGTAAATTTTGTATTATTACGTAGACTTATTATTTATATTTATCTAAACTTAAATTTTGTATATGATAATTCTACTCTTATAAAAATTTAGGATCATCTACGTACATACAACACAAGTCTTATATATTTACATATCTAATACCTAATTTTAATATTTATATAATTAATAATAATAATTTTTAAATAAAATATACTTTTTATGTATAAAAAAAGTTTTATATATAAATATCAAAATTTAAATATTAAATATATAAATACATAATAATAAGGTATATTATGTATGTAAATCTTCTTAAAAAAAAAATTTCATGCACTGATTTTGCCTTATTCCACATATACTATTTATTTATTTATTTATATGTCTCTTTTGATAGCTGGATCGGACTCATAATTGAAAAACAGAAACTTGTGCTTCACAGAATTTTGATTCAGCCTAAGTAAAAAAAATGTTTTTTTATTAGAATTTATGTGCGTAAATATCTTGTTGACCTTTGTATAGAATCTATGACTAGTATATTTGTATAATTACTGACACTATATATATATATATATATATATATATATATATATATATATATATATATATATATATATATATATATATATATATATATATATATATATATATATATATATATATATATATATGAATGAGAAATGAGAATATTCAAAAAATTAATCATTAATTATTATAATAGAAATTTTTATATGAGATAAAAGCATAGTGCATTTAACTCCAAAACAATCTTCCAAATGGAATCTTTAATTGTATGCAATGAAGAAAAGATCATTTATAATTATATAGTATATTTAGACTAATAATGCTTATAAATTTAAAATTCCAAACAATTAAAATATAAATCTAATTTTTAATATGCTCAGTTTTATTTTATTTCAAGAGCTTATTATCAATTTCTGAAACTTAGCTTTAGTTCTATCTTCTCCAAGTGAATCTGCATCAAATCTACTATATTATATATTATCATATATTTTTGTCTTGTGGAGTACTCGAGCTTGAATTAATTGATTATTTATATAATTTACTAATAAAAAATAGCTATAATATAACTTAATTATTAAATTTTAAGATAATTTTAATTTATTATACATACATTATACTAATCACAAAATAAATTATAAACCCCAATAGCCAGATTAAAAAAAAACAAATAAACCGAATTTGCACAGAGAACCTTTCTAAAATCACAAAATAATCCAGCAATAAAAAAAAGAATTAAAAAAAAAAGAAAATAAAACTACTGTTATGTAAATTGTTTGTTCAACAGTTTCCACAAGAGTACTGAAACTCGACTGAAACTCGAAAATGTCAGCCTCTCTCTCTCTCTCTCTCTTTCACTCTCTCTCCCGTTATATCTTCAAGTTTATAATATAAAATCACTGTTCCAAAGCTTTCTATACAGAAATATGTCAAAAATTATGCAATCAGTCAACTTCTCTCTAATTATTTATTATATCACCTTCATGCAGAAACTGGTATCACCAATCAATCCCATCCAGTAGATCTCCCAAAAACTCCTGATCAAATTCTGCAAGATTCAGATTATCAAAAACTTCCTGCTTTACAATACAGCTGTTGCTGTTGTTGGCACAGAAAGTATTATTCATGGCAGCTGGTTTAGAAGCATCGTTGCTGCTAGGCATCATCACTCTCTTCATCTCTCTAGCCATTTCACCTGCGCAGATTCCCGACGCATTCTGCACCTGAGCTGAGACCTTTCCTGAAACATTGGGCGCAGAGATGACGCCAATCTCGGCTTTAGGAAAATCCTTTACAGAGGGTGAGGCTCCCTTGTTCATCATCTCTGGCAGATTCTGCTGCTGAGCTAGATGTTGCTGAAGGTTTTGAGTGGCCTGGGACTGGGAAGAGGGTTCATTGTTACTCAGAGGGGGTAGCTTTCCCTGTAAATCTCGTTGATGCTGGTTCTTGGTTGAAGCATATTGAAATGTTCGGCCGGCAGTGATCGAAGGACCACTGGGCTGAAATGGTATGGTTTGTGCCTGGTTGAATCCAGAAAAGGATGAATGATCAGAGTGCATTGGACTGTGTCCTGGATTTGGAGAAGAGTTTCTTAATAAGAGCTGGTAATTGTTCATCGGACTGATAGCCGGAGAAGAATTGTTCGGAAAGCAGGTTGATGAGAGGCTGTTTCCGGGATGCCGGCCGAGCGCAGAATGCATGGCCATGAATTTGTTCAGCGTGTTCTGGTCAGTGAGGAGATTTTGGGAAGTATCAGTCTGCTCCACCTTTATTTTCTGGGCTTGGAGCTTTGCTGCAGCTTGCTGAGTGTAATGCTTCAGGCTGTCTGCAAATTGGATGACAGAAGCAAAGAGCAAGTAGATGAAGAGGTAGAATTCTTTCTTTATGCTAGACTAGAAAGAAAATCGCACATGGTACAGACATAATTGAATTGAATAACACCACTTATTGAAATGAAGGATGAAGAAAATTTTTAAAATATTTCAAATAAATTCAAAATTGAGGAGTTGACGATCAATGAACTGCACAATTTGAAGCATTCTGGTTTTTGTTCAGAAATGGATCCTCAATGTAGTTCTCAGAGCACTACTATCGACGTCCTTTTGAAACAGATTACCTTCTAACTATCCTTAAGCCTCATAGATCAGACTGAAGTTTAAGATTGACCCAAAGAATACAAACTTTCTCAAAGACTATTCCAAATTAACATTAGTAAAACAGTGAAAATTCTAATATCTGCTAAAATATATGTCAATATCATACCTATAGGCCCCATCTTGTGCGCCTGGCTGAAGTCAATCAAGTCTTTCATACAGTTAACAACTTCAGATATCTGTCAATTGATAGGAGGATAGCTTGAAAACTCATACATAATAATATTTAAAAATAATTTGTTAGTCAGAAAATAAGCAATGATGCAGAAAAAAAAAAACTAAAACATCAATACTATCTATAGTTATAATTTCATCCTATAGTGACTAGGTCAAAAGTTTCGTTGTTCATGAAGAGCTTTCGTGTGTTCGTTAACTAAACGGAACACGAGCATTTCGCTCGATATATAAACGAAATAACACGAACAATCATTTGTTCGATCCTGTTCGGCTCGATTTAGTTCGAAATAAAAAATTATATTATATTATGTTATTATTATTATTATTATTTTATTACTATTATTTTTATTTATTACTATTATTTATTACTATTATTATTATTATTATTATTATTATTATTATTATATATACATACGAACACATTTACATATCACAAATGCAAAGCTTTAATGGTTAAAATTTTGTTATACAAAAAGATTGGCTCAATCCTCCCTCATATAGATCGTTGCTCGTTGTTGACACCGTGTTACTAAACGAACTAACACGAAATGACATTTCAAGCTCGATATATAAACGAGTCGAACACAAACAAAACAAATTTCGAACATAACAAAGCTCGTTCGCCGCTCGCTCATTTACACCCCTAATAGTGACAGTTGAAACTGAATTTCTTTCATCAACTTACATTCTTGAACAATTAATCCTTGATTAAACAGAACACAACTAAAAGTACCTGCAAGCATCGAACATATCTTTTGGGAAAACCTAGATCATTTAGTAACTGCAGCTCTACATTTCTTGCCAGTTGGCGCCCTGCCGACACAAACCTGAAGAAAAGAAGTGTGGCCACGCAAGCAGTCAGCTCAATTTGAGTGATTACTAACAATAAGACATGAAAGTGGGAATACTGGCAAATAGAAAGGATCACAGAAAGCATTCAGAGCTCACATAAATTTATTTGTCATGTAACAAAAAGAAATATTTGTATTGTTATGGCTTATGCATAGCAGGAAGCATATGAATCATGGATACTTCTAACAGAATGTCATGTAAATATGGTTATTTCAGATACTGAGACGTACTTGGATGCTCTATTTAATTCACCTCAGCTTTCATGTTTAAAATATTGCAACCAGTTTTTTTCCCACTCCCACAAAATCTGATCAGCTCAAATCACGCTCCTAATTATTATACCAATGTATGGTTTGAAAGAAATTGATGAGGGGAAACAGAAAGAAAGTGGTAATGAAATTATAAAGGAATTGAGTAAAAATTAATTTCAACCCATTTGTTTGGTTGAAGAAAAATTGAGTGGCAAAAAAATTTCTATGTTTGATCTGCTGCATTTGAAATGCAATGTATTTTGATAGTATATTTGAAACATACTCCCTAGTTCAAATCTAGTGTATTTGAAATTCATCAAATTTAGGCAAATTCTAAATACAAAGTTGGTTGTAAAGTGAGACCGCATGCCACCAGCTACCGCCGCCACAACATGCCTCCGACGTCCACCACTGCCCACTGGACACTACTACTAGACAGTAGCTATCCGCCACTGTTGCCACCCACCCACCGCCAACATGCCCAATCGCCAGCTACCATAACCACCGCTAATATTTCTATTTTACTTTGCATCACTTATCTTAACCAAATAAAATAAATAAATAAACTTCTACATTTATAGAGTTTTCACCTAAACAATCAATATTATTCCAAATACATTCATTTTATATGAAAATTAAAAAAGAGTGAGGAGTATGAAATAGCATGTATGATAAGAAAAAAAAAACAAGATTCAAGGATAAATCACATAAGAATTAAACTAAGTTTAACAATTACTTCATCATGAAATAGCATGTATGAAGTCATAAGAGGAATAACATGCAAATAAAAAAGTGTGACGAAGAGTCAAACAAAGAACAACAAGGTTGAAGATTCGTCCAAGGATCTATGCATTCCTAACAGAAGCCGATATGAAATGCAACCATGGATTTTTTTTTTTTTAAATCACTGGGGCGAAGTATATGGTTACAAGTAAAGGGAGGCCAAAAAATTAAAGGTATTAACTACACCCAACAACTAAGCATATTGACTCGCTATGGTGTTTTTCAACACAAGTATAGATTGAATAAAAAATCAGATTTAAAAAGATCAATGAATATATCGAAAATGCATATTATCTGCTGGCTAACTCACATGTTGCAACTGGCTTGCAGATCTTGAGCAGAAACTGCAGAAGAACCTTTTTCATTAACAGCAGTTTGATACTTATGTGCAGCATGCAACAACTGGTTCACCTGGAGCACAAAAAAAAAAAAAAAAAGAATAATACTCACTAACTTCAGTGAACCGGAAACCATTTCAATGGACAAATCCATGCAAAGGTTAGGTAATCTGGAAAGTGTCATCTAAACAGGGTATTTCAAAGAGTGAAACCCTCCTTCCAACATGAAATAGCAACACATAAATGACTGAAATAATCACTCAGGAGGTTTAACATTTTATAATGGTAGCAAATAAATGGCAGTTAAAATCAACTTTGAGCGTATAAAATAATATCAATATAAATGATGTGTTATGATAAACAAAAACATCGAGGAACATAGAGGCAACATAAAAAGAGAGATGAAAAGCAATTAGTTTCAAACTTAATATCTTAGAAAAAATCACAGATTAATCCTGTCTACTAAAATTTACCCAAGATCTTCAAAAAGACTTCCATAAGGTAGCAGTCTTGAAAACATCTGAGTGCACTACATTCCAAAATTAACCCACATTCAACCAAACAACAAAAAAAAAACCCAAAATCTCCTAGTATGAGCTTAATGATTGTGTCCATTCTAGAAGCGATAAACAGTGCTTGCTTTTGCATATAGGAAGCCAGTAGACTTTGTTTCTGTAGATATTTCAAGTTATAGGGCAGATACAATGAAATTGATTCAAATGCTGCCAAATTAAAGGATAGTGACTCTCAGTGGAAAGTGTAACTTCAACGAAGTTATGACCAGCCGGCAGCTAAAACAAAAGGTACCACAGGAACATAAAAGAACAAATTTAACTAGCAATACAGAAGTAAAATGCAAAACTAATATTAGTTTCAAAAGATACTTTGAAAGTCAGACCTGCACTTACAGATAAGCATTCTGTTATACCTGATTAACTACCATTCTTCGCGGGAGAAGTTCTTCATGACTGCGAGCACAGAATTCCCAACACAAAATCTAGAGAGAAAACAACTTGAAATATCAACATCAGTAAGGATTGTCTATGATGATGATGGATTGCTATAAACAGTGTCAACAGGTAAAACTGCAAAAGACCAAGCAAAAATAAGTTGCTTATCAAACACCTTCAAATCTGGAGTGAATATGATCCGAAGTTGCCCCTCCCGCACAACGCGACATTGCTCATGAACACTCTCTTGAACAGCTTTTGCATACTCCAAAACCATCATTCCTGATCGGAGCCTGCTTTCGTGGGGCATGTCCAGATATAAAAGTTCATCCAAAACCCCATGATCGAATTTGATTTGATCAAGCCGAGGAAGTACTTCATATGTAGCCTCTGTCATAATTCAAAATAGTTGAAAGGAGGAGAAATGGTGCGGTTGATGAAAACATTACTTGAAAATATTGATAATCTAAAGTATTAGATGTTAGGTAAGGGAAAACAAAATGAATCTAACTTGAGGATACACCATAATAAAAGGTAGCACATCAATTAATGCAAAGTACAAGAAGCACAAGAACTATACTACTTTTAGGTTTCAGAAGAGAAGAATTCATGGTTCTGCTGAGAAATTTATAATATTACGCAAGAAAAAAAAATTAAACACACAAGCACATAAATAAATGCATCCACACATGCACAGATAAACAAACCTAGCACAAAAACACACACTTGTGTCATTTGTCTGTGTATTAGAGTCTGTACTAGCGGATGGTAACAAGAACAAGAAGCACCCAGCATTAATCGGGTACAAGTGTTAGCTCACTGTTTCACTAACATCTGGAGGATAGAATTCTTAATTTAAAATGATCCATTGCAGAAGACCTTATCTTTCAGGGGTTGTTTGGGATCACTTTTATTTTTTATTTTCTGTTTTATGTTTTATCTTGTTTTGTTTATATTTTGTTTAAAAATAAAATATATTTGGTGGTAAAAATTATATTTAAAAACACTCAAAACATATTAAAGCTGTTTTGAGTTTTTTTAAAAACAATATTATTTATTTTTAAAAATTAAAATTAAAAATATTTAAAAAACACATCTAATAAACATGTTTTTAAAAAAGGTAGAAGTACAAACACAAAAAATACAAAAAAAAAGAAGATCCCAAGCAGGTCCTTAACATTTCAAGGAATATCTCGTCGAAACCTTCAAAGATCACAGTGGAGATATCAAAGGCTGGCGACTAGACTTAAACTATTCTAAAACATGGTTCTGTGATTTTAGAAGTGCACATTTACCATTTAGATGCAACATTGACTAAAGAGTCTCTGATGCAGGGTTATAGCAGCCTGGAGGGTTTGTGGTTCTTTAAATACCACAGAGAGCAGTTCGTCAGTTCTCTGCAACTTCCTATTCTGTGGAACAATAGAGATATACGGTCGCTAAATGTTGTTTTATTTGTCGCCGAATTGCTGATTCATGAGGGTGTAACAGAGAAATAAGAGAAGTTAGTTCAGTAGTACAGTTGGCTGCGATTCTAGTTCTATTTCATAGGTTATTACATGTGAGTAGTTTAGTTCTATTTCATAGGTTATTACATGTAAATATACTTCCATTCACATGGGCTTTGGTATTACACTACTGTTTGAATTTCTGAATTTTGGATAAGATCAAAATGGCGACTTCATCATCTGGAATTGGATTGGGCTGATTTTCTGTCAACCATATCTACTAATTTAGGGATGATGAGCCTATGAATAGATGTTATGAGTCATTGAATTGAACAACTTTGATTAAATAAATTTTCTTATTCTAGTTTACAATCTTATGCGACAAATTGGATAAACAATTTCTTCAAATGCGGTACAAATATGGCTACCTAATTTTAAAAAATCTATCTCATTGTATCAACATGAGGCTTACATTTCTTTTGTAATTTCTTTTTTATCAACTATTTTTCTACATAACTTATAATTGGTTTACAATCGCATTTGATTTGCTTGAATTTAACACAATTATGAATCTAGTTATCACAATTAAATTATAATTGCTAATTGATTTAGTCTGAATTTTTCATTGATTTTTTTCAAACACATCCAATCATTATATCATTCTTTAGATTTTACTTCTATTTATTATTTGCATTTGTAGAAATCAATTTATTCACTTATTTTACGATGTGTAAAATGTAAATAGAGTTTCTCTTGCATGATTTAAATACATTGCATTATTCTAGCTATATCGAAAAAGCCAAATCCAAAACTGTCTTACATCAAATTGGTATCTCAGTTATAAGTTGTGTCAGCATGCCACTCAAAATTGAGACTAGTTATCAAGGTAATTTAATAGACCTTGAAAAAGATGAGATTTTGACATGCTCAAAAAAGTCAATTGGTTGCATTGTTAAATAAACAAAATCGATTGAGTGATGAGATTAATATGATTAACATGTGAATTGATATTTGAAAGCTAATCAGCTACTTGCATGTGAAGCTAAAGTAGATTCTAATCACAATTATAAGCCCTTTTAATTGAATGTTAACACTAGCAGGAGATAAAGAAATCATCATAATAGAAAATTTAAAGTGGTCAACAATGATGCATATGAAAATCATAAATGTCAAAATTTTGATGTAGATAATAGCTAAAAAAGAAATAGCATAGTTCATGAAGTTGCCAACGTTATCTAATTTCCCTCGTTATAGGATAATCTAATAGAGCATACTGAACTTAAGAGTTAAAAGACAAAATAATGAATTACTTCAAAAGGGATTTTTAGGAAAGCATAATTTTTGTGTTGTTCATTCTTTGATTGAAACCAAGAGAAATTGGAGTTAGCATTTGTGTAGGTGAAAAAATCATCAATAAAATCACAATTAAATTTATATTTGTTATTTCTCACATTCTCACTTGGATGATATGTTATATATGATGAATGATTTTGTGATATTTTCTAAGAGTGATTCAAGAAATAGCTACCATCAAGTTCGAATAAGAGAAACTGTTGAACAAAAAATATTTTTAATAACAAAGATAAGTTATATAAATTATTTGTGATCATTTTAGCTCATGCAATGCATCAAGTACTTTCATGAGAATAATGAACCATGTCTTCAACCTTTTATTGAATTATTTATTATTGTTTCTTTTGAAGAAATTTCAATTAATGGCAAGATACAAGATGATCGTTTAGTAGATCTTAGAAGAGTATTTGAGATTATAATCCACTAAAATATACCTTAATTTGAAGAAATGCTGTTTTATGACTCTATTGATGATCTTAAATATGTTGTCTAAAAATAGACTGTTTATCGACTATTACAATGTTTGAGCGATTAATAAATGGTCAAAACTTCCAAATATACATGATATTAAAAAATTTCATGATTTGGCTACTTTTTTTAGATGAATCATTAAAGAGTTTAGTATTACCATGACTCCAATTACTAATTATATGAAGGGGAATTCAAATGCACTACATCTATTGGCTATGCTTTTAATGAGATCAACAAGAAACTTGCAAATGCGTTAGACTTTAGTTGAACTTTAATAAGTTGTTTGAGCTTTCTTATGATGCATTTGGAGTTTTGCATTGGAGAAGTATTAAGTCAGGAAGAATGTTTACTTGTATTTTTTTAATGAGAAATTGAATAAAATTAACAAAAATATTCAAACTATGATGGGTGATTCTATCTTGTTACGTAAGTCATTCAATATTGGAGCCATTATTTGTTACCCAAAGAGTTTGTATTGTATTATGATCATCAAAATTTAAAATATTTGGGTGCAAAAGAAATTGAGACATAAACATGCTAATTGAGTCAAATTTTTACAAGAATGTCCTTTTATCCTTAATTATGTCAGAACTAAAAAATAAAATTGTTAATGCTTTGAGTGAAGTTTTTGTCATCCTACAAACAATGTAAGTTAATATGATAGGTTTTAATCATATAAATGAAGAGTATGTCGCTTAAAAGAATTTGAAGAGATCTACCAAAATTAAAAAATAATCCATTTTTGCTTAACAAAAATTACATGTTTAAAGATGATTATCCATTAAGGTACTCGTCATTGTATTCATGGTTCATCTTTGAAGGCATTTTTTATTTTAGAACATGTTAGGGGCATTTTTGAACATTTTTGTATGAATAAAATCATTGCAATGACTAGAGGATAGACATTTTAGATAAAAACATACTCATTTCATAACATGTCATAAAATTGTTAATACCTCTTATTTTGTTGAATCATATTTTAAGAAAGTGATTAAGATGCAAGAGTTACTTAAAATAATTGTTATTGATTTAGTGTAAAATTCATAAGTTAATTCAATAAAGAAAACAAGAATGCAACTTAAATTTTCAAATGATTATTAGCTACAAAAATTGATGGTAGATTGCAGTAAATAAGTGCATGAGAAACCCATTATGTTGTCTAATAATGGATCATGCATTTAAGTAGTATTTGATATTATCTATGATTTAATTCACCAATCAATGGGTTCATAGGCATGAGTTTGTTTGAGATTATCAAAGGGTTTCAACCTAGAGAGATTATAGATATTATTGAGCTTCATATTGAGTCTATGCCTAGTAAATTTGCACAATATTTGAATGAATTGAATGAGGACATTTGCAAAAAAATCATGTACTAAATATGATAATTACAAGATTTTTGTTGCTATCAATATATAAGATATGTGAAATTTGAACCTAGAGATATGTAATAATGTGTTTACTTCAAAATGGCTTCAATCGAGAACTTTAAAAATTGAAGGAAAAAAAGACAATCATCTAAACTTTCACAATTCGTTAGAACTAATGCCTTAAAATTAAAAATTCTAGAAAATTCTTGTATTACTCTAGTTTTCAATATGTCTGATTTGATCTTATTTCATGATTCTATTGTCAATTCCTTGCATTCTTCTCACTTTTCATCTCCTCATAAATCGACATCTATTCATCTGTAGGATACGTCCATGCAACTCATTCCAAAGACTATTTTAGATGATGAGATTAAATCCAATCCTGATGGTGAATTTCAAAGATATCTTGCTCGTTAAATAAAAAGACTTGTTTTGTGATGACTCAAGAATTACTTTGGAGAAAGCATAAAAATCTATCTTGATGATTTTTTTTTGGGTGTAATTGTAGTGATTTGGAACATTTTTGTTATGACGGCATTGAAAAATGATGCAGTTGATACTTTTCTAATATTAAGATGGTCTAGTTTGAAATCAATCGGTTTGATTCTTAATACCTATAATTTCTAATGAGTTGCTCAACTTGTCAGACTCAAATCTTTTCAAGCCCAAAAGATTCATAAGGGGTTGCTATGAACTTATTGATTTGTAGTTCTTTGAAGACTAGAATATCACAAATTACAATTTTATTGTTCACCATTAGGATGTATAATGGAGAAAGCAATGGAGTTTGTTTATGGCTAGTTGGTTGCCACTCATTTAGTGAATTTTGTTTAGTGGGTTATCACATGTGAGCATATTTCTATTCAAAATGACATTGATTGTATGTAATTGTTTTAATTTATAAATTTCCTTTAAGACCAATATAAGAACTTAATGGTTGTTTTAAATCAAATTGGGTTGATCTTATGACAACCATATCTAGTAACGTAAGGATAAGGAGCTCATAAATAGATGTTCTAAGGTATGTAATCAAACAACTTCATTGAATAAAATTTCTTATTCCAATGTTCAATTTTGTATGCATAAGTTGGATGTGTCATTCCTTTGAATATTGTACAAGTGTAATGGCTTAATTTAAAGAAAATTATCTCCTTATACTAGTGTGAGGCCTTCTCACTTCAATAATTTCTTTAATCTAATTTCTTCTACATAATTATTATTGACTTTAAATTAATCTTTATATTATTTAAATTTGACACAATTGGGAACCAAAATTGGGGTGCTATTTTCAATAGGATGAGATTGAGGTAAGGTATTTTCAAATGGAATATTTCTTCATTTGTTAGGGGTATCGCATATATTTCCATGACCATGTAAATAGCTCTATGAACGAATGGATATGATAAAATTTTTATATGCAAAATTGATAATGATCATTCAATATTGTTGGAAGATCAAGATGCCTTGGGAGTAATAAAATTTAATATGTTCAATCTATTATATAAATAAATAGGATGTTAATGGATATACAATTATATAGCTAAAGTTGCATTAATAAAAAAATGGAGTAATTCAAATTATAAATAAATAAACACAAAATTTATAATACATAATATAAACTATTTATAAAATCAAAATTACCTTTTATGTAAAATAAAAAAAAAATGATTAGTAATATGCAAAAAGAACTAGAATAAATATAATACAAAATGGTAACAATTCAACTAGAGAATAAAATAAATAGTGCATGAAATAAAGGAGAAATATGAAAAAAAAAATGATTATAACATAAATGCATGCTTAATGAAGGGGATTTAAAAAGAAAAATATAAGACAAAACTCATGTCATCAAAATGAGAAATGATGAAAAATTTATCAGGAAATTTGGGGAAGGCTAAAGATCAAGATATTTATATAGAAATAACAAAATACATCATCATTTTCAAAATTTCTCTAGCAGAATTCAACGAATAAAATTTCAAAAACAAAATGAATGATCATCAAATGTAAAAAACTGAACCTTGAAAGCATGATTTTTCTTTTATATTAAATGAAATTTTTTTTTCTTCAAACTAGCAATTATAAAGCAAGATTTTTAACCCAAACAAACAATGAGAAAAAAATGCAGATGAAAGAAACATCTACTAGCATGTTCATAACATTTTAGAATATATATGCAATTAAACCTGCAGGTGCAATAAGCAAATACACTAAAAAATGAAGAACATACTCACCAAAGCCTTTTCCAGATTTAGAACCGCAGATACCACATTGCCATGCATCCTATACCAGCGAGATAAAATAATAAGTCTACTAATCAATCAAATAAAACAAAGAGAATACCTAAAAAAGTAATAAAGTTGGATAAATGATATATGACTTTTTGTGTTTTTTCAAGCATACATGCGAAAGTATAGAATTTAATGCATAAGAGTACTGCAGCAGAAGAAGCGTAATGTAGAAATTACAATAGACTGAATGTGATTGCAAGCAGTAAAACTAACCATAGCAGCTTGAGGAAAAGCACCAAAGGCATGATTTCCAGCATTATTATACAAAGAGAAGCACCATCTTTTCTTAGCTCTAGGCGCAAAGTATTCTGCCACAAATTTTCTCCAGTACAATATAGAATTGTCCTGTAGTTAGCACCAAATAACCTTAACTAATTACACAAAATGCTGCAGGAATTGTTACATAAGAAGTACAATAGAAAGGTTCAAAACTCACAGCAGGTCTATGGCTCTGGTGATACATATACTGCATAAATCGTCGGGCACACAAGCCACTTTCAAAAGGGGGCCTCACTGAAGACATTAGCTGGAGGGGGCTTGGCATAGGCATTTGGGGCCGCTGATGCATCTGTATCCGCTGCAATTGAGGCAACGACTGCATCATTTGCTGCTGCTGGAGCTGCGCAAGTCTCTGTGGCTGTACAATGGCCTGCAGTTGAAGGTTCTGTTGCCTCTGTAACATCTGATGCATAACCTGCTGCTGGCTAACATCTCCCACACTCATGTCCAGCCGTGGTCTCTTCTGAGCAGGTAACATTCCAGCATCCTGGACCATTGACTGATAGGTCGGACTCAAAGCAGCTTGCTTCTGAATCTGCTCATTTTGAGGGCTCGGCTGGACAATTGATGAACCATCCATGACTGAGGAGCCCGAAATGTTGTTGGATGAGGACATTGGTGAAGCTGGAAGATGCATATAGGATTCATCATTGATGCTGGAGCTGCTCGGAAGCTGCGGTCCACCTGAAAAAGAGGAATTGGCATCCGTGACCTGAGAACTCGCACCCATGCTGGGCCCAGATGAGTTTGCTGCACTATTCAGAACTCCATGATTCATGTCACCAGAAGCAGCATTACCAAGCCCAGAACGCGCAGTCCCTGACATGGAGTTAGCTGTTCGGACGTACCAAGTTCCTCTCTACACCTTCAAAAGAAAATGCCGACGCCAGTCACACCACCAAGACCCGCCCAAAGAAGAAACCTTTCTCGCACCTTACAAACCCTAAAACATAAGTGGATCGAAAGCCACTCGATCAACAGCAACCAAAAGCTTCCCTTTTCATTCCCTCACCGCCCTTCCATGCCAAAAGGAAGATCACCAATCAATACGTCAAAGCAATAAGACACGGGAACGATAAGTAAATCTTTCTTGATAACAAGATACAAGCAAAGAGGTAACCTTGAACGATAACTTGAGCCCAAAAACCTGAAACACATCAGCTCAAAAGAGAATCGTGAATATCAAATTTTAAAACTTAACAGAACAATGTCAAGGAACGAACCATAAAAATAAGCTGCAGATTCCCACCAGCTTCGCAGATCAAACCCTAATCCCACAAAAATCCACCAATTTCACAGAAAAAGAAGAAGATTTAATTCAAATTCTCACAAATAAAACAATCAGCTGTAAGGTAGATCAGAGATCGGGTGATAAAAGACAGTTTCGGAACGATTTACCGATCGACCACAAGCGGAGACGAAACGATCAGAAGAGAACGGCTTAAAGCTGCGAGCTTTGGGCGTTATATTCAGTCGCAGTCGCTCTCTTCCGTTATGCGTCGAAGATATTTTACCTTATAAGTTCGATTTACTCACCTGATTTTCATGAATCATGATATTAATATTAAAACTTCTTCCTTTATTTGATGAATTAAGCTTTTTTTTTCAATTTATAAAATAATTATTGAAAAATTATTATATTATACGCTTCTATTAATTCAGGATTGTGGACCACACAACAACCTATTCAATTTTTATAATAATAAAAATATCATTATTTTATTTAAAATAATATAATACAATAATGGCATAACAATAATAAATAAAATTATAATGGGGAGCAATATATAATTGTTTGTTAATTGATAAAAAATGGAACTCTGAAATAAAATATGATGAGATTGATGGCCTAATACTATCCCTTGAATAATTGACTTTTTAATATTGAGATATTATTAGGTATAAGACAAAGGAACATTTTAATTATTGAAGCAATTGAAAAAATCAAGTTTGATCATTTTTAATATATTAAACTATTTTGTTAATAATTTTTTTAAAATATTAGGTACTTGTTATATATATTAACTCAAATGACTATAATTTTTTTTTTGTAATTATTTATATAATATTATCATGAAAATTAATATTAATATATATATATGTTAAATTAATTAATATTAATTATAATTTTATATGATTTTTTAAATAATATTATATAAAAATACAAAATCTTAGGCATTATATATAATATTGATATGACACTAAAAATACTACTACCAATAATCTTGATCTTAAAAGCAGTTGAAACTAAGTCGAGATCAAAACTTAAAATATCATTTGAAAACTTTGGGATATCGGTTAAATCCAAAATGGTTCTTAAATATGGAGTGTTTATGATCAAATCGGCGTCTTGACGAGGAATTTAACAAGATCTCTTGATATTCCTTCATTTTGAGCATTCAAATAGGGAATCATTTTGAGCCATTCGATGGAGTGGTTTGGATTTTGTATTTAAAATGCCTTCTCTTTAATTTATAAATCATCATTTTCACGTGGGGCTAGAAAGAGAGCAAAGCTTGAAAATCCTCTAGCATAATCGACACTCGGCGGTCCGACCTCATTGGTAACCGCCGCGCCGCCACGCATCGTCGTCGTTAATCTCCATTAATTATTAGACCACTATCCGGCACCATACCGGGCGTGCCGTCTACCCGTCGCCGGTCATTCCGCCGGTTATCGCGATTGGCTCCATTGCCGGTCATCCCCGCCGACCGTCACCCGTCGGCCGATACCGTCTCCGGTGGACGCATCGATACCGCCACCTATCGGTAATGTTCATGACCGTCGCGTCACCATGTAGACCGCGTCAGATCGCCCGGCCATGTATCAGGCATCCGTCATCCACCATCAGTCATGAATCAGCTGTTCCATCACCAAGCGCAAACCATTGCATCATATGGTTATTGTTGTGGTCACGGGATTCTATTGTCAACCTTTCTCATCTGATTCGTAATCAGTATGGAAAAACTACTCAACAGGATATATTGGAAAATTTTTGGTGACCCATGGTTTTCCTCTTTGAGATTTTTCCATGTAAAATCACAGTTTCTTAAACTCTTCAAATATCGTATGTGTCTTTTTGAAAAAGTAAACTTTTATTCTAGCCAATTTTTTAATGACTATAAATATATAAAAAGATTTTAAAGTATGTAGCATTAAGGGTGCTTTTGGAGAGTGTATTTTAACACTACATCACTTTCATATTTAACAACCATATTTTAGATATATTTTGATAAATTTAGGATAAAAAAATTATAATTTTCAGCTTAATTTTATTACTTATAACATTAGTCATAAAATTTATTATTTAAATTTTATACAATAAAAAAATTTATATACATATCAACACAGTTATTTCTTTAATGATAATGGTTACATCAATGTTTGTACCCTAAGTGCCTTCATTATATGACATTGAAATTCTCGAGCATGAATCTTAAGAGAAAGGCAGTCAAGTCGAAATCAATCAAAATCAAGCACAAAATATGACTTTGGAACATGAATTAAACCTCTAAATGATCATCAAATATAGTATTTATAGTCAAATCTCTCGGGCAGATCTAACAAACCTAAGATCTCACAATTCACCTCATTTGAGCATCCAAATGTTCAAAATACATCAAATGATCAAAAGGAATCGTCGAGCAGATGGGGAGGAGTGGTTTGGGTTTTCCATGCCACTCCTCCAATCTATAAATAGCCCCTCATTCTCCATATGAGGGGGACTTTTGGAGGCCAAATGAAGAAGGAGAGGAGCCCAAGTGAAGGAGGAGAGGAGCCCAAGCAAGAAGGAGGAGAGAGCTCAAGCTTCGAAGATCCGAGCAGATCGCACCCCACGGTGGTTAACCACCGCGTGCCTCATGTGACCCCGTCAATCATCACCATGATATGGCTCTCAAAATACCACTAGTCAACCAAATCTTGATGTTGAAAGCGATGATTTTGGTGTCTACCGTCGAGATCAACATATCATTGGAATCTTTGGGGCATCAATTAAATCCCAAAACAACTCTCAAATATGAAGTGTTTATAGTCAAATCGGCGTCTGAGCGGATCTAATGAGCCTAAGATCTCATAATTACTTCATTTGGGCATCAAATGCTCAAAATACATCAAATGATCGGAAGGAGTCATCAGGTCGAGGGAGTGGTATATTGAATACATCTCAGTCTCTATACTCACTCCCTCACATGGAGGGGCCTAAATTAAGAGTGAATGAAACAAGTGAAGAAGAAGGAAGGCTGACAAGTGAAGAAGAACAAGAACAAGAAGAAGAGGAAGAAGAGTCCGTGAAGAAAGGAAGGCGAGGAAGAGAAGGAAGGAAGAAGAGGAAGTCCGTCGAGGAAGAAGAGGAAAAGTGAAGTGAGGAGAGAAAGCTCTAAAGCTTGAAGATCCAGAAGATCGCATATGGCCATAAAATTATACGAGCATTTTAGGAAGCGAATCTCGACATCATTATTATAAAGCGATCGTTGTTATTTATTGTTCAAATATTCGTAATCTGTTATCGGAAGATTTTGTACCTCAGGATACAGTGGAATCTTTTCTTGAGGCCAGGTGGTTTCCTCTTTTAGGTTTTCCGTTAAAATTCTGCATGTTCTCTTTAATTTGTGTGTTCTTTAATCATTAAGCTGAATTTAATCAAATACTGGTTTTCAACACGAAACTACCATTTTCTGCGTTTCCAACCAGTTGTTGTTCTGTAAATTCTTGCTTGCATTTCAAACACCAAGTTCTGCGTCTCGATGCCATCACTGAAGATTCCGGCATATACATAGAACATTTGAGGTGGGCCGTGATTTTTCCCTTTCATTAAAATTTCCGAGTTCTCTTTCATACCGTGCAATAGGTAAACTTCTCTACTCTGGTCTTTTCGCATAATTATATATAAAATAAAACATATTGTAAGGCATTTTAATGGTTGAAAATTTTGATTTTTAATTAAGAGTTTTTGGACTTAAATTTTTGAACATAATTTGTATGCATGAGTTTGTGATTAAATTTTCTCAAATATTTAAATAATAATAATAATAAATAAAGCATGCTCCGAAGTCCGCCGCAGTGCCAGCCGAGAGAGGGAATGTTGAGCAGTTGTCACCAAGTTCTAACAGTCCTGGCGCCAACACCCGCTCGCGTCGCCTCAAGCAGTCATCTTTTCGAACCTGCAGTGCGCTTTTGGACAAGCTCCATTCTCCATGGCGGCGGAGCCCGAATCCATTACCATCGCTTCCCTCTATTCGTCGCCCAAGACCGTAACCTGCAGGGAGACCAGCAGCTTAAGCTCTCCGTTCTTCGTTTCACTCTCGGCAAGTCCTCTTAAGCTTAACGCATTCGCAGACGTCTTCGATTTCTGAAGAAAAAATCGTTTTTTTTTTCTTGGGCTTCAGGGATACCGGGGTTGGACGAGTCCTATCTTCCCAGATGGATCGGCGTGGCCTTTGGGTCTCTCATTCTCCTTAATCATTTTCTCTCGTCTTCACCCTCCCCAGCTCAGCCTGTATTATCTTTCCCTGCGTACTTTGAATCCCATTCGATTTGATTCCTCTTTGCGAACTGTTTTTTTTTTTTTTTTCCTTTGCTTCAGAGATCAGAGGCTTTGGGTCTCTGCTTGGCTGCCTTCTCCACTACATTACCATATATTGGCAAATTTCTTAAGGTACAAAGTTCATGATCATATTTGTAGTTCTTGGTTTTGTTTCTGTTCGTAGCATGACTTCATGGTGCTCGACAAAATGCCAGAGCAGCATGGGTAATTATGTATTTCACGTAGAACATGTCGACTGTTGTCAGAATGCTGAAAATCGTCTAAGTAGAAGAATGATAGATGTTGCGGCTGAAGTGTTCGATGATTTTTCAATTCAAATCGCATATGTGATGTAATCATAGTTCACTAACTTTTAATTTAGATAAAATATATTAAAAAGGTGAAATACTTTTACAAATGTTAAAGATCACTAATATGAAATTTTTGCAAGAAATGTGAGATCAATTAAAATCACATGATGATCAAAGATCAAGATTTACACCACAATAAAAAAATCATGTTGTAATAAATTTGAAAAAATTCAATCACAAATTCTGCATATAAAAAGTAATAAGAAAAAAAAAATCATCAAATAGGAGATGTAGACCTCACATTGTTAACAAAGAAAATAATTCTCCCTAAAAGTTGTCTATTCACCCTCGCACCTCAATCAAAGAATTCATATCTGATGAGCACATACATTGTTAAGAGAAAAGTTGAAATTTCATCAAACAATAGATTTAATTTTGACATGACTCATTATCCCTAATCATGAGGCACCCTAAAAGTGAAAAATTTTACAAAATTCTAAAGTGTGATACAATACTAAAGCAAATCCATATTTTTAGCGCCTTTCTTAAGTGCCACAATACTAAAAGTAGAAAATAATTTCAAAGCTGATTACAATTAAAAATTTAAAATATAACAAGTCTTGTAATATCTTGCTACAAGCCCTAATCAAACCAAGTCACATAATCCATTTTCTCACACAATTAGAGATCATGGATAAGGAGTGCTACTCAACAGGTTTCTCTCTACATGCTAGTCATTTTTATAACAGCTTTGGGTTGTTGCAATCTCCTTTGACCTCTGATTTATTTTTTTGAGTAAATTTAGACATCAATTTAACGTCTAAATTCCATCATAATTTTTGCATCATATTGCAATTTATGCTTTATCAGATGGGGATTTTTACTATCCCATTGAAACTTTTATCATCAATTTTGTTAAGATATTATGAAGCAATTCACCCAATTTTTCTTTCATGCACTAGTTTCACTTAGAAGGGAAGCTGGCTTAGTTCATGGAACATAATGGATAGAATTCAGTTTATGCATATAATTATTAAAATAGCCCCCTTTTGTTATTTGATATATCCCTAACAATAGTGACGATCAAATCTTTGGAAGTTTGTTCGTTGATTGGTCAATCATTGACACATAATATATCTATTTTTCTTTTCCTCCCCCTCTTTTTCCCTCCATCCGAATTTCTAAGGAACTAACATCGCTTGATTTTATAATCATTATAGGCTCAAATAGGCCTTCATGCTTCTTTTGTCATAAGCTGGATATTTGGTTGAACTGAGCAGGTAAACTAATTTGCAGTTTATGTCACATAAGAGGTTATAGCTGGGATTGTAATAAACACCTATTTCATGAATTGTCATCTGAATTTTCTTCAACTTGAAGGATGACTTCAGATGCATTCATTCAAGAGCATATTTTGGGGGGTCATAACCACTCAAAATGTTCCATGCCTTTATACATAATAGATATATGTTAATATACTTTTTATACCTGATGTTTCTCACTGTAAACATTTAATTTGTCTGCGAAAAATTTTACTAATTTATATGCTGTCATCAAAAAAGTTGTTAGCTCCGCCACTACATTCAATGTTATTAACATTTAGCAGTATAAATTTTTCTCAACGTATTAGTATTGACCAACACAATTTTGGATCAGTACTTATCAGTTGGCTGAGTGTAGAAGTTAATCCTTTCTTTACTAAACGTTTTACATAAAAAAATGCGTATGTTAGAATTGGTTGCTGCCGGTATTAATGCACCTACAGTTTCATTTTGCATTCTTACGTATGGAACCTTGCTGCAGGGAGAAAACTCAGTGGACCGTTCAAATTTACCAGATGGAAACCAACAGATATTTATCATGTCTGAAAATCTCTTAGATCCTCAGAAGGAAGATTTAGCATGGGCATCATATGTTATCTTGCGCAATACAAACTCCATGTCAGTGGTACTGCTTCATTCTTCAGACGACACTAAGTGAAATATATAACAAATATGATTTGTGTCTGAGATTTGCCTTTGATGAACAAACCGTAAATCTAACACAACTTGTTTCGCCAGCTTATTGCGGTCAAAGATGCTTCTTGTGTCCGTGGCTACTGGAATGTGCCCGAAGGTATTTCAAAAGATCAAATAATCGAATGGCTGATAAAAAAGTTTGAAGAAATGGGATTTCTGGAACTGAAGGATACTCTCTATTTTCCACAGAGGCCAGGTAAAATACCTTGTTTATACCTTATGAAGATTTAGACAGGAACTAAATTTTCGTTTATAAAATTGGAGCATAACAAAATAACTAATGTCAACACCCCTACCTCCCTCCTCAGACACCCACATATTCACACATGCGTCCATTATTTTCTTCGTTCTGCTATATGTCCAATTAGCCTTATGGTTACTTTCTTCAATAATCCTAGTCATGTTATTATGATTACTATAGAACCTGCATGTCGAAGTTCAATATTATTGCAATACGTTACTAGACTAGAAATTTCATGATCATAATTTTTTGAAAACTTTCTCAACTATTGTTTGATTAAATACATTCTCTTGAAGTTTTAGAATATACTCTTTAAAGCATTTTTGTGTGTTACATGGCAGGTTTCTTTTAAAGGTAACTTAAGCATTGCTGTATTCTGCATTCGCTTTTTTCTCGAAATTATACTCCAAAAATAATTAATGTTCTTTGCAGTTTTCTTATGACATGAAAATTTCAGCAGATTCTGTATTGCAGCAAATGCTGCCCAGAGGAACACTTTCTCTACTCGTACAACCATTTTTTAGTGATGCTGGTGCTTTGGTTGATGCTAGAACAAATATTGAAGGGTTCGTGTTGTTGGCTTCTAGTGCAAACTATGCATATAGTGACAAAGATATCGCTTGGATTAGAGCAATTTCAAACAAATTTAAAGGTATGAGTACTATTAACTACCGTCAAGGTACTGACCCTTTTTGCTGATACAAGAAACTGTTTTCGATATTTAAAGTGTCAGGAGTAGGTTTCTATAGAATATTTATCTGAGGCCATCATACTTGAGTCTGCATCAATTTCTTGGCTTAATGGACGCTGTTTGATAAAACTTACTTCTATGTTAGTTAATCAAATAGTTATGTGATGCTACTGCTGACATAAGAAGTTTTATCTCTCAAAGTCCCTATCTTGTTTTTAATTTTTTCTGGAAAAAGCCCAGTTAACTATGTGGTGAGCATATAGGTCACTGTAGCTGAATTTCTTGGGTTTAATGGCCACTGGCCAGGTTATGTACAAGACAGTTTGACGCCTTTGATTAAAGCTTCAGTTTCACTTCGTGAAGTGATCAGAAATCTGCATTCCAGTCTTCTTCTTAAATCCTCTCTTAAAAAATGCATTACCTAGTTCCCATCTCATTTCAGAAATTAATTAGCTGTCCATCCATTTCAACTTGGCACTGACCCCAGCCATTGATTTATTTTTCACCCGTCCCTGGTACCCTTTCTCTCTTTCGGGTTTGTTCGAATTAAGGTACTTGAAGTGCTTGTTGAATGGGTTTCACTTTTGTTGTTTATAAATGAGCTTTATTGTTGGGTTTTGTTTTTAAGGCGTGCTATTGTATCTAGAAAATGATGTGAGCATTATAAGAGCAATTACGAAGAATAATAATAAGTAAATAAAATAAAATAAAAAAAGATAACATGGTGATCAAAAATACAATATCCAAGCAGTCATGAAGCTACAAATGAAGCCTTGTGATCATAGTGGGGTGGGGAATATTTTGTTTTTTTAATTCATGCTCCATCTAGTAAATAGGATTTGAAACTTTCTATCACTAGTATAGAGGCATAATTGTCTTGAGTTCTATTGAATGATTTGATAAAGGAGTCATCCACCAAAGGGGTTGGAGGTTGAATTTGAACATTTGATTGTACCCCTGATAGTTAGATTTCCGCAACTACAAATGAACATTGAAATAATTTGAGAATTCATATCCAAAATTTTGCATGAATGACAGTAAGATGGGATGTCTTAAAAGTAACCCTCTGCACAATATAGATGATGTGGTGTCAATCCACACCTCATTTTTTAAATGAGAAGTAATATCCAAGTTCGTCAAAACTCTAACCACAGAAGACCTAGAAAGATGGGCAGTAGGACCATCCACTTGCAAAAATTTTCTAAATCTAAAACTCAAGGAATATAAAGTGGATTAGTTAAAATAACATAGTTGAATTTATGAAAATGCAATCCAAAAAAGATTGATAGGAGATTTTTTGAAGGATTCAAAATGGGGAGGCTGCCTTAGCATAGGCATTGTGTAGTCAGACATTGTATGAGCTTCGAGAGAAAAGTTTAGTGGAATATGTTTCTAAAGATAGCATGAAGAGGGCCAATAAACCCAATAAAATTGTTGCCCACCAAATATAAATAAGATATGAATTTTTAATTATTTATAGGTTGGGTCGGCCTAAAGAGAATTTCTCAATAATTCAAATCCAAAAAGAAAGTGGTCTAGGAAGTGTAAAGATCTGATCATGAAAGTTGAGAGTAAGTTTACCTTGGTATGTGAAAGATTGCTTTTGTTTAAGTACTACTATATCTTGGTGAAAAAATAATGAAAAATAGTTAAATGAAGAAGAATGTAATCCAAAACATTCAATCTACCATCTATATTTACAAAGGAACAAGATGGGTGGTATTTGTAGGGCATTTCCCAATGGAGAGAACGTAGGAGGAGCTTCAACTAAGCAAGGAGGCATGAGAGATAGGAGGTGAGATGATTGGGATCTAATTGGTGGATCAACCATAACCATAGGTGCAATCCTATATTGGAGAAATGGGAGTCAGATTACAGATCAAAGGGAGGTAGAGCCTGCATGTGGTGCACAAAGAGGACGAGGACACAAGTTGAAAGAATTTGGAACAAGGAATTAAAAAAGTTGTCTAGAACCAAAAAAAATTAATTCACAAGCAAAAAAGAAGGCTTGGATGAAGCCCCACTCAGATGAAAAATGTGCTCAAGAATAGTTGAATCAGCCAGTGGCTAAGCTCACAAAGCTATATCATAAATAAATAATGAGTTAAATTGTGTTCTAACTTAGTTTATTATCTTTAAGCTTTTCAAAAAAGTTTATATTTATTCAATTTATAACTTGAATGAACTTGAATGAGAATTATTGAACTTTTTAGAATTTTTAGATTAATTAAGTTCTAGAACTTTTTAGAATTTTTGAAAATTATTTAAAGGGATAATTAATGAATTAATCCTTAATTAAGAGGGGATTAAGGAAAGAAAAAGGAGGTTTAGGGAATAGCTTAGGAGAAATACCTCAAAATTATTCTATAAAACCCCTACTTATTGAATCTAACTTTAATCAAATTTAATCATAGGATAAATCCACTAATCACACCTTAATTACCCTTAATTACATGAAAGGGGTAATTAGGGAATGAAATAACAATTTTTCTAATTAAGGCCTCAATAAATCTTAAGAAAATTAGAGGAGACAGAGGTCATCCCCTAAAATGAACTATAGAAATTTGAGATCAATTGGTGATTTAATTAGAGAATAATTAGCTAATTAAAATTTTCAAAGAAATCCAAATTCAGAGAAAAGGGAAATTCAAAATCTATTGAAAATATTTTTAAAATATTCTAGATAGAATTATCTATCAATAGCATTTTTCCTTTTATTTTTTTGATTTTTATTGAAGGAGTTATGATTTTTAGAAGATTTCTGAATTAATTAGGAATTATTAAAATTCCTAACTAATCCCTAATAATCGACCTACGCACACGCATGGCCATCGTGCTTTACACGTGTCACGCCGTGAGCCACCCATTTAAACATTACATCAAGGGGCGGCTGGCGGCGTACGCGCTAATATCCTTAGCCGTCCGATCAAAGATCGGACGACTAAGGATATACCCGTGGTTTATAAAACGGATAACGGATATATAAATGTGGGAATAATCTCGGTCGCCCATCCAAACGACGCGGATGGACGGCCAGAGATTCATCCCTACCAAAGCTCAAGAAGAATGAGATCCGTTCACCTTCTAGGCTCTGATCCGAGCTCGATTGAGCTCAGATTAGGCTAAAATTTAGCCCACACCTTCATCATGCAATTGCCAATACATCCAACGGTTAAGATCCTATGAGATTAAAGTTCACTTCACAAAGGACCAACACCTATGAGAATTAAGCTCGGAAAATCACTAACTCCTGAGAGGTGATCACGCATTCTCGGAGGAGCTTGTGGTTGAGACGAAGCTTTACTAAAGTTTTGAGCACCTGAGGTTGAGTGTAGAGCTCTATGGACCAACTCCTCTTTAATCCCTTTGCGGCTTTGATTGAATTGAGCTCTTCCTTGCCTCTAGAACTTCAGAGAAAGCTTGGGCCAATTCGACTTAGCTCTTAGATGGAGTGTGCAAGAGCAATTGGAGATTAAGTGTAGAGAAAATTAGCTATTGGATCGAGCTCCCTATTTTGCAAAAATCGAGAAATGCAAGATTCAAATCCTCTAGGGACCTTGGGGATTGCTAACTCTTCTCAATCGAGTGTGAGTGAAATGTGATTTCAGTGAATTAGGGGGAGTATATCTCCCCCTATGGCAATCAGACGACTGACCCATTAGTTATCGTTTTGATCCAATTGACCATATGAAGTGAGCTGTTTAGGCTGTTTGATCATTGCACATGGTCGATTTGGCCAGAGGAGTGGAATTCCAACTCCCCATGTGCTTAGGGAATTTGAAATTTCAATTTCAAGGCTAAGGGTCAGGTTTGGTCCATGGGTCAAATGGGTTGACCCAAATTCATTGGGTTGGGTGCACCAATCACTAAGTCCCTTTGAGCTTTTAGAAAAATCTCAAGTGATTGTGAAGAGTGTATGACTAAAATACCCATGGGCTAAGCCAAAATTTGTTCTATGGCCTAGGGGTTAAATAATCATTTTGCTATTTTTTTCACTTTGGATATGTTTGCTATGTTGAGAAAATAGGTTTGACCAAGTTTCATTGGATTTGAAATCTATTTGATAGAGTTTGGCTCATGTTGACCCATTTAGGTCAAAATGGGTCAACTTGGGTCAAGTTGACCAATTGGTCAAATTGGGTCAAACCAAGGGTTGGGTCAAGTTCATATGACCATTTGAAATATTTTGGTACCTTTGGTTTGGTTCAATTTGGATTAGATTTGGTTTTGGCTCATATGACTCATTTAGGTCAAATGAGTCAAGTTGACTCATTTGACCTATTTGGCCTATTTGAGGTAGATCAAGGGTAGGTTTATGTTTGATTAGTCATTAGAGGGGATTGATATCTTTGTTTACAATCAATTTGGGTTAAGTTCAATTTTGGCTCAACATGACCCCTTTAGGTCATGTTGGGTCTAAAGGTCAATTGGGCTAGGTTGGGTCTAGTTGGCCAATTGAGGTTTTAGTCAAGTTTCACAAGTGATTTGTAATGGACTTGATTCATTGGTTTCAATAAATTTGACTTAGATCAAATTTTGACACATTTTAAATTTTAGGTCAAATGGGTCAATTGGGCTTAAGCTCAAATGTTGGCTTGGTCAAGTCAAACATAAATGGAACTTGAATCAATGGTTTCAATGATCAATTTCTAGATTTTGGTTTAGTTTCATTTTAGGTTAAGACTTTGGTCAACTTAGTTTGATTTGGTTTGACCCATTTGATTGATTGATCATCCCATGATGATTATTGATCATTATGAGATATATGAGTTTTCATTCCAATTTTGGATTAAAAGTTGACTCATGGATACTTTAAGTCACTTTCAAGTGAACCTAAAGTGGGTCAAATGGTCAGTTTTAATTTGAAGTTGATTAATCTTGTATATTAACTTATAATTGAAATATAAATCCATTTACAAGCAGTTTGAAGTCAAATGGATTTTGATTTATTTGAAAATTTCATATTCAAAGGAAGAATATGAAGGGGTCTTGGGTTTGATTTTTTATTTGGGTTTTGATTGTTTGAATAAAGTTTAGATTTATATATGAGTTCATGATTGTAGGATTGACTGAACAATGAGAGAAAATCAATGGTTTGGCTTGATTTGAAAGTGATTTGGTTTAGTTCAAGATTTTGGCTTGAAAGGTTTAAATTTGATTTTGAGTAGGTTTGAGTTTGATTTTTAGAGTTAGTTTTGATTGTTTGAATTTATATGTTATTTATATATGAGAATATAAATGAGAATATAAATGAGAATATAAATTGATCATGAGAAAATTTCAAGAATTTGAAAGAGCTTAATCATGATTTAGGTTTAATCCATTAAAGAGAATTTAAATGATTTAAGAAGATTTTTAATTTGAAATTCAAATTTTGAATTGAATTTGATTAATTTATATTCATATTTCATTTATATGTGAGAATATAAATGAGAATACAAATAAGTTTTGAGAAAATCCCATGAGTTTGAAATGATTTGATCAAAGTTCAAGTTAAATCCATTAACGAAAAATTAAGGGATTTAAGGGAATTTCAAGCATTTTAAATTTGGAATTTAATTTTTTGCCTTTGATTGGATTGATTTATATTTATATTTCATTTATATATATGAATATAAATGAGAATATAAATAAGTTTTGAGAAAATTCCATGAATTTGAGTTGATTTTATCAAGGTTTAGAGTTGATTTTGGCTAAGTCATTTAATGAAAAATTAAAGGGATTTAAGAAAATTTCATGAATTGATTTGAAATTTTGAATTTGATTTGATGAGTTTGAATTTATATTTCATTTATATATGAAAATATAAATAGATCATGAGAAAATTTCGAAGATTTGAATAGATTTGAATCACAATTTTGGCTAAGTCCTTAAGAAAGGGTTAAGGATTTAAGAAATTTGAACATAATAATTTTTGATAAAATTTGGTCATGAGTTTCAATTATGGATTTCAATCATGAATCTCAATCATGGAATTAAATCATGGAATTGATCATGAAATTGATTTGGAGTTTGACTTGAAAGAAGGAAAGTGAGGAAAGGTTTAAGCTAAAGGGTAGGAAATTTTTCTAACACCCCTAAGTCATGGCCTATTTCTATGGCTAACTCTTCTAAGTCTTTTAGGGCTAGGTTGGAGTGTCCACCTAATCACCAGATGTGTCTTAAGACGAATGAACTCTTAAAGTCTAAGAGGAGTCCTATGTCTAAGATGGATGTGTTGAGAGCTTATCCTAAAAATGAGGTCAACAAAGGTAACAACAAATCGGACCTGGTGGTCGCTTATCGGTTATGACAATCATGCTAGAAATGGTCTTACATCTTTCAAAGCGGAATGTCGGGATAACGCTTGTGACAAAACAGATTGAACGACTAAGGCTACTGAGTGAGTGCACTGGGGATTTATCTCAACTCAGGTAGTCAGACAATTCCTATAGGGAGTTCTGTTGACACTGCCCTAAAGATAGGATGCCTGCTTGGGAGAAGGGGCCCTTTGGGGGCTTGAATTCCTAATCCACAAGCGAAAATTTTGTTTGTTTGTTTTAGTTTGTTTTGTTTATCATGGACCCTGTTAATTTGCGAAGGATCAAACTGAGAATGAGCTTATATCAGTCTAGACCTATCCCAGATTTATTGAACCAAGAGAAAATATGTGCATCCGCTGAACAAATTCTCCAACCACAGGGGTGGCTACTAGGAAAGGGGAAATGTCCAATCCAAAAGTAACGGGTGTGTAAATGGGCGAAAGGACTTGATCCAAATAGAGTGCTCACGGGGATGGGGTGGTAAGGGCTTAATCCAGCATACAGAAGATGACATGGCTAGTCATAAATTCAATAGGTGATTTGTCCCACTGGGAGAAAGCACATGGACTCATATCACGCCAAGAGTGGTGTACTCAAGGTGAGTTCTTAGACATATTGAACATCAACCAACTTAAGGTGTCCATCGGTTTTACAACAATCGACTAGGAAGAAAGCTTCGAGACTCGCATCTTCCTATGGGGCTACGGGATAGTCGTGTTATTTCGGCGGTGCTATTCGACTAGGCGATCTTGAGTGAATGTCACTGGGGGACTTAGATCAACTCAAAAGTAGTCAAGAGGAAAGGAGCCTCTGGGGGACTTATCCTAAGCCTCAAATATACTCGACTTAGTTAGAGCATGGTGGCTAGTTCAAAAAGAAAGCATGAGGACTCACATCTTCTTAAGCAAAGTCAACATGAGGCAGTTTACTGGCTAGGCAGTGAAACATACCATACTAATAAGACGCTTTTTGATTTGCAATAGTCAAGTTAGGAAGAAAGCGTGGGGACTCACATCCTCTAACAAGTGACCACTGGGGTGACATATTAGCGAGGTAACATGTAGACTCGACCTAGAGTAGCTAATGAGTGAGTGCCACAAAGAGCTTGCTCCCATATCAAAGTAGCTCGAGACAAAAGATTTGTATTTATTGTTGTGCATGTGTTAAAAGGAATAGGACGCCTCTGGGGGACTCTTACACCTACCTTAAAACACGGGGAAATATGAAATGATGCCACAGATGACAACACGAATTCCCACTAAGAAAGGATGTCACTTGGATTCTCTCACACCTAACTTAGTTATGCTAGTCGAAATAGAATGCCTCTCGGGTTCTCTCGCACCTATTCTAAAAGCATCAGGAGATTGTGTTTGTGTTATTAAAAAGGGATAAGATGCCACTGGGGGACTCTTACACCTACCCTAAACATGTCACGATGGATTTGCAAGACAAACAAACAACACTTCGAAAGAAGAGAAGATTTGATGAATGGAATCAGATTTTGTTCTTTTTATTAATGATTGTTTTCAAACAAGTTTTGTTTTATGGGTAATATTTTTTTAGATAGAGTCCATTAATTGGAAGCATCGGGTGTTCCCCTTTTCAATAAGGCGATAAGATCCTCCTTGCTTAAGCCTTTATGACATAGGGTCTTCCCAAGTGGGTTCAAACTTGCCTCCCATCTTTCGACGGACAACAATTGGTGTCATTAGAACTAACACAAGTTCTCATACTCAGAAAGACCTAGGGCGGACCAGCTTGTTGTGAGCTTGAATCATTTTGGCCTTGTGCAACTTGAGATTTTGGCACGCCCGCAGGCGACTCTCCTCCAAACCTTCGAGCTCTTCTAATCGCAACTTGGCATTCTGCTCTGTGGTGATTTTGTTACCCAATGCTATCCTTAGTGACAGGAGTTGAACTTCTAAGAGAAGAACGTCTTCGGACCCATACACTAAGGAAAACAAGGTAGACTGAGTTAGAGTTCGATATGTGGTACGGTAGGCCCACAAGGCTTCAACCAACTGCTCATTCCACTATCGTTTGTTGTCATCAAGAGTCTTCTTCAGTATCTGGATGAGAGTTTTGTTGAATGCTTCTGCTAAATCATTAGCTTTATGGTAGTAGATGGTGGAATATCTCTAATCTATACCGTGTCTTTTGACAAAGCCGTTGATCGTCGTACTTTTGAATGCAGTACCATTATCGGATATAATTCATGAGGCACACTATATGATATGGTTCTGAAGCACACTATGGATGACCTCTCGAGTGGGATGGCTTCTTGGAAAAGTAGTCGGTGGCAGCTAAGATGAATCAATGCCCCTTGGAAGAAGGAGGATTAATCGGACCTACAATGTCAGTACCCCAACACTTAAATGGCCATGAAGTCAATGTAGGGTATAGAATGTTGGGTGGCTGGTGGAGGATCACACCGTGCACCTGACACTGATGGCATCTCCTAGCTACGTCCATGCAATCTATGATCATAGAACGTCAGTAGTATCCAAGTCTTTTGATCTTCGACTCATCTTCGGACCGGACTGATGCGCTCCACATAGACCTGAGTGAACCTTGATTACAATGCCACGAGCTTCGTGTTTGTTTAAATAATGTAACCATATTTGGTCAAATGACGTCAGTACAAGGTGCCATCAACAAGAGCGTAGGAGTGCTCTCTGTTTCACTTGATGGGCTTGTGATTTCTCTTGAGGTAGTTTGTCGGTGTTCAAGTAATCTATGAACGGTTGTCTCCAATCCAGCTCTTTGTCCATTTTGGCAACGACAACCTCCCCTTAAGAGAAAATCTCTTGATGAGTACAACATCAATAAGGGATATGACTTGTCTATTCTGAACCCTTATTAGAATGGACTCATCTTTCGGACATGCCAATTCTTTGGCAAGTTTGGCCAAAGCATTTGCTACTGCGTTCTCTGCTCGGGGAACCTTGTAGTTGATGACTTCGGGGATTTGGGCCAACAGTTTCATGGTATACTCATGGTAATGACGAAACTTGTGTTTGAGAACCTTGTAGGACCTAGCAATCTGGTTGATGACCAACTGAGAATCCCCAAAGATGTTGATGCTCTCGACGCTGATAGTGATGGCTAACTCCAAATCGGCAATCAAAGCCTCATGCACGGCTTCGTTGTTGGTGTAGGGGTTGGAAAGATAGTATGAGAAACTCATCACATTGCGGTTTGGAGTTAGGAGAACTATTTCTATGCCTGTCTTTCTTGGGAGAATAGATCGTGGTGCTTCACCTTTAAGAAAAGAAGCAGCACTATCAAAATACATCTCCCATCGGCGGTTGTTGGCCTCCCCTAAGTTCATGATTTGTTCATCGGGAGATCGTCACTAAGCGGAGAATCAACAGGAAGTGGGTGTCTTTCTTAAGAAATGCTAGTACTGTCCTTTTACCGCGCGGAGGGCACAAATGTGATATCAAAGCTGAGAGTATCATGGACCAGAGCCAAATGTCCAGAAAAGCATTGGCGTGTCATGAGTCTAGTGGATTGGTTCTTGAGATCAAGTTCACCTTAGAAAGCATGTGTGTAATAGCTTTTGAGATGCAATGATCAAAGCTAGGCAATGTTTCTCAAATGGGTAGTTTCTTGATAGGAATCAGGCGGATGAGGTAGTAGAACACTTTCCTTCCCTCATTGTTGGCTTGGGCCAAGCCGAGAGAGTCGTCCAATGCGGTGTATAAGATCGCCGCGGATAGAGCTAGAAGCGGCGCTTTACAGTATTCTTTGATGTCTTCGAAAGCTTGATGACACTTGTCATCCCACTTGAACTTAGCGTCCTTTTTGACAAGTGTCGAAAATAGTTTGCATCTCCCTGATAAGTTTGAGATAAAGCGTCTTAGATACGCCAACCGTCTTGAAAGGATCTGAGTTGAGTTAAACTCTTAGGAGGTGGCATTTCTAAGATAGCTTTGATCTTTTCAGGATCTATTCCTATTCCCTAGTGTCGAACAACAAATCCAAGGAATTTTCCTGAAGCTACTCTGAATGTATACTTCAGGGGATTCATTTTGAGGTTATATTACCTTAACCGTTCGGAAACTACTTTCAAGTTAAAGAGATGGTCTTCCTTTTCTAAACTCTTGACTACTAGATCATCAACATAGACTTCAACGTGATGATGGATGAGTTCGTTGAAGATCTAAGTCATGGCCCGTTGGTATGTAGCACCAGCATTTTTAAGGCCGAAAGGAATGACCCTATAATAGAAGATTTTGATCGGGGTTCGAAAAGCAGTGTTTCTTTCTTCTTCAGGAAACATCTTGATTTGGTTATAACCAAATGACTCATCCATAAAAGAGAAGACTGTATGAGATGAGGCAACGTCCACCATTAATTCTGGTATAGGAAGAGGAAACTCATCCTTAGGACATGCCTTATTTAAGTCCCTAAAATCGACGCAAATGTGAGTTTGGCTATTCTTCTTCTTAACTGGGACAATACTAGCTAACCAGGTAGAATATTTTTCTTTCCTGATGAAACCATCATCGATTAGTTTCTTGACTTCAGAAATGACATGTTGTTCAATTTCTAATAATGTTAGGATCTATTGCTAGCTTGTGGACTGCAACGTCAGGAGATAATCTAGACATTTCTTCATAACTCCATGCGAAACAATGTTTAAACTCAGGCAATAGCCTAACTAAGTCATTCGTTTCTTCTTCATTCAACAACGAACTGATGTATGTCGGGCGAGGATTTTCTTCTATCCCGAGGTTGATTTCTTTAAGCTTGTCAATTGTTGAATGAATCTCCTCTTCAAACTCTGGTAGTGCCTCTTTGATTTGGAGATCATCTGGATCAGTTGAAGTTTCTAAATACACATTCTCATAAGAGTTGGGGATGTGTGAGAAGAACCTATCATATTCCAAATGGTTGGTAACAACTAAGCAATAATCTTTATCATTGATTCATCAGAATCTAGTCACCTCTTGATTGTGCTTCCTGTATTGTTCCATAGCTTTTTTCATGTGCTTGGACCAAGTGTGAGGAACTGAACCTTTCTTTATAAGATTTTGAACACAAGATGAGTAAAAGTCAAAAGGTAATTACATTAATTCTTTAAAAGTATCTTCCTCAAGTCCTACATCGAGCTCTGGACTTGAGGATGATGAACCCAAAAAGAACCTCTTCTGCTTCATGTCACTGGAAGACTTAGAGACTTCATTAACTACTAAGCCTTCAACTTTCTGAGATGTAAGTGAGGTTAGAACTAAGGTTCTCAACTGCTGCCGAATAGGTTCACATAAACCAGATTCGAATATTTTGCTTTGCTTGGAGGCCTGGTCTTCTTCTCTGGCTAGATCAAAAGTCACATCTATGGAACCTGCTGAGAGGGGTTAGATGGTATACTAATCACATTAGACTCATCCTCTGAGCTGGATTCCAAGTCTATGTGAATAGTAGGGGTACTCCTATGAACTGGAACACGACCTCTATGGTGAGGCCAACTAGAGTCTCCCACCTCTAGAGCGCCTCTTTCTTGTCTCTACTTGGTGAAGGTTGATCCATTCTACCCACATGTCCATATGATGGAATGAACTGTGGGTGGAATGTGATATACAGATTTATTTCTTCTTCAATTTCCCTTTCTTGTGTACTTGGACTTTCCTTTTTCTTTTCATTTTCTTTTATCTTTTCTTTTGCTTCATTTTCTTTTGCTTTTGTATTTGCATTTGAATTTTGCCCAAGTTCACGAGAAAGGGTGTTTTGAGGAAGATAGTAGGTCGCATCCTCATAAATCTCAACCTCTCTAACTGAAAATGGCTTTTTGTCCCCATTGATACGGCACTCAATTCCATCTTTTTTGAACTTGATGCACTGATAAAGAGAGGATGTAACGATCTTATTCTGATGTATCCAAGGCCTACCAAGCAAAGCAGTGACTGAAGTATTTGAATCAATGATGTAGAACATGGCATCTGTCTTCCAGTCACTAATCTCCGGTAACACTATAGAACCTAAAGCTCACCTTGATCATTGAATCCTCTCAACATCATTTATCTCAGCATAGATGTTGACCTTCAAATAGGCAAGGGTCTTTAGACTCATAATATTTGATGCACGAATCCACAAAACCTAGTGAACTGTCCATCATTGTGATGTATAGGGGACGGTTGTGCTCCAAGTCCTCTAGTAGAAGGTCTTCATCTATGATGGTGATCCCTTGGGATTCTTTTGCATAGTGTGCTTCCTCATCTATAGCGGTCAGTTGAGCTAAGCATATTTCAGGATCAAGGAGGGCCTTGATTAGTGACTCCCTCATTTCTTTGAATAAGACAAGGGCATCATATACGCTTAGCTTAGATGGTAACTTTCTTAGATGAGAAAGGATGTTGTAGTCCACCTTCGGCTAGTCTTTCACAAGCATATCCAAGGGTGGAGCATCTTGTGGAAGGGCTTCTCGATCTTTAGTACCAATGACTTGTTTCCCTCTATCTAGAGGTGCTGCCCTAGGAGGTAGAACCTTGTCATTACGGAGGTTGACTTCAGTAATCTCTTGGGACAAAGTGGTGGCAAGTTTTACCTGCACTTCAGGCTCACCTACAATTCTCCTATGAGACTCTCGGAATCGGATGATTCCAAGTCTATCTCAAGAGGTGAACCCGTAGGATTCAGAGTTGGAAAGTCCAACTCTGAATCAGAAAGAGGAAGATCAGAATTGCTATAGTTAATTAGACTTGAAGAGTTATCGTTAAGAATAGAAAAAAACAACTCATCAGAAGAGACACATATGTAATTCAAATCAGCTTTATTCTTCAATTTTCTCGAAGTATTTGGGGGTATAAAGTAAAAGTCGAGTAGAGTGAGTGGAGTAAGAGATTTGATGTCCATATTCATTGATACAAGAGTTCTACTATTAGAAGAAACGGAAGAGCTAGTTGAAATGGTAGAAGTCGGGGTGGAAAACTAAAGGTTTGGGGTCGGACACGGTCGTGTGTGCTAAAGGGCTATCCGGACACATGTTCTCTTTGCTAGCTCCACTTTTAGAGTTGGCATTGATAACTTGCAAACCTTCCTTGGTGTTGGACGTTTGAGCTGACTCAGGCACCTGCAAGGAAAGCTTCTTGATCTTCTGAATTATTTTATTAGAGGTTTTAGACAAAGAAATGTCTTAACATTCTTTGATTTTGGTAGGATCACTTGTATCCCCAAGGATTACCCTAATGGAACTGGAAGGTTGTTCCACAAGGTATTTCTTCGGGATAATGACAACACCGGTCTTGAAAATGTGTTCAAGCCAATCCTTGAATGTGAAGCAATCCTCCAAAACGTGGCCTAGTATACGGTGGTAAGGGCAAAAGTTTGGATCATGAATTTTGCCTACTTCCTCCGATCTTTTAGGCTCGGGTAGCTAAAAATCAGGTTTCTTTAAGAGATTCTTAAAAATTTTTCTGGTTACCTCCTCTTAAAAGAATAAGGTTTGTTTAACTTATCTAAAGAGTAGTGGGTCATAAATACACGGTGAATATGCATGCCACTTCTTCTTTGTATGGTGGCGTGTCGGATGGAGGTTATGGGAGGCGGTATGGTTTGCCTCGGTGGCAAAGGAGGTGGAGGCTGAGGTCTGGTCTCGGGCCGATCTCTAGGCCTTCCCTACCAACCTTCTTGCTCAGCTTCTTTCATGACCTTTTGAGATTTCTGCTTGAAGGCTATTTGGCCTCTCCTTGTAGACTAGTCGTCTTGTTGATTAGCTTCTCAAATATCTTTATGGTGAAGCCCTTAAACATGAAGGCGATCGGGCCATGAATATTCTTCAAGAGAATCTCAATGGCAGTTCACACTTCATACTCAGGTTACGTCATCGGAGAATATAATCAACAAGTGACTCACTGGAGTGTAGTTGTGCTACAACGAGATCACCTACAGTAACCCTTTGCTGAGCTCTAGCAAATCTCTTGATGAAGAGTTGCTCTAACTCAGTAAATGTCTTTACTGAACCGTTGGACAGTTCAACATTTCAAGCAAAAGAGATACCCGCTAGGCTATTGACAAAGAGTTTAAAGAGTAAAGCGTCGCTGCCACCTGCGTTGCAACAATTGGCCCTGAAGTGAGCTATATGTTGTCTCAGATTCCCACTGTCATCAAAGCTTTTGAAGGAAGGAGGCACGAAACCCTTGGGATACTGGATATCATCGAATTCTTCTGGGTAGGGTCTACCCTTTGTAACCAATGAGCCTCCCGCTTGAGCCAAAGCTTCCTTCTTGCTCAACCATGGACTTAGATCTTTTCATGTATGAAGGTACTTTCCACTACCTTCTCTACTAGTTACCTTGCTCAACGAGGTAGAGTCTTAACTGGATCTACATGCACTAGCTTAAGTGACTAACATCGGATACTAGATGAACTGGAAGGGCTTATTTACAAGCACTACATGCTTGTGCCATCCTATCAATATGTTTGTTTTTTCTGTCTTAACTGCTGTCGGAGGTGATAGGCTGATTCTGCGGTGTCTCCTTGATCAACCTCATCACCTTCCATGGCCTAATGCCCCCTAAGAAGAGAACCTCTGGTGTCAACCATGTATACACCAGTTGAATCCCTCATCAAGTCATCTTCGTTGTGATCGAAGCTGACTCTTTCTTCATTGGACCATGCATACTTTAAGATCTCCTTTTTCTCCATAAAATAGTGTGCAAATATCTCATATAAGGATTGACCTAACTTAGTGGGTACAAAAGCTTGGGACGGTGTGATGCTATCATGCAGAGGCAGGACCTCGCCTCCAGGAGTCAATCTTGTCGTGTACTCACTAGAAGAATGATACTCGATTGATATAGGGTAATCTTGGGATGATCCTCTACCACTGTTGCAAATGAACTATCATCTAGAATATCTGTGATAATTGTCACCATCTCCGCATCCGGCTGTATGGGAGGAGTTGGTGAAGGAACGACCACGATGCTCCGGGGTCGCCACTCCTCACCACCGAGTAGAAGGTCGCGGAGAGCTCGACCACAATGGGTGGTGTAGGAGAGTAGGATCCTTGGCCGTGGGATCACCAAGCAATACGTTTTCCTCGGATGCGCCTTCATGGCCTTAGATGGAATGGGTGATGCTGAAACTTGCACTGGCGATGGCGGACGTGGGGTAGAGCGGTGGGGTGGAGACACCACCGACTCTCTGTGTACAGGAACTGGCCTCTTGTGGTGGCTGGTCCCCATGAGGAGAATACTATCGGTGGTCCACAGTGGCGTCGAGGAAAAATCAACCAAAGCGGCGGTTAGGCAGAACCTCTGCTCTCTAGTAATGTGTGTTGTATGGGCCTCAGGGCCCTCTCGACGAATCTGCCTCCCACTACGGGGATACATGATCAACTAGGTACCGGTTTTGGTCAGTATGCTCACTACAGTGTAGAGAGGCAGTGTGACCTCCTACTTAGAAATTGTGTTGTAAGTGCACCACTAGAGGAGGCTGAGCGGATCCTCGACATCCTCTCTATCGATCGAGAGAGGATGGCTTTTCCGTAACCAGTGGTGAAGTGATCATGGGAGACTCCTCCATGGCTTGATCTGGCAGCTGCCTCTAGCTCTCTGGCTATCCGAGTGTGGAACCGTTTGACCATACGGTTCTTGTTCCTACGCTTGGTGCGAGTAGGATGAGAGGAGTGTGAGCTAGACCCGTACTCAAATGTGGGGGAGGCAAGTTCTGAAACCAGGGGAGGCTTACCCTTGGAGGGTACAAATGGTAGGGTGCTAGTCCGCACTGGGGCAACATGTGCAACTCTGGGGACGCACTGGGAATTTGGACTGCGGTATTCTAATTGCGAAGTCTATGCGCCACTTTCCTCTTTGAGGAGATCTCGAATAGAGAAGGTAAATCTACTATGATGACCGTCACGGCCACCTTCTTTCTATGGTGAGGGGAATGCCCTCATAAGTGATCCTGACCCCCTCAAATCCTTGGTCAAAGTGGATCAAGTTGGTATGGTCTAGGCGAGGGAAGTCAGTCTGATCTAGAGCTAGATCCATACCGTGGGGGAAAGTAAAGACAAATTTAGAACGCCATTACCGTGAAATAAACGAACAAATTGTATACTTGCTAAAATGATCTACAATGAGAAACGAACTTGTATCAGTTTTCTGTCTCCATAGATTTTGAATTTTGAAAATTTGAACCCACATCCAACAACTTGGAACTGTTAAGTGGGGTTCAAATAGATTAGATTGATTGAGAAAGGAATTTGAGTATGAATCCAAACTTCAATAAATTTGAGTATGTTGAAATATGGATTCCAAATTTTGATAGGATGCTTTCATAGGTTCGTTTATGTTTTGAATTAGTGTTTGTGATTTGGAGGATCTTTTCCTTTAACAAATTTAGGTATATTAAAGTAAGGGTCAAATTGATTTTGTTTTGTTTGATTGTTTTGGAATTTTTTTACTTAGCAAATTTAGGTATGCTAAGTGAAGTAAAAGTGATTGTTTCTTTTGAAAATTTTGTTTTGTTTTGATTTTTTGGAAAATTTTGGAATTCTTACTTAGCAAATTTAGGTATGCTTAGTGAAGAATCCAAGTGTACTTTGTTTAATTTTTGAAAATAGGATTCTTAGCAAAAGTATGCTAAGAAAATTCCAAGTGTTTCATTTGTTTGAAATGTTTTGATTTTTGAAAGGGGTAGGATCCTTAGCAAATTTGGTATGCTAAGGGGATCCTTAAGGTGCTTCATTTTGTTTTTGATGTATTTTGAAAGTGGAGATTCAACTTTAGTAAATTTGGTATGCTAAAGATGAAGTCCCACTTGATTTTATGAAATGGAAGTTTCACTTAGCAAATTTGAGTATGCTAAATGAAATTCCAAATTATGTGTTTAAAATTTTGATTTCATTTTTAGTTTTGAAAAATGAAAACTTCCCCTTAGCAAATTTGGTATGCTAAGGGAAGAAGTTCCAAAAAGTGTTTTGAAAATTTTGATTTTTGGATTTGGAAGTTTTATTTAATAAATTTGGGTATGTTAAAAAATTTTAAATATATTTAAAAATTTTGAATTTTGGATTTAGAGACTTCACTTAGCAAATTTGAGTATGTTAAGTGAGGTTCTAAAAATGTGCTTAGAAAATTTTGAATTTTTGGATTTGAAGACTTCACTTAACAAATTTGGGTATGTTAAGTGAGGTTTCAAAATGTGCTTTGAAAACTTCTGAAATATGATTGTTGATTTTGATTTTTGATTTAGAAGGTTCACTTAACAAATTTGATTATGCTAAATGAAATTCCAAATGTATGTTTGAAAAATTTTTGAATTTTGGGATTTGGAAACTTCACTTAACAAATTTATATATGTTAAATGAAGTTCTAAAATATGTTTAGAGAATTTTTGAAATATGATTGTTGATTTTGATATTTGAATTTAGAAATTTCACTTAGCAAATTTGATTATGCTAAGTGAAATTTTAAATGTATGTTTGAAATTTTTTTGAAATATGATTGTTGATTTTGATTTTGGATTTGGAAACTTCACTTAGCAAATTTGATTATGCTAAGTAAGGTTCCAAATATTTTTTTTTTTTAAATTTTTTTCGAAATAAGATTATTGAATTTGATTTTGGATTTTGAAATTTCACTTAACAAATTTGATTATGCTAAGTGAAATTTCAAATGTATGTTTGAAATTTTTTTTTTTGAAATATGATTGTTAATTTTGATGTTTGAAAAGAGGACCTCCATTCAACAAATTTAAGTATGTAGAATGGAGATCAATTTTATTTTTGAAATGTAAAATTTTTGTTTATGATTGTTGATTTTGATTTTCTTGAATTTGTAAATTTTACTTAACAAATTTGATCATGCTAGGTGAAATTCCAAATGTATGTTTAAATTTTTTTTTGAAATATGATTGTTGATTTTAATGTTTTGAAAATAGGACCTCCATTCAACAAATTTAAGTATGTATAATGGAGATCAATTTTTATATTTGAAGTATGAAATTTTTGTGTGTGATTGTTGTTATTTTTTTTCAAAAGGGAGGAATTTCAACTTAAAACATGTATGAGATATGTTTAAGTGAGACTTCCTAAATGATATTTTATTTTTTTGGTTGGGAATGAAATCTTCATTTAATAAATTTGAGTATATTAAATGAAGATGTTCATATGTGCTTTTTGAAAATTTTAATTTTATTTGGAAATAAACTTTCCATTCAATAGGTGTGAGTATATTGAATAGGAAAATTCATATGTACTTTTGAAAACTTTATCATTATGATTGTGATTTTTGGAAAACATGATTGTTCATTTTATTTTGAAAATGAAATCTTCATCAAAGTGATTTGAAAGATGTTCATTTGTGCTTTTTTTTTGGAAAATTTTATTAGTTTTATTTTTGAAAATCTCTACATGTAATAATTATGGGAATTTTTAAATGAAGGTAACAAAATTTTGTGGAAAATATTTTATTAAGTGCATTTTTGAAAATGTGTTTTTGAAAAGTAAAGTTTTTTATGGAATATTTATTATTTTAAGATGAACATTTCCTTATCATGAAAATGATAAAGAGGAAGTCTTTAAGATGTTTCTTTTTATTTAGATCTTTTCATTTAACCCAACGGGGGCCTTATGACCAATAAGGAATGCCATCCTAAAACCTAAAGATGTTGGCTAACTCAACTCAAGAATGAAATGAGCTAAGTGCCAGCGGAAAGAAGGATAGTCTTGGATTCATACCAAAGTACAAACCCACTATCGATATTCAAAGACAACGATCATTTACCAAAAATGGAGAGAGGGACCATCCCCAACGGAGTCGCTAAAAAAATTTGTTGGTAGAAAATTTTTATAAGGGAGTCGTCTTTCAAATATACTTATTCAGGTGATCATATACGTCATCAAGGTATAGTGTACTATCTCGAAAGACATAAATCACTATCCTTTAATAGAACCAATCACCTCAATAAGGACTGGAATGATGAGTGCATATGTACAGATTCTTTCTACTGAAAAGTAAAGCATGGTTTATTTTAAATCGGGTTCGTTAAGTTCTCTACAGGGGCAAGCCCCCATAGTTAATTACATCCTAAGGGACGGGATCCCTTAGGAAAACTCTCAATTAAGGCAAATGATCATCGTCTTTGAAGATTTCAATAGAAAATGACTATCAATCGATTGGTTTATATTTTTGAAGATAAAATGAGATTGATCAAAAGAGGGAGTTATTATCGAAACCAAAAAAAATGAGAAATAAGTAGGAAATGCTCACGATGCTAGGAAACTTAGTAAGCATCTCAGACTATCCTATAGTTGGGCTTTACATTTTAGAAATTGATTTAGTTTGTTTGAGTTACATTTTTCATTAGAATTTTAGGACTTAAGATTCCTTAACACAATATTAAGAAATGCCTAAGAGGTGAGGAATTATGCTTTACCAAAGGGAAAGCAATCTAACCTAAATCTAGGAGCTTGAGGATCAGCACAACCTAAATCTAAAAAAAATGGGTAATTGGTTTGCCTCACAAGAGAGGGACAAACTATCCGACTGGACTTACACCGCAGGGGTGGGCCAACTCCTCCTGATTTTAAATATGTAGGCAAGTCTTTATGCTTATGCAAGAGTTAGTGTTATTTATTTAGAAAGAGACTAAGTCCTTAAACTCACTCCTTAAAGAGATTAGATCATGTAAAGGGTATGATTCAAATGACCTAAATCTAATGCAATTCAAATTTCATTTTATTTTTATTTTTGGACAATCATTTTGACTCAGGCTAATATGATTTTTATGACTAATGCATGAGAAATCAGATTATTAGCCAAAATCAGCGAGAAAGGAGGAGATGAGTTTCCACCATGGCCCTCAAAGGTCAAGTCGGGTTCTCTGGCAAAGGTGAAAATCCTCCAATCAATAGTGAAATAAGATGCATTTGTGCATGATATTATAAAAAAATGCTCATCCAGCTAAGGGGTTGCTAATTTTTTTATCTTGATTTTAAACCTAAACGTTATGTGAGGTTATGAGTTGTTTAATTTTATTTTGAGTTGTTAAGTTGGGTAAAAGATTTATTTCTCCCTAAAGAGCCTAATCCACATCCAGACCATACATAAAACAAGGAAGAAATTAGGATAGTCCTAGCATAATCTCTTAAAAAGAATAGTTAATAAGCTACCATTCATTCTAGTATACCTAACATTCACTAAAACATATCACAAAATAAAACATAACATCAAACATACAGACCTAATTTAAAATTTAAGTGGTGACTTGCAAGATATGTGTTTGAAGGTTTGTGTTATGCTTAGCTTAAGACTTTGGGTTCAACTTTTCTAAGTGTGAAGAACATGTTCAACTTAGAGGTGGTTTCATTTAAGTTGTTTGGTGATTTTGAGTTAGTTTTATTTTATGTTTTAATTTGGTTTAAGTGAAACCTACAATTAATTATTAAGTTATGAATAGAAAGAAAGAGAATAAAATTTTTCTTTCCTTCCTCAACCTTAAGTAATTTTGTAAAGTAGGTTCATGTCTTAGTTTCATTTAGATGAATGTTTTGATTACATCTTTTAATCAATCATAAGTTTAGATAAACTCTAAATAAATCTATTCAAAAAGAAAGACATTTTAAGATTAAATAAAATGAATCAAAATTCACATAACACACATTACTTCATTTCTTTGCCAACATATATAACATGCATATGGATGGACCCTAAGCATATTCATACATGCAAATGAGGATAGTTAACACACTTTATGATGTATGCTAAGTAATTCATTTAAGAAAATTCAGAAGTTGAATATGCAAGATTTTCTTTATCCAAAATTTCATATACATACATGAAAGAAAGAAAGGTATGAGTACAACACCATTGTTAAAGGTGTAAGTCAAAACCTACTTTTAAAATTTCTTAAATCCTGATATATTGTCAACTAATATACCACTTTTAACTTCTCTGTATATAAAAGAAATGAAATAGAAAAAAAATGCAAAGTTGTTTAGTGGATTCATTTTTTGTTTATGAAATTATATATGTAAGTAGGTAACCCTTCTTAGATGGTAGCATAGGGATGAATAGATATATATGAAATTAGTGAGATTAAGTTCTTTTCAAATGAACCTTATGTCTCACCAAAATTCTATTCAAAATTATACTAACATAGGAAAGAAACCTATACTAAGCATACATTTATTATATACATCTGCTTATAATTAAAGTATAAGTAATACTTTCAGTTGATATTTTACTTATAAGTTTTGAAAATATTTTGGATTTAGTAGTGATAATAGTTATTCATATTTTACTTTTACACATCATTTGACATAAAGTAAATAATTTCATTTTTAAAATTTAAAATATTATATTATGAATGCATGAATCACATGATATACAACTTAACATGTTGGGAAAGATCCAAAGCAATGAAAGCATGTTAACAAGCTCACTTTACTTAAATCCCAAAGACATTCTTTAGGAATAAGAAAATTTAGAATAAGTCAAAGTGAATTTCAAAATAATTTTTGTTTAGTTTAAAGTTTGATTTAATTTTGAAAATGTGAGATGAGTTTGTTGTTCCTAACCCATTCTCACATGTGTTTTGTATTTTTTGTTTAATTTTCAGATAATTAAATCTATTTTTCAGCATTGATTAGGTTAAGGTATCAATTAAGTGGCTTAATTAACCCTTACCTATACTACCTCAGAAAAATTAATTAAATAATTATGAGCCAATAAGATGACATAAAACCCACAAAGAATTTAAATTTGCAATGCACCTAATAATGAAAAGGCCTAATGCAATTTGGCTCGCAATTAAAAGTTAATTAAGCTAAGGGTTTTAGCTTAAGTACTTTCAAAATATTTTTTAGAATTTTTGAAAATTGATTAAAGGGGTGATTAATGAGTTAACCCTTAATTAAGAGGGGATTAAGGAGAGAAAAAGGGGGTTTAGGGAATAGCTTAGGGAAATGCCCCAAAATTATTTCATAAATACCCTACTCACTGGATCTGACCTTAATCAAACCTAATCATAGGGTAAATTCACTAAGCACACCTTAATTACCCTTGATTACATAAAAGAGATAATTAGGGAATGAAATAACAATTTTTCCAATTGAGCCCTCAATAAATCTCAAAAAAATTAGGGGAGGCAGAGGTCACCCCCTAAAATGAACTCTAGAAATTTGAGATTAATTGATGACCTAATTAAAGGATAATTAGCTAATTAAGATTCCCAAAGAAACCCAAATTCAGCGAAAATGGTAATTCAAAATCTATTGAAATCATTTTTAAAATATTATAGATGAAATTATCTTTCCATAGCATTTTTTTCTTTTCTTTTTTTTTTTTATTTTTCTATGAAGAGTTATGAATTTTAGAATTTTCATGGATTAATCAGGAATTAATTAATTGCTTAACTAATCCCTGCTTAATACTACTGCATGCGCGTGGCGGCGGTCGATGCTTTACACATCGCCATGAGGGTGTGACTTAACGTCACATCCCAAATGGCGGCTTCACGCTTATATCTCGGCCTTCCGATCAAAGATCAGACGGCTAAGGATTCACTCGCAGTTTTAAAAGGATAATTATATTTCTAAACGTGCTAAATAATCTCAGTCGTCCATCTAAAATACGCGGATGGACGGCTGAGATAAGCCAAGTTCTTCCCTGAGGATCAATGGAGACCGTCCATGATCTAGGGGGAGATCTGAGCTCGATCTAGCATGGAATCATACAAAAATCAACCCATACCATCTAAGCACAATTACAAACCCATCCAACGGTGGATTTCACATGCCATGAATATTTCTTTCACAAAGCTCCAACACCTCCCCTAAGTGGTGAAAATTCCATACCTCGCGGAGGTGATCCGTGCTCGAGATCGATGAGGTAGCTTCATGGTGGAGATGAAACCACTGAAATTCCTAGGCCTTGGGATTGAGTGGATCAATGGGTAGACCAACACCACTTCACTTGGGCTTCGGCTTTGATCCAATTGAGCTCTTCCTTGCTGTGGGAATTTCAATAAGAGCTTGGGCAAGTTCGACTTGACCCTCTGATAGGGTGTGCAAGAGTAATTGGATGGAGATCAAGTATGGAAGAAGTTGAGTAATGGATTGAGCTCCCCTATTTTGCACTGTGCAAAATTGAGGATTAGGGAATTCAAATCCTATCTAAGAAGCTTGGGAATGCTCTGAGGTGGTTACTCTGGGTTCCTAGGCTTCAATCGACAGTGAGTGAATTGAAATTTCATTGAATTAAGGGGAGTATATCCCCCCTATGGCAATTGAATGGCCGACTCCTCCTTTGTCGTTGTGATCCAATTGACCAGATTGGGAGGGTTGTTTTGGCTGTTAGAGCTTTGCACATGGTCGGTTGAGACATTGAGTGGTTTGCCAACCTCTCATGTGCATCAAATTGAGCTTATGAGAGAATTTGAAAACTCAATTTTGAGCTGGGTGGTCGAGTTTAGTCTATGGGCCAAATGGGCTAACCCAAACCCATTGGGTTGGGTGCATCACTCATCACTAAGTCCTCTTGAGCTTTTAGGAAAGCCTCAAGTGATTGTGAAGAGGGTATGACCAAAATATCCATGGGCTAGGCCAAAATTTGTTCTATGGCCTAGGGGTAGAATGGTCATTTTGCTATTTTTTCACTTTGGATATGTTGGGTATGTGGAGAAACTAGGGTTGGCCAAGTTTCATTGGATTTGGAATCCATTTGATAATGTTTGGCTCATGTTGACCCATTTAGGTTAAAATGGGTCAACTTGGGTCAAGTTGACCAATTGGTCAAATTGGGTCAAACCAAGGGTTGGGTCAAGTTCATATGACCATTCAAAATGTTTTGGTGGCTTTGATTTGGTTCAATTTGGTATATATTTGATTTTGGCTCATATGACTTTATTTAGGTCAAATGGGTAAAGTTGATCCATTTGACCCATTTGACCTATTTAAGGTAGGTCAAGGGTAGGTTTAGGTTAGGTTAGTCATATGGAGTGGATTTGTATCTTTATTTCCAATCAATTTTGGTTGAGTTTAATTTTGGCTAAACATAACCCCTTTAGGTCATGTTGGGTCTAAGGTCAATTAGGCTAGGTTGGGTCTAGTTGGCCAATTGAGGCTTTGGTCAAGTTTCACAAGTGATTTGGGATGGACATGACCCATTAGTTTCAATTAAATTGACTTATATCAAATTTTGACACATTTTGGTCCTTTAGGTCAAAATGGGTCAACTTAGGTCAAGTGGGCCAATTGGGCTAAGTTAGGCTCAAATGTTGGCTTGGTCAAGTTCAAACATAAGTCATGAGTGAACTTAGATCAATGGTTTCAATAAATTTGGTCTATGGTGGAATTTGGCTATGTAAGTTTTCATTTTAGGTTAAGTGTTGACTTGGTAAACTCATAGGTTTGACTTGATTTGACTCAATTTGATTGATTGATCATTCCATGATGATTGTTGATCATGATGATAGGCAAATATGAGTTTGGTTCAATCCAATTTGGTTAGGGTGGCTCATAAGGTACTTTAGGTCACTTTGGGTCAAGTGAGCCTAAGTGGGTCAAATGGTTTAGTCGAAACTTGATTTGAAGTTGATTGATCTTGTATATGGACTTATGATTGAAATATAAATCTATTTATAAGTGGTTTGAAGTCAAATGGATTTAGATTCATTTGAAAATTTCATATTCAAAGGAAGGATATGAAAGGGTCTTGGGTTTGATTTTTGATTTGAGTTTTGATTGTTTGATTGAGGTTTGGATTTATATATGAGCTCATGATTGTATGGCTGATTGAATCATGAGAGAAAATTAAGGGTTTGGCTTGATTTGAAAGTGGTTTGGTTAAGTTCAAGATTTTGACTTGAAAGACTTAGATTTGATTTTGAATTGATTTGAGTTTGATTTTTGGAACTAGTTTTGATTGTTTGAATTTATATTTCATTTATATATGTGAATAGGGGTGTGCATTGATTATTGATCGGATTTTAATTTGCTAATCCGTTGGTTTGAAATTCATAATCAATCCAATGTTATAAAATTTAATATAATCCAACCAATCAATCAAAAAAAAGTTCGATTTTTTGGTTTTTTAAAATGAAAATAATTAAAAAGAATTATATGCTAAAAGAGACTTAGACTTGTCTTCCTTCTTAAAGATAGATAACCCAAAAACAGTTTTACGATTTCAACAAACAAATTAATTCATTAAAAACCTAAATTTTGGTGATTAAAGTAAATTATGATGGAAGCATGTTTTAATCATGTTGAATATGCTTTCATTTACAGACTTTACAAGCTTAAATATTAATGTACGTGATTTGGATCCTCTTATTTATAATGATAATCGTAACTTGTGCAACAACTTCTCTTAATCATTTACTTCATTCAAATAATAGTAAGAGAGACATTGCTCATAAAAAAAAATGCTATGGAAGCAATAAAAGATTAGGGCTTTAAGAAGAGTAACTTTACCTCGTTTCCCTCTTCATCAAATAATCAACCATCGGTATACTTTGCTATGATCAAATATACTTTCGTCAAATTGCGAAAAGGATGTCGAGCGAAAATTCAAAAGCATATATAAAAAGTCATCCAACCAAATTCATGGCACAGCTTTCCCACGTCAAAGAAAGCTTTAAAACAACTTTATAGAAGAATGATGCATAGCACAAAATAGCGAGTTTGCCCGAACAATATTGTGGTACCGGAACTTAAAACACGCCATCTAAGCCATTCAAATCTATAAATCAACATTCCACATTTAAAAGAATTATAATTGCAATATTAGTATATTACAAACATTCATAAACATTCTTAGAAAGCGGTAGAAACATTCCAAATAACATTCCAAATATTCAATCAAGAATCGTAATAAATTACAAATACAAATGTTACAACGGTCTAATCCTCTTGTGTCTCACTTCAAGGAATCCCCAATAGGCCCCATTGATAAGTATTTTAAATGTTTCCATCTGCGAAAACCTAAGTAAGAAAAGGAAGAGAAGCTTGAGAAAATTTTTCCTTGAACAAAGTGAACAATACCTTGGGATAAAGGGTAGCATAAAAGCGGTGGAGATGGAGATGATTGACCGTTGAATGGAGGTTGATGAAAACCAAATCTGCAAGAAAAAAATGAACAACAAAGCACAATATGCTAACGGAACGTTTGTGATTTTCACTTTTATGTTAATTTTTGTGATTTTCAAAGGATGATTGACACGATTTTCACTTTTAATAAAGGCTCGCTCATCAAAAAATTACTAAGAGTACAATATGTGAGCATCCAAACTCAGATTGGAGGTTACAATCACATACAATGCTAAGCGATAGTAAATGAAATATAACATCAAAGCCATCATTGCGAAATCGCCAAACATTCCCAAGCATGACAAATCACGCCTCGGATTAGTAAATATTAAACAACTCCACCAGATCCAGCATAACAAATTACAAAATAATTCAGTACTCCATTCACTTTCAGATTTCAGCCGATAACAAAATGGAATTGCATGTCAATAGATAACAGGATAACTGGATAAGTGATAAGCCGGAGCAGAGCAATCCATGCTCACATTTAGATTTCAGCAAATAACATCAAAACCATTATCTTTTATAAAACCCTAACATAAGCGGTTCATTTATCAAAAGGAAAGCAGACAACACCCAAAAGCCACCAACAGTAACACACCCATCGATCAAGAGAGGAAAGCAAAACGAAAGCGAAATCTATAGGAATTAGGAAAAGCATCAACACAGCAAGATCCGGAAATAACCATCAAAGGCTCAAAGCCACCACCAATCTGCAGAAAAAATCGGTAGAATATAAGCGGTTAATAAATGAAAATTAAAACACCAAGATCACTTTTGTATGTCTTTGTTCTCACCTAAATAGTGGTATTACATATTATGTTAAATCTCAAAGACATAACATATATGAGCGACAACAACACCAACGAGCCACAACCGGCGAAACCGGAAAAGACCCCAAAGGCAAGATCTCCACCCAAAATCCCAAATAGGCTAAATGGCTAATAAAAGTGAAAAATAGTATAATATAAGCGACAGCCAACACACAACAGAGAGGAAAGCGGAAAGCGTCAGAAAATAGGAGACCAAGAGGGCATCCGAACCGAAATAACCATCAAAGCCACCACCAATGCGGTATCAGCGACCAACGGAAAAACACCACATCGATCCGGCACCACCGAAGTCACCAAGAATCCAAGATGGCAAGAAGCAAATACCGAAACACCAAAGACCAAAGCGACAATACATTATTAACACTTAATCATAACATGGTGGAAGATGACTTTAAGTCTTTAACATTCAATACAAATAGTAAAATAAGTAAGACTATAAGAGGGATTCAAATATTCAATACCAAATTACCAATAGCCAATGTAGAACAGTAGAAGCATCAAACATCCAAGGCAAGATAACAACCAATCCCAAGTCACCAAGCCATGGAGTCCGAGAGAGCCACAAACAGTTGAAACCAGGAAAAGGAAAACAACCAAACAAAATTGAAAAAAACCAAAGCTAAGCAAATCCTTAAGAGTTAAGAGGCCATTAAGTTTAGGAAAAACAGCAACAACAGCAGGCTAGCCGCTAACTTGTATCTGTATCTGTATGACTGTATCATTTCAATTCTTTACCAAAACTTTGGATCATCTATAACCTTTGATAGATCACGAAAGAAAAAGAATTAAAGCATAATATAGTATGGTAGTGATGTATGGCTGAAAAAAAAAAGTGTTGTAAGTAATTGGAAAAGTCTAAAAGATACAACAATACCTTCATCAAATTTATCAATGTCACGAATGTTCTCCTCAACATTAGTGGCTCATTTGTCCACTTTGCTCTCATCCAATCTTGGGCACAAATAAGAGCTTGCACTATTTTAGGAGATAAAGAGCTCTAAAGCATCACGATGGTACTAAAGTAGACTCGAAGCTACGGTTGATATAGGAGCGACCAAAATATCTCTAACCATTTGAGATAAGATGGGAAACACTTGGAGCTTAACCTTCCACCATGTTAAAATATTAAAGTCATCTTGCATAATTTGAGTATTATTAAGTATTTATCTAAATCTTTTACTCTCAAGATCATCTCTCCCATAATTATGCCTCTTAAACTTCTCAACCATCATGTACTTTCTCCCCATCCCTTGGATCATGATGGCTTAATTGGCTTTCAACAATATTTTGTCTTATCTGACAATTTCTTCTCCCCATTAACTTCATCTTATTCATAGAACATTTAGCTAGACCTTATTGCTCGTGCTAAATTAGCCCCCTCAAGCTAGGATACATATCAAGCAAATTCAATATATCTAAGTTTGAACTAAGATCAAGTACAACAAGATAAATATTCATATTCATTTTATCAACACAACCCCAATACTTATCAAACTTTACTTTCATTTTCTGTACTTCAATATCATTATGTGATTCCCAACTTTGAAGCACACATTGGACCTCCATAATCTCATGAAAGAAAGTGTTTGAAACATATATAGCAGGAAATCATGAGTAAGCTCATAAAATCTTTCTAAGAATGTTACAAGCCTTCTTGCATTCTCCCAATCACTATCACATGGAACTCCACCTCCACCATCCACTCTCCAACTCTATTCTAAATTGTGGATCAACCTCTTCATATCTCTCAAAAGCTTTTGGCGAAGCTGCGAATTTAACATCGGATATATAGAATGTAGGTACATCCAAACACAAGCTTTTGCTTTGTATTTTTCAATTTCAATGCATTCTTTGAATTTTTTAAGTCTTGATGGGCTACTTTAATATACCTCACGCTCTTTATTACAGATCTACCAACCTCCTTAATTCCATCTTGAATAATAAGATTTATAGCAATATGTAACTGAACGATAAGAACTTACAATCAAGAACACTTCCTCCCGTTTAGAAAATTTCTTCGCAAATGATTGATAATACCATTATTGAGCAAGATATCAACTGTTATTGTAAATGCCGCATTAATACCCCAATCAATCAAACATCTCTACCTCCTCCGCCAACAATCTCCCTCACTATATATGGACAAAATTAATGACTCTCTTATTTAACTTCCAATCTTCATCAATATATAGGCATGGTTAGACACATGTAATTAATTCTAATTGATGTCCATTGTTTGTCAACAAACTCAGTAGTTTAAGTTGAAAATCCTGTATAATCGTGTTACCATTGACGATCGCCGACCCACTTCGTTTTTAACCACTGCGCCGCCGGCTGGCTACCGATCGCTCGCTGTTGCCAATTGCCGGTTATCACCGCGACCATCGCTGCCGGCCATCGCAACTATCCGCCGGCATCATGCTTACCACTGACGCCGGCCATGCTGCCACTACCATATCGCCGGCACCTCACATCCTCGCCATTATTCGCCGGTAACATCCCGACGACCTTCATCGCGGCCATCGACCCATCGTTTCACCATTTACTATTGCGCAATTTTGGGATTCCCATTGTCGCCATTCATGTAATTTTGTAATCCGATCGGAAATTTTGCACTCAAACAAATACATAGTGGAAGATTCTTTAAAGTTCCCTCTTTTGAGGTTTTAAAAGATTCGAGTTTTTTCTTTTCTTTAAATACGCGTGTTGGATTTCACAAAAAAGACTAAGGCGTAAACTTTCACTCAACCGCAACTGGTTTTCTAGCACGCAACAAAAACAAATAAAAGAAGGGTAAAAAAATCATTTACAAAATTTATTGAAGTAGAATTGAAAATCCACTGAAGCTCCTAATCACTTCCTTTCAAATGCCTTAACTCTAACCTTTCAAAGAAATGGGATAGAATAGGCAACACCCCATTTTGCCTTATTTATAGAAATTGGGAGAAACAAAACAGGGGAAAATTTAAATTTGAACAAAAGAGGGGGAAAAATAAGAATTACTTTGAGGGGTAAATCTTCTTCTTAAAATGACAAATTAAATTATTCTTTGAACAAATAGCATCAAAATGCCTTCTTCGCCACCGGATCTGCAATCTTTCGTATAAGCAGACAGAAGGCGATACTAAACCAAAATTGACAAAAATTATAAGGCTTTCTTTAATCGAAAATTAGGGAATTTCATTCTAATTATGATTGTCAAAAGTCAACGAAATCACTAATTAGATGAAATTAGCTAAGTTATAAATTACGTGTAGACATAGATTTCAAGTGCAAATTTAATGTCAGAAGAAGCAAATTGGAATTAAGTAAATACAAAATTAACCTCATAATTCAAACACAAAATTACATAAAGTTGTCAGATATGCATGTCCCCGACACTTATCTTTGAATGCCTAAATTCAGATGACGCCGCAAGTTGCTTCTCTTTTAGTCAGGGTTAACAAAACCTAAAACCTATAATAAGAGTTTCAAATCGAAAATATTTGAAACCGATTATGTCGTGACGAGATTTAATCCTCTATTAGCAGCTAAACAGAGTCGATAGGATCTAAAACTCTTAAACATATTTTAATTGACCAATTTTCAAATATCAATCTAAAATAACTTAAATGAAATTCTATCATAAAAACTTAAATCAAACTCAATCTATCCACCTTCCACCACAGTTTGTCGGGGTGACAAATTAAGAAAACTCTACCACAAAGCGAGCCAATGCCAAATCAAATCATGTGTTTCATGTTCAATCAATCTTCACGAAGGACGTGACACGTGTCCTTCCGAAAAGCTTGGAGCTTCATAGATGAAGCAATCATGACCGAGTCCTCCGACGTGATTTGGCGGCCCCGCTCCATTATATATGATCAATGATCATCGTGATGTATTCAATCTCGCCTTTGAGTGAATCATAGGATTGATAGGGTAAACAATCCTCTGTCAACTAAAGTAGATTTAAAATTATCTCCTCAGACAAACACCACCCCATATCTACAAGAATTTCTTGGACGATGTAACTCATGTGCTAAGAGGATCCTTCGCCGTCAATCGACCTCCTCCGACGACAGATAGATGATTGCGGGATTACGAATATAGACGGCAGATCGACATCATCATTCCCCAACCATCCGGTTTAAATGATAAATTTCATAATCTAAATTTTGAAACTCTACGTTACTACTATATGTTATGCATTCAAATGATCTAACCATCAAATTTTAATCAAAATTTTTCTCTCACTTATGGGATAATTAACTATGCGCTACTTATAAAACAACTAGATCTAAAGTTCTCACCAAATGAGGATAAAATCTCTAGGTAGTGTCTTATCTACTATTTCATCTGCCTTCTGAAAATTACACCGACACACTTAAAACGTTCTTTTCATCGAAGAGGTCGGTGGAGAAATTTTCAGAGCCCACAATGATCTATCTTACTATATAATAAATAAAACTTTATGGGGCAATACTTTAGGATGAGTTAAATTTGAGCTAACTAAAAGATTTACTATTGCAAAATTTTATCATAAATTTCATTTATTCTTAAATTACCTTAAAAGGTATAAAGTTTATCTGAATTAAAATTGGATAACAATATTCTAACCTAATTATTATCCTCATGTTATTGGCCTTGATGGGTCCAGATATAATAAAAGAATGTTTTGACGTCTAGTTATGCAATTAACTTATTATTGAGCTTTTTTGTCTTTGGTGAGATATCCCTGCTCGCATGACTGATATTCTATTGGACATATTATTTGGTGTTTTATTTTATTTTATTTTGATACTTTTTGAACATCAATTAGACTATTTTTTAAATCTTTATTGGCATATTATTAGCATGTTTTGGATATATTTTATATAAAATATATAACTATAGTTATAATATTTATGATTGAAAAGTCTATTTGAACCGCAAAGAAAGAGACTTTAATATGCTTTATTTATAATATGAGATGTTCATATCCTTATATTCATATTTAGCAAGTGTTTTTGAATAGATAAAATGTTGAAAATTTGCATACTCACTAATTGAACATAAGAAGGGACTGAAAATATGAATAAGAAAAATGAGATTAGGATTGTCAAAAAAAGTTTATTATTTGCGAACAACTCGCATTTGACTTGTTAAATAGCTCGGGTTCTAATCATTTATTAAGAAAATGAGTTAAACACGAACATATATTTTAAGCTCGATTTATAAACGAGCCGAACATGAACAACTATCTATTTGATTGTGGTTGGCTTATTTTAGTATATATTATACGCAATTTATTCGTTGTAACAAATGTGGCATAGTGATTGTGTGGAACGGAGTTGAAGGTTTTGAAATGACATAGGTTCAAATCCTTCCCCAAATAGTTTATAGCTCATTTTGAGTGATTTTATTAGACAAATCGAGCCGAATATAACCTAATTCGAACAAATCATGTAATATCAAGTCCAACACGAATAAATTTTTTTACAAGTCTAATTCAAACACAAGCCAATTTTGACATGAGTTAATATAAACGAGCCGAACATAAAAAAAGCTTTAGTTTGCTTATGCTCCACTCATTTAAACCCCTAAATGAGACTAATAGAAGTGTGTTTAATATATATATATATATATATATATATATATATATATATATATATATATATATATAATCATCCATTGTCATTTGGGGAGAATGAGTCCTCATTGCAGCTTACCAAATTAATAAAATTCCCTCTTTTATTTTGCTAGGAAAAACATCTCATGAATTATTACTTGGAACTCAACCGACCTATTCTCACCTTAAAGTCTTCGGTTTTTTTATTTTTAGCCCATAATAATTCTCCACACAAACATAAGTTTGACACTGAGTTGAGAATAGACATCTTTGTCGAGTACCCTTTGGCCAAAAGCGATACAAAATATATGATCTTGAAACCAAGACTATCTATACTTCTAGAGATGTGTTATTCTATAAGCATATCTTTCCACTCAAAAAATTTTCCATTGATGAGAAAGACACTCCTGTCCTACCATTGCCTATCAATGACACTCAAATCTCAATTGAATCAACCAACCACATTGAAATCCCAGAAGCCATCGAGGAACATGAGCCTTATTGCTTACACTAATTTCGATTGGGCTGGGTGTCCCACAACTTGATACACTATAAACGGTTATTGTATCCTACTTGATCACATTCCTATTTCATGGAAAGCACAGAAACAAGTTGTTTCCATATCTTTTTGTGGATTCTGAATACAGCGCCATGACTCAAACAATAAGTGAATTACAGTGACTGATTTTCGCAATCTCAAGACATGCCACTATATTTTGCGATAACATTGCAGCTATTCACATTACCATCAACCACATCTTTCACCAGTGAACCAAACACATTGAATCGATTGTCATTTCAGTCGGGAAAAGATTCAACAAGATATAATCCAAACATCATACATTCAAAGCAAAATAAAGTAGTTGAAATAATTAGCACCAGGATTATCCATCTTTTTACATTATCTCTAATTAATATGATTCTTCATTCCCTTCATAATTCTTATATCAAGGTGAACTCTATGGTAACAAAAATAAATAGTATTTTATGTGATAATACTTAAAAGTGAGTTGAATTCGAGTAACCTAAAATTTACTATTAATAAAAATTATTTAAATTAATGTGTTGTTACAATGCATTAAATAATTGACCATTCATAAACTGACATAATATTGGATTACAATATTCTAACCTAAATATTTCTCTAATGTTATTGCCCTTGATGGGTACAGATATAATAAACAAAATGTTTTGACGTCGACTTATGCAATTAACTTATTATTGAGCTACTTTTTTGTCTTTGGTGAGATATCAATGCTCTCATGACTGATATTCTATTGGGCAAATTACTTGGTGATTTATTTTCTTTTATTTTGATACTTTTGAACACCAATTAGAGTATTTTTTTAATCTTTATTAGCATATTTTTAACATGTGTTGGATATATTCTATATAAAATATATAATTATAGTTATAATATTTATGATTGAAAAGTCTATTTGAACTGCAAAGAAAGAGACTTCAATATTAGATTTTGAGTCCAAATTTATCTCCTCATATCTAAATTTTATGTTTTATTTAAAAATTATAATATGCTTTATTTATAATATGAGATGTTCAAATATTTATATTCATATTTAGTTGGTATTTTAAAATAGATAAAATGTTTAAAATATCAATATTAATTGAATATAAGAAGGGATTTAAAGTAAAATAAAAAAATAAAAAAAATGGGATTAATGGAAATGAGTGTATTAATAGATCAATTTTTAACTCTTAAAAATAATAATATATTTTAACTCAAAATTTAAGAATTTTATTTTTAATCAAGAGATCTAAAATTTAACTCTTGCTTATATATTATATATATGAATTTGATATTAAATTAGCTTAAATATTAAAAAAATTAATAGAAATTTTTATTAAATATGCTAATTTTAGTGTCTTCTTTTTTATTTATATATTTTTGATATCTTATGCTTATTTTAATCAATTTATTTAAATTATTTAAAATTTATAATTTTTATATACATAGCCTCAATTTTGATATAGTTGTAAATCAAATATTTTCTTACCTCAAGTTCTTAAATTATTTTTAAGTATTTAAATTTATAATAAAACTTTAGTTTATTTTTATGTTTTTAAAAATTTTGAATGATTTAATTGTGGAATGAAATAAAAATATGCAGTAAACCTTTTTTTTTTTTTTTTGGAAATGCGTACTTGGTTTGAGAATTGAGAGGCATTCGATTTATAAATAAATGAGAGTTGATGATCTGTTTGTAAATTTTTCTTTTAAATTACTATATATATATATATAAAATTAAAAATCATTATAATTATAATTTGAGCCGCCTATCCGGGGAGGAAGATGCAAATAAGTAGTTGAAATATATTTTTTTTGTACATTTAGACATCGTGGGCTCGGAAACCGACGGAGGTCGGACCCTTTCCCTTTCCTCAGCGACTTGACGGAAGGTTGGAAGAGAGAGAGAGAGGGGGTGTGGTCCTGGAAGAGGCGTCGCCGGAGGAATGCGGTGAGGGCTCGTCGGCGTGGAGATCTGCCGGTGGCTTGGTTAACGATGGGAAACTCGCTCGGTTGTTCGGCTTCCGGGGAACGTCTTGTGTCGGCGGCGAGAGATGGTGACCTCATTGAGGCTCGCATGTTGCTCGAATTCAACCCTTGCCTTGCCAAGTACTCCACCTTCGGAGGCCTCAATTCTCCGCTCCATTTCGCTGCCGCAAAGGGCCACAACGATGTCCGATTCTTCTTCCCACATTTCCTGACTCTCCTTTCGAAAATTTCTGTAACCCTTTTTTTTTTGTTATCTTTGGTGATTTCAGATAGTTACGCTGCTGCTAGAAAATGGGGCGGACGTGAATTCGAGGAATTATTGCGGCCAGGTTCTTCTTCTTGATCTGACATCTCTAGGTTTAGTATTATCGTTTGGATTTTTGTTTCTTTCATATGTGTGATGTTTTGTTTAGACGGCCCTGATGCAAGCTTGTCGGCACGGGCACTGGGAGGTCGTGCACACGTTGTTGCTCTACCGATGCAATGTACTTGATCTGCTGCTTCCTTTTTTTTCCCCTTTCGTTTTCGTTTGGTTGAATGATGATGAGTTTACCTTAATTTGGTTGAATGGTTGATATAAATAAAAATTAATAAAAATTTTGAATTTTATAAAATGTTCAAATTCTTTGAAATATAATAATTTACTTTCACAGCTAAATCATTATACGCTAAAGTAGGATTCTTATTAGAAAGAACTAAAAGTTGCATCGAATAATCTGCAGATAAAAATTGAAAAATAACTTCTTATTTCTATTTATTTGTGTGATAAATAAATTGTTGCATTTGAGAGAGCATTTTGAATTTGAAAATAATAACATTTTTTATTACATTCAATCAAATCAAATGGCAGAATCACTGTGTATTCAAAATAATATTTTCTTATTCCAAACAATTGAATGATTCCTTGTTGTATTTGTTTGAATCTTTCAAATTTTGGTTTTTAGAGATTGAGCTCTTTTGAAAATTTTATTCAATTAGGTTACTAGGGCGGATTATCTGAGTGGTAGGACGGCGCTGCACTTTGCAGTGGTGGACGGCCATGTGAGGTGCATAAGGCTTTTGGTTGCTGACTTCGTTCCCAGCGTTCCCTATGCGACTTCAGCTTCTATTGAGGTTGGGGACAGAGATGGATGCAGCAGAAGCAACAGCCTTGATTCATCTTTGGGACATAGATATGATCCGATGTATGTTTCTTTATGATTTGATTGCTGATTTATTTTGTGTCATCATAATAGAATTTGAGAAAGTAATTTCTTAAGCTTGTCTTGTTTGTTGCAGTGCCCTGGCGAAGTTTATTAACAAGCCAGCTGATGGTGGTATCACTGCTCTTCACATAGCAGCTTTGAATGGCTATGTTGAGTGCGTTCAGCTGTTGCTTGATTTGCGTGCCAATGTTACTGCTGTGACATTTCATTACGGTTCTTCAATGAATTTGATAGGTTTGAGGCTACCTTGTTATGTCAGGCCTATTGTTAACTATATATGACTTTGATTTGATTTCAATGGCTGGCAGGAGCCGGAAGCACTCCTTTGCACTATGCAGCTTGTGGAGGGAATCTTAGATGTTGTCAGGCAAATTCAGTTTCACTATATGCCTTATTATGTTGATATTGTATTTATGTGTGATTTTTCTTTGTTTGATCTTTGTATTTATAGTTGTTTTGCTCCTCTTTCTACTTTTGGCAGTTACTCTTATCTAGAGGTTCTAGCCGATTAACGTTGAACTGTAACGGGTATAGTTAACTTTCTTTTAGATACTACTACGTTTTCCTTGGTGTGTTTGATCTCTTTCTATAATTTGTGCATATCTTATATATATATTACTTTCCATCTTTTCAGTTGGATTCCAGTTGATGTTGCCAGGATATGGGGCCATCATGCACTTGAGCATTTACTTGCACCCAATTCTGACATGAACATACCAGTTTTTCCGCTGTCAAATTATCTCGCATTGCCTCTAATGAGCATACTTAATATTGCAAGGTGATGAGAATCATTTATATTACTGCCGGTTTAGTATTACTACTGTCAATATCTCAATGGTAGTCTAAAAATGGTACTCTTTCTATGCAATTGATATCTATATCATGTATGGAAGCAGTTTTTAACTATAATTTACCGAGTATAATTTGAACGTGTCAATTTCTTTCCTGATTCTACAATAAAATATATGAAAGTTTCATGTATTTTTATAGCAGAAGATTTTTTTATTTTTATTTTTATTTTTATATTTATATTTATTTTTATTTTTATTTTTATTTTTATTTTTTGCAAAAATAGAAGCTCCTAACTTTTACATGCATGCTTCACTAGTATGATACTTAACTCTTAAAACTCCACGTCTTCTGTTCATCCAACTATGACGAATGTTATTGCAATGTACTATCACCAATTCTACAACAAACTTTTAGATGTCTCTTTTTTGAAAAAGCCAAGTATGAGCTTAGCTTGTTCAGCCTACCTCCAAGCAACTAAATTAAGGACACTAGGTGCATTTGAGCTATTTGAATCTTAGGCCTGGCAAAGGGAGGAAAGATCATCTTGAACTCATAAGAAATTATGGCTTTAACTAAAAATGTGACTATATTGACACATTTAATGACTATTTAGTCATGGCTGCATGGAACATATCATACATTTCTTGATACAGAACTATGTGCTTCCATTTACATGTCCGTGGACTCAACTTATTATATTATATAATTGGGCTTTTACATGACAGTCATCCTATTCTTCTATATTTACAAATTAATCACATGTAAACTTAATTTTTCAAAATTGACTTTAAAATATTGAAATTCATAACGAAAGCTTAACCTATATTTTTCATTTTTGTAAAATTTTCAAAGATTTGATCGCGCCATATGTAAATACATGGATTCAATAGTTCAAAAAAAATAGAGATTATGGTTAAATTATAAATACACATATATTGTGCTTTCTATCAATCAAACCACTCCAATAGGTTGATCTCTGTTACTTTTTACAAAATTGATAATTTGCTATTAATGGCAAAAGACATCATATGGCTAAAACTTCAAATTTGCCTCACCAAATATGATATGTTCAATAAGCTTAGTCTGATGGTTATTTGTTGTAGTAGTGGAACATATGTTTATTATGGACTATTTGTTGAGTCTGTAGGATTAATGTGTACATATGCTTGCTATTGATTGAACCCTTCTGACACAAGATAATTGTGTTTAAGCTAGTTGTGATCACTAATTTAATCTGCTCTTGTTATAAGTAGGGCAGTAAATGAGCTAAATTTGAGCGAGCTAAATACCTGTTTGTGTTTTGCTCATTTATAATTTTGTTTGTTCGAAATAGGTTAATGCTTGTGAGTAGATTGGGCTAAGGATTAATATGACTGGACTAAGAAGTCTTATGGGGAGGTTTTGATAACATATTGTGGGGGAAGAAAATTGTATATTTTTTTATTCACTAAACGGTGATACCTATTAATGAATGTATTCAATAAGAAGAAAATAAATGTAATTAATATATGATTGTTGGTGGCTGTTTATTTCAAATACCGAAATTCAGTGATACAAGTATCCCAAAAAAGCTCTAGATGAGGGACATCTCACATTGATTTAATATTTTGTTCAACGCCTATTGCTAAAGCCATTTATGGGGACATTCAAAGTTTGATAATAATAGCGAACCACATAAACAGATGCCAATTGAAATTTTCAGTTTTGAATACCTTGAGAAAACATTGCACAAAAAATTTACTGATAAGTTTTGTTCGTTGAAAGCTTTTGTTCCAATTAGAAATGCAGCATCGAGGTGGGCGGCCCAGGCTTGGTGTTAATTCTAGTGGTTTTATCATCCACTACATGGTCCTTGTAAATGTCTGTGCATTGGTGATGGCGTGATGCATATTTTCCCATGGTTTTATTCATTTTTAGTTGTGAAATATTTAATAGTTGAACTATGCGATCATAGTGTACTAAAATGCCTTGATTGCTTAAATATGACTTGCTTATGATGGTTTGTATATTTAGCTTTATTTTATCATTTTTTTTCTCTTCTAGTTGTGCATCTCTCAGATCATTCTTGGAACTAATCTTCTATTGCATCTGACTATCAATGTTGGCTCACAAATTTCAGACAGTAATATTGTGGGCTTCTATTTATTCTTCAATCTTGTTTTATGTTGAACTGGTTATTCCTGATTTATCAAATTACCTTTATTGTGTTTGATGTGAGTAGCTTCTTATGATGATATGAAATAGCACTGGAAGTATGTTGTTAACATCTGGTGTTCCTGCAGTATGCAATATAGACAGTAGATGCTATATTGTAGAATATATAATTATCATTTTAGTACATAGTTACAATCATTTATGTTGGTAGCGCTTCTAAGGACGACTAATTCCTGTCTCTGCAGAGAGTGGGGTTTGCAATCCTTGATCGTTTGTGATGATACTAATCTCTGTTCAGTTTGCCTAGAAAGATCCTGCAATGTAGTTGCTGAAGGTCAGTCTTCCGTATTCTAATACCTCAAATGTCTTTATTTTGGTGCTACTAAGGAACTTTTAGTTGATTGATCGAGCAAATTTAACAATAATCTTCTGTCTTCCAATTGCTATTTGTTTTTTTTTTTCGTTAGAAATGTCCAATGGTGGGAACATATCTGAAGTGCTGAAAGTAGGAAAAAAGGCTCTGAGTTGCTTTTTGTCTAAACTAAATTTTGATTAATAAAACAAGTCATTCTACTGAGCTGGGATGGGATCTAATTAATACCGTCTCCTTTTGTTATATTGTTGTGGAATCGGAATTCATCAGTCTTCTTAGTTGTGATTTGTTTAATCTTTGAATCAATTCTTCAGCATGACTGTGCTTCTGGATTTTGTGCTTGCTTTGTATTATAAGTACTTTTTTATACTAGCTCACAAGTATATTGCTTTAGGAAAGAGAGTTAAGGACAGGAGGGGAAATGATTTTTTTTATCGTTATGCAAATGTATAATGTATTTTTGTATCCTGAAAAGCCTATATTGAGTCAGTAAAGGGCTAGCTACACAAGATCCACCATCTAAGCATCTTTTAGTGTTTGCACTAGATTAGAACACCTGAGCTATCCATCTCGATCTAGATAGATTTAACCCAGCTAGTATAGCCTCCTCCTACCTCCGTAGAGTTACAGTCTCACTGATTCCAAGATGTAATTCATATAGATATCTTTTTATAGACACTCACAATTTTGAGCTACTTAGAATCGCCCTCTGTTATTAGCAATCCTGCAATATCAAAGTAACTGAATCGTAAAGATTATAAAGAGAAAAACAATGGAAAAAAAGAAAGAAAGAATAAGCAATATTAACTTGTCACCTGCTAGTTTTTGGTAGAGCTCTGGGCAATCTTACAATTTCCCCTACACTTGTCAAACTTTTCAGGTTGCTCACATGAGTTCTGTGTCAAGTGTGCTCTATACCTTTGCTCAACCAGCTGCTACACGTCAGAAACATTAGGCCCTCCTGGTTCAATTCCATGCCCTCTGTGCCGCAGCGGTATAGTCTCTTTCAGTAGACTTCACAGTAGCCCAATAAAAGAGCTCAAATCAACACCACCTCTCAGCTTCTGTAACCCATGCCTTCTTCATTCTCGATCCATCGAGCCGCCTGCAACGCCTTGCAGATCCGAGTTCTGTAAGAACCGTGAAATGGCTTCAGAGCTAATCTGTCCGCTCACCTGCACTCCATTTCCTTCCGTCTCAATCCCGACCTGCTACTGTGATGATGACCCATGTTCAACCCTCGAACCGCAAGATGACAGCACGCACGGGCAATCTCCTCGTCGCTCACAAAGCACGGTGAGCGAATCGGACAAATTCGATGATCACAGGCTTGAGAGAACTAGCTGCTCTGGGATATTTTGGAGCAGAAGAAGCTGCCACAGAGAACACCAGTGCAATTCTGAGATAAATGCTTGAAATTTTCTGTCTTGAATAGAAGAGGGGATCTTACTGTGATATTATTTTATACTTCCTGATGCTTCTACCTCTTCATGAAGGCAAATCAGTTCTAGCTTCGACATGCGGGCTTGCCGACTTCTCGTCAGAAAGAACTAATTGTAAAGCCTATCGATATCGCTCACAGACTGATGATGAAGCTCTATGATACGGCTGTTTTGTTACCATCATTGGCTCGTTTATTTTTTTAACTTAATATTGTATGTTTCACAGAAAGCAGCTGTGTATTAAATCATTTATATTGTTCTATGATGACTTGGGTGAAGTGAGCGTTCATTTTAAGTTGGATTCTTGGTTCTTCCATAGATAATGATGGTTATTTTTGTATAATAGAATCTGTGGCTGGTTTATTTAAAGTTGTTATTTTTATGTGTTGTGGCTATTGCTCTATGCTTTGATTGTGCTTCACAATATTGATAGTCATCGTTAGAATACATGCTCTGATTTTAGAAGAGCATTCTATTGGTGACAATAATTTTTAGGATCTTTATCAACTAAACTTATTATTAGTCATAGATTTTGGTAATGTTTATGATCAATTTGATTTTGTTGTTTTTCCATTGAAAAGACTTCGCATTTTTTTTTTTAGAACTCACAGCTTTTAGTCCTATACGTAAAACATGTTGATTTATACTGCAAATTCCCGTGTTCTGTACATAAATAAAACAATAAAGGAAAAAAATAATTTTAAATTGTTTTACAGAAATGGAAAACAATTTACTCTTAGAGATAGAATGCAAAATGAGTATTAGTCATAGATATACTTATGATCATTGATTTTGTTTTTTCCAATGAAATTGAGTATATATATTTGATTTCTTTCAAGAAACAGCTAGTAGTTTAAAAAATTTAATTACGATGTATAAAAACGATCTGACAAATTAAACGTGTACACATAATAAAACAATAAAGGAAAAAAATAATTTTAAATTGTTTTACAGAAATGGAAAGTTCTTCATAGCATTATACATGAGATTTAAACCACATCTAAAGATAATTTTTTAAACTGCTATTGTGATAGTAAAAATAGCCAATAAAAATGATAAAATCACTATTTTAAAAAAAATTTACATTAAAACTTTTGAAAAATATATAAAGAAAATTGTATTCTAGAAAATGATTTTCACATACACACCATAATGATATCCTGAAGCTTAATGCATCAAAGCATTTTAAGAAAATCTAGATAATTAATTAAAAAACATATATTGCATTAATTTCAAAATAAATATAATAATTATTAAAACCATTTTAATCAGATTTGAATTAAAATAACTTAATCCAATTTATTTTATTTATAAATAATGGTTCACGACAAGCCCGTCCTATTTGCTGCATCAAACAAACTTTGTATGAGAATATAGTTAATTCATTGGTCATGGAGAGAAAAGATCGCCCTGAGACTGTTTAGTTGTTTGAAAAATAAATAATCGAATATAGTGTAAATAAAATATAATATGTTCTGAATACTTTAAAATTGATTAAAAATTTTATAAATGTATTAATTTATTTATTTTTATTTAGTAAAGTAAATATAATCCTATTTCAGTTGGATTACATCAAAGATCAACATTAAGCCCTTATCTTTTTACTTTAGTTATGGATGTTCTTACGAGACATTTACAAGAAGATCTACCTGTGTATGCTTTTGACATTCTTCTTGTTGATAAGACTAGAGAGAGTCCAACGTGAAACTTGAATTATGGAGGTCAACTTTAGAGTCAAAGGTTTTGTTTAAGCATCTAAACCTAATATATGAAGTGTAATTTTAGTAGAAATTTTAGTACGTTGTGATTTTAGGTGATCAAATCATTAATAGTGAACGATTGATATTTAGGCTCTATTGTTCAAAATGATTGAAATAGATGGAGATATTATTAGTAATTCAAGTTGGATGGTTAAAGTGGATAATGCATCCTACCTATTATGTGATAGAAAAGTTCCACTTAAACTTAAGAAAAAATTTTATAAGATGATAAGACCGCGAATGACTTATGCGAGCCTAAATGTTGCGATAAAACATAATCAAGTTAAGTGTTACGAGATGAGGATGCTCAGGTGGATGGCTTTACCCGGAGATAGAATGCAAAAGCAGTATTCTGGGAAAAAGTTGAGTAGCTGATGATAAGATTAGGGAGAGTCGCTTTAGATGGTTTGGCCACATAAAGCGTCGGCCTACCGTCCAACCGATTATGAGAGATGCATTAGATTTGCCTTATGTTAAGAAAGGTAGAGACCTAAAAGACTTGGTTAAGATGTATAAAAATGATCAAGATACTGAATTAAATGAGAATTTGACACATTGGACATAATGACGAATGATTCATACCGACCCCACCCAGTGGGATTAAGGCTTGTTTGTTGTTGTTGTTGCAAAGTAAATATAATATATTTAAAAGACATCATAGGAACTAATGGTGGTCGACGCAAATCGGTGGTAGATGACTAAGTGACAATCAATGATCACGATGAGTTCAACGACGGTGGCGGATGATAAGATGGCGGGTTTAGCATAGTTGATCACCGATCGGCGATAATCGACAGTGATAGCGGTCGACAATGGGTGGTGGTGCTCAACGACGGATTGTTGACAAATGGGTTGTAATAGTGGCCAACGAACAATAGCGATAGGTGGTGACCAACAACCCAAGGCGGTGGTGATCGATGATTATGATAAGTGGGCAATTGTGAACAACTAGTAGCAGCGATATTTACTTTACATCGGGTAGTATATTTAAAATTCACCTAAATTGGACAAATTTGAAATACATTACATTCGAGCTAAATAGTAAAATTAAAATACACTTATATTTCACATTACAATTCAAGTTTATCAAACCAAACACCAAAATTTTTAAAATCTATATATTCTAAATATAATACACTCATTTTATAACAAATCAAATAAACCCTTAATAAAGCATCAATCGGTATTATTATGTACTACAAATGCCCAATTGCAAGTTTCATATGGCATGCACAAAAAATGCCATCTATTAATTAAGCCGCAGGACAAGGAAAGTACTTCCAACATGGCATTTCAATTGCCAATAATAATATACCCACAGAACGTAATTACATTACAGCACCATAAATAACTAATTTTTATTTGGCTTTAAAGCAAAAACCTTAATGTATATATATATATATATATATATTGTTCTTTAAAATATAAGAATATAAAAATATCAAGATTCTACACTGTATTAGGGCTTCAAAGCCATCAAATAACTTTTCTCACCTTTTCTTGTTGGGTTTGTTTCGTGATTTGACTGTCTTCTCCAGATTTCTGATGCGATGACTGATAACTGTTGAAGAAGATACTCTTCGCTCTGGAGATTTAATAGTTTGCTCATCAGATCCCTTCTCCTGTATTGAAGAGGCGATGGGAAGAGATGGCTTCCATCGGCCGAAGAAGGACAAGTTGGACTGTGTTGATGATGGATTTGGCTTATTAATCTGAGTCGTATCAGGAAGATTTAGGAACCTCCTTACTGGAGGGCGTCTGAGTACTGTATACCAGTTATAATCAGACTTAGTAATATTAATTGCTTGTAGGGAGATGAGGAAAATATTAAAAATTGAAAGAAAAAAAAAGTATTAGTTTGTGCTCTCAAGAAAAAGATCAGGATTAATGTAACAAACACTTAGATCTATTTTGAAATGAGTGTAATATTAATTAAATCCAAATGTTGAAACTCATCATGCCTACAATTTTGATCAATGTCATAATTAGATTTTGACAAAAAAGAGGATCAAAATTATTGAATTTATTGTAAGATGAATACAATGTACAGAAAATCAATCAAAATTTATAATGAATTCATCTTAAAATAAATTCGATAATTTCAAGGCTCGTCATTGAGTCCAAAATATCCCAAGCCAACATTTTTTCTAAGACAGCATTCAGACAAATATAATGAAATGAATAAAATAATTACCAAATCCATACACAAGGGAGAAAAGGTTTGATGTCACCCAATAACAGAATATAGCCTGAAAGAACAATAAATTGATGATTAGAAGAAAAAACAGAAAACAGGGGCATGTAAAAATAAAAATGTATTTCCCCAGTAAAAGAATCAATGGTAGTGCTCAAAAAAAAAAAAAAAAAATCGATTGCAATGTTGAAGACAGGTAACTAAAGCTACATACATACCTTTGGAAAGTTAGCAGTAAATGGGATAGTCAGGAGACCAATTCCTCTAGAAAACTTCTTCATGGTGTTAGCCATAGGATTCCCTTCCAAACCTTCTTGCATATTCAACTGAAACGTTGAAGAGATAACAGCACTCAAAAGAGGATCTTGATTATAATATATATATATATATATAGCAGAAAACCACAGCAAATTAACTTGTAAAAGCAGTTCTTTAAAGCATCTCCAAAATGAAATCAAGCTCAGTGTTGAGATTTCAGCATTAAAAAACAGACCCTTTTATGGCAGTTATCTTTTCTAAAAAAATTAACTGATATATATATATAGAGAGAGAGAGAGAGAGAGAGAGAGAGAGAGAGAGAGAGAGAGAGAGAGAGAGAGATAGATACACACATTTGCCATGCCTTAACGGCAAGATCAAAATTGCGACACTTGAGGATATGAAAAAAATTACAGCAATGCACCCAAAAAAAAAAAAAAATGATCAACTAAGTACCATGAGCATTATGAAATAAAATGCTTAAAAAAAGATAAAAAAGGATAGATCAGAACTGATGATACAAAGAAAGTATTTGACCAACTTATCTTCAAGAACTTTAATTCTGAAAACTTGGAGGAATACAGAGTGCTAATGACGAAGAAAGAGTTACCTCTACAGTAGCCAAGAACGTTAAAGCGGTCAAAACTGGAAAGATGTACATGCTATCTGGGGTAGTCAAATCGGTAAACCAATATGCTCCGCCACCTTTAAAAGACGGAACTTTCTCAACCATGTTTGAAATCTGCAAAAAAATTAGAAAGATAAAAATTTTGAAAGACACTAATGATTACTAAAAGATCATGCAATAAGAAAGCTAGATTCCATCATCATTAACAAAAAACAGTAGTAGATTATAATTTAAAATAAATCAAAAAATCCTAAATAGTGAACTCACAGCCATGAAAAAACTTATAAAAACCGGGCCTTGAATAAAAAGTCCCTTAAGAGGTGTAAATGGAGTGACCCCATGCCTGTAAATAACAAATTGTAAGCAAGGAGCAAGTTAAAATGGCGTCAATGTTAGAAATTGGATGAAGAAATAAATGAATTCACAAAAGAGGTAAAGGTTAGTAATTACAACAAAAACCGTTTCAATTTTAGGAAAAAATGGGGAATCAAAAAAGTGCAAGAGAAATTACATTTCCAAATGATACCAATGCTTGCAATTATAGCAACTCACAAAATCTAAACTGTTGATGTAGACAATTGTAAGTAAAGACTCGACATTTCATGATATTAAACTGCTGCTACAAACAAGTTATTCATCAACAGCATACACATATGATCTAAATGGATTCTCAATTTCTTTTGCATCATTATCCATTATATTCACAAATTGTTGAACCTCTGGCCCGTCTTTCAACTAGGAAATATAATCAATTACAAGAGTAATGAGCACTTGATAAACTTGAAGTCATCAATTTGAAGTTGTCTGCATCTTAGTAAATTTTTCCTTTTTAGGATTCAGGGTAATGTCCATTAGCATAAGAATGGTGTATACATACGCCTACACATGAAATTACACTTCACAGACTCCATGGCTCTTTTTTTTTTTTCATCATTGGGCAGTACAAAACAACTTGCCCTTTTGTGTCCTCCCCCAAGACGCCCAGTTGTCCCCATGTCAATCCAATGAATTCTATATCTCAACCATTTGTTCTTCTAGCGAAAGGATTTTTTTTTCTTTGAATAAATCCTATATAATTTGTCATTTTCACACAATAAAGCTTGTCAATGACAACTTCAACTAGGAAGTCTACATCAGGCTTGAGGTAACCAATTGGCTCTTCATTATTGATGACATCTTTCAAATGATATATGACTCTTGCTTTTTCCTTTTATTTTGTTAACATCGAAATTTGAGTAATTAAGTTCTCTTCATTTCAGGTATATGTGATTCTTGATAAGGGTGATTTACTCCAAGTAGATGTTGTCTAAGCAATGTTAAGAAGAATGTTTCTCTCCGGTGATAATGATTCTTGGCCAAGATATTAGGAAATTGAATTGCTTTGTGATTAGAAATTGTTAAAAGTTAGGTCTCTTTCCTAATGTGGAGAAAGTCATTGATTGTCCTCTGGGGGCAAATAAAGGTTTTTTGTTGATTCTACAAAACGTGCAATCTTATAGTTCCAAAGCTATGATGAAACGGCAAGGTGCTTGTCAAGCAAATATCTCATAGAAGAGATTCTTCTCCAATTATGAAAAGGAAAAGTCACTCAATCCTTATTGGCCTTTCCCAAAGAAAAACACTCATGTAGATGAAGAAATTGGTCGAAACTTGTTGGATGCTCTAAGCCTTAGCTTGAATTTGGAATGATGTTCAATTTTTGTCCGAGCTTGTTGGGCTTAATGGCTCTCACCTCCACTCCTTTCAATACAGAGGAATGAGCGTCATAAGTATCACAATAATATGGTTGTAGTTTGAGCTTTTCAGCACTAATTTGTTGGCTACCCTATTTGACTTTAGAGGTCATAATATTCTTTAGAGGGAAGTGACCAGGAGCATGTTATAAACTAGCATGTCATTTACCAACTTGTATGATTTTGAAGATTATATCCTTCTAGGATTGATTTTACTGCTTCGAATTTGTTACCTTTGATCCTAACTAGAGAAAAGAGGCTTGCTAGGGATTGTATAATCAAGTTACAATGCAAATATATGCAGGTTGATGTGACTATTGAATCTTCTTCAGATTGCTTAGACCCTTTCAGGGTGGTTGATGGGTGACCTATTAGAACGGTAAAAAATTGGAGAGGTGCTATGAGATTAAGTCAGAACAAACACATTTGAGTTGATATGAAAATAGAATCCTCATTGATTGTATTGGTTGCAACTTATGATAATACTTTCAAAATAGGCGTCGATTATACGTACACAACACGTAAATCTTAAATGTCAAAAAGAAAATGTCGATTAAAATAATATTAAAAAATTAAAAGGACACGCGTGTCCTAAATAATTGAATTAAAATTATATAAAAATATTTAAAATTATTGTAGAGAGTTTTGGAATTTAGATAATAATATTTGAGCTTAAAAAAAAGAATAATAAGATATATTTATTACAAATAATTAAATTTATAAATTTAGAATTGATAATAAATTTTATTCATTAAGATTATTAAAGTACAATAAAACAAATTACTTAAATAATATAATATATATATATATATATATATATATATATATATATATATATATATATATATATATATATATATATATATATATATAACATAAGTAATTAATTTAAAATTTTAATTAAATGACATATTTTTTATTATTTTTAATATTTTATCTATTTAATTTATACATATTATTCTTAATTATTATTATAATATAAATATCAACGCGTTAATGTGTCCCATATTTTTAAAAATATATTGTCCCAAATAAATTAATAGTATTAAATCATAAATCGTAAGAGCGAAAAGACAACAACTATACTTGTTAATGAAAGAATTGAATCTTTTTTTGATTGATTGAAATGCAGCATAAATAGTATGAATAGAATCAAGTCTCTAATAGACATGTACAGCTTATTTGATTTCTAGTAAATAATATATATATATATATATATATATATATATATATATATATATATTTCTATTTACATTATCTTAGTTTCACTTATCTATATAGTCATAATTTTAAAGAACTTAAAAACACATGCAAAGTTTAAAACAAATTAATTTTTAACTACATCCAATAAAAAAATAGAATCTAACCTGCAATTGTAGCTTTGATAGCAGTAGACTACGTCATCATCATTGGTGGCAGCCAACTATGATGGTGACAATAGCTAGCTTCGGGTGAGTACTTGTTCTCTCATGTCAATACAAACACTCACACAGTGCAAGTCTCTTGAGTGATTTTGGAGATTTTTGACGATTTTTGATATTATTGCTCCTATAAAGGGTCTATAAAAACCCCCCTAAGGTCAAGGGAGAAGGCACACTCATATGCTGGAGTGTCCCTCTTTTTCTCAAGAAGAGGTCGTTGGTGAGGTGGGCGCTGATGCATCGTGTCTACAGTTTTCCCTCGAAAGAGGCGTCAACTGTACTCGTGACCGTCGGTTGAGCGATCAAGGTACATACATGTCTGATTTCCTCGAAGATCGTCGCTCGTGGATCGTCCGGGTTGAAGAGATCAAAGTCCGCTGACATACCGTCGTGTCAATTTTCCTCAAAAGAGACGTCTTACGTCGGGGCCGTCCGTTTGCAAGCGATAGCGAAGCGGAGTTGGCGATACCGCGACGATTGGCCGGTGGCGATGGTCAGCGGCGGTGACTTCGGGTGGTTGGCGAGATTGTCGGCGATGGTGGCGGCAGTGATCGGCAGTGACGCAGCCAGCGATAACCGGCTTTAATGGTTGAACGGTGGTGAGCGGCCAATAGCGACGTAGTGAAATTGGCACCGCGTATGTCTGGGATAATCAACGATGGTGGTAATCGCAAAATTGCCGATAGTTGTGTAGCCGGCGAGTAAGGGCAGTACCAAACGACAGTGGTTAGCGGTGAGGGTGGTCAGCGAGCAGCGCATGTAATCAGCATGACCAACAATGAGCAGCGAGAGATAACCGGCAATGTTCAGGTGGAGCGAAATTACGATGGTGGCCAGCGATTACGGCTAATCAGCAGCGTGGCTTCTGATGGTTAGCGAGGGTAATCAGCGGCAACAATGGCGCATAGTTGATGAGCAGCGGCGTGGTAATCAGCAGATAATACAACAACGATAGTGGTAAACAAAATTCGGAGATGAGCCGATGGTAGCCAGCAGCGTAGTTGCAAACAGTAATCTGCAGCAGTGGACCTGCAATCCTGATGGCGCTTAGCGTCCAATCAGCGAGATAGCACGATTTAATAATAAATGGTGTAGCGATAGTGTTGATAGCCAGCGCAGTAATCAGCCGATATGGCTGATGGTTAAGCGGCGGCAAGTGGTGGTCAGCAAGCAATTAATCAGCGGGATAACCGGCAGCAATCGTCAGCAGGTGGTTAGCAGCCACGAGGGTGGTCAGCAGCCAACAACCGCAGCAGTAGTCAACCGGTAATGCTTAAGCGTCAGTAGCCGGGATAGCGGATGATGATGGTGGTAGCCGTGAAGATCCGGCGATAATTGTGGCTAATGGCCAGTAGTCGGTGCGGTGGCAAACAACGGTAAAGAATTTTGACCTATCGAGGTTGTTTGTGAAGTGTGACTTCGATGGCGATGCATGGAAGGTTGAATTAAATCGGCGATTTTACCAATCCGGTTGTTTCGAGTGTTATCAGATGGCACAGTGTGGAAGAAGTGGAAGTCCACGCGCCTTTTGACTTATCTTGGGTTGTTTCCGAGTCTTTCGATGGCGTTGCTTATGTGGAAAGGTTAATTAGTCCGAGATTTTGGCCTATCGAGGTTGTTTGTCGAGTGTTACGATGGCGCTGTATGGAAGAGGTTGAATTAGTCAAGATTTTGACCATCCGAGGTTGTTTGTCGAGTGTTCTGCGATGGCGTTAACTTATGTGGAAGAGGTATGAAGTCCACCGACCACCTATCAGTTGTTTGTCGAGTCTGCTGATGGCGTTAACTACGTAGAAGAGGTTGAATTAGAATGAAATTTTTGACATATCCGGGAGGTTGTTTGTCGGGGTTATTCGATGGCTCTGTATGGAAAAATCGAATTGAATCCGTGAGGATTTTGACCCATCCGTTGTTTATCGAGTGTTCGATGGCGTTAACGCAGTGGAAGTGGGAAGTCTACCCCTTTTGACTATCCTGGTTGTTTGTCGAGTATTTGCGATGGCGTTAATGTGGAAGATTGAATTGAATCCGGGATTTTGCCTATCCGGGTTGTTGTTTGTCGAGTGTTACCGATGGCGTTAACGTATGGAAAAGTCGAATTGAATCCATTTTGACTATCAAGGTTGTTTGTCGAGTGTTAAGATGGCGTTAACGCAATGGAAGAGTTGAATTGAATCCAAGATTTTGACCTAGAGGTTGTTTGTAGATCGTGATTGAATCAAGATACTATCAGGGTTGATTGTCGATGTTAACGTTCTTGTGTGGAAGAGGTTGAATTAATCTGAGAATTTTGACCCATCCGGGTTGTTTGTCGAGTGTTGCGATGATGCTTTATGGATAAGGTCGAATTGAATCTGTTGAGGATTTTTGGCTATCAGGTTGTTTGTCGAGTGTTAGATGGCATTGCATAATATGGAAGAGTGGGAAGTTCAAGCCTTTTGACCTATCATAGGTTGTTTGTCAGGGTGTTACCCGATGACGTTAACTTATATGAAAGAGGTCGAATCAAAACATCTGTTTGTGGTTGTTGTAGCCAAAGTTGCTCCTTAACCCTAGTCTTATTTTTCCATGAGTATGATTGAAAAATCATAATTTGCAAAGTTATATCTCTTCTCAATGTTAAAATATCCTCCAACTTTGACTTGTTTCTTGGGAATCGATTAGATCTTAACATATTAACATGCGGGCGATCTTACGAGATTAAGAGTTGCCCCAATTTTCGACAAAATCAAGAAAGCAGTATGATGAATCTTCATTCTTCACTTTGCGCTCTTAAAAGCTTAAAATACTCCACCTCGATTGTGGTTTGATCTTTGTTGAAAAACTTGGTTACAAGATGAAATAATGAGAATGAGTTTCACATGGCGGCCCATTGCGTCTAAAATCAGTTGTGGTAGAGTGAAAGTTCTAAGCCTTATTGTGAAATCCAACACATACAGTATTTAAAAGTAAAGAAAACTCAAAATTTTATATGAAAAACCTCAAAAGAGGGAAAAAAACGGGTTAGAAAAGTTCACTATATATTTGTTTTGATACAAGTTTTCCGATAACGTGATTACATAATTGTATATGAGAAAGGGATGTGAGAATCTCAAAATAACAACCATATAGTCGCGTTCGGTTATAACGATTCAGTGGTAGCAAATGATGGTGAAAACGGAGAGCGACCAGCGATGAAGGTCGTCATGATGAGAAGACGAGATTGGCGGTGAGGATCGATGGCGACGAGGCGGCCGTGATGGTGATAACCGAGGGGGTGGTCGACCGTCAGTGGTAACGCGATTATGCCGGAGGATTTTCAAGCTTTAGAGCTCTCTCCTCTCTTCTTTGGCCTCCCCTCATGAGGAATGATGCTATTTATAGATTGGGTGATACGTAAATACGAAAATCGAACAACTCTCCATCTGGACTCATGATGATTTCCTTGATCATATGATGTATTTTGTGTATTTAAATGCTCATGAAGTCGAAATTATGAGATCTTGGGCTCGTTAGATCGGCCATCGACGCTTCGATTGTATAAACATTGTTTGAGAGTTATTTAGAGATTTAACCGACATCCCGTGAGTTTCGAGGATATTTTAAGTGCTTGATGTCGAGTTTTCGATCGACTTGCTTTTAGCATCAAGATTCGTGCTTCAACTAGTAGTATTTTAAGTGTCATATCAGTAATTAATTTAAATTTTTAATTAAATGATATTTTTTATTATTTTTAATATTTTATCTATTTAATTTATACATATTATTCTTAATTATTATTATAATATCATTATACGCGCGTCGTGTCCATATTTTTAAAAAAAAGATGTATCGTGTATGTTAATATCCAGGCATCATAAGTTGCGAAGGCATGCAAGTAGCACAACACAACCTATACAAGTTAATGAAAGAATTGAATCCTTTTTTTGATTGATTGAAATGCAGCATAAATAGTATGAATAGAATCAAGTCTCTAATAGACATGTACAACTTATTTGATTTATAGTAAATAAATATATATATATATATATATATTTCTATTTACATTATCTTAGTTTCACTTATATATATAGTCATAATTTTAAAGAACTTAAAAACACTTGCAAAGTTTAAAACAAATTAATTTTTAACTACATCCAATAAAAAAATAGAATCTAACCTGCAATTGTAGCTTTGATAGCAGTAGACTACGTCATCATTGGTGGCAGCCAACTATGATGGTGACAATAGCTAGCTTCGGGTGAGCACTTGTTCTCTCATATCAATACAAACACTCATAGGGCCAACTGCCAGTATGCTAGTCCCATAAAAAATGCTGGTAAATGTAAGTGGCTCATTGTCAATGTGTGAGTCCCACTAATGATGTGGTGCATCACCTTTTTCACTTCTTATAGCTCTTTGTATTGATAATGATTCTATTAGCGCATTACACGAGCTCCACTGCTTATCCTATTTTTTGTGATGCACAACTCTACTCTATTTTATGTTAGTTTCGAATGTTCATGTTTTATTATAATTGGCAGCACACACACACATATAAACACTTATCGAAGAATCATGATCTTCTCTTTTGATAATAGTAAATTACCAATTCTACAAGTTGTTTCTATTTATTCTCATTTGCCTAACTTTCATGCTATTGTGAAATCAAAGCTAGACCGTCTTGGAGTTATGTCCAAAGGAAGCAAATGTCTAGCTATTGACAGTAATTAAGCCTGGACCCCCTATGCATAGCACAAGCCACTGCTGTACAATGGATAGATAAGCTCAACACCAAGTTACTCAATTTCATCGATATAGTGGCAAGAAACATAAGACCTCAAAACAGGAAACATTGTCAACATCAACCAAAATCGCGATACTGACAACCAAACCAATGGCCTGAGCCAATTTCACTAGAATGTAGAATATGAAGTGAATTTCTACAAAAATTTTTTTTGATCTTATGGGCTCTACCGATCTGCCCCGATCTGCCCATCTCCCCAATAAAAAAAATTATCTAGCACGAAATTCGGACACAATAGCTTACTTCACGACCCTTCAATACTCTGAGGATCAAAATACCCTTGACCTAAGAGTACTTCCATTTAGCACAAATCTCAAAGAAGAGGTACCTTTCTGTCCACCATCAATCCTAAGAAAAATATTAAACTACCTATCACTCCCACCTCTATAAAATATTAAATACCCCTTCTAGAATAAGATAAAGGACTTCTAACTTTGACTCTTTCCCTTAAGAGGAATGAGGGCTCTCCTTTGGTCCCTCAAGCCCCTCACTAATCATTCCAAAGGGAAAGCTTTGTTAAATTAGTTTCAACTCTTATTCACCTTCAAACTCAGTCAGTTAATTGAGTGTCAAAAAGTCTTCCCTAGGACACAATCTCCTTATTTTGAATGTTGACCATTAATTTTGTAATTGTGTGTAGGCTATGGTTTGAATCCAAGGCAATCCACTACCATGTTCCATCAACATTCAACTATTGTTTTTGGCACACAAGTATGTAAAAAAAGAAATTGATTTTCTTTGGAGAAGAAGAACCAATTGTTTTCAGAAGTACTCAATGTCATGTCAACTTTAAACTTAAGGCATTGACCTAACACTCAAATCATGGAAGCAAAAAATAATAATTGTCACAGTTGAAAGGCATGAGAAATTGATGAAGAGAAAATGAAAAAAATATAGAACAAATAAAACTGCAATAAAGTCAATATCCACATCCAATCAACTTGGCATTTGTCTCATTTTTTTCACTTTTTTGTTTTATTTAAGTCCAATTCAAATCCTTTATGGTTGACTTGGTTTAGGGCTTTGGTAACTGACAAGTATATGGTTAGTGTTAAAACAAGCCAATTGATTGCCTTAGCATTCATCTCCTAATTTTAAAGTTCTTCACCATTATAATTCAAAGCTAAAGCATGAAATCAACATTGAAAGAATCTAGATACAACATACTTACTGATTTTTTCTATTTAAAATTTATAATGGGAACAAAAAAGAGTCAATGCTTTTGTTAATGATGTCAAGATTCCTACACACTTCACACTTCCAAAAATTTCTACTCTTGCTAGCTTGAAACTAAACTCTCTTTGCAATAACAGAAATACATCCTAGGAGTTCAATATTTAAATCTTCTCGTCATCATAAGATTGACTTACATTATACTATAAAGAGCCAATGTTCTAGTGATTATACCTAAAGAACAAAAAGATCTGTTTTAAAAAATAGCATATGGAAAGTTAATCCTACCTAAATACATATACAATTGATCACCGACAAACAATAATATCAAGTGCCACTCCAATCTATGGGCATCACGAATAAAGATTTTGTGCTTGTTTAATAACTAACGCTAGGCATAAATGAGCTATGCCTAGCATATTACCATAGTGTATAACATACAAATGGCTAGATACGTAAGCAGTAAACAGTGTAGCACACTATAAAAATTGTTCTAATTTTAATGGATATTAACAGATAATCGTTTGTCATACTCATTCTCTAAGGAAATGCATCTAAGAAAGGATTAAATTTTTTAGGGTTTTCTTCATCAATTCAAGGTTAGCAGATGGCTTTCAAACAAGACATGTTAGCATTTTTGTAGGCTATACGTACAATTGAAATAACACCATCTAAATGGCCCACCAAACACAAAATGGGAAGAAAGATAGAGCTAGAAACATAAACATTGTCAGAAATAAATCTACATGTCAATGTGGGTATGATGCATTAAAAAAAAGAAGAAGCATACTTCTTGAATAATGCCTTCATTCGTTTTTGATTCTCTTGAAGAGTCTCTGGATTCATATTCTGCAGCGGGTTTTCAGATTCATTTAAGGGGAGAGAAAAATGCAATAAAACGTTTTGCAAAACCAAGTTTCCTGTGTCTAGTTCATAAAAATGCAGACATAACCAAATATGGCTTCTAAGATAATTCTCATCTACCTAGCAATTATAAGCCAAAAGTTAGGGTCGAAACCATACATTATCTATTTCTTCTTTGAGCTTCTCCAACTCTGGCCTCATCGTCTAGGAATGGAATCAGAAAAGTAATACATTAATAATTGGAAGAGAAAAAAACAAAAGGTTCAAATAAAAATTAAAAAAGTTTGGTCCAAAAATGAAGTGGCGCTCCAAAAGTTCCAGAAATCTGTAAGTTATAACAAACAATATCTGATGGAGAAGAAGCTCACATTTAGTTTCATGGTAGCCTTCAATTGGTATATCAATAAAGGGAGAGTAGCCCCACGAATCAATACAGTGGTCAAGGCAATTGAAGCCCACCTGACGTACATATAGTGAACAAATAAGAAATTTTGAAAGAGAAAGGAAGAACAAAGGTTCAAGCCTGTACAATGTGAACCAACAACTAAGAGCATGAAACTTAACCAATTGAAGCCAGTAAAAGAATGCACGGTATCGATCAGATGCTGCAGTGCCGCAACAGGGAAAAATGAATCCGCCGCAGCGGCTGCCACTTCGCCGGGGAATGGAGCTGGAACCGAAGACGCGGCAGCCACGACGCCAGTATCCACTCCAGCGTCCGTCAGAACATCTGCCACATCGTTTACATAACCGATCTCATTCGATCCCTCGGCGCTGGACGAAAAACTTCGGGACGATTGATCGATTCCAAACGGAAGGGCGAACCCAATCCTCCTCCAATCTCGAGCTGGTGATATGAAGCTCTTGATTGGTTTCGAGTACGAGGAAGCTCGTCGAACCAACGGACTCGGCGAAAGCGGCGAGGGTTGGGGTGATCCGGAAAGCTCGCCGTCATCTTGGAAGATGTGGATAAAAGAGGGATGGAATCTCCGAGAGAGGTAATTGTAACCGGAGGACAAAGCCTTCCGGCTGCAAGCCATCCGTATAAAAAGAGGAGCGATGAAGGGGGTTGAAGAGCTTAGAAAACTATGAGAAGAGTGGCGACGGCAGGGACCATGAGCAATTGGCGCGGTTTGCGATCAGCAAGTCAAGGTTTATTGACGAGCCTGCCCTCGTAAAGGTGACGTCCGGAGTTGACGGACTACAGGTTTAGGGTTTTCGGCCTCAGGCCGAAATGCCGGGTTTTTGTTCTAAATAAAAATAATTTATTATATTACTTTATATAAACTATTAAAATCGTTTAAATTTTAAAAAACAGCAGAAATAATTTAACAAATAACAGAAATAAATTTTCTTTTTAAAAAAATTTTAAATGAAGAAACTAAATAAAAATTTAAGGACAGGGCATAGAAAATTATATAGATTTTTTCTTTCATATTTGTTATCTTTATCTTCAATTAAAATATTTTCTACTTATTATTCATATATTGACTCAAAATGTCATATATATATTCTCTTTATACATAATAATAATAATAATTATAATAGATCTTTTGTTTTATTTTGTTTGTTTATATATATATTATGATTTTCATAGTCTTTATGTCTAGCATGAATGCCTAAGTGTGAGTCAAATTCTTAAAATTACTTGAATACATACCACATATTTATAATTTATTTACATATCTAAAACATAAATGGATATTTATATTAAATATCTAAATCTTTATTATATTAAAAATATCATTAATATTAACTTTTTAAGTAAAATATTATATATAAAGATATTAAAATATTTATATATAATCGACATAATGATTATTATTGAAAGTGAACTATAAATTTTTAATATAAATAAATAATATAATTTTATAGCAAAATATTAATTAGCGAACTATATTGCTAAAATATTTCGGCAACAGAAATAATGAAAATATATTGTTCAATATTTCGTTAGTAAATATAATTATTTCACATAAATTCATGAGAACGAGGGATTGCGCCAAGTGGCGGCGACATTGGGAAGGCCGCGGAATCCACTTTCATAAGCATAAATAGAATAAAATTAATAAATTTGTAAGAAAATCCCAATTAATATTAAACAGATCTAAGTATTTACTATTTATTTTATCTATTGAAGAATAGACTTATCTGTTCTGTAAGAAAATCCCAATTAAAATTGGCGGAATTCCTATCTATATATCATCACATGTTTTTTTTTTTTTTATTATTTGTATATCATCTGTTCTATTAAACTCATATTTAGATGCAAAAATAAAATTGAGTTATTGTGGTATATAAATAATAATTTAATAAATATAATGATATTCTAATAATTTTAAAAATCTTTGGAGAAGACAATATTAAAATCTCAAAAAATTTCGGGAAATTACTAAAAACTGACTAAGTTAAATATACAATCCTACAAACAGAACAAGTTCGCATGTCACGTGCACTACTCTTTAAACTCTCTTTGATTCGGACCGGACCAGCCCAACCGCCAATCTTCAAGACCAGTCACCTCCATCGTTCGATCTGAACCCAAATCCAACGGTTCCGTCTTCACGTCCACGACCGACTTCTGGCTTGGGGTCTCCTCGACCTCCTCATCTCGTCCCCGCTTCGATCCGATCGCCACGCCGAAAAGCCTCGGGACCATCTCCCCTTCAATCTTTACCGATCGCATCGCCGGAAACATTTCTAGCCCTGGCGAAACATCCCTTTCCGGTATTTCTCCACTGCCTCCGGGCGTTTCACCGCCGTCGATCTGAAAACCGAAATCGTATTTGGACATGAGTTGGAAGATCTTGTTACAGAGACCTTTGATCTGCACAAGCTCTTGCGATAACCGCGCGTTCTCCCGCCGCAGCCGCTCGTTTTCCTCCCTCAACTCTGCCTCGCTGCTGCAAGCCTCCACTACTCCCTGTGAGGAGTTCGATGAGATCACCTGCTCGTCGCCCGAGCTCACCGGCGATACCATCTGATTCGCTGGAACCATGACTGCCACCGGATGGGCTGGAATCACAGCCGGCTGTGTTGGAACCGCTGACTGCTGGGAGACCTTTCGGCGGTGGATTTCGCTGAGTAGTCGTTTCTCGCCTCTCTTGAACGAATCGTTGGCGAACTCCCATCGATCCGGCACGATCTTTCGAAATCCCTGAAATTTCAAACAATAATTAGTCGGATAAACTAAATTGCGTAACGGAGCACTGGAGATTTCTATTCGGAAAATCAGGTGGACTCACGTAGGTATTGAGCTGCCGGACGAAGCTAGAAAAGTTGTTATGTTTAAAGTATTTAGGGAGGAGATCCCGAGCGAACTCCGCCGGTCGCCACACGATGAAAGTGGATCCATCCTCGTTCCACGATATCACTTCGTTGAACTCTGGATCGTCGACGAGCTGATAAGTTTTCGTCAAGAATGGCGTCGGGATAGATCTCTGACCCTCCTGCGTTCCAACCGCCATCGGCTTCTCCGAAGATTCTCCTATCGGCGGCGGAGCTGCCATTAACGAATTGAGTTTTGGATAGAAATTTTCTGTAAGTAGTGGGAGCGTAGAGAGAGAGAGACGAGAGGAGGATATGGAAGGCGCGAGAAGCTACGATACGGTTTTCATTCGAGAAGTTTCCCGAAAGATAACGGAGGTGGGGCTTTCGTCCGACGCGTGTCGTGATTTACCTAGCGAAAAAAACTAGGACAATTTCGCAAGAACTTGCTATGCGGGATCATATCATGATCGTTGGTTTTTGGATGAACGAGCGCATGGGCGCGAGAAATAAGTGGCTGAATAACGCAGGCTGAATTATGATAGTGACAAAACAACTGATGATTTAGACGAAACAGCTGCTTTGGTTGGTGCATGTTTGATTCGATGGAAAATGCGATTGTTTATTTAACACTTACGGCAGATCCTGAGATGTCATTAAATTGGCATTCTACGGATTTCCCTTCTCCTTCTAGAAGAGGTCATTGCAGATCACCAGATGTCAGTAGAAAATGAGTGGAATGCTGGATTATTTTCATTTATTTAACTTTTAAATAATAATTAAGATATATATATATATATATATATATATTTCTAATATTCTAGAAAAAGCTCTAAAATGCGGGAACTTGGGAGACCTATTGAACTTAAACGGTGCCACCGGCCCAGCGCTTCAAGTGCGATCATTAAGAAATTTGCTAAGTAAAACTTTGGAAGATTATGAAGCTGTTTAGTTGATTGAAAAAAAAATAGAGTATAAAACGAATATAATGTAAAAAGTTATTTGGTTCAGAGTTTTAAAAATTTATGATTTTATTTTTTTATTTAATAAAAAATGTAATATAAAGTATTTTGAAAGTTTTGATGCTCAATGATGATTGTGGCGACGTGGGCGATAGCCAAACGGCCACGACGGCCGTATCTTTATACGTGTATTTGAAATTCACCTAAATTGGATAAATTTCAAATGCATCAAAAATGACCTATGTAATGTATTCTAAATAGATAACATTATCTTGAAAATTTTATTTTGCGCCATGCTAAATATAAAAAAAATAAAAATTTTTATATTTATTTTACTTTACATCCAAAATTCAGGCAACCAAACAGCCCCTATATGTCTAATATTTTTTTTTAGATAAAGCATTATTATTAGTTTAATTAAGTGTACATTAAATATTTGTTATTCTAGAAAAAAACTAAGGGGCTTTGGTTCAGATTGAATCTGATGTAAAAGAATTCGATGTAAAGGATTACTTTATAGTTGTTTGGTTGAGCTTTCGACTTTCATTTTTTTGTTTGGTTGACAAAATGTAATGTAAATAAATTAAGGTTTGACGTCTACGGGGGGGTGTCCGACCATAAGCCCGGCCAATGTGGCCAATGGCGGCCATGTGCGGCTGGCCAGCCAGCGTGCCGGCATGAGCGGACGCGGCGGCGAATGATTAAGCGGTGGCAGCGGCAGCCACCCCCATACTACATTACTGTATATTTGGCCTGATTGGCGAATTCAAATCACGCAAACCTTCGATGTATTGAAATGCACCGAATTTTACTTTACTTAACTAAACGCTGAAATGTTAAAAGCGTGTATTTAGATCTGATGCATTCAAACACACGCTTACCAAACAACCCCTAAAATGCGAACTGGGAGACCTATTGACCTAAACGGTACCTACCGCTTTTAAGTGCGATCATTAAGAAATTTGCAAGTAAAACTTTGGAAGATTATGAAGCTGTTTAGTTGATTGAAAAAAAAAATACAGTATTGTTGCGTGCTAGAAAACCAGTCGCGGTAGAGTGAAAGTTTACGCCTTAGCCTTGTTGTGAAGTCCAAACACACAGTAATTAAAAAAGAACAAGAGACACTCATTTTAACGTGGAAAACCTCGAAAGAAGGGGAAAAACCACGGGGCTAGATAAAAGCTTCCACTATGTATCGTTTGAGTACAAAATCTTCCGATAACGGGATTACAATTGCATATGAGAGGAATAACAAGTGTAACAATGATCGAGGTTGTAATTGTGCGATGGTGGAGATGCGGGGTAACTTCGGGAATACAGGTACAATTAATGACGGTGGTGGTGGCGATGGTTGATGGCATGCGGAGTGCAATCTTGCTTGGTGCGATCTTTGGATCTTGAGCTTGAGCTCTCTTCCTCGACTTGGGCTTTTCCTCTTCTTCCTCGCTTCGGACTCTTCCTTTTCTTCCTTGCTTGGACTCTTCCTCTTCTTCCTTGCTTTCGGTCTCTTCCTCTTCCTTGCTTGGGCTTGTGGCCGACTGGCGGTGGCCGGCGGAGGTGGTTAACGACCGTCGGCGGTGCTCCTCTTCTTCACTTGTTTCACTCCTCTTCACTTGGCCCCCCTTCATTCATGTGAGGAATGAAGGCCTATTTATAGATGGGAGGAGGCATTCTTGTAAATTCATGTAAAGCCATACCACTCCCCTCGATCGGGCCTGATGATTCCTTGATCATTTGATGTATTTTGAGCATTTGGATGTCCAAATGAAGTCAGAATTATGAGATCTTAGGCTCGTTAGATCCGGCTCGTCGAGACGCTCGATTTGACTATAAACACTCTATATTTGAGAGCTGTTTTGAGATTTAATTGATGTCCCAAAGATTCCAATGATATTTAAGTGCTTGATCTCGATCGGTTTGACTCAAAATCATATATCGACATCAAGATTTGTGCTTTGACTAGTGGTATTTTGAGAGCCATATCAAGTATAAAAAAATATAGTATAAAAAGAATATAATATAAAAAGATTACTTTAATGTTATTTGATTTAGAATTTTAAGAAAAAAATATAATGGAAAATATTTTGAAAATTTTGATGCCCGATGATGATTATGACGACAATACGAGACAAAGCACGGCAACGAATACTTTGTTATTTGTATTTAGAATTATTTCGATAATTCCAAATACACCAAAAATGACCTATGTAATGTATTCTAAATATATTACATTATCTTGAAAATTTTATTTTGCACTTTGCCAAATACAAAAAAAAAATAAAAATTCTTATATTTATTTTACTTTACACCCAAAATACAGGCAACCAAATAGCCCTTATATATCTATTTTTTTTTTCAGATAAAGCATTATTATTAGTTTAATTAAGTGTCCATTAAATATTTGTTATTTGAATTTAAGAAATTAATTAGATCGTTATAAAAATATAATTAATAAGTATTATGATATTACTATATTTAAAAATAATAATATAATTTTTAAGGTAAAATTTGTTGACAGATATGCTTATATATATATATATATATATATATATATATATATATATATATATATATATATATATATATATATATATATATATATATATATATATATATATATATATATATATATATATATATATATATATATATATATATATATATATATATGTTATTAAATATTTTCAATTATTTAATATTTTCTATAATAAAATGTATTTAAAATATAGAGATTAAAAATATCTTTATTTAATGTGTTTTCAAAAAAAATTTTGTTTTTTTTAAAATAACTATCATTATTAAATTAGTTTATTTAAAAAGAAAATATAAAGAAAATAAACTAAAATACGAAACAAAAAATAAAAAATTAATTGATCTTAAATGTAGGGTCAATTTTATTTTTATGTTATTTATAAAACCATATTTGTTCAATGTACTTTTAAATATTTTTATCTTTTATTTTAGAAAATAAATTACACTGATTTTAAAAACAATCAAAGTAATTTTAGATTTTAAAATTTTTAAAAATAAATATTTTCATAAAATAAGCTTTATTTCAAATCAAAATATAAATAAAAAATAAAAATGATCACAAATAGCACCCTAGCAAATCATTATAATAGCTTAAAGTATTTCACAAACCCTAAACATGAAATTTTGATGAAATATTCAGCATCCAATTAGCTACAAATAAAATCCATAAATTGTGAAAAAAGAAGAAGTGAGAAATATCTTAAATCTTATCGAATGACTATATTGTTAAAGAGTCGCAAACTAATCTTGATGATAAGAAAAAAAAAAGAGCAAATTCAAAGTTTTTGTAAGAAAAATGCACTTATAGAGTTTTTGCCGTTAATTAAAGATGATAAAAAGATAATTATAATGCCTCCTCACTAAATAATAATAAAGATTTTCATATTTTAAAAGTAAATTTATTGAATGTTCCATCTCAGTACAATAATTTCTACGTTGCAATATTTTAATTGTTAGCAGAGGTTGCCTTCTAACAATCTATGACTAACGAATATTAAATGAAGTAACTTTTTCTCAAGTTAAAGAGTATTTATTTTTATTGCATAATAATTGAAAATAAAATAAAATAAAATCAAAGTGGAATATAATTCAAAAATAATAATAATAAAAAAATGGACCCTCCTAAACTTTATAAATTTTCTTATATGTGATTCATCTTAAAAATATTTTATCTTTTATTTTTATCCTAATATATAAATTTATTGCTCCTAAAAATTGAGACTGATTCTGTCATTGTGTATTTATATATATAAGGCTTCATGGAGATACTTAACTACAATTTAACTCTAAATAAGAAATTATAATAAAATTATTCAATGGCCGACATTATTGAAAATAGGAATTGACTCCTTGCATTTTATCGTATCTTTATATATTTTATAATATATATATATATATATATATATATATATATATATATATATATATATATATATATATATATATATATATATATATATATATATATATATATATATATATTACTTTACAATAATATTTTAGAATGAATTTGGCTGATAATTAGTTCATGGAATTTTTGGGGAAGGGATGCTTTAGGAAATTAGGTTAAGTGATTGAAGTAAATGGAACATATTTGGTGAGTTTTAAAATCTTTTTAGGTTCAATTAGGAAGTAACTTAAAAATCATTGAAATTGGAATTCAGGTCTTGCGATTTTAGGGTGAATATTAATTGTATCATGGCTACATAAAATTCACCTTTGGTAATATAAGAAAAGGATTTACAATTAGCTTACTAATTTAAGATATTTAATAATGTTATTGTGAATTTTTGAATATGAGCTCATATATGAATTTAATTATACATTATGTGTTATCTTATTTTTAAGCCTATTAATTTTGTGATTAAATAAAAATTAATTAATTTTAGACTTTTTGAGATCTTATTAATTATGGAATTATCATTGTGTAGAGGCAGACATTTTATTTTATTTTAATGATGAATTGAAATAAAATAAAATACAAATATAAATGATAGTCATTCTAAAATGGGTTCTTATTTTTCTCACATTTCATTTTGAGTGAAAAGAGGGCTATCTCTCTCTCTCTCTCTCTATCTCTCTCTCTCTCTCAAGAACACATTTTTAGAAGTGGAAGGCCAAAATTCTCGTAATAGTTCTTCCATGGATTTAGGTACGCTTCCGATTAAATCTTCTTGATGATTTGACATGAGATCTGAGAAAAGATAAATTTATTCTATATTCATATGTTTCCAACAAAAGGTATCAAAGCAATTATCATGTTGAATAGTTGAAAAATAATTTTTCCTCTTAATCTTTTATACTAGTTATTTGAAAATTTTAGATCAAAGTACATAATTTAAAATTTATTGAGCAAATAATTTGGCCATGTGCATAAAGTATCGATTTCTTTTAGATAGCTTTTATATTTTTGATTTTGAGTAAAATAATATAGCTAAAATTTACTTTATACTGTGAACACAATTTTAATTTTTGTTTATGTGATCAATATATTTATTCTCGCCATTATGATTTTAATTTTAGAAATAAAATTCATATTCAGCCATATGAATTTGATTCAAGCATGCTTCATCTTTCATTTTTTTTTTAATTTTGAGAATTTTATAAGATTATGATTAATGCTTATAATTATTTTTCTTATTATTATGTTAAAAATGAAAGAAGATGAACCATTTTTTCCAAAATCGATGCTTTAAATCCCGTAAAGATGAATTATGTATTTGTTTGGTTTATGAGTAATTAATAATAATTACTTATGGTGCATCTTAAATGTTTCTTTTTATTGCATTAAGATAGTTATAAATATTGCATTTAATGCTTTCATAAAATAAAAAATTTTATTGCATTAAGATAGTTATAAATATTGTATTTAATGATTTTACAAAATAAAACTTTTTTACTGTAGAGTCATAAAGATAACAGTTAAAATGGAAACGTTTTAGATTATAATTGTAAAATATTATGTATAACACATTTCATTTAAAACAATTATATCTTTATATTAAATGTTTCTTTAGCATTTGATAGTAACGTTAGAAATATTAAATACTACTTTTATATATTTTATAAATATTTTTATGTAACTGCTTGAAGGCAAACTTATCTATTATTATATTTAATACTTATGTTCTCAAGTGTCTTAATTGAATTTATGAGATCTTATTGCAAAATATAATTAAATTTACTAATATAAACTCAAATTAATTGTTTTGATTGAATAATTATTAAAGTTTATATTATTGTCGAATTATTTGAAGTTAATATAAATTGAAACAATTACTAGAATAACATAGTTGATATTCATCATTTCAAAATATAATTAGATTGAAATAATATGCCACCAAAGTGACATCTATTATATCAATTTATTTAATTTTAAAATATATGAATATTACATAAGGAATATATTTAAACCTATAAAAAAAATAATCAGCCCAAAGGAAGATTATTTTTTAGTAAGATTTGTATAGTTACAAATATGTGATAAATTTGTATTAATCATACATACAATATGTCGATTCAAAGATAGACATATAGTTGGCATATTTTATTATCAATATTTGTTGATTGTAATTTTAAGAGTACCATTTATAAATTGTTATTTCTGTCCAAAGACTAAATTATAATGTGTGGTATCTTATATGTCATCTTATTAATATTTCATATGTTTTTTTGATATTTTGTTTACATTATATATGTATAAGGAAATGATAATGTTATTAATTGTGAGTACTATTTTTGTTCTTTTCAGTTAATGTTTCTTCTATATCTGACTATTTGAATAACATTCCAGTGCTCAACGGTACTAATTTTAAGAATTAAAAAGAACATATCATCATTGTTCTGGGTGTATGGATATTTACTATGCGATCCAGACTGAACATCCTCCCGCCCTTACTGCAGAGAGAACTATTGAATAAATGACTAACTTTGAAAAGTGGAGCATTCTAACCGCATGAGTCTTATGATCATGAAACATTCCATTCTAGAAATCATAAGAGGTGCAATGCTTGAAGGGGAATGTGCTAAAAAAATTTTAAGCCAAATAGCAGACCGTTTCGTTAGTTCTAAAAAGGTCGAAGCGAGTACTATTCTTAGTAAACTCGTTTCAATGCGATATAAAGGTAATGAAAATATAAGAGAGTACATTATAGAGATGTCTAATTTTGTCACGACCAGAGCACTAAAATTAGAGATGGACATTCTTGCATTAGTTTTGATCTCTCTTCTGCATAATTTAATCCTTTTAAGATAAGTTATAATACTCAAAAGGAAAAATGGACACTTAATGAGATCATTGCTCAATGTGTGCAAGAGGAAGAGAGATTGAAATATGATAAAATAGAAAGTGCTCACTTAGCTACTTCCTATCATGGAATTGTTACTAAAAGAAAAATGACTTATAAAGACAAATGAGCTATAGACAAAGATACTTCACATTATAAGGTACAATAGAAACAAGATAATGTTATTACTTTTTTTTTTTAAAGAAGGCTGGTCATGTGAAGAAGGATTATCCCAAGTATGCAAATTGGCTGGTGAAAAGATAAACTTCTCAACTTTGTTTGTTCTAAAGTTAATTTATTCTTAGTACCAAATCACACTTGGTGGATAGATACAAGTGCAACTACTCACATAAGTGTGACTATGTAGGGTTGTCTAAAGAGATAAATGCTACCTGATGCTAAAAGATTCATCTATGTGGAAAATGATAATAAAGCTCCAATTGAAGCAATATACTTATATAAATTATATTTAAAATCTGGTTGTATTTTGAATTTACATGAGACTTTTTGTGTCATCGTTTAGACGAAATTTACTTTTTATTTCTTGTTTGGACAAATCTAGTTATTCTTGTTCATTTGAAAATGAAAAAATTAGTCTCTTTCAATATTTAAATATTATTGGTACTAGTTCTTTGGTTGATAATCTATATAAATTAGATATTTATACCTCACAAATTAGTGAAATATTTCATGCAAGCAGTTTTGGTACAAAGCGAAAATTAATGAATGAGAATTCATATATGTTATGACACAAGCGTTTGAGACATATTTCTAAACATAGAATTGAAAGACTAGTTTTAGAAGGAATTCTTGATTATCTTGATTTTTTAGATGATAAACTCTGTATAGAATGTATCAAGAGAAAATAAACAAATATCAAGAAAGTTAGTGCTAATAGGAGTTTAAACATCTTGAAATTAATTCATACTGATATTTGTGGTTCATTCCCTACAGTTACTTGGAATGACCAATAGTATTTCATTACTTTCATAGACTATTATTTCATTATGAGTACTTATACTTGATTTATGAGAAGCCACAATCACTAGACATATTCAAAATTTTTAATGGTGAAGTTGAAAATCAATTTGGAAAGAAAATAAAAGCTGTCAAATCTGACCGTGGTGATGAATACTATGACATATATGATGGATTAGGTGAACAATATTCATGCCCTTTTGCCAAATATTTAACAAAATATGTCATCGTTCCTCAATACACCATGCTAGGGACTCCAAGTCAAAATGATGTAGTTAAGAGACGAAATCAGACCCTTTTGGATATGATTAGAAGTATGATAAATCATTCTTCCTTACCAGAATTACTTTGGAGAGAAGCCTTAAAGACTGCAGTTTACATCATTAATAGAGTTCCAAGCAAAGTAGTAGCAAAAATCTCATATGAATTATGAATTGGGAAGAAGCCTAGTATTAAACATCTTCATATCCCGGGGTATCTAGCTGATGTTAGGCCATGTAAACCTAATGAAAGAAAATTAGACTCAAGAACTATAAACTGTTATTTTGTTGGATACTCAGAAAAGTTGAAGGATTTTAAGTTTTGTGACTCTTCAAATAAATCCTTTTTCGAGATGGACAATGCTAAATTTTTTGAGAAAGTTGAATATGATGAGAGTAATAAACTTAGGAATTTTATATTTGAAGAGCAATTTATTACTCTTATTATAGTTACAATAAAAATGGTCAGATAATTTTACATGATCATATTCAAGTTGTAAATACGGATAATCAAAATATTCTTAAGTTAACTCTCACTCTTACTAAGAAATTACAACAATCTCAAATTGAATTGTCATTAAGAAAATCCACTAGGGAGAGGAGATAAGAAGTTTCAGATGATTATATTGTGTATCTCCAAGATCAAGAGTTTGATATTGGATTGAAAAGTGATCTAGTATTTTTTAATCAAGTCAAATAAAGTGTTAACTCTCATAAATGGATAGAAGCCATTGAGGATAAGATGAAATCAATGAAAGACAATGATATTTGGGATCTTGTCGAATTGCCTAAATCAGTAAAATATAATGGTTTTAAATAAATTTTTAAAACCAACCGGGATTCAAAAGACAACATCGAAAGATATAGGGCACGTCTAGTCGCTAAAGGTTTCAAAAAAAGGAAAGCATTGATTGTAAAAAAGCTTTCTCTCTAGTTTCTTCAAAAGACTCTTTTAAAATCATTATGACACTAGTAGCTCATTATGATTTAGAGTTATATCAGATGGATGTCAAGGCTGCATTTCTCAATAGTGACATTGAAGAAACTATATATATGATGCAATTAGAAAATTTTTAATCTTTTGATTCAAAACACCTGGTATGCAAATTAAAGAAATCCATCTATGATTTAAAGCAAGCTTCTCATCAATGGTATAAGAAATTTGATCAAGTAATTAGTTCTTTTGATTTTAAATAAAATACTGTTGATCAATGCATTTATCATAAAATAAGTGACAGTAAATTCATCATCCTAGTGCTATATATTGATGATATTCTACTAGCAAGTAGTGATGTAAGCTTTTTATATGAAACCAAAAAATTTCTTTCAAATAAATTTGAAATGAAAGATCTTGGGAATGCATCTTTTGTGTTGGGTATACAAATTCATCAAGATCGTTCTCACAGTATACTTGGTTTATCACAAAAGGCATATATTGATAAAGTGCTTAGTAGATTTGACATAAAAGATTGTGCATCAGGAGATACACCCATTGCTAAAGGTGATAAATTCAGTTTGCTTCAATGTCCAAGAAATGAATTCGAAAATAAAGAGATGGAAAGGATCCCTTATGCATCTGTAGTAGGGAGTCTTATGTATGCTCAAGTTTGTACATTTCAAATATTGTGTACATTATTGAAATGCTTGACATATATTTAGTTAACCTAGGAATGGTTCATTGAAAAATAGTAAAATGAGTTATGCGGTATCTGAAGAGAACAAAAGACTTTATGCTCACATATCAGAGATCAAATCATTTGGAGATCATGGGGTACTCCGATTTTGATTTTGCTAGTTGCCTCGATAGTAGAAGATATACTTCAAGTTATATTTTCTTATTAATTGGAGGAGCTATATCTTGGAAAAGTGCTAAACAATCACTTAATAGTTTTATTTATTATTATTAGTTAGTTATTAGTTAGTTTTATTATTAATTATTTATTTATTAGTTTGTTGGTTTAGTTATTATGTTTTATTAGTTATTTATATTAGTTATTATATATTAGTTATTAGTTTATTATTTTATAATTTATTAAGTTTATTATTATTATTTATTAGTTTAGTTATTAGTTATTAGTTTTAGTTTTAGTTAGTTATTTATTTATTTATTAGTAATTATTAGTTAGTTATTAGTTTATTAGTTTATTATTAGTTATTAGTAGTTATTAGTTTTATTAGTTAATTAGTTTAGTTTATTAGCTTCTTTCACTATGGAAGTAGAATATATAGCTTGTTATGAGACATCAAATCAAGGAATATGACTGTGAAATTTTATCATTGGGCTAAATATTTTTTATGGAATTGAGAGACAATTAAAAATAAATTGTGATAATAGAGCTACTGAGTTGTATTCAAAGAACAATAGGAGTTCGTCAAAATCAAAGCAAGTTGACATAAAGTTTCTTGTTGTAAAAGAAATAGTTCAGAGTTCTCAAATATCTATTGAACATATTGATACAAATTTTATGATTGTAGATCCACTTACAAAAGGTTTATCACCTAAAATATTTCATGAGCATGTGACTCGTTTGGGAGTGGTTTACTTTGATGATATGCTAACATAGTGAGAGTTTGATTATGATGTTTAATGATTATAAACATATTTTTCTGATCAGAATAAAGTATTGTTATTATCTTATAGTTCAAAACTCTGAAATAAAGTTTTAATCACGGTTTAGCATAAATAAATGAAACTATATTTATAATTTTTCTTGAGTTATAATATAAGACTAGTTGAAAATAGACATGATATATAATCACATTATATAAAATTTTTATGTTACACATCCATACTTGATCTATGTCGTTAATCATATTGATTTAGTGATCATTGATGAGTCTTGTTATAGAAAAATTATAATAAAGATCATTTGATTCTATGTCAATATTATTAATGGACCATATTGTCTAAAGATATTTCTCTTTGAAGATAGCAAATATTAAGCTCTTAAAGTATTTAATAATGTATAATTGTCAAGCACTATATGTGACCCAAGTGAGAGATTGCTAGAAATTTTTGAATGTGGGCTTACATATGAATTTAATTATACATTATGTGTTATCTTATTTTTAAGCCTATTAATTTTGTGATCAAATAAAGATTAATTAGTTTTAAGCTTTTGAAACATCTTATTAATTTTTTATAGAATTATCATGTGTAGAGACCAGACATTTTATTTTATTTTAATGATGAGTTGAAATAAAATGAAATACACTCAATTATAAATAGGGTCATGGTCTCCATTCTAAAAGATCAGTTCTTATTTTTCTCACATCCAATCTTGAGTGAAAAGAAAGCTCTCTCTCTCTCTCTCTCTCTCTCTCAAGAACACCCTTTTAGAAGTGGAAGGCCAAAATTCCTGCAATAGCTCTTCCATGGATTTAAGTACACTTCCGATTAAATCTTCTTGATGATTTGACATGAGATCCGAGAAAAGATAAATTTATTCTATCTTCATATATTTCCAACAGATGTCACAAAAAAACTAAAAACTCAAAATTTGAAATAGAGTATATAAAATTTATGATATTTTGAGAAGAAATACAATAAAAAAATTAATTAAATCTAGAGAAATCAAATTATTTCTAAATTCAAATTAAATTTTAAAGTTATAAAAAATGTTATCAAAGAGAAACAATTCATCACTTTCACTCTGTTTAAGCAAATCAAGAAAACATCTATACCTATCATATCACAATCATAAACTCTAAATCAAGAGTCATATTACATGAGTCTAAAAATGTGCTCAAGGAAGAGCTAGTCAAGACCCATAAAATAGACCAACTAAAAAGAGATAATTAAATATTAAATTTAATTATTTAATATTAAGATTTAGATTTTTGAAGTTATAATTTTTAGCTTTAAGAACATATATGAGTTGACTATTAATAAAATAATAGTATATAATGTATTGATGAAAGTGATTGAAACTTTCCTTCATTAGTTTTCAACGACTCTTTTCCCACCAAAATTTTCCTCAAATTTATCTTGAATGATGATCATTTTTATTTCTATAAATAGATTTGATATATAATAAAAATTTTCAGCTTTGAAATAACAAATTTTTTTTAGAGAATTTCTTTTTTCTTGTATTAATGATAGATGACTTAGCTTGATCTTTAGTTAGTGGGATTTATCATTTAGCTTATAAGTGCTTACTAACTCTCTCTCAAAACTTATCTACAATCACTATCACATCTCTTTTTACATACTAAGTGCCCTATAAATTGAACCATCTTCATTCCTCAAATCCACTTCAAACTCTTGTTAGTCATACTGTTTCTATCATTATAATGCCTTAAACCTCATCAAGCTCTACTAAATATCCCAAAACATGAGTTTACATCTTAAAGTAACCCTCTACAATTTATTTTTTCTCATTTAGATAGCTGTAAACTTTTTCTCAAAAGAGATATTAACATCAATCCAAACTATCCCAATCTGAACTAGTCTTAATCTTCTTTCCACTAAACTACTTTAAATACCTCATCTTTCTACTAACAACTCTAGATCATAACTTAACATTCTAAGCTAACCATCAACCATAATTTCTAGCTATTTACATTAACTAAAATTTATTTCTTAAGTAATCTTCCAAATCAATTCAAACTAATCTAAGCACACTTCTCATGTAATTCTTTCTACTAAATCAATTTATACTCATTATCTCTTTACTATAAACTCTTAATCAATCCTCAAGTTGTTAAACTAAAACTCCATATATATTATTTTCATTAATTTTACAAAAAAGATCTCCCACCACCATCATTCACATTTAAAAAAGTATACCAAAGCAATGTCACTAAAATGAGAAATTGTTTATATGATCCTAGACTTGATGGATCATTCTTTATTACATATTTGAAAACAATATTGTGTGATGATTAAATGTTCATAATAACAACAACAAAACATGTGATTTCATGTGAATGGTATTTGCCTCAATCAAGCTATACAAAAATTGCTTCTTCCTATCGATAGATTAATTTTATGAGTATTGCATCTTTGTCCTAGAATTAGATGGGGACAATTAAAAAACACAAATAAAAATATTTTTAAGAGCAAGCTACAAGAGCTTAGAATTTGGGATGTTCATGAGAAAACTAACATTATGTGGGAAAAAATAACAAGTGAAATTAAGTAAGTTGCTAAAGATGTGCTTGGAGAATCAAAAGAAAAAGCTTCTTTTAATAAGAATAGTTGTGGTGATGGTGCAAGAAAAGATAAAAAATAAGAAGTATTGTTATAAAACTTGGTTTAGATATAAAAACTCAGAGAATTGGGAAAGATATAAAGTGACATGTAGAGATTCTAAGAAAATAGTATATGATGCAAAAACATTTAGCTTTATTTGATTTATACAATATATTAGATACCAAAGAAGGTAAAAGATGTATGTATAAGTTAGCTAACTAAAGAGATAGGAGAAGTAAAGACATAGTTCAAGTGAGGTGTATTAAGAATGAAAATAATAAAATGTATTTTTTTAGAAAATGATATTGAAAATAGGTGGATGAGGTATTTTGATAATATTTTCAATGAAAGATCTGAAAGTACGATTGATTTTAGCAACCTTAATACCCAAAACAAAAATAGAGAATTTCATTTTTATTGTTGTATTAGTAAATCTGAAGTTAGTGAAGCTTTAAATAAAATGAAATGTGAAAAAGCAGTAGGACTGGATAATATTCAAATAGAAGTGTGGAAATGTTTAGGAGATCAAGGAATTTCTTGGCTTACAAATCTTTTTAATGTCATTTTAAAGAATAAAAAGATGTCAGATGAGTGGAGAAAGAGTTTGTTGGTTATTATATTTAAGAATAAAGGTGATGCACAAGAGTGTGCAAATTATAGAGGAATTAAGTTAATATGTCATACATTAAAATTATGGGAGAGAGTAATTGAGCATAGGTTACGATGTGATACAGAAGTTTCTCACAATCAGTTTGGTTCCATGCCAGGTATATCTACTATGGATGTTATGCATTTGTTAAGGGGTTTGATGGAGAAGCATAGAGAAAGTAAGGAGGATCTACATATGATATTTATTGATTTAGAGAAAGCCTATGATAAAGTTTCAAGAGATGTTCTTTGGAGAGTTCTAGAACATAAAGGAGTTAATATTGGTTATATTCAAGTCATTAAGGATATGTATACTAGAGCTATTACTTGTGTCCAAACACAAGGAGGATTGACAAAATATTTTTCTATTTCAGTTGGATTACATCAAGGATCAGCTTTAAGCCCTTATCTTTTTTACTTTAGTTATGGATATTCTTACTAGGCATTTACAAGACGATGTACATTGGTGTATGCTTTTTGCTGATGACATTCTTCTTGTTGATAAGACTAGAGAGGAGTCCAACGAAACTTGAATTATGAAGGTCAACTCAGAGTCTAAAGGTTTTCTTTTAAGTAGATCTAAAACTGAATATATGGAGTGTAATTTTAGTTATAGAAGTTCTAGTGGTAGACAAGGTGAACAAGTCATTAATAAGAGTGAGCTTTTCAAATATTTAGGCTCTATTGTTCAAAATGATGGTGAAATAGATGGAGATGTTATTAGTAGAATTCAAGTTGGATGGTTGAAGTGGAGGAATGCATCTCACCTATTATGTGATATAAAAGTTCCACTTAAACTTAAGGAAAAATTTTATAAGATGGTGGTAAGACGCAATGACTTATGGTGAATGTTGGCCAAAAGAGAAGCATAAGACTAAGTTAAGTGTTACGAGATGAGGATGCTTAGGTGGATGAGTGGCTTTACTCTTAGAGATAGAATGCAAAATGAGTATATTTGGGAAAAAGTTGGAGTAGCTCAGTGGTAGATAAGATTAGGAGTGTCGCCTTAGATGGTACACATAAATCATCTACCGTCCAGATGACGATTAGAGTAGATGCATTAGATTTGCCTTATGTTAAGAAAGGTAGAGATAGACTTAAAAAAGACTTGGTTAAGATGTATACAAAATGATCTTAGTATACTTGATTTAAATGTGAATTTGACACATAATAGGACACAATGGAGACGAAGGATTCATGTAGCCGACCCCACCTAGTGGGATTAAGGCTTGTTGTTGTTGTTGTTGTTGTTGCATCTTTGGATAATAACAATCATTGGAATGATTTACATTAATCTTTTATGCAAAACACTTAGTATGTTTCTCGTTGCTACTTGTCCTCTTGTTTGTTAGAATAAGCATATTTGGCAAGGGATGTGCCATTAAGCTTTCTAGGTTTCTTCTTTCATATCAATTGTCTTTATCTCCAAGTAATTTTTTTGACACATATTATTATTATATAGGCTCATTACATTTAGGTGCATTATAATAATATAATTTTCGATAGTAGGAAGATAGGGTAATTTTGATACTTTATTGAAATATTTTTGGGATTTTTTCATACATAACATCTAAAACTTGCATATTTACTTATCTCACACCTTCAACTTATTATTTACAATTATAGCACACTAAAATACCACGTTTGCTCAAAAATAGCACTTCATTACCTACCGTTTATTTTCGCTATAAGAAGTTGGCCGGAGAACGAGTCATGCAAGCAGCAACCTTGATACTTGCCACTCGAAATCATTGATGATAACAAAGAAGAGCAGTTCTACCGTGATTTTGAAAAATAAAGTAGATAAATCATTGCCAATTGAGTAAAACTCACATACTGTTTTGCGTCGCAAAAGCCAGACATATTATAGTTTTCATTTGTGCTAGGAATCAGCAATGAAAAGTATTATACTTTTCATGAATAAATGATTATAGCTTCACGATTATGAGCAGCATACTTGCAGAAGTGTGCTTAATTATACTGTGAATAATATCAGATTTAAAGGGGATCAAATAGGAAGTTCCACACTTGTAGAAGTATTATATTTTGAACGACAATTGTCTTTACTTTAAATTTTATTATTATCATTAATATTATATCCCATTATTATTAAAATGATAAAATTGAACTTGCTCTTTCAACAAAATGAATTGGTGCACTGAATTTTGCCCAATACAAAATTAGATCTCTTTTTCTCACAAAGATGAATTAATGACTTATACTCACAAAAACTTGCAACATTGTTCCACATATTTTTAGAATATGTTCAAAGTATATGAATCAAGTAGATGAATATATGAATCGTGTGAGAAACAAAAGAAGGAAATTGCTCCAAAATTTTTTGAGTCTACCAAGGTAAATTACATGAATTAATATTCAACTTTTTTTTATTACTTAGTTCATGTAATTATTTATTTTTTTATTTGCTTCAATGTGACCAATAAGTTCAAACAGATATTCTCCTTATTGAGAATGATTTAATTGTAAATGCCATTATAAAATTTATTCCAATTATAGATATTAAGAGACTAATTATCAAGAATTAAAGCTAATTAAATAAAGACTGATATTGTTTTCCTGTCATTTCAGCAATATGAAGGCAAAAAAAGAACTAATAATATTTTAAGCAAAGTAGAAATAGGACAGTACAGAAGAAAACTTGTAAATGCAGCTTTTATATATAAGAACTAATAATATTTTAAAAGAAAATTAAAAATATAACCACTCCCCCCATTCTGCAACTTTCCCTCCTCATTTTCTCCCATTTCTGGCAGTTTTACCTCTCTCCACGGCATTCTCTCTCTGCAAAAAAGGTTTGAAAATCTCATGCTCAACAAGGTGACGAGAAAAAAAAGTGTTGTTTGAGACATGCTTTGCTACGTCATCGCACAGCAGTTCCACCACTTGTTGATGTCGCTCCCCACTAAATGGCGGAAATTTTATCTAATTTTCGGGACTTATAAAAAAAGGGGATGAATATATATCGATCAGTATGTCCTCTTCGGTGTAAAGACCTCGTTGTTTAGTAGGACACGACGAGATGAATCGGCTGGTCGCGACACCACTTCAACACTCATAAGATACCGACAAGCCAAGATCTGACACCCTCAGGGATGATGGGAGGCAAAGTGCAAAAACTTTTGAGTTTGAAAAAATGGGAGAGTGAAATGAGCTAACTTAATAGCACTAAATAGGGAAATTTGCAGCTAATTTTAAACTAAAAAGCAGGAAACAAGAAAAAGGGGGAAGCCTTTAAAGCAAATTTTGGAAAGAATAAAATATTCATTTAAAATCTAAGTGAAATTTGGGGAAGGTTAATATTAAACTCACAAATCTTGAGGAGGCTAATATTAAACTCACAAGCTTTAATTACAATTCCTTATGTCTTAAATTGAAGCGATAAAGTGAGTTCTCAGAATTCTTCTTAAGCATTTTAATCGAATTTGGGGAAATAATGCCAAACTCATAATAAACTTGCAATAAGCTCAAAATCTAAGGATAAATCCAAATTGAGTTTAATAACTCTTGCAGAATGTGGAGGTGATTATTTTCATGCTAATAAGTATGAGTAATAATAACAAACACCAAATCGACATAACTTATCAAAACTGATGTAAATTGAGCATAATCAAATTGGGAGAATTCAAAAACTCAACAAATAAACTAAGTGCAAGAAATGTGTTAAACTATAATCTAAATCAAAGCCTTTGCCATCTGACCGCAACCCTTCTGACATAAGATATATTAAATCAAAATCTAGAAATCATAGAGCTTCATTTGATCAAAAATTAAGGAATTTCATTTTAATTATGATTTTCAAAATCAATAATTTCATTAATTAGATGAAATTAGCTAAGTTATAAATTACTGCATGTGCTCGAATATAGAGATTTCAAGTGCAAATTTTAATGTCTAAAAAGGTTGCGCAGGCTAAATTGAAATTAATTAAATATTAATCTAAAAATCTAATAAGATATTAGATAAATTTAAAATGCTTTCTTTGTCACTGAATCTATAACCCTTTGTACAAAAGATGATTGATACTAAATCTACAAAAATCATAGAGCTTTGATAAAAAAAATTATTTATCTTAATTATGATTTTCAAAATCAATGATTTCATTAAGTAGAAAGTAGCTAAGTTATAAAAATGCGTGATTATAGAGATTTCGTGTAAATTTTAATGTGAAGACGCTAAGTTGGAATTAAATAAAAAAATCTGAAATCAATCTCATAATTCAAACACCAAATTACCTAAAATTACTAATCACCCACATGGGCCTCGACACTATGCTGAATGCTTAAATTCATCGCCTGCTTGAATTCATCGCCTCTTCATCATCGTCAAGGCTTTAGAGAATAACAAATGCTATAAGGAAAAACCCACTTTTCTTCACTGTTGACCTCCATATCATACAAAGCCTACAATTGAATTGACGGACCAAGGTGATAATGTGAGGCTCAAAGCACCGGATGTCACTAAAATGGTTAACCTCCTTTCATGAAATTAATTGCGACGTTAGCTTCGAAATGTCAAAAATATTAAATGAGACTGTCTGCGCTCAATTCAGACGAATCTGCACAAATGTCGAACGATTTGAAGTGGTAGTGCGCAAATCAAGGCTGAAGCGCACTAGACATCACCAAAATCAACTCAAATGACCTCCGATCGACGAATAGACTTTGTCATCGCATTTAAAACGTTGAAATTGGTCAGGATATAAATATTGCATGACTTGATGAGCAACCGATCAAGCGCTCAAGTCGTCAACGCGTCTGCACATATATCGAGGTTAGGAGGCGCCGATGTAAGTCAAACGATCTCCGTTCGCAAAATTGATCATGTCATTGGCTTCGAAATGTCAAAATCTATCAAGTGAGACTATTCACACTCAATTCAGACAAGTCTGGAAAATCGAAAGCGAAGCAGGTATATTTCGAAATTGACAATTTGTAAACCAAACTCGATAAACGGATAGCGCCATTACATTCAGAACAATGGAATTACCCTAAATCGATATATATATTGACTATGTGTATTTAACGGCGTGAAATTTAAATTAAAATAATTTAAAATTAATTTAAAAATTTCCAAATTGCCCCGATGCTCAACCGTTCCCCCCTATTTTCAATTTTCTGAAAAAGAAAATTAAAAAATTAAAAATATAACCACTCTCCCATTCTCAGAACTTCCCTCCTCTCATTCTCTCCCATTTTTCCTCTCTCACGGTATTTTCTCTCGAAAAGGTTTGAAGACCTGTTGCCAGGCGTGACGAGATCTAAAAAAAAACAGGCTATGGTGTAAAGACACGCTTCATCTGACAAGATACCGAAAGCCACCACTTGTTAGATGTCGCTCCCCCTAGACGAAATGCTGCTTAAATTTTGTCTAATTTTCAGACTTATAAAAAAAGGCAGGAATATATATTGCATTGTATGTCCTATTTCAGGTGTAAAGACCTCGTCGTTTAAATCTAAATGAACCGGTTGTGGTGTCAAGACACCACTCGCCAACGCGTGCAAGTAAAACACCCTGATCCACACGGACATGAGGCTATCAAAATTGCGCAAATCTTGACTTAGAAAAATGAGAGAGTGAAATGAAATAACTTAAGAGCCAAAAAAAAACAAATTTTAAACAGTGGGAAACAAGAAAAAGGGGGGAGCCTTTAAAGCAAATTTTGGAAAGAATAGAATATTCATTTAAAATCTAAGTGAAATTTGGGGGAGGCTAATATTAAACTCACAAACCTTCGGCAGGCTAACAGTAAACTCACAAGCTTTAATTACAATTTCTTATGGTTTAAATTGAAGCGATAAAGTGAGTTCTCTTTTCTTATAAATTCCTCAAAATTAAGCAAGCTTTAATTGAAATTTGGGAGGAACTAAGGTCAAACTCATAACAAACTTGCAATAAACTCAAAATCTAAGGATAAATCCAAATTGAGTTTAATAACTCTTGTACAAATGTGGAGGTGATTACTATGCTAGCTAATAAGTATGAGTAAGGTTAAAGCAACAAACACTACAATCGACATAACTTATCAAAACTGATGTAAATTGAGCATAATCAAATTGGGAGAATTCAAAAACTCAATAAATAAATTAAGTGCAAGCAGTGTGTTAAACTACAATCTAAATCAAAACGTCTTCTTCGCCACTGGATCTGCAACCCTATGTGCAACCAGATAGAAGATGATATTAAATCAAAATCTATAGAAATCATAGGGCTTCTTTTGATCAAAAATTAAGGAATTTTATTCTAATTATGTTTTCAAAATCAATGATTTTATTAATTAGATGAAATTAGCTAAGCTATAAATTACTGCATGTGCTCAGACATAGAGATTTCAAGTGCAAATTTTAATATATGAAAAGGTCTGTGCAGGCTAAATTGAAATTAATTAGATATTAATCTGAAAATATAATAAGATATTAGATCAATTTAAAATGTCTTCTTCGTCACTGAATATGCAACCCTTTGTACAAGTAGACAGAAGGCGATACTAAATCCAATTCTACAAAAATCATAGGGCCTCCTTTGATAAAAAAATTAAGGAATTTCATCTTAACTATGATTTTCAAAATCAATGATTTCATTAAGTAGATGAAAGTAGCTAAGCTATAAATTCTTACATGTTCTCGGACATAGAGATTTCAAGTGTAAATTTTAATGTTTTAAAAGGCTGTGCAGGCTAAGTTGGAATTAAATGAAAAATCTGAAATCAATCTCATAATTCAAACACCAAATTACCTGAAATTACTAATCACTGGGCTCACATTATCAATGCTTAAATTCAAGTGTCTATGAGGATCTTGCATTTCTGATTTAGTCTTGGGATCGCCGTTAACAAAACCTAAAACCTATAATAAGAGTTTCAAATGAAATGTCTAAAGATGCATGTGACAAGAGATCTCTCTGTTTAAACTAAACAGAGTTGATAGGATCTAAAGCTCTTAAACATATTCAAATTAATCAATTTTCAAATCAAATTATTAAAATCAAATCAATCTCATAACTAAATAAAATTTCTTCAATACACCCACATAAAGTTAAATGCTTAAATTCAAGTGAGGATGTTTGTGTTGTTTCGGTTTAGTCTTAGATTGGTGCGGTTAACAAAATTTAAAACCTATAATAATAGTCCCAAATCAAATGAAAACTGATTCGAAAATAAGTAGATATAATCTTCTGTTAGGAGCTAAATAGAGTTGATAGGATCTAAAGCTCTTAAACATATTCCAATTAATCAATTTTTCAAATCAAATTAAGTAGCAATCTGAAATTGCTTAAATGGAATTCTATCATTAAAAAAACTTAAATCAAAACTCAATCTATCCACCTTCCGCAACTATTTATCGGAGGTGACAAATTAAGAAAACTCTAGCTCACAAAGGAGCCAATGTCAAACCGAATGTTCTAGCATGTCTCTCAATCTAATCTCTTAAGAACGTGGTCGTGTCCTTGCGTGGTTTGACCAATAGGCTCCACAAATGAAGCAAATCACTGAGAGTCCTTCCTCGGTTTGGCCGCTCCATTATATTACGATCACGATCGTAGCCCATATGCTCCCAAATGGCTCTGCCCTTTGAGTTGTGAATTATAGGGTATACTTGGCAGGGTAAACAACCATCTATCAGCTAAGGTAGACTTAAGATTATCTCCTTAGACAAACACCACCCCAAGTCTACAAGGATTTCTTGGACGACATAACCCAAGTGTTGTTGATGAGGATCGTGGGGTGACTACCTCCTCACTAAGTAGACTAGTGGACCGCTGATCGATGACGTAATTATGGGATCTAGATCGGGCACGTCATCATTCCCCCAACCATCCGGTTTAAGCTAAAATGATTAATTTCATATCTTAAATTCTATAACTCTACATGCTCCTATTATATGCTACGCATTCAGCGTTCTAATGACTAGCCTTAATCGAAAGTTTTCTCTCACTTATTGAGATGGGTAATTAACTATAGAGGCTTGCCCCTATAGGAAACCTAGAACCAGATCTAAAGTCCTCGCAAAATAAGGGCGAAATCTTTGGGTAGTGTCTTATCTACTATTCCATATGCCTTCTGAAAATTACACCAACACTTTAAAATTACTCTTTTCATCAAAGAGGTCTGGAATGGAGCCCAATTTCTGACTCTGGGACAAGATTCTCTTTCCATCTTTGGCTAGTCAAATTTGAGCTATAGTAATAGTAAAGCATGATAAAATTGATATTTAAAATAAATTATCAATGAAATTAAATTTAAATAAATCATATTTTTATGACTAATCTGTTTGTTCTATATATCGATGGATCTTCAAAACACATCGTTCATCATGCAGCCAGGTCGTAGAGTTAATGTTCGTCTGGCTAATGATGTAATCAATACTAGAGATACTACAGCTACCATCCAATTTGATAGTGTAAACTCTCCAACATCCCGCAAATAATCCTCTACCTTAAGCAACTGCATATTCTATGCACCAACCTGTGCAAAGGAGGAGGACAATTAGAATGACCACTACTACTACTGAGGTTCCTCAAAAGAGAGCCTTTGTACTTAAAAGATTGATTCATTTTGAGGTGCCAGTCATGAAGAGAACCTTCACTGGGCAGAAAGTTTCAGTCATACATGTGAATGCGACAACCTTTCTAGTTAAATCTTTCACACTAGGAAGGTATGATATTGAAGCCTCATCTTCTGGAGGAAAATTGAGTAAAAGGCAAAGGAGAAGGAACACTAAACTGCGAGCTCAGTAGTTATTGTCTGAATCATAAGTCATACAACCAACCTTAAAACCAGAAGCGAGTATTTCTATCCCACAATAAATTTAAAAAAATTTGAGATTGGTGAAAAGGAATAGCTCTACTGATGATGTTAAATGATATTTTCGGGCTCAACGGCAGTCAGTTTCAACATTTCTGAAGAAACAACATGAAACTCTATCAAGCATATAGAGTTCTGAAGGTTGTTAAGAAAAAATATCTTATGAAGAACATGTATCAAATGTCAATTATCAAAGAAGCTAAAAATGGTCCACTACAAAAGCTACCGGTGGTATAAGAGCTCAAGATCGCAATTCCTACACGGTGAGCATGACACTGAATCGATGCCGGGAATCCGCGAAAGGTCCCGATAGAAAGAAAAATAAATATGGAGGTCAATGCCTCAAGAAGAAGTGACGGCACAAAAGCTTCTTCATCTGGAAGTAAGCTAACCCAAAGACAGCGGAGAAAGAGAAATGTTGAATTGTGTGCTCAACAACTATTGTTCAAGTAAAAATTGTACAACCAGCCGTGAAACTAGAAGCGAGTGTTCCAACCCATAATAAATTTGACAACCTAAGATGGGTAAAGTAAAGCACCGGTCAAATCAAGCCCTTTTAGACTCAATACAATGTCGTTACAAGTGAGGAAACTTGAAACTATATATGCAAGAGTGCATCGGGTCCTCAAAGTTGCTACAAAAAATGATCGATGAAAAGAAAATATCAAAGTCTTGTCATCAAGGAGGCTAAAGTTGCTCCTCTAAGGAGACCTCCTCATACAACCCTGACAAGATGTCTACTGATTCAAGTCCCGTACGGTGAGCATTGAGACATGACACTTGGAACATAGGTCCAAGAATCAACCATCGAAAGGTCCCGACAAATAGGTGAGCAAATTTGGAGGCCAAAACCTTGAAGTGAAATTCTCTTACAAAAAGACAACATCATGGCATCTAGACTGTACTCCCACAAAATTCACTCATCATGCTAAAGTATTTGGAGCTGAAGCAGTCTTGCCACTTGAAGTTGAACTACCTTCACTCTAAGTAGTCATTCAACATAATCTCACTCAAGATGAGAATGTATGTCTATGGATGTGAGAATTTGATGGACTTGACGAGGTTAGGCACTAAGCTTAACCAAATCTAGAAGTCTACCGAGCAAAGATGTCCAAAATATTCGTCATTATATGTTATCTCACAAGATTACCCTCATCTCGAGGATCGATCCGCTGAAGTACTTGATGACAAGACCAGCATTGATAGGTCGCTTGGCAAGATGGACAGTATTGCTTTTGCAATTTGATATCACATATATTCCGCAGAAAGCAGTGAAGGGACAAGTCTTATCAGATTTCTTGCTCCACATCCTATCTCTACGGACTCTTCTCTTAATGACGATTTGCCCGATGAGCAAATTATGCTCATTCATGAAAGAGAAAAATTACAAATTATTTGGGAAATATACTTTGATGGAGCCTCGTCGATCAAACAAGTCCAACATTTAAATTTCCCAAGAGCAAGAGAAGGAATCGACATCTTCTTCATAACACCAGAAGAAGGGATAATGAGTCGATCATATGGATTGACCGAGCCAAAAACTAATAATGAAGCTGAATATGAAGCATTAGTGACAAGTTTTGAAGAAGATATTTTTATAGGCATTCAGAGCTTGCATATTTTTGATGATTCTCAGTTTATTATAAATCAAGTACTTGTCATCTATAAAATTAATAAGCTTGAGTTAGCTTTCTATCACAAGCGAGTTCTTGAGCTAATGAAGCATATACCAAATATCACACTAACTCAAGTCTCTCGATCCGAGAATAGCAAAGCCGACTGCTTAGCAAAACTAGCTAAGAAAATGACAAGTATGAATGGTGATTATGTCATGATCAGCACATTTACTCAATGAGTTCTAGATCCAATAAAGTACCAATCCCCGTAGGTAGAGGGGTTACCAAATTCGACACAGCAGGATGTGACTCAGGTTGCTCCTCATACTCCCCAAAACCAATAAGGAGTTATACCAAGAAGAGCTAAGAACGACATTGCCTCAGAAAAGTAGTGTGAAGCCTTTGTTGTAGAAGAGTCATATGATTGGAGGCAACCCTTCATCGACTACTTTAAAGAAGACAAATTACAAAGTAATAAATCACTGATAGCTCAAATCAAAAAGAGAATGTTACGCTATGCTTTCGTCAACAACACTTTATATTATAGATCATTTGAACAAATGTGGCTATGATGCCTAAATGTAGATGAAGCTAGTAAAGTGATTGTTGAAGATCATGAAGGACTTTGTGGTGCACATCCCAGTCCCAAGATGGCAAAGATCAAAAGGATGTATTATTGGCCATCTATGGTGAGAGATCAGTAATTAAGAAGTGTCATGAGTGTCAAGTACATGGGATCTCATCCATCAATTTCAAATCCATTACACCCAACACAATAGCATCCGGTCATTCAAATGTTAGGTGATGTAATTGTAATCGATCCATCATCGACATCACTTCATCCTAGCAGCGACTGACTATTTCTCTAAGTGGGCTGAGGCTACCCCATTTAAAGAAGTTACTGTTGACCGAGTAATTAACTTCTTCACGCATATTATAGTCTATAGATTTGGAGTGCCACATCGAATAATTTCTGACAATAGCACAGCCTTCAAAAGTGTAAAGATTTATAGATTCGTCGATCGATACAAAATTGATTGACGATATTCTTCAATATACAATCCAAGAGCAAATGGTTTGGCGGAGGCCTTCAACAAGACATTAGTCAGGCTACTCAAAAATATTCTCACTAAAAATAAAAGAGAATGACATACCAAGCTAGTAGAGGCTCTATGGGAATATCGAACCACCTACAAGATGCCGACTAAAGCCACTCCCTATTCATTAGTATTTGAACAAGCGTCAAGTTGAAGTTGCCTTCACTTCGGTAGTCATCCAATACAATTTAACTGAAGATCAAAATGCCCGTCTGAGAATGGAGGAACTCGACGCGCTTGATGGAGTTAGATTACAAGCTCATAAAAATCTAGAAGTCTTCAAGCAAAGATGTTTAGGGCTTTTGACCATACGGTGTACCCTCAAACATTCCAAAAGAGGAATTGGTCATGGTGCTGAGAAGACAAATTATTTTCAATCAAAAAATTTGGTGGCAAATTTGAGCTTAATTGGGAAGATCCTTTTATCATTGAAAAAGTGTATCAAGGAGGGGCATACCAACTCATCAATCTAAAAGGTGAAAAACCAATGTCGCCAATCAACGATCATTACCTGAAAAAGTATTATACACGACAAATACATTCCCAAGGTATAATAGAAATCCCCCTGCAAGACAGGGGTTATTTTTTTTAGTATATCTCTTTAGATTGACATTATGCTTTATGCCGAGATTCCTAAATAAATACACTCTAGATGAAAAATTTTTCCGTGAAAATTCCCCTGCAAGATAGGAGGCATTTTTTTAGTTTATATTAAGTTTATTTAAGTTGACATCGTGCCAAAAGACGAGATCCTCAAATATATTCTTATTCAGGTTGACATTGAGCTTTACGCCGAAATCCCTAGACATCCGTAATTGTTACTATTAAGTTGCACGTTCTTGTAGAAAAAAAAGAATATATTTCTATGCATGAAAGGACAACCCTAAATGTCAAGGAATTTATCTCTCAGATTTGCCAAATCCTGGAGATCAAGTCGAAAGAACTCTCGATTTTGGAAGCTTTAATCAATTAAGTTAGAGAAACATCAACCTTTACATCCTAAAGTCTAGGACATGGATGGGTTCTAAAGGCCGAACACAATAAGCCCATAAATGGCCGAGTTGCTGACGCTCCCCTCACTCAACAAGCCGCAAAAAAGGCCGCAGTGAAAGAGCCCCCGTTCGTCAGTTTGATGACAAAACCACCAACCCACTACAGCTTAAGTCGAAGACTCGAGTAAGTTCTAAAGGTCGAACTCAACAAGCCCAAATATGGTCAAGTTATTGACACTCTCCTCACTCAACAAGCCGCAAGAAAAGGTCGCAGTGAAAGAGACATTTCTTGTCAGTTCAATGATGATAGCTGTTCAATCTCAAACCAGATCCAGCTTAATGATTACAAACAATCAGGATCCATGAGATCTCTCTACTTGATCGATAGATCAAGGCAATATGAGAAAACACTCAATTCAGGGCTGCCTCAAATCAATCTTCATATTACCTATAAGGTGATATTTCAATCTATTCTCAAATGATCTAATCAAGCTCAAAGCATAGATCAAAGTCTATCTCCTCATCAAGTCCGTCAAAGCAGAAAGCATAGGACCGAGAAAGCAATTCCATAGTTCATACAAAGTCGATGACCGAACTAAAAGAATTTTATGGTTATTCAGCATACAAGACGCGACTAATAACTCAACATTGACCTTATATAAGCTGAAAGACTGGGTTATCTATATGTATCCTTCAACGAATCCATCAAAGTAGCAAGCATAGGGTTCATGGCGTACATACATTTCCTGATAAGTCAATAGGGATAATCAGGTCAGTCCTTCATCAAGTCCGTCAAGCTCAAAGCTAAGACATAAGGAATTTTAAATCCGACCAAGCATGGATAAACCGATTCCCTAGTGGAGTCCTTCATCAAAACAAGCAGATCAATTCCTCCATCAAACCCAACCAAGCAAAGCTGTTAGAAACTCAAATCAGAACAACATAAGAGATTTTCAGCCATTAAAGCAGATAGCAAATTGTGTAAGAACTCTTATCTATCCGACAAGTCATTGACAATCAATCTCATTTAGCATGACCGAATGCAAAGATGCTAATGACAAATTATCAAAGCTCGTGAGCTATGCAATCGTTAAAATGATCCAAGTCCCGTATACCAAAGGTCAACCAATTTTCAACAAATGTGACTTGCTCTATGCGTGAATCATATTTGTTGGGGGGCATTTGTTGACCACCACATATGTGTCATAAATCAAGATAAGCCTACAAATCAAATTCGACAGATTTCAGAGGTGATAGTGCGCAAATTGGGGCTCAAAATGCACTGGACGTCCCTAAAAATGGTAGAAATGATCTCCATTAGTGAAATTAATTGCGTCGTTAGCTTTGAAACATCGAAAACTATCAAATGAGACTGTCCGCACTCAATTCAGACGATTCTGCGCAAATTTCGAACGATTTAAAGTGGTAGTGCACAAATCGAGGCTGACGTACACTGAACGTCACCAAAATCAACTCAAATGACCTCCGATCGACGAACGGACTTTGTCATCGCGTTCAGAACGTCAAAATTGGTCAGGATATAAATATTGCACAACTTGATGAGCAACCGATAAAGCGCTCGAGTCGTCAATGAGTCTGCACATATATCGAGGTCAAGAGGAGCCGATGCAAGTCAAATGATCTTCATTCACGAAATTGATCACACCATTGACTTTGAAACATCAAAATCTATCAAGTGAGACTATTCACACTCAATTCGGACAAGTCTGTATGAAAATCGAGCGAACGAAAGTGGCGATGCGCATTTCGAGCTGAAATTGACTCAATTTGGCGTCGACTCAAACCAAATGGCCTCCGATCGTGAAACGGGCAAAGCCATTGTGTTCAAAACAATGGAATTACCCTTAATTGATATATATATATATATATATATATATATATATATATATATATATATATATATATATATATATATATTAGTATATTTACCACATAAATCCAAATTAAAATAATTTAAATTAATTTAAAATTAATTTTAAAATTTCCAAATTACCCCCATGCTCAACAGTTCTCCCCTATTTTCATTTTTCTGAAAAAGAAAATTATAAAAAAAATTAAAAAGATAACCACTCCCCCTATTCTTCAACTTCCCCTCCTCATTCTCTCCCATTTCTGGCAATTTTTCCTCTCTCCACGACATTCTCTCTCTGCAAAAATGGTTTGAAGACCTCGTTGTGCTGAGCAGGGAATGACGAGATGAAAAAATAAATAAGCTATGGTGTCGCAAGATCGCCACGCCAGGCATGAGAAAGCCACCACTTATTATGTCGCCCCTGGACGAAAGTTGCAAAAATTTTATCTAATTTTCCACTTAGAAAAAAGAGGTGAAATATATATTGATCAGTATGTCCTCTTCGGAAAGATCTCGTCGGCTCTCAGGGCTGACGAGATGAAAATCTTTTAAGCTCAACAGGCATACCGAAAAGAAAGCACCCCTGATGCTATACCTGGGATGCCTGAGGCTAAATTACGTCAAATCTTTTAACTTAGAAAAAATGAGAGAGTGAAATGAGCTAACTTAAGAGTGCTAAATAGGAAAACTTGTAGCTAATTTTAAATTAAAAAGCGAGAAATAAGAAAAAGGGGGAGCCTTTAAAGCAAATTTTGGAAAGAATGAAATATTCATTTAAAATCTAAGTGAAATTTGGGGGAGGCTAATATTAAACACATAAATCTTGGGGGAGGCTAATATTAAACTCACAAGCTTTAATTATAATTTCTTATGGCTTAAATCAGAAAGTGAGTTCTCTTTTCTAAATTTCTCAAAATTAAGCTTTAATTAAAATTGGGGAACTAATGCCAAACTCATAACAAACTTACAATAAATTCAAAATCTAAGGATGAATCCAAATTGAGTTTAATAACCTTTACAATGTGGAGGTGCCTATAATAAGTATGAGGAAATAAAGTAACAAATACTAAAATCGACATATCTTATCAAAACTGATTTAAATTGAGCATAATCAAATTGGGAGAATTCAAAAACTCAATAAATAAACTAAGTGCAAGAAATGGGTTAAACTACAATCTAAATCAAAATGTCTTTTGTCAGGATGCAACCCCAGACAAGAAAGAAGGTGATATTAAATCAAAATCTACAAATCATAGGCTTCCTTTTCAATTTCATCTAATTATGATTTTCAAAATCAATGATTTCATAATTAGATGAAATTAACTAAGCTATAAATTCCTGCATGTGCTCAGACATAGAGATTTCAAGTGCAAACTTTAATGTCTAAAAAGGCTGCGCGGGCTAAATTGAAATTAATTAAATATTAATTTGAAAATCTAATAAGATATTAGATCAATTTAAAATGTCTTCTTCGCCACTTAATCTGTAACCATTTGTACAAGGCAGTAGTGATCAACCAATATAATGGGTCTCCTTTAATAAAAAAAATTAAGAAATTTCATCTTAACTATGATTTTCAAAATCAATGATTTAATTAAGTAGATGAAATTAGCTTAGCTATAAATTTTTGCATATGCTCGGACATAGAGATATCAAGTGCAAATTTTAATGTATGAAAAGGTTGCGCAAGCTAAGTTAGAATTAAATGAAAAATCTAAAATCAATCTCATAATTCAAACACCAAATTACCTAAAATTACTAATCACACGCATGGACCCCGACACTATGTTGAATGCCTAAATTCAAGTGTCTAAGGATATTGCATGGGTTGCTTCTTGGTTTAGTCTTAAGACTGGGTTCGAGTTAACAAAACCTAAAATTCTATAATAAGAGTTTCAAATCAATGAAATGTCTATAAAATTGATTTTGTCAGGTAACGGTAGATCTAATCCTCTGTTCACAGCTAAACAGTATTGATAGGATCTAAAGCTCTTAAACATATTCAAATTAATCAATTTTTCAAATCAAATTAAATAAAAATCTGAAACTAATCTCATAACTCAAAAATAAAAACTGAAAAAGTCTTAAATACACCCGCATGGGCCCCGACACTATGTTGAATGCTTAAATTCAAGTGTCTAAGGATGCTACGCGAGTTATTTCCCGGTTTAGTCTTAAGATTGGGTCCGATTTAATAAAACCTAAAAGCTTATAATAAGAGTCTCAAATAAGCAAAAAACTTGAAAATTTGATTTTGTCAAGTGATAGTAGATCTAATCCTCTGTTAGCAGTTAAACATAATTGACAAGATCTAAAGCTCTTAAACATATTCTAATTAATCAATTTTTCAAATCAAATTAAGTAGCAATCTGAAACTGCTTAAATTGAATTTTATCATTAAAAAAAAACTTAAATCAAAACTCAATCTATCCACTTTCTGCAACTGTTTGTCGGGGGTGACAAATTAAGAAAACTCTAGCTCACAAAAAACCTAATGTCAAATCAAGTGTTCTGCTATGTTCACTCTCAATTAATCTCTTACCAGTAAGGATGTGACACGTGTCCTCTAACTGTGTGGCTTGGCCAATAGACTCAGAAAGGCACCACCAAAGTCCTCGACGTGGTTTGGCCACCATCTCCATTATATTATGATCACGATCGTGATATACTCCCCGCCTTTGAGTTATGAATAGAGTATACTTGATAGGGCAAATAGTCCTCTGTCAGCTAAGGTAGACTTAAGATTGTCTCCTTAGACAAACACCACACTAGGTCTACAAAGATTTCTTGGACGACGTAACCATGTGTTGCTGATGAGGATCCTTCTGTTAGGTTGAGTCAACTACCTCCTCTGACTAAGTAGATTAGGGACCGCGATTGCTCGGGATGACGGAACTATGGGATCTAGATCACGTCATCATTTCCCCAACCATCCAGTTTAAGCTAAAATGATTAATTGCATATCTTAAATTCTAAAACTCTACATGATGCTACTATACGATGCATTCAGCGATCTAATGACTAACCTTAATCGAAAGTTCTCTCTCACTTATTGAGAGGGGTAATTAACTATAGGGGCTTGTACCTATAGGAAACCTGAACCAATCTAAAGTCCTCACAAAATGAGGGTGAAATCTTTGGGTAGTATTTTATCTACTATTCCATCTTCTTCTAAAAATTACACCGACACTTTAAAACTACTCTTTTCATCGAAGAGGTCATGGAGAATTTTTGGAGCCCACATTCACACAGTGCTATTGGAATCATTATTACATTCTACTATTATCTTCGCATTGCCGTCCACATCACCGCTCAACTTACGTGTTTGTCGTTGAGGATTTCGTGAATGGCACTTCCCGCAGTTCAAGACTCGTTCTCATTTCTTGACTTAATGAGAAAATAAACGGTAGGTTAAGAAGTGTTATTTTTGAGCAAATGTGATTTTTTATGGTGCTATAATAGTAAATAATAAGTTTATGGTGTGAGATAAGTAAATAAGTGTGTTTCACATGCTATGTATGTAAAAACTCCAATATTTTTTTTGCTATCTAATTAAAAAGTTCGAGAAAGAAATTCAAGAGAAATCTAATAGACAACGTTCATAATCTCTACATTCACTCTTCAAAGCCCTAAGGATTTGTTGTTGATGGTATTCTCTTTTGGAACCATGACTGCCACCGGCGATACCATCTGATTCGTTGGAACAATGATCCACCGCCAGTCGGAATCATACCCATGTCGGAATTGCCGAGAGACCTTCGCAATAAATTTTGTTGGGTAATCATTTCTCGCCTTTCTTGAACGAATCGTTGGAGAACTCCCATTGATCCAGTACGATCTTTCAAAACCCTCAGATAAACTAGGCTTAATTAAACTTATAGATAATTAGGCATTTAAAAAATTTAAAATATAGTAGCCCCCAATCCGCAATTGGCACTAACTAGTCGCTCGTTAGCCGCCGCCTGCTGACCAGCACGGCTCTACCCCTTTCGCCCCAAATCCAAACCGAGAGCCTCATCCTGTTTTGTATTTTTCCATTTCCGCTTCGTTGTGATATGAGATATGCCAGACCGATATTGTATCAGCTCGCCGACCAAGAAGGACCTCACCGCCGGCCAAGGACAGTTCGCCGCCGGCTAAAGAGAAGCTCGCAACACATTTCCTTATTTTTTTTCACCGATTTAGGTATTTCTAACCTAAATGAAAAATGTGTGTTAGATCTCATATTATATGAGTTCATTTAGTATTTAGGGCTTATTTAGTTTGATTTCCATAGAAAATGTGTGTTAGATCTCATTTTAAATGTGGTGTTTATTTGGAAGTATGATGACCTTGCTTAGTTTTTGTCCGGCGAGATTTCTTTTCATAGTTGTATTTTCTGAGATTTCACTTGTAAGATAAATATTGCTTTTGTTGGTCATCTTTTTCCAATTTTAGTTGTTTTTGCTTAATTGATGGCTATCAACTATGGCGGTAATTTATGCCTTTCAATGAATATAAGGAATATTTGGATTGAACTGGATGATTTATTTCTTATATGTTATATTAATTCCGATGAGAAGGGCAATTCAAAAACGTTCTACTTGTTTAATAATGTTAGAAAGCTCCTTTCTTGATTTAATTACAAGATCTCTCATATGTCGAGAGAAGATAATATTTACGTTGATTTTTTTTGGCTAAAATAAAGGTGATTTATATGTTTTTCATTGAATTCAATCATAAAAAAATTCTCATACAACTTTGTGGGATAATACATCCTAAAAAAAATTGTTTTCTTTTATGTTAGATACAATTAGCTTGTTGTAACTCTGATGGACTCTATATCTTTATACAGATGAAATGGTAATAGTTATTTAAGTTAACTTTTTTGTTGTGCTGCTATTTTTTTTTTTGGGAAAAATGTTGAAATTTCCTTTCAGATGTTTTGTTATTCTATCGACCTTATATTGCATTTGATGATATATTAATTAGTATGAGTATGAATTAATGTTCAACATCATATATTTAAAAATTTTGGGAAAAATAAATCTTTATGCGTTTAAATTTAGTTGATAAATCTATATGAGTGTATGATGCATTTGTATATTTTTTTGGAAAAAAGAAACCTTGAATCATGATTTCTATTTGCGCATTTAAGTATTTAGAAAAAATAAATCTTTATGCGTTTAAATTTATTTGATAGATATATATGATTGTATGATGCGTTTGTATTTTTTTTTACAAACTAACAGAGCTACAATTTAGTTTCTGATTTTGGATTTTTTGAGGTAATTTTTACAAACCTAGAGTTGAATGTTCACTTTGATTGCGAATATTATGTGATTAGATGTATTTTAATAGTTGAATTGTGTGATTTGTGAACTTATTTGCTAGATCTATGAGATTGTATGATGTGTTTGTATTTTTTTTTTGGGAAAAATAAATATTGTTATGATTAGATATGTTTTGTTATAAAATGTTATCTTTGTGGAGATTGTTATGAGCCTTTTCTCTAATTATATTCCAGGAGTTAAACTCATTGAGAACCAAAGCCATTTAATTCTTTAAGTGTGTTTTAGATCGTGTGTGATGTTTGTTTAGATTATTTCTTAGGATTAAAAGTTAATGTAAATTAGCTGCATATAGTTGTAAATTATGGATTCATTGACTATTATTTTAAAATAAATTGAATTTATTCTTTGTCCATGTGAGATAAGGGATTCTATGTGTTTTGGTGTTCTGAGGTCAAAATGAGTTCGAATATTGTTTGCATTGTTCTTTATTATGATGGTGAATTGACTGCTATTGATAATTTTATTCCTATTTATACTGGTGGAAAAAATCGTTCAATACAAATCCTAAGGCGAATTCAATTCATGGGCATACAGAGACGTGTTATGAGGTCACTAAAGTTAGATCCAATTAAGTTTAGAGTTAATCTGATAGGTTGGTTTTTTATTAGTGATGGATTTATAGCAGCTCACATTACTGATGATGAAATGTGTGAGTCTATAATCAACGCAACATGCACTCAGCCAATGATAGTGTACTTTGAAGTTATGGAACTATCTAATGAAGAAAGAGGGATAGACAGTATCGAGGAGTGTGAGAGAGCTCCACTTATCAGTGAATACTTCACACCATCATCTCAAGCAACTTTCCAGGTTGAACCTTATAGATCTGTACCATCATAAGATGCCCATTTTGTTGGGACAAGTTTCACATTTACAGGTTACCCTCAAGATGATCCAACAAATTCACTATCTTTCGAAGATGAGAGGTATGAAAATATGCCTTCTACAACAAATAGTGACCCTGATGATGTTGATGATAGTGATACTGAGAGGCCCACTTCATTGGCCACAGAACCATCAATCAGAGTTGGTGACCTAATTAGGAAATATTCAGCTAGAACAAATCATACTGAAGAGCACTTGTTATCTAACAATGATTATATGCATTATGCTCAAACTACTAGAGAATGAGATGAGGAGTGTTCAAACTAACAGCATTCCATCTGAGTTACTTGAAGGTATGTGCTTCCATGATAAAAAATAGCTTCAGTTCACTCTCCAAGGATGGTCCATTATAAATAACGTTGAATTTCTGATCTATGCCTCAAATAAAATAAAGTTAACTGCAGGTGGCGATTATATGCAAGCTCAAGTAGAAGATTGGGTGGTGCTTGGAGGATTGGTAACATTGCCTCACATCATGCCTATACCCATTTAGTGCTCAATGTTGGACACAGGCAATGCACATTTCTGTTTATTAGTTACTTCATTTAGCCTGCAATTAGGCGTCAACAAGACTTGAAGCCCAGAAAAATCATAGGTATGATAGAGGCTAAATTTAACCTTAGAGTGTATTACATGAAAACTTGGAACGAGCGTCGCAAGACAGTGAATGTTATTTTTGGAAATTAAGAGGATTCATATCAAACCTTAGAGAAATTTATGGGTGTTGTATGTTCAGTTATGTCGGGTGCACTCAACAGTAGATTCCAATGACTTTTTTGGGCATTTGAGCCTTCCATCTCAGGATGGCAGTATTGTCATCTAGTTTTATGTCTTGATGGGACATTCCTTCTGGGTAAATATAGGGGAATTTTACTTAGTATAGTTGGGATTGATGCTAACAATGGCCTTTTTCCATTAGCCTTCACAGTGGTTGAATTAAAGTGCATTGAGTCATGGATTTGATTTCTATGGACACTACAAGACTTAATCCTACAGGTCTCTACACAAGCAGATCTTTGTATCATATCTGATAGTCATGCAAGTCTAGTGCGTGGCTATAGAGAAATATTCTCTTGGGCTGCCCATCAATTTTGTCTTCACCATTTGAGAGAGAACTTCAAGAAAGCTATTAAGCAATTTGGAATAGGGGATGTGGAATTTATATGTCAGAAAATGTATGATATCCGGATTTTCAAAAGATATATGGATGATATTAAGAATATCGAGCAAGAGGCTTACGATTGGTTGGTCTCAAGAAATATGCAATTATCGTCTTTAACCTATGATGGTGGCTACAGATATGGCACAATGACCACAAATACAGTCGAATGCTTCAATGGTGTTCTGAAGAGAGCATGTGGCTTGCCAATTCAGCCTCTCATTACTGCAATTTACTACAACATAGTCTCCATATTCATGAAGCGCCTTGAAACGACAACAAATCTTGCCACCCAACCTGACTATATCTTCTCTCCCCGTGTTAAGGCAACTCTACAGAGTAACGAACATGAGGCGAGGACAGTACAGGAGCTTGTCAGGGTAAACACAAATGAATACCAGGTGTTTGATAGGTCAAGTAGGACCTACAAGGTTGAGCTACTAGAAAATAGTGCTTATAGGTGCACCTGCAGACAACCTCAAGCTTACCACATCCCTTATCCTCATATTATTTATGTTTTCGGACAACGACGTCTTAGTCATGTTCAGTATGTATCTGCTTATTACACTTTACAGTTTTATAATAGTACCTACAATGGAGAATTCCATGTTATCCCTGATTGTGATGAGTGGTCAGAGCACATTGTTAGTGGCAGCTACGTAAATTACATGCCACAAAATATCAAGAGAAAGTCAGGCTGACCAAGGACAAGTAGATTCAGAAATATAATGGATGAGTCCAGTGCAAGTAGAACTAGGATATGTAATGTCTGTAAAACTATTGACCACAACAAAACAATATGTCCTCAAACTCGACAACATAGAACTTAAGCTAGTTTAGTGTCACTTGTGCCGTATGTAATGATGTACTAATGTTACCCTGTTGTAATAAAAAATGTATTGTTCTGTTTATCAAGAATTGAATTTTCTTAGCTTGTGTCGTTTGTTAACATGTATTGTACTATAAAACTATGAAAGTTTCTTAAGTGAAGTATTCAACACCTTTTTTCTACTTCTTGTAAACAAGTATTGAACTGCTAGATATGTGATGTGTTGATGTTATCTTATTCCATAGTGTAGTGTTCAGCACCATTTTTTACTTAGTGTATTGTTGTACTGTTGAGCATGCGTTGATGTGGATTGTACCTCTATTGAGCCTATTTTAGTTTTTTTTTTGCTTAAGCAACAATTGTATGGTTAGTACTGAATGTGCAAGTATTTTCCACAATAATTTCTTATAAATTAGTTTGGTTAGTACCCGTTTATTTTTCTTGCTAAGATTGTATATCTATTACAATAGTTTTAGTAAAGTAATATTTCTTGGGTTAGTGTTATATGTGATAGGTAATATTATTTTGTGCTGAATTTGTAGATATGTTTGTTATTCTTGCTCAAATTGTTTGTCTGATATGGTAGTTTTAGTAAACTGATATTTCTTTAGTTAGTATGGCATGTTATAGGTAGCACAGTTTTGTGCTAAATTTTCCACTGCAATTTGGTTTATATATGTGGTTGTCATTTCTTGCTTAGATTGTTTGTCTACTATAGCAGTTTTAGTAAGTTGATATTTCTTTGGTTAGTATGGCATGTTATAAGTAGTATTATTTTCTACTGAATTTTTCACTACAATTTGGTTTGTATATTTGATTGTTATTCTTGCTTAGATTGTTTGTCTACTATGGCAGTTTTAGTAAACTGATATTTCTTTGGTTAGTACGGCATGTTATAGGTAGTGTTGTATTTTTGCTGAATTTTTCATTGCAATTTGGTTTGTATATGTGGTTGTCTTTTCTAAACAGGAAGAATGTCTGATGAACGACGACCCACATCGGCCACGCATCGAGGAGAGACTGTGGACTATGAAGTTTACCCGTGATAGCTTTGTTGCGGAGACACCGCATCACATCGACTTGGTAAAGTTATTTAAAGTTATGCATTCGTTTTTCTTTCTTTATTGTTATTTGTTATTGAGGATATGTCTTCATTGCATACAATCTTTGAGGCAGCATCTCACTTATTAATGTTCAGATAATGACCAGTAAATTTTTCACGGTGTATGGCGACTTGAGAGCAGCTGGACTTGATTGTATTTCATAGATATAATACATTCGACTGGATCATCATTTGCTCACCGCTTCTATGGAACGATGATCACCTCAGATGAATATGTTCCACTTGTCCGTTGGCAAGATGATGATTATATTGCAGGATGTCGCTATGATTCTGGGTCTTCAGATAGATGGTCCCCTCTTTGTTGGTCGGATTATTGTCAGAGCAGGGAAATGGTGAGCTTTATGGTCAGACTGTTGTGATGAGTTGATATGAGCACTTGAGCCACACGCTATCTATCATGATTCGATCCAGCCGCATATCACATCCGAGTTCCGCATGGGACACCCTTGCACAGATCTGCTTGCCACTTCGTTGGTTCCGTTAGACATACCTGATGACTCATACCAGATGCGAGGTACACTATGCATATCACGGCATGGTTCATTTCTTGCCCGGCACACATCGGGTTTTGAGATGCACTTGCAGTATATGCCACAGCTAGAGGATGTTGATACCTTCAGGAAGTTCTCCCTAGGTTCAGCTGTACTTGCTCATTTATACAAGGAGCTACATGAGGTGACAAAGCTTAAGCGTACAAACATGGATAGATGTGTACACTTACTGCAGGTGTGAGCATAGAAGCACATTCATGTTGGTAAACCCGCATTACATGTATCATATCCTACAGACATAGATGACCTCAGTGTGGGATGTCGGTGGAATGAAGGGTTCATCCGAGAGATGACACCCTCCCACATCAGAGTTTACAAAGATGAATTAGATGGGCTGTTGTAGATTCAGGTATGCTCTAATTGTTGTATATTGTCTCATAAATTCTTTGTTATATTCTTTGCAACCAACTTAATAATTACACATTAAAATGTTCATGTGATATGGGAGTCGTATGTACATCAGATCCGTGTTCATGTTGCAGATATATGCCTACAGGGTGATGATGAGATATGGCTGACTCAAGTACCGATGATTTGTTGGAAGCATGTTGAGTGGTATCTGCCTGATCATGTGCTCAAACAATTTGGCCTTCTACCTATGATTAATACATCATTAGTAGATCCCTCTTTCCAGTGAGTGGATGACCGAGGAAAGGCGAACGTTGATTGGGTTGGCTACCATCAGATTTACATTACTCAATAGGAGAGATGTCATGATTCAGTTGTGGCAGTAGATGCATCTCAGCAACACGGTGAGCCAACGATCAACCGATACATGAGATGGTATCGGTCTTAGGCTTCACTTTACATGTTGAGAGCACCAATAATTTTTCCCAACACTTATTACCCTCGAGCGTCTGGAGAGCGGTTGATGATAAGCTTGTTTGTTATATAAAAATTTTGTTGTATATAATGAACTAATCATAACTAATTCTGCTTCCAATGCAGCGTGAGCACATCCTAAACACTGAGGATGTATTCCAACATTTGGGAAGGATGAGGACATGAGTTTGAATCTATCAATCACTATGAGTTGTGGGGAGATGCGACAATATGCATATCTCGATAGTAGATACATGACATACATTCCATATGCCATCATCACACAGCCAAGTGCCGATGGATGTTGGTCCCTCCTCACACTAGGGTCCTCTACATACATTCACCCAATCAATATCCATATCAGGAAGCTATGTGAAGTCAGATGCACCCATGGCAGGCAGCAATCCCTCCCACATATGGAACACCGTCATTCCATTTGACTCGCATTTGAGTGTACCACTGCTACTCTACTCGTGCCTCTGGCGATGTACCTAGTGTTACACTTGGGATATAATAACCGCCTGTGAATAGGAGGGACGTGAGACATCATCTTCTGACTAGCGACCACGACTCATTACACTCCCAGTAGTGATGCGATTCCACCACGCAGACATCGACGAAGATAAATGATTATGTTTTTGTCTTTTGTAGACATTTGATAACATTAACTTGTATTGTATCTCATTTGTTGTGGTTATTCATTTAGTTTCACAGTTGTCCAATTTCTATTTGTAAAATCTCCGACGTTGCTAACTTGTGATTGTATAGAGGGTTGTGCTTTAGTTCAGTTTGTTCTCACAAGACATTCACAAGAGGTTGAACCTTAGCATATGTTTTTATTAACGATATATCATATCTCTTAAGAGTTTGTTAATTGTACTTCAGTAAGAGCGTTTAATTGAAGTTAGTTATAACAAAATATGCAATATTTCATCTGGTTGATTTTGAGAGCGCTAGATTTCCGATAACTATTTGAGAGAATATAAATGTAAAAACTGAGATGACCCAGGCAAGAATCACTGAAAATTATCAACATAAAAATTGTAATACTTCTCATTACCTTTCCAACGATACCAAACACGCTAAAATCAGATACCGGATGGATGAGCCCGATACGGCCAAAAAATGAGGGTTGTCATGATAAAAAAATTTTGCATCTTAAAAATTTATACATATGTAAAAAATGCGGTTAGTAGGGCGAGAATCACCAAAAATTATCAACATAAAAGTTGTAGTATTTCTCATTACCTTTCCAACGATACCAACCACGCTAAAATCCTATACTAAATGAGTCCAATATGACCAGAAAATGATGGCTGCCATAATAAATATTTTTTTGCATCTTAAAAATTTATACATATGGAAAAATTGTGATTACCCGGGTGAGAATCGTCGAAAATTATCAATATTAAGTTGTAGTACTTTCAATTACCTTTCCAACGATACCAAATACGCTGAAATTCGACACCGGATGAGTCCGATACGACCAAAAAACGACGATTGCCACAAAAAATATTTCTTTTGCACCTTAAAAAATATTTATACTCAAAAACTGCGCCTACCCGGGTGAGATTCGTCGAAAATTATTAACATTAAAGTTGTGTTTTTCATTATTTTTCCAACGATACCATGCACGCTAAAATCCGACATCGGATGAGCCCGATACGGCCAAAAAACGACAGCTGCCACAAAAAATATTTTTTGTATACCTTAAAAATTTATACATATGCAAAAATTGTGGCTACTAGGCGAGAATCATCGAAAATTGTCGACATGGAAATTGTAATATTTCTCATTATCTTTCCAACGATATTAAAATCTGATACCGGATGAGACCGATACAGCAGCCGTCTCTTTATCTTTTTTTCTTAAAATAAAATACGCGACGCCTTATAAGACGATTGACATTGGTAGCGTCGCGTCCGTTAGCATCGCCTATTGTACGGACGATACAACAGACGATTGGACTTATTTTAATTTTTTAATATATTTAATTGTATAATTAAGATTATAATCGTGTTAGTTTAAAAATTTAGCCGATAAACTAAATTGCGTAAGGGAGCGACTGGAGATTTTAGGGAAATCAGGTGGACTCACGTAGGTATTGAGCTGCAGGACGAAGCTAGAAAAGTTGATGTGCTTAAAGTATTTAGGGAGGAGATCGCGAGCGAGCTCCACCGGACGATGAAAGTGGACCATCGTTGTTCCACGATATCACTTCGTTGAATTCTGGATCGTCGACAAGCTGATAAGTTTTCGTCAAGAATGCCGTCGAGATAGATCTCTGACCCTCCTGAGTTCCCACCGCCATCGGCTTCGCCGACGATTCTCCTCTAGGCGGAGGAGCAACCATTAACAAATCGAGTTTTTGAAAGAAATTTTCTGGAACGAGTGGGAGCGTGGAGAGAGAAAGGAGATGGAAGGCGCGAGAAGCTACGATATGGTTTTTTTTTGGAAGGTTCCTGAAAGACAAACGAAGGTGGGGCTTTTGTCGACACGTGTCGTGATTTACATTACGATAAAAACTAGGACAAGTTCGCAAGAATTGTCTATGCGGGATCATATCCTGAACGTTGGTTTTCGGATAAACGAGCGATTTAAATGGGCGCATAAGAAGCTGCAAGCGAGAGTGGCGTTGAACACTGGAAGGGGCATCTCACACGGTAGGGACGCAGGTTTATGACTGATCCTTGTTGTGATGATTTAGCTGGAACACGAAACAGCTGTTTCGGTTGGTGAGATGAGAGGAATTAAACTTATAAATTACGTGGCATGGTTGGATTCGTTGGAAAACGCGATTATTTATTTCACGCTTTTGGCAATCCTGCGCTGTCATTAATTTATTTGGATTTCCTTCTCCTTCTAGAAGAGGTCATATGCAGATCACCAGACTTAGAAAATGGTGTGAAGCGCTGAATTATTTTCATTTATTAAAAATTTAAATATTAATTAAGAGATTTTTTTTGTTATCCTATGATTACATTAGATGGAGACACTTAAAAACACAAATCAAAATATTTTTAAGAGCAAGCTACAAGAAATTATAATTTGGGATGTTAAAAAAGTAACGTTATGTGAAAAAAATATCAGTGAAATTAACAAAGTAAAGAGATGATTATAGAATCAAAAAATCTTTTTTAATAAGAATTGGTAGTGAAATGAAACAGAACGATAATAAATAAGAAGATTATTATAAAACTTGGTTTATACATAATGAATTTGGAAAGATATATGTAAATATTCTAAGAAATCAATATATGACTGAAAATTTAGCTTTAGTGATACAATGATAGATTAAAGAAGTGAAAGAAAGATATATATATAAGTTAGCCAACCAAAGAGATAGAGAAAGAAACACATAGTTTAAATGAGGATATTAAGGATGAAAATAATAAAGTTTTTTTAGAAAAAGATATTGAAAATATGTGGATGAAAATTTTGATCTTTAATGAAGGATCCGATTGATTTTAGCAACATTAATACCTAAACAAAATAGAGAATTTCATTTTATCTTCATTGGTAAATCAAGGTAGTGAAGCTTTAAAGAAAATGAAATGTGGAAAAGTAGTAGGACCGGATAATATTCCAATAGATGTGTGAAAATGTTTAGGAGATCAAGGAATTTCTTGACTTACAAATCTTTTTAATTTTATTTTAAAGACTAAAAAGATGTGAAATGAGTAAAAAAAGAGTTTGTTGGTTCCTATATTTAAGAATAAAGGTGATGCATAAGAGTGCAAATTATAAAGGAATTAAGTTAATATGCCATACATTAAAATTATGGGAGAGAGTAATTGATAGTTACGATGTGATACAAGTTTCTTACAATCGGGTTTTCATGCCGTGTAGATCTACTATGGATGCTATACATTTGTTAAAAGGATGGAGAAGTATAGAGAAAGTAAGAAGGATCTATATATGATATTTATTGATTTGAGAAAGCATGATAAAGTCTCAAGAGATGTTCTTTGGAGAGTTCTAGAAACGAAAGAAGTTAATATTGGTTATATTCAAGTCATTAAGGATATGTATATACTACATACTTGTGTCCACAAGAGGAGGATTGACAAAATATTTTCCTATTTCATTGGATTACATCAAGGATCAACATTAAGCCCTTATCTTTTTTACTTTAGTTATGGATGTTCTTAGAGGCATTTACAAGAAGATGTACCTTGGTGTATGCTTTTCTGATGAGATTCTTCTTGTTGATAAGACAGAGAGGGAGTCCAAATTTGAAACTTGAATTATGGAGGTCAACTTAGAGTCTAAAGGTTTTCGCTTAAGTAGATCTAAACTGAATATATGGAGTGTAATTTTAGTTGTAGAAGTTTTAGTGGTAGTGACTTTAAGTGATCAAGTCATTTATAAGAGTGAGCGATTGATATTTAGGCTTTATTGTTCAAAATGATGGTGAAATAGATGGAGATGTTATTAAGAATTTAAGTTGGATGGTTGAAGTGGAGGAATGCATCCTATTATGTGATAGAAAAATTCCACTTAAACTTAAGGGAATATTTTATAAGATGGTGGTAAGACTGCAATGACTTATAAGAATGTTGGCCAATAAAAGAGAAGCATAAGACTAAGTTAAGTGTTACGAGATGAGGATGCTCGTGTGGATGAGTGGCTTTACTCTTAGAGATAGAATGCAAAATGAGTATGTTCGAGAAAAAGTTGGAGTAGCTCAGGTGGTAGATAAGATTAGGGAGAGTCAGATGGTTTCACATAAAGCACTACATTAATGGACAGAGAGTAGATCTGATTTTATGAAAAAGGTAGGTAGACCTAAAAGACTGGTTAAGATGTATAACTTGAATTAAATGAGAATTTGACACATAATAGGATACAATGGAGACGAAGGATTCATGTAGCTGACCCCACCTAGTAGGATTAAGGCTTGTTGTTGTTGTTATATCCTAAAAAAAAAAGCTCTCAAATGCTAGAGCTCGAAAGATAGTTTTTTAATCATTTTATTTTTTTAAAATAATCACAGTTATTTTTTTTGAAAGTTTGATGATAAAAATTTATTTTTATAAATTAGAGCTATTTGAATATAATAGCTGTAAGAAAATTATTATTTGAATTTTTTAAAATATAAAATATTTATAATACTTACATCAGCTCTTAGGGTGCGTTTGATGTGAAGGTGTAATACAATGCGATGCGGGGACACCACACTATAATTTTATTTGAGACAGCCGAGTTCTATTTGCATTTAAAGAATATGCAGTGAGAAGTTATATTTTTCAATCTTATTTAACTCTTTACAATTATAATGACGATAAAAAAATTATGATTTGACTTCTTAAAAATAAAAAAATATATATACTCTTTTATAATTTTTAAACAATAGATTTTTTTGCAATATATTTAGCACTTTATTTTCAGATAATTATAACTATTACAAATAGATAATTATTGATCGTAACCAATACCCACTATGCCACCGATTCAAGCGCAACAATTAAGAAATTTGCTGGTAAAACTACCGAAGAATGTCTTATATATTTTTTTTTAAATAAAGAATTATTATTAGTTTAATTAAATGTGCATTAATTATTTGTTATTTGAATTTAAGAAATGAATTAGATTATGATAAAAAATATAATTAATAAGCATTATGATATTATGATATTATTTTTAAAAATAATTTAACTTTTAAGATTAAATGTGTTGACAGATATATATATATATATATATATATATATATATATATATATATATATATATATATATATATATATATATATATATATATATATATATATATGTGTGTGTGTGTATGTGTGTTATTAGATATTTTCAATTATTTAATATTTTTATAATAAAATGTATTTAAAATATATATCAATGACCAAAGAGGAGTAGAGAGAGAGAGAGAGACTGAAAGTATTTTTTTTCAAATATATTAGGAAGATTGAGGGCCAATTTGGGATGAATTTTGTTTTGTATTTTTTTTTTATAATTTTATCTTATTTTTAAAAATATGTTTATTTAATGTGTTTTTTAATATTTTTATTTTTTAATTTTAAAAAGTAAATAATATATTTTTAAAAACAGTTAAAATAATTTTTAAATATTTTGAGTACTTTAAAAATAACTATTATTATCAACCATATTTATTTTAAAATAAAATATACACAAAATAAAATAATAATAATAATAATTGATCTCAAATGTAGGGTCAATTTTATTTTGTATTTTTTAAAGTATTTCTATTTTTATATTTTAGAAATTAAATTACATGTTATTAAAAATTTTCAAGCTATAACTCACTACTTGAGTTATACCATATTTGCATTGAACTAAATCATTACAATCATCAATTAGTGATTGCTAATTTTTCCATCACAAATCTTTTATGATATGTTAATTTAATCTCAAAGTAAATATAGATTGTTACTCATAAATATCACACAAAAGATTTGCAAAAGATGCCTGGCAATAGTTCTCTCTCACACATCTCCCCACAATGCCAAGAAAGAGAATATCGATTTAATATGATAAATGAGTGATCATATGAAATGAAATAAGTTAATAGTAAGTTTAAAGCAATTTTCTGGTTGCTTTATTTTTTTAGAAAACAATCACAACTATATTTAGCTACTAACATTATGACTATTTTTTTATAAAGTTTAGTGGTTAAAAGTTGTTTTTGAAAATCAGAGTTATTAAAATTTAGTGGCCATTAGAATATTGTTATTTGAATTAAAAAAATGTATTCATAACACTCATAGTAGCTTTCCAAAAAATTATTTTTCTTAAAATAATTGTACAATCATCTTTATAAAAAGCTACAATTATTTTAAACAGATCATAAATCATACCTCAAATAGCTCACAAAGCATCTTTATAATATTAAGAGAATGTAACACACGTAGGAAATATGTGTGTGAAGGCTTCTTGAATGTCCTTTTATAAGAGCTCTTAGAGAATAAAGTTTGTTATCAAATATTTGCAATTAAAGTAGTTATTAATTATAAAAGTTACCTCCACTTTGTGTTTGCAATGAACATTAAAATTATCAAGTATTACTTGATGACGTTAACCTGTATGAAAGAGGTTGAATCGAATCCACCAAGAATTTTTGACCCATCCGAGGTTGTTTGTCAAAGTGATACTTGAAGACGTTAACCTGAATGGAAGAGGTCGAGTCGAATCTGCTGAGAATTTTTGACTTATCCGAGGTTGTTTGTCAAAGTATTACTTGATGATGTTAACCTGTATGGAGTAGGTCTGATCAAAATATTTGTTTGAGCTTGTAGCCAAAGTTGCTCCTTGACCTTTGCCTTTTCATTATACCGACTTGATTCTCAACCGATAATCAATTAGATATTCAGAATATTGATTTGGATAATCTTTTAAGAGTTGCCCCCCAGTCTCTAAGAAAAGCTGAATGATCGAAGTTTGATGAATCTTCATTCTTCTTATGTGTTCCTCGAGAGTAAAATTTTCTTCACCATATCGGTGGTGCTGTTGTGAACATTAAGACAGATTGTCAACCATTGTAAAAATGTAAAGGGAATGTTTCCCACAGACGGGTCAAACTGTTGCGTGCTAGAAAACCAGTTGCGGTAGAATAAAAGTTTATGCCTTAGCTTTGTTGCGGAATCAAGCACACACACAGACACTAACAACGAAACTCAATTTAATGGAAAAGTCTTTACGTCCTTTTGTAAAGATCTTCACATTCAGCTGTTGTATACGGTTGTAGCACATCCTCAAACTAACGGGCAAACTGAAGCTACCAACAGGACTATACTCAAAGGATTAAAAACACTTCTTGAGAAGGCTCGGGGGTAATGGGTTGATGAGCTTTCTAATGTTCTTTGGGCTTACCGCACTACATCGCGCACCCTGACTGGTGAGACACCATATAACTTGTGTTTCAAAGATTTATTATATACCAGAGATCGGGGTTCCAAGTCCAAGAGTTTAATTATTCGATCATGACTAATGAAGAAAAGCTCCAAAGACTGGACCTACTCAAACTCGTGACATGGCCCTACTTCTGACCTATCACCAAAAGGTAGCTCGTCACTTCAACAGAAGAGTAAAACCTCATCTCATATCTGTCGATGACTTGGTCCTACGAAGTCTTGAAGCTGCAGGCAAAGGCCCTCAACACAATAAACTCTCACCTCTTTGGGATGACCCATATGTGATTATAGCTATGGTAAAGCCAGGAACATTCAAGCTCAAGGATCCAGAGGAAAAAACTTTATCTTGAACTTGGAACACTGAAAATCTCCGAAAATATTATTAGTAATTCCTACTGCATAATTATTGTAACTTTTATTTTATCTCGTTTATCATTTCCTCTTCATGTAGCCGATCCCACTTAATGGGATAAAGACTTATTATTGTTGTTGTCATTTCTTCTTGAAACTCATATCCGTGTTAAAATCGTCTTATGAGTGTCTCACCGAACTTATCAGAGTAATGAATTTATAGCTTTTTTCTTACAGGCTTGTTTCTTCTTCATTTAATCCTCCCACTTGAGAAATATACAACTCATGTTGTATCTCAATCGGGGCATAATTAATTCCAAGGGGACTTGATCGGACCTCTTCCATACATGTAAGTCAAGTAACACTTTGATACCTAGATAGTCAAAAGGTCCTTGGTGGACATCCCGCGACCTCTTCCATATAGTTAACGTCATCAAGTAACACTTTGACTGATACCTAAATAGGTCAAAAGGTCCTTGGTGGACATCCCGCGACCTCTTCCATACAGGTTAACATCATCAAGTAACACTTTGACAAATAATCTCGGATTGGTAAAAAATTCTCAGTGGATTCAATTCAACCTCATCCGTACAGGATAGCGTCATCGAATAATATTCCGACCAATTATCCCGGATAGGTAAAAATAAAACAATAGCGTATCATCTAAAAAAAATTCATTGACAGTATTAACATGATGATATAAGAAAGAATCAAGATTCTGATACACACTAATAATAATACATAAAAAAATGCATCCTCAAGTGACGCTACATCATATCAGTTGGTGATATCAACATCCTCCTCACCACTAGGAGATGCTCCCTTGGACTCACTCTCAACTCCTTCATCTCCTGAATTTGATGAAGAGTCTTCAGATACTTGGCTGGGAGATAGATCCTCAATACGCCTTGCGATGTACACTAAGCGATTCCTTGGAACCCTGGATGAAGCCCTCCTCTAAACATTGGTGCTCCAAATCCTTCACTTTAACATCAAGAATATGATTACGAGCTTCCTGGATATGGTCTTCGATTGTACCGCGATAAGCCAATGAGTTCTTAAAGTCTTCCACTGCCTTCAAGGAGATTTCATTTGCTTCCGCTTCTGACATTATATATTCCTTCTCAGAAAGACGATCTTGTAATGTTTTCTTCTCCAGTTCAAGAGCTCTCTTCTCCGCTATAAGTCTCTTGAGTCTTTTCTCTTTCTGGCGAGTCTCTATCCTCACCTCAATCAGCTCATCACAAGTGCGCTCCACCTCCTGACACTGGAGAGAAAGAGAAGTCGACATGTTTTCTAGCTCATTTCTGCACCCGGTTAGCTGATCCTCCAAAGTCGTCACTTTTTTGGCCTTAACACTCATCTTTCTCTCATACTCGTCTTGCATATATTTTACCTTCACAAATTCAGTATTCCACTCGTCTATAGAGACACCTAAATGAGCCATCAGCCCTAATGTTTGAGTTACCTATAATAAAAAAACTATCACAAATATTGCACAAAAGAAAAGGAGGAGGAAAAGAAGAAAAGAAGAAGAAGACAACGTACCACCATCTGCCATTGACAAGGCATATGTGATTTAACACCTCTTCGTGAATGTGCTTTGAGAAATGAACTCCCATCATGAGTTAAACAAACTAAACTCGTGAGGCCAACTGGGGGTGAGCATCTTCGCAGATATCTGACGTAGTCACTTCAACACATGTCTTCTTTTTTCTTTAGGGAAGAAATATTGCCACCACCTCGACCGACTGCTTCTTGAAAGAACCCTATGAATATAAGGAGACCTTTCATCACCTTTACTTGACCTCTTTAGTGAAAAATAATGAGATCTCCCTGCCTGGATGGAAAGGACAACCTTGAACATTCTATCTTCAACTATATATTTGTTAATGTGAAGTAACTCATGCTGTAAGCTTTCTACATCAGGAACATTAAGAGTTGCCAAGATCTCATTCTCTTCAATCGAATAGATCTGAAGGTCATTCAATCTTCCCCATCTCTCGTGAAGGCCCCACTCATTTTTTCACAAAAGAAATCCAGGTAGACCAATTTTTTGAGGATCCCGTCGAAAATTCTATCCAATTCCTTATAGTCAATAAACACATCCCCAGTATCACATGTGAATCTACATTACACAAGTATTTGATATTCAAAGTAACATTACACTCTGAAGATAGTTAAACCAACTAAAGCTCAAATAAAATTGTGACATACACCACATATTTTAAAGATCTCAATCAACTTTCAGCTAAAGAGAATCGCGATCCGCACAAAGAATCATCTCACAAAGTACCCGATGGAGGTGACGCTCGATCGGACTTTTAGCAATACAACCACTCATTGGAAAGTGAAATTTTCATGGAACACCATTAAACTATCGATGTGATAGTGGATGATATATATCGTCACATTATGGGTTTTCTTAGCCATCACCCGGTGAAAATACATGATAAATAAAGAAGAAGAAATGATAAAATCGAAATTTTGTGAAGCGACTTACTTATCCCAATACTTGATCCTTTTGACTCTCTAATGGATAGTGATAAACTTTTGCCTACGATCTCATGAAAAATATACACATACATATGAGAAAAAAAAAGACAAAGAGAGAGAGAGAGAGAGAAGATACTCCCCTCTACTGATGTTCAGAAATTACCTGCCAAACTTTCTGAGTCGTTCAAACGATGGTTCCTAGTTAATGCTTCTCCGCCACCTTGGCGGTTATCAATTGTTGAACCATCCATTGAGGTTTCAAGAAATTCAATTTCCTACAAGAAGAAATAGGAACTACGAGCCTTGATTGTCTCTAAACCCGATTGGTCCGACAAGGACAGTCAACGCCTCTTTTGAGGGAAAACCAGAGCCTCGCCGTATAAAATATGGGTCTTGATCACCTCCAAACTCAATCGGTCCGACAAAGGCAGTCAACGCCTCTTTCGAGGGAAAATTGGAGCCTCACCGTATGAACTACGGGTCTTGATCACCTCCAAACTTGGTCAACAAGGGCGCCTCTTCGAGGGAAACCGAGCCTCAGATAAAGCTGCGGCTCTTGATCCCTCAATCGGTTGGGTCCGACAAGGCGGTCAACGATCTTCGAGGGAAAACCGAGCCTGGCCAGATGAACTACGGGTCTTGATCACCTCCAAACCAGTTGGTCCGGACAATCAGCGGCTCTTCGAGAAAAATCGGCGCCGCCATATGAACTACGCCTTGATCTCCTCCAAACCCGATCAATCGACAAGGGCAGCATCTTCGAAGGAAAGTGAGCCTCGTATGAATTACGGGCCTTGATCGCCTCAAACTTGGGGTCGGTCCGGCGGTTACGCTCTTCGAGGAAAATTGGCCAGATGAACGGGCCTTGATCACCTCCAAATGACCCTCACCCAAGAAGAAGAAATATTAGAGCAAGTGGGTCTTCCCCCTTTTTTTTTATGACCCCATAAGAGCAAAATCGTCAAAATTGTCAAAAGCGCCAAAATCACCGAAATCACCATTTTCTCCCAGCGACTTGAGCGCTCATGTGGACCAACCACCATTGGAACGTGGCTTGGCCTAATGGCGCCAAGCATTGCCGCCCGCGCTGAGCTTCACGCCCGACGGACGGGCGGATCGTCCATGCTGCGTGACGCTCATGGATCTCAAACATGGAGTGTTTATAGTCAAATCGTGCGTCTTGATGAGCCGAATCTAACAAGCCCAAGATCTTATAATTCTAACTTCATTTGAGCATTCAAATACTTAAAATACATCAAATGATCAAAGGAATCATTTTGAATGATGGAGGAATGGTTCAGATTTTGCATGTATTACTGACGCCACTCCTCCAATCTATAAATAGCCCCCATTCATAGAAGAGGCTAAAGAGAGAGAGAGCTCTAAAGCGAAAATCCTCCAAGACAATCGTTAACCACTCGATGGTCGCGACCACCTCTTTTGCCGCCAATCCGCCGTGACGCCAACCATCGTCGGTGTCACCATCGGCCACCGCGGCGGTCCTTGCCAACCACCATCGCCATCATTACTGGGTGGTTATCACGATCATCATCGCGATCATCCCGTCGACCTAGGCCGACCACACCGCCGCTTGCTGCCGCCACCGCCGTCGCTAACCATCAATCATTATTGTCATCAACTATTGTAGTCATCATGCCGACCATCGTTGGTCATCTGTGGTCATCCGCCGTCCGATCCATTAATTCATCATCATCTACTACCACTAGCAATTGTTACAATCTAACCATAGTTATATAACTGTTGTTACTTGACTCAGGGTTATCAGGCTTTCTCATATATAATTTTGTAATATCATATTGGAAAATTTGTACTCCAAAACAAATACATAGTGGAAAATTTTTGATGGGTTAGGCCCTGCAGGAAGACGAGATTGACATACTGTATTTTTTCAAATAAATTATTTAACATTTGCCTCCGTGATTTTAGCGAGTGGTTCGGCTTCCACCCATTTAGTGAAGTAGTCGACTACCAAAATGATAAACTTTCGTTGCCTTGATGCTATCGGAAAAGGCCCCATGATATCAATCTGAGCAAAAGACCACGGGCTTTGAATGGATGAGAGCTCTGTATGCAACATGTGAGGGAGGTTAGAGTGGGCGACAACTTGCATATTTTTTTGTGAACTCCAAGGCGTCTTGTTTCATGTAGCCAATAAAACCCTTGCCTTATAATTTTAAAGCTAGCACCCTTTCTCTTGTGTTCTACATATCCCAGTGAACCTCTTAATGCGTAATCGGCCTCTGAAGGTGAGAGACATTTGAAGTACGATCCAGAGAAAGCTCGTTTGTATAGTTCACATCTGATAATAGTAAAGTTTGAAGCTTGTCTTCGGATATGAGTTGTAGAAGTTGGGTCTTCGGGAAGGGTTCCTTATTGTAGAAAAGACAGGTTGAGGTCCATCCATGAATATTCCTTTATCTCATTAATTTCTTGAATTACTCATGACCCTTGGATACTAGGAAAATGTATTTCTTCAACATGCCTTCTCTTAAATAGATCCCTGGTAGTAGATATAGCAAGCTTAGAGAGAGCGTCAGCTCGAGTATTCTTCTCTCGCAGTATGTGAATGATTTAATGTGTCTTGAAATGGGCAAGAAGAGACTTTACCAAGTGGAGGTATTGTGCCAGCTGAAGATTATGAGTATTAAAGTTTCCCTGAACTTGGGAGGCAACAAACTGAGAGTTAGTATGAATTACTAAGTCTTGAGCTTCAGTCAATGACAAGTCTCAACCTGATGAGAACCTCATATTCAACCATATTATTAGTTGTAGGAAATTTTAGGCGAAGTCCATACTCTAAGGTATTCTGCTGGGGGGAAATAAGTAAGATTCGCAGAGACTCAAGCTCCATCAACATAGAGGGTACATTGAGGAGACGAAAGGAATGTAGCAGATAGCTCCTCTAGAGTTGGAGCAATGCATTCCACTATAAGGTCTACGAGTACTTGAGACTTTATAGCAGGTCGCGATAAGAAATTTATATCAAACTCTCACAATTCTACAGACCATTTGATTAACCTTCCAGATGCTTCTGGTTTCTGTAGGATGACCCTTAATGGTAAATGAGTGTAAACAACGATAGTGTGAGCTTGAAAGTATGGACGTAATTTTTGCGCTGAGAAAACTAAAGCAGAGCCACCTTATCTGCAAGTGGATAACGACTTTCTATGTGAGAATTTTCTTTGGTATAGTAAATTGGTCGTTGTGTCATTTTGTTCTCACTAAAGCGAATGCGTGGGAAGAGGCTGCGATATAAGTATAACATCTCTCATTGAATAGGCTTGGATAGTAGGGGTGGAGATGCTAAATACTCCCTTAGTTGCTCAAAAGTAGACTGACATTCATCAGTCCACTAGAAATTATTATTTTTAGCTCCCTTTAATATTTTAAAGAATGACAAGTACTTATCCCCAGAACGGGCTAAGAAGCGGGATAATATAGCAATTCGTCCATTCAAACGTTGAACTTTCTTGACATTCTTTGGAGGAGTCATATCTTTGAGAGCTTTGATTTTCTCAGAGTTGGCCTCTATCCCACGGTGGGTTACCATAAATCCAAGAAATTTTTCCCACGTAATCCCAAAAGTACACTTGGTCTGGTTAAGTCACATATTATAACATTGAAGAAGGTTAAATCATATTTCTAAGTCAGAAATATGCTGTGATTCTTCCAAACTTTTTACTAACATGTCATCCACATATACCTCCATTGTGCGGCTTAAAAGGTCTTTAAAATTCTTATTCATAAGGCGTTGATAGGTAGCACCAGTATTTTTTAACCCAAACAGCATAACTTGGTAACAATATAAACATTTATATGTTTGAAATATTGTAGCTTCTTCATCCATTGGGTCCATTTTTATTTGATTGTAACTAGAGTAAGCATCCAAAAAACTGAGCATTTGATGTCCAGACGTAGCATCAATCAATTGATCAATTTGAGGAAGAGGAAAACTATCTTTCGGGCAAGCTTTGTTGTGGTCAGTGTAATCAATACACATTCTCCATATTTTGTTTATTTTCTTAACCATGATAACATTTGCTAGCCATGTAGGGTAAAGCACCTCTCGTATGAATCCCATTTCTAGAAGCTTGTTAACTTCTTGCTCAATAGCTTGGAGGCGATCAGGTGCAAAACTTCGCTTCTTCTGGATGATCGGTTTGAATGTCGGATCAATCTTGAGGAGTGCATGATCACATTAGGTCGACTCCGGCATGTCCGTCATTCTAGCGAAGATGTCTTGATTTCTGCGTAAGTCATATTTTTCCTTTGTTCATCGAGAGCGAGATCCAACTTGCGCTTGTAATGGTTGGTCATCTGATAATGCAACAAAGAGCAAGTCTTCGATAGGGGAAGCTTTTCGGGATACTCCTTCATCTCAAAAATTAAAATCTTCAATGCTGAAGGTCGAGAAAGGCGTGGTTGAGCTTATCTATGGTAGCATGATTGCGCTATCTGTTAATTTCCACATACCACCCCAACTCCAATGGGGGTTGAAAATTTCATCTTAAGATGAGATACTGAAGTGATTGCACCAAAATTGATTGGAGGGGCCTTCCAAAGATAGCGTTATATGCTGAATCTGACTTAACCACCAAGAATTGGATTAGATGAGTCACTTGTCGAGAAAATTCACCAAGGATAATAGGAAGGGTGATTGTCCCCTCTACTCGCACAGGGTGATTATCAAACCCGTATAATGGTCCTACAGCGGGTTGAAGTTTTTCCCTAACGAGGCCCATCCTAAGAAATGTGGAGTAAAACAAGACATCAATAGAACTCCCATTGTCAATCAAAATTCTCTTAACATTATAGCATGGGTCGATTCCTGGCGAAGTGGATCTTGATGAGAAACATGGACTCCTTCTAAGTCTGAGTCATTAAAAGTGATGAAATGATCAATATGAGACTTCTTTAACTCTGGCTCTTCAGAGGTGGTAATGAGAACTTGATTAGATAGTATTGGTCCTCCTGCGATTATTTCAATTTCTCCAATTGTTTAATGATTATTTTGTTATTTTTGTGATGATTGTCCTGGTTGCCCCCCAGTTGGAGGTATGTTTGTTTGATTCGATTGATTCTTCACAAATCGACGTAGATATTCTTGTTAAATGAGCCTCTTGATTTCTTCTTTGAGTTGTTTGCATGCCTCAGTAGTATGTCCATGACTTCGATGAAAGTGACAAAATTGCTCCTGATTTCTTGAATTTGGTTTCAGTGAATGCGACCACTTGATGTTCTCTTCATCTCGAATAGCCATCAGGAGGTTAACACGAGATGTGTTCAACGACGTGTATTCCTTTTCTGGTCTAGGTTCACGTCGTTGATATGGGGCCGTGGAGGGAGATCACGGTTGCATTGTTGCTTCTTTTGATGGGATAGTCGATCCGCATTCCCTGGGGCACTCTTACATTTTTCTGTAGATTGTCCAAATTGTTTGCGATGGGTATTAATAGCCTCATCGATAGAGATTTGTGCTTCCACACGATGAACTAAGTCAGCATATGAGTGGACCGTGTCTCGCATTAGTGACGAGTATAAATGCCTCGGATGGAGTCCTCCAAGGAAAACTCTTCTTAATAGTTCAGCCATTCAAGGTCTACTCCAGGTATTTGACGTGCTTCTAAGGAGAACCTCTGGAAGTATTCCTTAAGTGATTCACCCTCATTCTGACGAATGCTGGAGAAATGGGAGGAATCTTTAATGATCCTCCTATTTTCAATGAACTGTTCCACAAAAATCTTGGCGAGTTTGTCAAAGTTACGGATGGATCCCCTTAGAAGGGAGTAGAACCAAGTGCGAGCTTGTCCCTTGAGGGTAACGGGAAAGACCTGACAAAGTAGTGTGTTAGGAGCTCATGGATATGCATGATAGTCCTGTAATGGTCGATGTGTTCATGTGGGTTAGTCGCCCCATCATAGGAATCAATGCTCGGAAGCTTGAAACCCACGTAAATAGGATGTTGAAGAATAGCTTCAGCTAAAGGTGAGGATTCCTCATAGCCGCGGTGAGGGGGAAGATGATTTCTATCTTGAAAGTAAAATTCATCTTGTATTAAGTGTCGTAATTCTACACGTATAACATGATGAGAGGGGTCAACAGGATGAGAATGTGTCAAGCTACCAGCAATAATTGGTGGATTAGTAGTCGGTTGAGCTGCACGTGATGGATGAGTAGAACTAGCAGTGTCAAGGAGATCAACATCACGGTCTCTATGCGGAGGAACTTCAGTGTCAAGGAGATTAGCATTTTGACCTCCCACGACTAACGATCAATCTTGGGGGAGATATGTTTGTCGTGGTAGTGGCTGTTGTGTTCCTCGCAAAAGTCGGATCATCTCATTTTGAGACTCTTCCATTCGGTGGACACGATCTTCTAAAGAGATTTCTATCGTGCCTTCACCGGCAGGGTCACGCCTATCAGGGGGGAGTGAGGCAGAAGCTTGGCATCTTTGGTTCAAGGATTGGTTTCGAGAGTGACGAGAGTTGGAGCGAGAGGCTCCGTTGTTATGAGTGTTGTGCCTATTGGCCATAACGAAGGTGTTTACAAAAATTATGATTGAATGGTTCTCTTCTCACAGATGGTGCCAAACTGTTGCGTGCTAAAAACCAGTTGTGAAAGAGTGAAAGTTTACGCCTTAGCCTTGTTATAAAATCGAGCACACACACAGGTATTTAAAGAGTGAACAAGAAAACTCTAGAAATTTTTATGTGGAAAAATCTCGAAAAGAGAGAAAAAATCACGGGGCCTAGCCCAGCAAAAGTCTTCCACTATGTTTCTGTTTTAGAGTACAAAATTTTTCCCAATAACGGGATTACATAATTGTATATAAGAAGGGAACAACAACTATGTAGTCACGTTTAGGTGGTAATTGCTAGTGGTAGAATGATGGTGAACATGAGGACATCGGCGGCGATGAAGGGTCATGATGGAGGCAAGCCAGTGAGCGAGGATCAGTGGCGGTGGTTGGGCGTCAGTGGTGCACGGTGTGCTTGGAGGATCTTCAAGCTTTAGAGCTCCATCCTCTCTCTCTCTTACTGGGTCCCCTCATATGAGGAATGAGTTTAGTTATAGAGTGGCGTCTGTAAATACATGCAAAATCCAAACCACTCCCCTTCATCAGACAGCTCAAAATGATTCCTTTGATCATTTGATGTATTTTAAGTATTTGAATGCTCAAATGAAATCAGAATTGTGAGATCTTGGGCTTTTAGATCTGGCTCGTCGAGACGCTCGATTTGACTATAAACACTCCATGTTTGAGAGCTATTTAGGGATTAATTGATATCCCAAAGTTTCCTATGACATTTTAAGTGCTTGATCTCAACCAGTTTCAACTTCGGATTATTTTACTTTCAACACCAAAATTCGTGCTTCGACTAGTAAAATTTTCAGTGTCATATCAACATTAAAAATATTTAAATATTGCATAAATATCTCCACTTTGAATTTCATAATAAAACTAAAAAATACATGTCATTATATCTCATTTATAACTTAAAAAAATAAAAATCTTGTTATGCTAGAAAACCCGATTCTTGTAGAGTAAAAGTTTCTTAGCTTTATTTGAAATCCCACACACACACACGTATTTAAAGAGTGAACAAGAAAACTCAATTTTAACGTGGAAAATCTTGAAAAAGGGAAAAATCACTGGAGAAAGCTTCCTATATATTTGTTATGAAGTACAAGTTTTCCGATATGATTACATGTAAAGAAGGGCTCTGGCTGATCAGCGTCAAGTTTGTATCAATGAGGTGTGATGGTGATCGACGGAGATTGGCAAGGATCGGTTGGCGGTGGTTGACAACCGTCGAGTGGTGGCACGATTGTGCTTGGAGGATTTTCAAGCTTTAGAGCTCTTTCCTCTCTTTAGCTTGGCCTCCTCTCATATGAGGAATGAGGGGCTATTTATAGATTGGAGGAGTGTCATCTCTGTAAATACATGCAAAATCTGAACCATTCCCCTCCATCGGACTGCTCGAAATGATTCCTTTGATCATTTGATGTATTTTAAGTATTTGAATGCTCAAATGAAGTTGGAATTATGAGATCTTGGGCTTGTTAGATTCGGCTCGTCAAGACGCTCAATTTGACTATAAACGCTCCATGTTTGAGAGCTATTTAGGAATTTAACTGATATCCCAAAATTTTCCATGATATTTTAATTGCTTGATCTCGACTAGTTTCAACTGAGGATCAACTTGCTTTTGACATCAAGATTCGTGCTTTGACAAGTGGTATTTTAAGTGTCATCTTCATTTTAGATGACATTGTCTCAATCGTAAAATATATATCAATACTTGAAAATAGCAAATTCTTCAATGAAATTTGGCCCATTAACCATTTTGAGAACGATCTTCATGGGAGTACAAGATTCTAATCTAAGCGGGTCGGGTAAATGTGTCGGATCTCGCACTAGATTTTGGGATTGACTCTTCAGCCTTCGCATAGCATGAGAGCCTTGCACATCATGCGTCACGGCCCGTCTTGTGGTGGGCATTTTACTGCGGTTGGCTATGGGTTATTTATTGCTGGTGTTGTGAGATGGTTACGAGTCAGGGTCTTTTGGTACCAGTTGGCGATCACGGGCTGGTGCATGCGGGCCACGTAGTTCATACGGAAAGGCTCCAGTTTTCCCTCGAAAGAGTGTGACCTCGTTGAACGGGTTTGAGCGATCAAAACTGGTAATATGCAAGAGCTTGATTTTCCCTCGAAAGAGGTGTCAATTGACCTTGTCAGACCGACCGGGTTTGGAGGCGATCAAGACCCGTAGTTTATACGACAAAGCTCCAGTTTTCCCTCGAAAGAGGTGTCAACTAACCTCATCGGACCTACCAGGTTCGGAGGTGATTAAGACCCGTAGTTCATACGATAATGCTCCGCTTTTCTCGAAGAGGTGTCGTGATTTGTTGGATTAACGTTGGGCGATCAAAACTCGTGGTTCATATGGCGCTCTAATTTTCTCTCGAAAGAGGTGTCTGACTCGTTGGACCGAAGGTTTGAGGCGATGAAGAAACAAAGGCTCGATTTTCTAGAGGTGTGTGATCTCATGGGCCGGTTTGAGGCGATCAAGGCTTATAGTTACAAGAGGCTCAATTTTCCCTCGAAAGAGCGTCAACAGCCTCGTCGGACCCACCAGTCGATAGTGTCGGCCATAGTCTGGCGATGAATATGGTGCGATAAGCGGTTGAAGGCGTGATGGTTGATGCTTCTGATGATCGATGCGGTAACCGTGATGATAACCTTAGCAATGAGCCGAAGTGGTTAGGGTGTAATAGCAGCAAAATGCAGCAATGATGATTTCGTCGCAGTAATCAGCGAGATAACAGCATGAATCATCAAATAAAATGGCCGGATGGTTAACAACAGTGATTGCCAGCAGAGGTATCAGCGAAAGAAACAACTTAGTCAACATGCTTAATGCGTTAGTAATCAACTCGCAGCAACGATAATGGTAGCCGCGATGCTTATGATGGTCAGCAATTGTCGGCGTCGAGATGGTCGATAATGGCTCAGCAGTGTCAGCAGCATTAGTTGCTGATGGCCAGCGGCAGCAGTGATAACCGGCAACCGCGACGGTAATGCCGCAACAGTAGTCAACAGTGGCAGCGTCAGTAGTCGTGGCGCGCAACGATGGTGGTTTACCGGCGAAGATGGCGAGATGGTCATGGTGACCGCGGATGGTCAACGGTGGTGCGCCAGCGGGGTGGAGTAGTAATGCAGCGGCAGTATCAATAGCGGCCCGTCAGTAATAGCGAGATAACCGTCGGCATAGTGGGTAGCCAGCGAAGATGGACGATAATTGGCGATGACCGATGATATTTTCGGCGGTGACTGATGGTCATCCGGTGATGATGACCGGCGGCAGTGATGATTTTGATCTATCCGGGTTATTTATCGAGTGTTTCAATGGCGTTAACTGTATGGAAGAGGTTGAATTGAATCCACGGTGACCCATCCGAGATTATTTGTCAGAGTATTACCCGATGGCGTTAACCTGGAAGAGGTTGAATTGAATCCTCGATTTTGACCATCCGGTCGTTTGTTAGAGTGTTATCAGGTGACATTAACTATGGAAGAGATGGAAGTCCACAAGGACCTTTTGACTATCTTGGGTTGTTTGCGAGTCTTTTGCTCGATGCGTTAACGTGTGGAAGAGGTTGAATTGAATCCGCAATTTTTGACCTATCCGAGGTTGTTTGTTGTGTTAGATGAGGTTAACATGGAGAGGTGGAATTGAATCAAGGATTTTGACTTATTTGAGGTTGTTTGTCGAGTGTTCAGGACATTAACTGTTTGGAAGAGGCGTGGGAAGTCCGCAAGGACCTTTTTATACCCTAGGTTGTTTGTCGAGTCTTTTGATGGCGTTAACTTGTATGGAAGAGATCGAATTGAATCCGTGAGGATTTTGACCTATCCAGGTTGTTTGTTAGAATCTTGGCGTTAACATGCATGGAGTAGGTCGATTTTGATCTATCCAGATTATTTGTCAGTCTTGCTCGATGGCGTTAACCTATGGAATAGATCAATTGAATCCGAGGATTTTTAATCCAGATTGTTTGTCAAAGTATTACTTGATATTAACACTTGTATAAGAATTCAATCAAAACATTTTGTGGTTGTAGCCAAAGTTGCTCCTTAACCTTGGTTTTTTTTTCATTGGTATTGCTGACTTGCTTCTCTAACTGATAATCAATTAGATATCAAGAATATTGATTTGGATAATCTTTTGAGATTAAGAGTTGCCCCATTTCGATAAAATCGGGATCAGTTTGATGAATCTTCATTCTTCGCTTGTGCTCTTTAAAAGCTTGAAATGCTCCACCTCGATGGTAGTTTTGATCTTGTTGGGAAACTTGGTCGACATACAAGATGAAATAATGGGAATTAGTTTCTCAAGGCCAAATTATTGCGTCTAGAAAATGTCATGAAGAGTAAAGTTTACGCTTAACTTTGTTGAGAAATTACACACACACAAGTATTTAAGAGTTAACAATAAAACTCAATTTTAACGTGGAAAATCTCAAAAGATGAAAAAATCAGGTCTGTGATAAAAAGCTTCGACTATATATTTATTTTTGGAGTACAAGTTTTCCGATAACGATTACATAATTGTATATGAAGAGTGAAAATGGGAATCCATCGGATAATCATATAGTCGTTGTATGATTCTTGGTAGTAGAGATGATGATGACAATGAGGATGATCCGATGATGTCATCATGATGGTGAATGACGATTGAAGGATCCGGAGCCAAACGGTGGTGGTTGACAATCGTCGAGTGGTGGCACGATTGGGCTTGAAGGATTTTCAAGCTTTAAAGCTCTCTCCTCTCTTTAGTTTGACCTTCTCTCATATGAGGAATGAGGGGTATTTTATAGATCGGAGGAGTGTCGTCTCTATAAATACATACAAAATCCGAACAACTCCCCTCCATCGGACGGCTCGAAATGATTCATTTGATCATTTGATGTATTTTAAGTATTTGAATGCTCGAATGAAGTCAGAATTATGAGATCTTGGGCTTGTTAGATTCGCCACAATCGCCATTTCGATTTATATAAACACTCAATGTTTGAGAATTTATTTAGGGATTTAATTGATATCTCAATTTTTGATATTTTAAGTGTTTGATCACCATTGGTTTATTGGATCACTTACTTTCGTAGATTCGTCTTTTTTAGTAGTATTTTAAGTGTTGTATCAAATCTCAATATATTATGTAAGGTAAAAAGAATAAAAAAATTAAAATAAAATCCCATGAGACTATAGATTACATCCAAAAACCTCATACTAATTACGCTCCCAATACAATATACAATATTAAAATGAATAGAATTATATAGCAAGAAACAAATTATTATTTATATAAAAGGACAAAAATGTAATTTTGGTATGTTGGAGGACCGTGGCGGGAATGTCTTCAACATTGGAATGGTGACCAATGATAGTGACATCTCCAACTCTCACACGCATCATCAAGCTTTAACTTTCATTTCTTAACTTTAAAGAGGGAATTATATTCCAACTATTTCATTAAATTATCAGCTCAATCAAATATTATAATTTATGCTTAAATGTGTTTTTCCACGCTATATTTGAGGAATAAATCTTAATTAAGCTTATCTCATTATCATTAATATGAACTCATATAAATTTGAGTTATAATATATTTGAAGAAGAAATCTTAATTAAGCATCTCTCTCTCTCTCTCTCTCTCTCTCTTATTTTATTTTATTTAAGTCATCTTTTGTAACAACTTTGTTTTAATATTTTTTAATCAATAACAACAACCCAACAAAAAGAGAGCAAAATTGAATTGAGATAATTGATATTTATCACCATTACTTTAAGCTCTTTTGAAGAAAAAAAGAAAAAAAAACCAAATTATTAAATCAATTAGCCAATTAAGCGAGAATATAACTTATGAGCCACAATCATTCATTTCATTATTAAAGTTAAAGTTCTCTTAGCACATATTTTACAAAATGTTAGGTACTGTAATTTAAATTTTACCAAAAAAACTAAACTCAGTCTTTTAGTGTGTTGCACTCAATACCTAAAAAAAAGGGGATTATTTTAAAATAGAACTATCTTGATAATTAGTTATTGAAAAAAATATAATTATAGTGCGTAGTCGTATCAAACCGGACGGACATGAGATCTCGTCGGCCAGTCGTCCTTGACATCTTTTTTTTTTTCTGGTTTGTAACGGCGGAGAACAGCGGAGAGAGAGAGAGAGAGAGAGAGAGAGAAAGAGAGAGAGAGAGAGACAGACCTTTTATAACGACGGAGAGAGAGAAGAGAGAGGAAGATTTTATTTTATTAATTTTTTAAATAATATAATTATTTAAAATATATAATTTAAAATTATTTTTATAAAATATTTAATAACTAAATATTTATATATTTAGTTATTAATTTTTATTTATATATATAATTAAATATATAATTTAAAATATTTTTAATTATATATATAAATTTATAAATTTATTTAATATTTTTTTATTAATTAATATAATTATGTATAATATATAATTTTTATTAATTTTGTTAATATATAATATAAAATATTTAAAATATATAAATAAATAAATAAACAAAAGAATAAATTATATAAATATTTTATAAACTATATAAATAAAATAATTATATATATATATATATTTATAAATTTATTTAGTTATTTATATATTTAAATTATATAAATATTTTAAGTTATATAAATAATTTAAAAATATTTAAAATATATAAATAAATAAATAGTTATATATATATATATATATATATATAATTAGTTATTTATTTATTTAAAAATATTTATTTCTTTAAAAATATATAATTAGTTAAATAAATAAATAAATAAATAATTGTAAATTATATAAATATTTAGTTATTTATATATTTATAAAATATTTAGTTATTTATTCATTTTTATATATATATATATATATATATTATATTTATTCATTTCTTTATTTATTTATTTATTTTTTATATTTTTTATATTTTTTTTATTTTTTGTTATTATTATTATTAAAGAGACTTATATTAATAAATATATATATATATATATTTATATATAATTAAAATATTCTATAAAATTATTTTAAATTATTTATATAACTTAAAATATTTATATAATTTAAACATATAAATAACTAAATAAATTTATAAATATATATGTATATATATATATATATAATTATTTTATTTATATAGTTTATAAAATATTTATATAATTTATTCTTTTAATTATTTATTTATTTATATATTTTAAATATTTTTATTATATATTAACAAAAATTAATAAAATTATATATTATACATAATTATATTAATTAATAAAAATATTAAATAAATTTATAAATTTATATATATAATTAAAAAATATTTTTAAATTATATATTTAATTATATATATAAAATAAAATTAATAACTAAATATATAAATATTTAGTTATTAAATATTTTATAAAAATAATTTTAAATTATATTTTTAAATAATTATATTATTTAAAAAAATTAATAAAATAAAATCTCTCTCTCTCTTTCTCTCTCTCTCCCCGTCGTTATAAAAAAGGTCTGTCTCTCTCTCTCTCTCTTTCTCTCTCTCTCTCTTTCTCTCTCTCTCTCTCTCTCGTTCTCCCACCAGAAAAAAAAAAAAAAAAAAAAGTTCCAGTCGTCCGTTTGACGGACGACTATTTTATTATATTATTTTTTTCATAACTAATTATCGTTTTTATTTTAAAAATAATCCCAAAAAAGGACCTTTTCAGTTGTTGAATTATTGCTATATAAGCCATTAATATCTTTTGCCACCAAACTACCAACTATTCTTATAAATTACACTTCAAAATCAACCAATTTTGCCTATATTAATTTTGCGCTTCAATAATCAGTATTTAAAAAAGTAAAAAGATTTACATACATATCACACACATTTTTATATTATTATATATCTAATTTATAAAATTTAATATTTTATTAATATATGAAAAGTGAATTCATTTTATAAATTAATAATAGTGATAATTTTTATATAATATTAATGATTTTAATATTATGTATATGAATATTATAATTTAATTATTAGATATGTAAATATATAAAATTTATGTGATATATATATATATATATATATCAACAAATTAGCTTAATTTTTTAAATATAAAAAATAATTTTTCATTTTAAACAACTGGCAATATGCTTACCAACGGCACCGGCTGTACACTACCACCGCCGGACTAACGGCTTGATAAGCATCCGAATACGCTCTGGTTTCCTTCCCGCCAGCTTCTTCCGCCCCTCATTTACTCGCTGTTGTGGATAAGACCGTACATTCTTACTATACCAGCCTTACACCTCGCTCCCCTTCCACCTTCTCTTCTCTATATATAAGAAGGGCGAGAAGACAAGGAGGGAGCAGAGAGAAGGGCAATTGAGTGATATTGGGGCGGCGGCGATGGGGTCGGAAGGGAGGATGCAGAGCATATTGGTGACGGGCGGGTCGGGATTCATTGGAACCCATACGGTGTTGCAGCTCCTCAAAGAGGGGTTTAGGGTTACAATCGTGGATAACCTTTACAACTCCGTGATGGAGGCCGTCGATCGCGTCAGGAGCATCGCTGGTACAGAGCTATCCGGGAACCTCCGTTTCTATTTGGTACTTTGATCTTTATCTCTTCACTTCTGAGGTTTCCTTGTTACTAACGCTGTTTCGTTTCTCACCCGTTCTCTGGATTCTTGATCGTAGGGTGATCTCCGTAACAAGGATGATTTGGAAGAAGTTTTTTCGGGGAATAGGTCAGATTTTTTTTATATATAATTTTTTCCTTCTCTTCTGTTCTTTATTTGCTGAATTCTCTTTCTGTTCATTGATTTTTCTGTTTTGAAGTAGGAGTTTGAAGCGGTGAACTAGAAATTTTATGCATGTTCTTCTTTTCACTTATTCTGGTTATGAATGCGTTCCCAACCCATATCTGATCTGAATAATTTTTTGATCGGATTGAATTTCTGATAGTTTAGGATTGATCTGAATCTTTTTCATGACTTGCGTAGAATTGAGTTTATGGGTTTGGATTTTGGATTCTATTTGACCTGCATGCTTGCTGGGCAAGCTGTTCTTAAACTAGTAAGATGGCATAACGAACAGGATGGGCAGCATGGATAAGAAAAGAAAATTAGAGGACATAGATTATTAGATTAAAACTAATGGTTTAATTTTTGAGTTACCATGAATCAATTATTATATATTTGGATTTTACAACATGGCATAGATAGGATTACGACAGCTTATTTCATTTTTTTTTTATTGGACAGCTTTGATGCTGTCATCCACTTTGCTGGACTGAAGGCTGTTGGGGAGAGTGTTGTTAAGCCTCATTTGTATTACAGCAACAATTTGATCGGCACACTGAATTTATTTGAATTTATGGAGAAGTATGGATGCAAGAAGGTACTCTTATCTCCATTTTTATATTACTAGCTTTATTTTTCATTACTCTGATTCTATGGTGCCCAAAATTAGCTTAAAAACAATCTTTAGCCATAACATTTGTCATTACCAATAACATGCATCACCTATGCAAAAGCTTGAGAGATCTTTGTAGACGCCAATAAAACATTTTAGAATGAAATTTCCTATATTATATTGAATTTCTTGATGCAAAATCCGAATTTTATGTAAAAAAAAGGTTTTTTTTTTTTTTCTATTTTTGAATTCTTTCTTATGTGTTTTTTGGTACTAGTTCTTTTGCTTGTGAACAACTACTGGTTATGCATATGATAATTGTTTTCTCTCAAAACTAGATGGTCTTCTCCTCCTCTGCTACTGTTTATGGGCAACCTGAAAAGATTCCATGCGTCGAAGATTTTGAGTTGAAGGCCATGAACCCTTATGGTCGTACTAAGGCAAGCTTATCACCCCCTCCTATTATGACTGATTCATAAATTTCTTTCATATTAAGCTTATAACTACTGCGAAAGAGTGAGTTCATTTTGACTTATAAATTTCTCTGCAAATTTTGTGCTTCAGCTCTTCCTTGAGGAGATAGCTCGTGATATTCAGAAGGCTGATCCTGAATGGAGAATTATACTATTAAGATACTTCAATCCAGTTGCTGCTCATGAAAGTGGACAAATTGGGGAAGATCCTAAGGGTATTCCTAATAATCTCATGCCTTATATTCAACAAGTTGCTGTGGGCAGGTTGCCTGAGCTAAATGTTTATGGCTACGATTATCCAACAAAGGATGGCAGTGCGGTAGATTCTCATGAACCCTTTATGTTCTTAGAATTTTGTTATAATTAGATTCAATTGTGTGTTCAATTTTTGTAAATGTCAATATCATGCATTTTAATTCTTAGAGGGACATATGAACCTCTAAGTTTCTGAAAATTGCATTTTGCGCAGCTGCTCATTCTGGCCTTCCAAATTGGATCGGATGGCTAGAAAATCTAACGACACAAAATGCATTCAAGTGTTAAAATGTCGACATTCATGATAAATGAGAGTTAGCCACCATCATTGTCACCTTAAGAATGATATCTTCATCTTTGTTTCTTCATAAGTTTATCTTATGAGTTATTTTCTTATTGAATTAGAGTTTATTAGCATTTCATTCTTGTGTGTTAATCAGATTAGGGACTACATTCATGTAATGGATTTGGCTGATGGTCATGTAGCAGCTCTTAGAAAGCTTGCCATTACAGAGGACATTAGTAATCCTTTCTCACTTCTTTCTTTCCCTTTTGTATTGAATTCAGCGTCTCTATAATGGCATTTATGTTTTGTTTTTTTTATTGCAGGTTGTGTTGCCTATAATTTGGGGACTGGACGTGGAACATCTGTTCTTGAAATGGTTACTGCTTTTGAGAAAGCATCTGGCAAGGTGAGATCTAAGAAGCTTGTATCTATCTACTTTATGTTTATATACCTTTTAACCTTTTTTAAAAAATCGATTTTTAAATTCAATATGTAAAATTCATCAGAAAATCCCAATAAAGCTGTGTGCGAGGAGGCCCGGCGATGCTACAGAAGTCTATGCTTCTACTGAAAAGGCTGAGAAGGAACTTGGTTGGAAGTAAGTTCCTGATCTCTTTTCTGCTAAATGAACTGCTTTATAACTTAAGACTATATTGATAAATAAATGAATTCTTTAGTACTTTCTTTTGTTCTCAATGCTATAAATGATTAGTTAATTGATAATATTGTTTGAATTTGTGTTGAATTCTTCCCTTTCAGAGCGAAATATGGGATAGAGGAGATGTGCAGAGACCAGTGGAACTGGGCAAGCAAGAACCCCTATGGCTACCGGCCTGAAGATGCAGCCATGAAACCTAAGAGTTAACCATACATAAGTTGTTGATCCATGGATGGATCCAAGTACCGAGGTTCCACTAAATAAAGTGTTCATTAGAATAAGATTATAATCGCAAAAGACACCTACTTGGTTGAGAAGCTGACTTTCAAGGTGCTGGGTTTCAAGTGGTGAGTGGTTAAATTAAAATGCTAAAAAAATATAAAATAAAAAAAATAAAATGAGGCTATCATCTTTGAAAGGCAAACGCCTGTAAATAATCTGGCATGTATCTTATTTCTTTTCTGATAGTGCTTTCCTATTCTATAGGATAAACCTCGTGGAGGTTATCATTCTTGTGCTCTGTTTTTTTTTTTTAGTTTTATTTTGGGCGATTTCTCTTATTAGTTTATTGAGATTAACACAAAATTTGTATCTTATTAATATCCTAATTAAATATCAAATTTATTTAAATTTTAAATCCTGAAATACAACATAAAAAAATTGCTAAATCGTACTTGTAGCCAAACTTTTGTTAATTATTTTGTTAGTTTGAGATAATATAGTTAACAAAAGGAGGTATTATTCTGTCACTCGCAGAGGTATAGATCTTTTTTTTTTCTGCATAATTGTTTAATTTTTATTTTATTTTATTTTTAAAAATATTATATATATATATATTTTTTTTGTTATTTTTGAACAAATCGATAAAGCTTGATTTTACAGTCTAGACAGCCATGCCAAATGATAATATTGAGTCTTAAGCTTTCAATGTTCTTGTGTTAAACATAAGGAATCCGTGACCAAGGTGTCATTTGGGGATGGCACTGAAGGTGTGATTTGCACTGCATTTCAGTGTTGTTTAAGACATTGTTTTGCTTATATTTTGAAAAATTGCGGTGAGAAAGTAACATGATTTAGTTATTTATGATGGCTATCAGAAAGTTACGATTTGATTTTTGTAAAATAAAATGAAAATGTATAATCATCACAGTTTCTTCAGATATTAGTGTTTTTTTATAATATTTTTATCATTATTTTTTTATACAGTTATACCAGTCCTAAATATACCTAAAATGTTAATTATTTGTGGAAGAAACTCATATGAAAATTTATTTAATAGATGTCAATGAGTATATGCATCATTTTAAAAGAAAACATAAAGTTATTTTATTGTTGTTATTTTATTATTGATAACAAATAGTTTATAAAAATTATATATATTATTTTAATATAATCTGAGCTTAGTTTCTCACAAATAGAGCTAGAAAGTATGAACAACAAATTCATGAATGTCATCAAACAACCAAACTTTTAGGGAGTTATAGAGAGATGAAGGAAAAATTAGGCTTTTGCTCATGTTGATGGAGAGAATTAAATAGCTTTTACAATAGTTTTGAGGATAGAATATCTAATATTTAGGAGCTTCAAATTTAGCAAATGTCCTAAAATTTAGGAGTTTGCTCGTATTAATGTTAAAGTAGAAGAAAAAAAAAAACTATGTAATTACCTTAAATAATTAAGATTTTATTATTTTGAGATATTTTAATGGTTTCAAGTATTGTAAGAAAATGTGTCATATTAGCAAAGTACTTTAGTATAATGGTCGAGAGATTATACTTTTAATCATAGGATTTTAAGTTTAAGCTTTGCACATATATTATATATGTGAGTTTATCAGTAAATTGATTCAAATGATTCTAAAAAAAATGATGCCACATGAGACTATATAGTAGCACATAGTATTTGCTAAGTGTGAGATATACTACATGCACATATTTTAAAGAATTTTTATTTGAGTTATTATTTAAAAGTAAAGATCTCTTATGATTAAGAGTTTTAAAAAGTATTCTAATTTGATAGGCTAATAAAGTTCGTATATTTATTTTTTGAAGTTATATAATTTAGAATTATAAAATTTTGATCAATCATAAACTCATCTCTTAATTAATTAATTTTTATCTTATTTTTGAAGAACATTAAATTTTGTTATTTTCTAAAAAAAATTTATACATATATTATATAATTTTTATATATTTATATATCTAAAAGTTAAAATTAGATATTTATTTATCTAATATTTTATCATACTTAAAAAATTGTATTTTATTTTTAAAAAATAAATAATGATATTTTCGATGTAAAATTAAAGATTAGAATATTATATATATATATATATATATATATATATATATATATTTTTTTTGAAATTTAAATATTATAAATAGATAAGAATTGTACGGTGTGGATGTATGAATTATAAGGATATGGAATCGGCGAACCAAACCTGATGCACGCATGGCCCACCTTCAATCCTACATGACGATTGAAGTTCATCGTTGAATTATCTCCGTGCGACCCGCCGCGAAGCTATGAGCAACGACCCATCCGCCGCCATGGCGGCCCAAATCTGCGACCAGATTCGATCCGTCTTCGCTCCTCCTCCCCCATCCTCCGCCGCCGCCTCCCTCCTCCCACCGCCCCTCCAAGTCCTCGTCGGAGAGATCGCCCGCGCGGCGACCGCATCCAAGAAAGTCTTCGTGCACGGTGTCGGCCGGGAAGGGCTCATGCTCAAGGCGTTCTGCATGCGCCTCTTCCACCTCGGCCTCTCTGCCCACGTCGTCGGCGACGTCACCACCCCTCCCATCTCCGCCGGCGATCTCCTCATCGCCTCCGCTGGTCCCGGCGCTTTCTCCACCGTCGATGCCATCTGCCGCGTCTCCAAGTCAGCTAGTGCTCGGGTCGTGCTGATTACCGCCCAGCCGGGGTCTGGAAGCGAGGCATCCCTGTTGGCCGATGCAGTCGCGTACCTTCCCGGGCAGACGATGGCCGACGATGAGGTGGATGAGTCCGGTGCTTCGCCGGAGGTGAGATTACCGATGGGGAGTGTATACGAGGGGGCGTTGTTCGTGCTGTTTGAGATGGTGGTCGTGAAGCTGTCAGAGAAGCTCGGCCGAACGCCGGCGGAGCTCCGGTCGCGTCATACGAACCTGGAATAATGGTGTGCGGTGCCATCCGCCAGGTGTTTGTGTTATGTCCTCAGAGAGAATTATCTTGAACAGGTTCGCTGTGTGAATTTAGCTATATTACTTGATTGTTGATAATGTGTTGCTATCGTCTATTATTTGAAATAAACATGTTATCTAGACTATTAAACGTTACATTCTTCATGTCCTTAAACATTAACAACATTATGATCAGCATCACCAACATGACAATGTTCCTTAAAATTGTTTTAGGTGCATCAAATTAGAGGTCTATCTATATTGTGGTTGCCAAGATCAAGGATGAGTTTTCTTGGCATAATTTTTTGATTGATACCAAACTTATTTAGCATGCCAACACAAGCTCGATCGGATCAACAAACATTTTTAATCGATTGTTCTAAGTAAAATTTGATGATATTGTTGACTTATATATCTAACAGTCGAAATCTGAATTCGATGAACGGAGATGGCAGTCATAATGAGGCTCAATAGGCGTCATTGAAAATAGTTGAAACGACTGATTGTGAAACTTGTAGCGTTGAGCATTGATGATCGAATATAAATATTATAAAATCAATTGTCGATTCGCTATTTGTGTGAGTCATACATGGGGTGGATCTGCGATACGGCGACATCTTAAAAATTGATTCTGGCCGTTAAACAAATCAACTATCAATGAGGCATGCTGATCAATCAGATATCCAAATGTCGAATAATCGAGAAGTGATAGATGCAAATCGGGGCTCAAAATGCGCACTCGCGAAAATGGTTAAACGGCGCTTTTATCAACCTTTAGCGTACAACATCGAAATTGATGATATATAAATATTGCGATATCAACGATCAATCGATTAAGCCCGGTATCGATGTCGACCGCATGTCGAAGGCTGCGGCGATGATCAACGGCGCCGTTTGTGGCCCGGCCGCGTCGTTAGGCACATCAGCCCTCAAATGAGGCTATGTCATTTAAATGAGTATGTCAAATGTCGAATTTTGTGTCTGAAACGTCATGGGGCGTCGCTAAATCAACAACGCCTTAATCGATGAGCGATTTTTTTGTCGTAGCGTTGAGCTGAAGGCTGGTGATATAAATATTCATGGCTGATGATTAACCGTCAGTCGGAGTCATCAAGCGTGTTTTACGCGTAGAAGTCGGAATATGGCCAAACGACGCCGTTCAAATTGATTTGTCGTTACTTCATCAAAATCATTAAATAAGGCTCCTTTCAATTGGACGACGAATGTCGAGTGGTCGAAAGTGCTCATTTTGGTGAAACTGATTTGGCCATGGCTGAGCCACGACCCGATAAATGAAGCGATGCAATTCGTTGAACGATGGAATAACCTTATACTGATATATATATTGATCATGTGATTTTATCGGCGTAAAATTCATTTTAAGTACAATTAAGTGGTTAAAGGAATTAAATGAACTCAAATCTAATATAAATCCCCTCATCTCACTCGGCCCTAATTCCAAAACCCAACCGTTCCTTCCCCCATTCGAAATCTTCCTCGACTCCTAAGAACCACTCCCACTTGTAACTTCCCACTCTCCCATTCAGTTTTCCTAAACCGCAGGAAACCAACACTCCTCTCTTCCTCAATTCCCTCGTTCGAAACTCCTCTGCACAGGTAATTCGCTCTCCCCTCTCAATCTCCTCCGCTGTCCGCCCGCATCCCGCCGGAAACCCGCAACCCGCATTCCGCCTGCCGGCCCACTGTGCGCATCCCGCGTCCCGTAAAGCCCACTCCTGACTGCCTGCGTCTGCGCGTCGCGTCCCAAAACCGTTCCGGCTCGCCGCGTCGAGTTCCACGCGCCTCCATAAACGTCCTGCCGCTTCCAGCTCGCCGCGCCTTCGGCCCGTTTCGCGCCTCCAAACTCATGACCAGCTTGCGCTGAAGCCCACCTCAAGGCATCGCCGACCCTGACCTGCCGCCGCGCGTTGCTGCTTCGCGCCTGCGTTCCGCTCCGCGCCGCCGTTGTCTGACCGGACCCGCGGTCGCGCTCCGCTAGCGTCGACCATTCCCGCAAACGCGCCCGCAACCGCCAGCTTCCGACCGCAAGCGCGTCCTGCCTCCAGCGCCGCTTCCCAATAACACGCGTAATTTTAAGCCATGAGGGAAGAACGTCATCGAGAATTCTTTTCGGTTTTGGTTGTCTCTTACTTTGTCTTAATTTTTTTGCATGAGGGAAACGTCGTCGAAGGTAATCTTCGATTTTGATTAGCGTTCCTTCCAAATTAAAATCGGAGGGAAAGCAACCGTCGTGGGTTCTTATGGTTTTAACGCTCAAACCGTTCTTAAATTCGTAGCGTCGAAAAAGTCGAAACGTGAACTGGAATGTAAATAAATATATATGTATACGTGTTTTTCTGCGGGTTTGAAGGCGCTTCTCGTGTTGAGAGAGAGAATCACATGGTGTGTCGTAGACGCCTTCATTACTGAGACATGTTGAGTAAGCCGATCTGACAGATGTCCCCAGATGAAATCTTTGTCCAAATTTTCATCTGTCCAAATTTTGTCTAATTTAGACTTAGAAAAAGGTGGGGGAATGAATATATATTCATTTATCTTCTTCGTTTAAAGGCTATGCTTTCATAGGCGTGACGAGATGAAAAATCGGTTGTGGTGTCATGAGACTTCACTTCGAGAGAGTGTGTACGACACACGCTTCTCTGAGGAGATGATCTTGGAAGGTTCTTAGAAATTTAGACTAAAATTCATGACTTAAACAAATTCAAATAGTAATTACCTAAATTTAAGTCAAATAAAAGAATATATAATAAATATGAAGATAAATGTTAAATCAAAGAGAAATAGGGGAGTATCATTTAAAGAAAATTTTAGAAAGAATGAAACACTCATTTAAAATACAAGTAAAATTTGGGAAGATTAATATTAAAATGGCTAATAGCCTACATTAAATTGAAGTAATGAGTGAGTTCTTTCTTAAGCTAAATAATTGGAATTTGGGAGTATACTAAACTCATAATAAACGATAAACTTAAAGTCAGGGATGAATCAAATTGAGTTTAATAATACTTATGAATATAGAGGTGATTATCTTTGTAATAAGCGTGAGTAGGCTAAAACAATAAACACTAAAATTTAACATCAAAGTGATGTAGATTGAACATGTCAAATTGAAAACAAAACTTGTAGCAAGTGGAAGTAATGTTTTAAACTGTCTAAATCAAATGCTGATGCGCAACTGCAAAGAGGAGGCGATATTAAATCAAAATCTACAAAAATCATAGCTTCATCAATTAAGGAATTTCTTTATGATTTTAAAATGAATGATTTTTTAATTAGATGAAATTGCAGTCTGACATGTAGATTTTAAAAATTTTAATATTCAAAGGCTGGTAAGTTATTAAATGAAAATCGAAATTAAACTCATAATTCGAAAAAATACATAAAGTCTTAAATATACTTCCGTATTACTATCTTTGAATCTTTAAATTGATGAGGTCTATGCATTGGGTTATTTCTTTAGTCTTAAGATGGGTTGGTTAACCTCTATAATAAGAGTTTCAAATCGGTAAATATGTGAAAGCGATTACAATGGCAATTAGATAATTCTTTGTAAACATATTAATTAATCAATTTTTAAGTATGATAAACTACTTAAATGAAATTATCGTTGAAAGTTTAAATCAAACTCAATCTATTTCCATTATTTGTCATGGGTGACAAATTAAGCTTCAAATTTAAAAGATGTCAAATCAGTATTCTTATGTTGCTCTCAATCAATCTCACGCTAGTAGGGCGTGTCTGTCTCATTGACTTGGCACGCTCCAGATGGAATTCACTGAGTCATTTGATTTGGTTTGGCGATCATATATTACGATCGTGTAGTTAGTATACTCACGATTATGTCCTTTGAGTTGTATCATGAGAACTTGATGGACAATATAATCATTGGAGTAGGCTTAAGATCTCTGAACACCACCCCTTCTGAGGATTTCTTGGACGTAATATGTTCGATAAGGATCGCCCGTTGGTTGGACATTATCTCCTAAAGTACCCGAGGCCAGCTATGGGGATAGCACTATGAGATCTAGATTCACACCATCATTCTCCCAACCATCCAGGTTTAAAATGATGAATTTCTATTAATCATCTAAAACTCACTATACGCATTCGCATTTGGCCACCTCTTTAATCGAAGTTCTCTCACATTGGGATGAGTAATTACTAGGCTGCTTTTATAGAAAACTAACAGATCTAAAGTTCTCACCAAATGAGGATGAAATCTCAGTGTCTTATATTATTCTTCGAAAATTACGACTTCATCCTCTCTTGATTCAAAATTGGTAGAGGGTGTGGCAATTTTTTGAAACTGAATATGTTGATACGATGGACATATGATAAGATGTAACAACATATCTATAAAGAAAATATCTCATAATATCATCGTCAATTAATTTGCATCCAATTTCATAGATTGTGATAAGACACTCTTTATTTAAGATAATATTTTAATAAATTTGAATAGTCATTGTGCACAACTTATCTTAATCAGATGGACCACTATGATCAAGCTCATTAATCTTCTATGCTTAAATTTTAGAATGAAGGTTGAAATTTATAAGCTAAATCCATTAAGGTAGCTTATCATCTTACTTTTGAAATTGAGACTAATAAAAATAGAAAGCACATTCCACATATATGAGGATAATTTGCTTTCTATTTTTTTCATGCCGCCTCATCAAATTTAACCTTCAAAATTTATGTCCCTCCAAAAAAAAATAATAATAACAATCTATAGATTACACCACCTATTTTAAGTGCCATCAAGAGAGAAATTATTACGTACGAAATCTAAATATAGCTTTTATGTCAGGACTCTAATAGCACAGTGTCATGTGACGCTCATCAATACATAATTATTGTGTATTTGTTGTGAATTGTTATATATTGTTGTATATTATTGTGTATATAAATGTTAAATATTCGCGATTAATACATTAAATCATATGGTTTGTTTGGTTCATTTAGAATCGGTAAAAGGAAATCGTAAAAGTGAATACATTGAATTTTGAATATTTTATTGTTGTTTGGTTTGTAAAAGTAAATCGTAAACTATTTTTTACGTTTGGTTGGATAAATGTAAAGTAAATATATTTGTATTAGAATCTTTATTATATGTAAATTAATTATAGAATTTATTCACTAATTAAAGTATTTAATTAAAAAATAAATATTATCAAATAAAATATAAATAAATTATAAATAAAAATTGTTTTCTTGACTAAATAAATAAATAAAATTAAATACAAATAAAATTTATTTCTAATATTTAATTATTAGTAATTAATTTACAAATTTTCTAAGATATTAAAATAAAATCAAATACAAATAAAATTTATTTCTAATATTTAATTATTAGTAATTAATTTACAAATTTTCTAAGATATTAAAAATAAAATCAAATACAAATAAAATTTATTTCTAATATTTAATTATTAGTAATTAATTTACAAATTTTCTAAGATATTAATTATTAGTGTTATAAATAAATAAAATTTGAATATTATCATTTTATATTAACATAATGACCTAAATTTAATATATGTATATATATATATATATATATATATATATATATATATATATATATATATATATATATATATATATATATATAATTTTATTATTATATTAAACATTAATTAATTAATAGGAATTTTTATTAAATAAATTAATCGTCAAGATTTAATATTTATTTATTAAATAATTTTTCTTTAATAAATAGTTTACTCATTAATTATTTTTTACTAAATAAACAAAAATTTAATAATTATTTTAATTTTTTTGATTTATCGTGAATTATTTATCATCAATTTGAATAAACATAATTATATTTATTAAATCTTAATTAAGCTATAATAATATTTATTTTAATTAAAGTTAAAATTAACATTAATTTAATTAAAAAAAAAGAAAAAAAATGTTTTCCCAAGCTCAGCTCCAAAAGAAAAAAAACCTTTTTTCGCGATCCGCTCCTCGTAAAGCAACTCGGCGTATTTATTTACCGGAAAATAGATTGGAAAGGAGAATGAAATACTCTGAAATTTTACACGATAATTACATTTACTCGGAACCAAACATGGAAAAGGAAGAATTGCACGTATTTGGATTACATTACACGGTAATTACTCGGAACCAAACAGCCACATAATAATATATAACAATTCACAGTCAATGCACAATACCAGTGTATTGATTGAGTATTACATGATATGATGTTATTGGAGTTTGGATGTAGAATTATATCTAGATTTCACACATAATAATTTCTTTCATCAAGATGATCATTAATTAATATACTTAATACACCTTTTTTTTTCTTGAGCAACCTTCACCTGAGAATTATCCCATGGAAGCCATTATAAGGATCTTGATGACAATGATTAATGTGCTAATCAATTTGCTATTGTGTGTTATATTTTAATATCCTTGTGTTAAAGATGATTGGAAGTCTTCCTTTATCTTTCATACTTATATTACAACTAGTGATTAACTATGTAAATTACTTATTGATCATTAATTAATATACTTAATACACCTTTTTTTTTTTTCTTGAGCAACCTTCACCTGAGAATTATCCCATGGAAGCCATTATAAGGATCTTGATGACAATGATTAATGTGCTAATCAATTTGCTATTGTGTGCTATATTTTAATATCCTTGTGTTGAAGATGATTGGAAGTCTTCCTTTATCTTTCATACTTATATTACAACTAGTGATTAACTATGTAAATTACTTATTGATAGGGGCAATTTCATGAATATTTTCCCGAAAATCACAGGTCAACTTAACTCACTATGCACCTTCCATGTTGCTTAATTAATCTGCAGTCAATTCGATAGCTATTTAGATAAAATTTGATGTGATGTGGTGTCCATTGATGTTACCTATATTTTCTTAGAATAATAATGATAACTATAAGATCTAGATGTTATATATTATGGGTGGGACAACTATCATGTCTTTAATCATAGAGGAGAAAAATTAGATTATGACATTCTTGACATTCCCAGCTTTAATCATGATCTATTATCTCATCGAAATTAGTCCCTAGCAGGTCCATGGGTTCCACATGGGTTGTGTTTCATGTTCTTTCTCTTAGTGAATTTGCTATGAATGATCAAGATTTATAGTCATCCTTCTTCTTATTAGTTAAGAAGCTCAATCTAAATATGAAGATCAACTTCTTTCAACGCTTACAGAACACTTTCCACCTTCCTAATCCCGGTATACGGTAAAATGCATAAAAAGTGATATCGCTCTAAAGATATTCACAAATGATAACATGATTGATTTGATGATATTGTATGTCTGCACTGCCTAAAGTGATATCCTACCTACAATTATATTACTTTAGGCATTTTATTTATATATCATGACTAATCAACGACACAACCTCTCAATTTATTGCGTGAATCTTAAACTCAAATGCCAAATTGATGAGCTTTTAACAAAAAAAATTACAGCAACAACAACAAGCTTTTATCCCACTACATAGGATCGACTACATGAATCATTCTTCTTCATTGTGTGTCATGTTAAATGTCAAATTCTCATTAACAAAAAAGATTATTTAAAGAAAATCTTATTAGATATATTTTTTTGTTTTATATCAAAGAAGTTGACTCCCGACAAATGTACGTTAGTAATCATATTGTCAATAAGATTATCATTAAATATATTTTAAAAATAGTGTTTTTATTTTCACTCATTTTTGGAGTGCAAAATTAAAATCATTACTTTTGAGTGTGAAACTAAAATTATTATTTTTGTTAAATTTTGAATGAATTTGTGGTGTTTCAAATTAGTATTTGCTTCTAACAACTTTCATTTTCTAAAATGCGTTTTGATCCTTCAATAATACAATTAGCATTTACCAGTTGTCAAAATTATTGAAATATCCATATTATCGTATGCTGCTATATCATATATGACATGAATCTTTACTGTTCATTGTCCTAAAATTCTCTCGTTATGTAAGCTGTTCTTTTTTATTATATTTAAGTTTAACGCTCCTTTATGTTGCATATACATAAAGCTAATATGTGCCTGCATTATACAATGTGTGCCAACTAGCCTTTTAGATCTTTGTGTTATTGACTCTAATGTATATGTAATATAAATTTTATATTTATTATAATATTCTTTTAAAAAAAATTATAATAGTTTAATAAGTTTTTTTTTTCTTTCATTTTGATCGAGGGGCTTCTCATTTTTTTTCAAAATATTGTATTTTCATTAATAAGTTAAAAAGATTATAAAAAATGTAAGACGAAAAGAAAAATTAATTAAGTACAAGTAGTTTTTTTATCCTCCTCCAACATAACAAAAAATCTGGAGGAATAGTATTACTATTGCTATCATGCCAAAAAAAATCAAAACCTATAGTTTTCATGCACAGAAGTTTGCCAACCTGTTATATTTTTTTTTAATATGAGAGAAGATCATATAGTAGAATTCCCTAAGGAAGCTAAGATTAGGAGCTTGGGTTGATCTGTATCTCTAGATATCTTACTGCATGCTCCTGCTGAGGTAATCCACAACACTGCAGTTGTCTCCTTTAGACTAGTCCTTTAACCTCATACATCCACAGCTCTATGATTTTTTTGATCGCTAGCATGACTTGCAATTCAATATAAGTGTTGTCCTAATGTTGAAGGTAAATACTCATAATCCTCACAAGATTACCATTATCATCTCTCATCATCATACCAATACTAATCGCACCATACAACATAAGGAAGTAGAGCTCTATTCACATTGAGGGGGGGGATTAGGATTACCCATATGGATAATCTGTGGATGACTTTGAGAGGGAGCATCTGGTGGTAATGTGATCAATATCCTACTCTTCAGTACAGCCCTAAGGATTAACGAGCCTGGACTCTCTTGGGCTAGACCACTAGAAAAAGTTGGAACCAAGGCCCAAAGGAAAAGAAAGAGGAATTCTAAAGCCTGTTAAATAACTCACTCTCTCTCTCTCTCTCTCTCTCTCTCACTCACTCTCTCTCTCTCTCTCTCTCTCACTCTCTCTCTCTCTCTCTCTCTCTCTCTCTCTCTATATATATATATATATAAGCTTGCGTTGGATCAAAAATAAAATTAAATCCATATCAAAATATGGAGAGGAAGGACGCACGTGTGAGTGAGTGCTCATATTAGGAATTGCAAGAGATGCTTGTGTTGGATCAAACCTAGCAAGAGAAAAGCTATATCTGCAAACCGATGCTATCCATTTTACCTTCTTCATAGAAAATGGTGTCGCTGTAATCAAGTAGAATAGAAGGTAATCATTCATTATTAAAGGGTTTTGTTCTTTGCTGAATGAAAGACTCTTTCCATCATATCTTGATTTAATAATGTTTTTTCTTCCTAAAGTGAACAATAGTAGATTACAATGAAGATGACAATGATTAATATTAGAAAAAAGTTACATCAATGTCGTCACACTAAGTAGGAACACTCCTAACCTTACCAATAAAAAATGGAGCCTACTCTCTCTCATATTCTAAATTTACTACTTGAAGAGAGAGAGAGAGAGAGAGAGAGAGAGAGAGAGAGAGAGAGAGAGAGAGAGAGAGAGAGAGAGAGAAGGAGCACTCTTAAGCTCACCAATAAAGAATCTAGGCTGCTCTCTCATATTCTAAATTTACAACTTGGAGGGGAGGGAGAGAGAGAGAGAGAGAGAGAGAGAGAGAGATAGAGAGTGGGGTGATGAAGGCATCAAAAGTCTTGGTGGCAGTGGAGGGAGTAGGTTAAGTTATAAAAGATCCTTTAATCATGGTCATAATCCAAGCAAAAAAGCATCTTTTTGTGTGGAAGGATGAAGCCAAAGGGACTTTTGCTTTATTATTGTTGTTGAGAATTGACAGCCAGTTCAACTAAATTAAACAATGACATAAAATACAAAAAAGGCAGTTAAAAACCAGAGCCATTTTGGTCAAGTTGATAAATAATTAACAGGGTTAACAACAAGGTTATTCAAGACAAAATGTACTTATGATAGTTTTTTTATAGAAATTTACCATTAATTAAAGATGATAAAAATATAATTGCAATGCCTCCTCACTAAATAATAAATTTTTTACATAATTTAAAAGCAAATTTATTGAACGTTCCATCATAGTACAAAAATTTCTACGTTGCAATATTTTAATTGTTAGCAGAGGTTGCCTTCCAACAATCTTTGACTAACGAATATTAAGTAAAGTATTTTTTTTTTCCCTCAAGTTCAAGAGTATTTATTATTTATTGCAAAAAATAATTATAAAAATAAAATTAATGTGCAATATAATTTAAGAAAAGTAAAATAATATAAATAAATAAATTATTCAAGGGCCGACATTATTGAAATTAACTCTAAATAAGAAATTATAAGCCGCATGATTATAATATTTTTACAGAGTATGGTGGAAAATAAATTATTAACATTATTTTTTAAATAAAAAAACTATTTTCATTTAAAAAAAGCACGGTGAGTTTCAAGGCAATAACCAAAATAATAATAATAATAATAATAATAATAATAATCTAAAATTAAACAAAAGGGTTAAAATAAGATCCATACTTAACGACTTATGATTATCACGTTTTGTTTTATTTGTTAATCAATTCTTATCCATTTATAGATTAATTCGTTAACAAGACCAACTGATTTATATAACTATGTTATACGTGTATAATACTGTTTAAAAGGTCATATTATAAGACTGCATGCGTTTTGGATAATTATGTTTATGGGTTGTAATTAAAATATAAATATGTTTATTAAGTAAAAAAAGCTCCACTTGAAAAAAAAAAGTCATTTTCATTAACTACTAAATAGACCAATTGTATAATACTATTGGTATGAAATAATTTCCACAATAATTAGATGTATGTTATAGATAATGAATGTATTGAACATATTGTATTTGAAATTCAGCTGACTGTTTTTCTATATTTGATTTGCAAATTAAAAATAAAAAATTACAAAAATTAGGAGCATTTACATAAATAACACATTAGTCTTATATACATGTCTAACTCTTAGATGTTGATATTTATATTCATAATATTTTAATATTTTTAACATCATATCAAAATACTTTTTAAGTACCAATATAACTTTTCATGCATCATAAGTGTTAAAAAATATATAAATTCCAAACTTTAAGTATTAAGTACTTAAATACATATGAATTATGTGACATATGTGTAAATCATCCACAAATTTAATCTAGAGTGAGTGATGTGACCTAAGGTTGTAACCTCGAGTGCTAAGTGATGATTTATAATGGCAAAGATGGGAAATCACAATGAGAGCTTGCAAATGAGAGGAAATCGCAAAGGGAGCTTGGAAAGAGATAAAACTGCGATAAGAGATGAGTCTCATATGAACAAATCATGATGAAATTAGGGAAGAAGTGATAAGGACACGCGGTCTTATCGAGATGTGCGAAGCTTCTCCGAGAAGGAATTGAGAGAAATATCGAGGATAGGGCCTTTCGAGCGGCCAGACTCCAGAAGCAGAAAAGAGGAAGAAATTTCGGAAGGAAAGAAGAGAAGAAGAATTGCCAGGAAAAATCTCCTTCTTCCTGTGTTCTACATATTTATTTATATGAATTCATTTACAGTTCTTGGTTTCTTGTTTTAGCTAACGGTTTCTGTTTTTCTTTCTAACAGATTACTTATTATTTCTTGATTTTCTTCTGAAATAGTTCCTCCGAAGTTTGTTTGTTGGATACTTTCTTTTGCATTTGGTGCTTTTAGCCATGTTGGTTTTTTTCATTCTCTTTTTTTATTCTTGTTTGATGTCATTACCCCTTCCCAAAACTTGCCCTCAAGGTCGAAGTTAGATAAGCTCTGAGAAATTCCAAGAATGCATCCTTGCTAATACTCCATTGCACTAAGATTTCTTTTATGGATCTATCTTCCTATAATACCGTTCTTTCATCTAGAATATTAATTGGCCAACTAATGGTTGGCCTTCAATAAACTGTGTTGGAAGTGTTGCTGGGTGTAAGTTAGAGTCTTGCCGAAACTGTTTAAGGCGAGATACGTGGAACACATTGTGAATTTTTGTTGTTTATGGAAGCTCTAGTTTATAAGCCACTGATCCCACCTTTTGTATGACTTTAAAAGGGTCATAATATTGCCTTTGCAGTTTTGTATACGGGTGATTTGTTACCGAGATCTGTCTGTATGATTGTAGTTTAACAAGGACTAGATCATTCACTTGAAATTGCAATTCTCTTCTTTTCTTGTTAGCCATTTGTTGCATTCGATTTTGGGCTTCTTGTAAATTCTCTTTGAGTTGTTGTAATACTTTGTCCCTTTGTTGTAGAATTTCTTCTACTTCTGTATTGGTGGTTGAGTTACAGCTATATGATATAATTGGCGGTGGAAGTCTCCCGCAAACGATTTGGAAGGGAGTCATCTTTGTAGATGTGTTAATGGCTGTATTGTAAGAGAATTTTGCCCACGGTAAATATTGTTGCCAACTTTTAGGTGACTCTAATACAAAGCTGTGAAGGTATTGCTCCAGTGTTCTGTTTGACCATCTGTTTGTGGGTGATATGAGCTGTTATGATTAAGTATAGTGCCACTTAACCTAAACAATTCTTGCGGAAGCTCATAAAACGATACTACGTGGTGTGCCATGAAGTTTGCATATGCGAAACAAAATATATCAGCGGTGGTTGCTGAAAAATTGGTCTTAACTGAAAAATGAGCATACTTTGATAATCTATCTACCACTACTAAGATAGTTGTGTTATTTTGTGACTTGGGGCTATAATGAAATCCATTGAGAGTTCCTCCCATATAGATGTTAGTATTGGTAATGGCTGCAGTAAACCTGCAGGTTTCTGACTATCATATTTCACTTGTTGGCATATGAGATATGTGGTGACGAATTGCTGAATGTCTTATTTCATTTTTGCCCAATAAAATTGTTGAGTTATCCTTGCTAATGTTCTCCTTATGCCAAAGTGACCACCCAGTGGTGACGAGTGCAATTCTCTCATGATTGGGATACGTAAATCGGAGTTTGCGGCTATTACAATGCAGTTTTTGTAGTATACTAACCCTTTATGTATTCTATAATTCTGAAATTCCTGTGAGTTTTCTGTAATCTGATATCACAATTGTTGCAATTCTAGTTGAGCTTGTGTTTCCTCTTTAATTTGATCTAGTAAGGAATTGAATTGTTGTGTATAGGCATAGAAGCTTTGACTGTTCTGATTTTGTGATTTTTCAGTTGTGGATTAGTTTGCCTCTATGTTGTGAACCTTGCGGGATAAAGCATCAGCTACTTTATTTGTTATTCCTGATTTGTATTCTATTGTGTAGTCAAAACCCAGGAGCTTGACTAGAAATCGTTGTTGTTCTGGTGTCTGAATCATTTGCTGCATTAATTCTCTTATACTCTTTTGATCTGTTCTAATTGTGAATTTATTTCCTAACAGATATTGGCGTCATCTTCTCACTACTTCTGTGATTGCATACAGTTCCCTTGCATAGGTTGATGTTTTTTTCGGTGATAGTTACTTTTTTTCAATTGGGTGGTTTTGGAGTAAAAGCGCTCTATTCTTGTACTTGAAGCATCTATTTCTAACACAAAAGGCAAGAAAAAATTAGAAAATGCCAAAATTGGTAAATATATCATAGCTGCTTTTAGTTGTAGAAAGCTTGTTGAGCTTCCTCTGACAATTGAAATTGTTGTTTAGCTAATAGTGATGTTAATGGTGTAGCAATTTCTGCATAATGACGTACAAATTTTCTGTGGTAACCTGTTAGCCCTAAGAATCCTCTTAGCTGTTTTACAGAGTTTGGAGCTAGCCATTATTGCATTGCTTCAATTTTTCTTTGGTCTACTACTATCTCTTGAGCTGACAAGATATGTCCTAAGTACTCTATTCTTTCTTGTGTAAATTTATATTTTGATGGCTTGATAAATAATGTATGTTATTTTAACTGTTTCAGGACTGATTGTAAATGATTTTGATGTTGATTTAGTGGTACGTAGTAGTATATCATCAAAGAAAACTAACACAAATTTCGTGAAAAGTTTGAATTGTGTTCATCATTGCTTGAAATGTTGATGATGCATTTGTCAATCCGAATGGCATGGCTATAAATTCATAATGTCCTTCATGTGTCCTGAATGCTGTTTTGTATATATCTTCTTCTGCCATTCCGATTTGGTGGTAACCTGAACATAAATCTAGTTTTGAAAAAATAGTTGCTCCATGTAATTCATCCATTAATTCTTCTGGTGTTGGTATTGGGAATCAGTCAGGAATAGTAATCTTGTTTAGTGCTCTATAATCCACACAAAATCTTCATGTCCCATCTTTTTTTTTGACCAGAAGGGCTGGTGAAGAAAAAGGCTTATGCTTTCTCTTATTATTCCTGTATCTAGTATTTCCTTGATCAATTTTTCAATTTCTATTTTTTGAAAATAGGGATATCTAAGTTTTACCCTTATTTAGGTTCACGGGAGCGATTGATATGGTGGTCTATTTCTCTTTTGGGAGGTAATTACTAGGGTTGAAATAACTCTTGATATTGTTGTAAAACCTGTTGTATGTTTGCAGGTAGCTCTTTGAATTCAATTAGTGGAGAGTTTGTCTGCGGTGAGACTTCTCTTATGTGCAGGTATGATACAATTTCAGCCTTGTCTTTCAGTTTTGTGAACTGGTATAGGGTAATGTTCTCCATGTTTGATGTTGTGTCCCTTTGTAATTGTATTAGTGTATCTTTATATTTGAATTTCATGGTCAGTTTCTTGTAATCTATTGTACACTCTCTAAGTTATTCTAACCATTGAACTCCTAATACTACATCTGCTCCCTGCAATGGTAGTAGATAACAATCCATAATGAATGTGTAATCCTGTAATTTGATTGGTATTTGGGAGCAAACTCCTGAGCATTGGAGTGTTTCTCTATTTCCTACTAACACTTTGAAGAAAGTTGCGGTGTTACCATGATTATAAATTTGACCAATTTGGATTGTATGAAATTGTGTGTCGATCCACTATCAATCAGCTTTACCTATAATATTTCCAACCACCTTGTAGAGTAATGTTCTTGGGTTTGATTGTCCCATGAATGCATTAAAACGATTTACGGGATGTCGTCTTGGACTAATGTGGTTTCTGTTGGCTTTCTTCTTTGCGGGTTGTGATCATGTTCATCATTAACTATCATGAGAGCAAATAGTTTTGATTTACAGCTGTGACCCCTATGGTATTTTTCATCACAATTGAAGCATAGTCCTTTTTTTCCCTTTCTTCTAACTGAGCTGTTGTAAGTTTCTGAATTGGTAATGTGAGTTTACTGTTACCTTGGTTGTTTTATAGTGGGGTAGTTGGAGTTGGCAGCAATGGTTGATTTTGTTTTGATATTATTGTTTGAATATTGCGGTAACTCCTCCCTATGCACATATCATCTGATAATCTATCTTCCATCAATTTTACAAGTTGAAAGGCTTGTTGTAATGATGTTGGTTGTAAGGCTCTCACTTCTCTTTTGATGTCATGCTGTAGTCCAGACTCAAAACAACTTTGAAGGAAATCTAGTGGGATTCCTGAAATCTGATTTGCTAAATCTTCGAATTCGTTGTAAAATTCTTGTACTGACATTTTTTGTTGCATTTTTGCTAGTTCACCGTGCAAGTCTCTATATAAAGATGGTCCAAATTTTTGTAAGACTTGTTCTTTAAAAATATGCCAAGAATTTAATAGTTTGTTGAGGTGCATCCATTGGAACCAACTTAATGCTGGTTCGTCCATATAGACTGATGCTATAATAAACTTTTGTTCCTCTAAAATGTTGTAATATTGAAAGAATTGATCTGCTTTGAATAATCATCCTCTTAGATTTTCTCCATTAAAGCGAGGCATATCCACTTTTACTGGTCTTGAATTTGAATTTACTGATTTAATTTGTGGAGTGAATTCTATAGATGGAGAATGGCATACCTGTGATTCTTTGCTCTCTTATTGTTGTTCTTGAATTGATTTCTCCAGCTTGTCTTCAATGACTGACAATCTGTGAGATACTTCATTGAGGATTATTGTAATTGATATCATCTGTTCGTCATTTTTGTTCAGTCGTCCCACACTCTTCTAGTGTATTTATCATGTGTCTTGTGCTTTCTGCCATTTTTGTTCTGTAACAGAGGTTCAACAAGAGCACCAATGATAAGGACACACGACCTTATCGAGATGCGTGAAGCTTCCGCGAGAAGGAACTGGGAGAAATATCGAAGATAGGGCCTTTCGAGCTGCCAGACTCCAGAAGCAGAAAAGAGGAAGAAATTTTGGAAGGAAAGAAGAGAAGAAGAATTGCCAGGAAAAATCCCCTTCTTCCTATGTTCTACATGTTTATTTATATGAATTCCTTTACAGTTCTTGGTTTCTTGCTTTAGATAACGGTTTCTGTTTTTCTTTCTAACAGATTACTTATTATTTCTTGATTTTCTTTACATAAATAGTTCCTCTGAAGTTTCTGTTTGTTGGATACTTGATGCCAGCTCGTGCTTACAGTTCGAAGTCTTTTAGCCATGTTGGTTTTTTTCATTTTTTTTATTACTGTTTGATGTAATATCTGGGTACACATCAAAAAGTGTGCTCCTTGAGCATCATAATTGTCGAGGAGAGGGGTGAGAAGCTTCTTAGGAGCTTTTACATATAGGGACTGTTTGGTTGCCTAAATTTTAGATGTAAAGTAAAGTAAATATAGAGGTTTTAATTTTTTTTAGTGTTTGACATAATGCAAAGTAAAATTTCTAAGGTAATGTAATGTATTTAGAATACATTATAAAAATTATTTTTTGTGTATTTAAAATTTACCTAAATCGGTCATTTTTTATGTATTTGGAATTCACCCAAATTGAGTGAATTTTAAATACACTGGCCAGTGTAAAATATTATGGTGCCTGCCGCTCCTTCTTGCCACCACCAACCACTACCCGTTAGTCACCGGTGCTTTTCTTTGCATTAAATCAATCTCAAAATATTTTACAACATATTTATTTTATAAAAAAAAAACTCATATATTTATAGAGTTTTCAATTAAATAATTCTAAAATAATACAAAAATAATGTATTTATTTTATATTGTATTTCTTTTTTAAATAATCAAACATATTTAAAATTCATCAGAAATTATATTTATGATATGACTCTGAAAATTCTACTAGTCGAAGCATGAATGTTGATGTCAAAAGCAAGTTGATCCTCAGTTAAAACTAGTCGAGATCAAGCAAAATATCATTTGGCTTTGGGATATCAATTAAATCTATAAATAGCTCTTAAACATAGAGTGTTTATAATTTCGAGCATCTTGATGGCGAATCTAACAAGCCCAAGATCTCATAATTCGACTTCGTTTGAGCATTCAAATACTTAAAATACATCAAATGATCAAAGAAATCATTATGAGCCATCGATGAAGTGGAGTGGTTCGGATTTTGCATGTATTCTGAGAGATGCCACTCTCCGTCTATAAATAGCCCATTCCTCGTATGAAGGGAGGGAAGAGAGGAGAGCTCACGAAGATCCTACATGTCGTGCCACCACTTGACGGTCGCCGACCACCCCCGTTGTTTGTCAACCACCACCGTCGGTCATCACCGTCAGCCGCCACCGCTGATCCTTGCCGTCGTTGATCCCCATTGTTCACCATCTGTTGTTGCCTGATTTTGGGATTCACATTGTCAGCCATTCTCATATACAATTATGTAATCTCGTATCGGGAAAACTTGTACTCCAAAACAAATACATAGTGGAAGATTTTTACTGGGCTAGGCCCCGTGGTTTTTCCCTCTTTTTAAGGTTTTCCACGTAAAAATTCTGGAATTTTCTTATTCAATCTTTAAATACCTGTGTGTGTGCTGGATTTCAAAATAAGGTTAAGGCGTAAACTTTCACTCTACCGCAACTGATTTTCTAGCACGCAACAGTTTGGCGCCGTCTGTGGGAAACTGATTCCCATTATTTCATCTTATATGGCGATTAAGTTTCCCAACAAGATCAGAACCACCATCCAGGTGGAGAATTTCAAGCTTTTAAGGAGCGCAAGCGAATAATGAAGATTCATCAAATTTTATTCCTTCAGATTTTGTCAGAAATTGGGGGGCAACTCTTAATCTCAAAAGATTATCCAAATTGATATTCTGAATATCTAATTGATTATCAGTTCGAGAAGCAACTCAATAATACCAATGAGAAAGATAAAAGGAGCAACTGAGGTTTAAGAACCGAGCTCGACAAACAACTCCGGATTGGTCAAAACTCGCTTTTACCACGCAGTTAGCGTCGTGACAGCTACGACAAACACCCGATAAAACTACTGCACACTCCGGTAAGAAGTCAAATAACACTTTGGCTAATACTGGATAAGTCAAAAGGTCTTTGGTAGACTTACCCTCTTCCATACATGTTAATGTCGTGAGTAACACTCGACAAACCTCAGATAGGTCAAAATCCTCAGTTCAATTCGATCTCTTCCATACAGTTAACGTCATCGAGTCGCTCGACAACCCGAATAGGTCAAAATCCTCAAGCCATTCAATTCGACATCTTTCCATAGGTTAACGTCGAAGTCACACTCGACAACAACTCGGATAGGTCAAAATCCCAGATTGATTCACCTCTTCCATGCGAGGTTTAGGGGTGTGCGTTTGGTTGATTTGGATGGATTGGATGATAAATTTTAAAAATTGGTTTTGGATTCTAAAACTATTGAACCAAAACACCAAATAAAATGCAAACCAAACAAAGAATAATAATTTGGTTTGGTTATTTTAGTTCGGTTTTGGATAAACCGAAGTTGGCTACATTTAAAAATTATTTGCATAATTTTTTATTGTATAATGAACAAGCAATAAACAAAATAATATAAATATAATCAAAATGCAATTAACTACTTCATGCGTTAAAAAATATTTAAAACTAATTTTTACTTACCTAAATGATGTTTTGAACTTAGAAGTTGATGGAACCATATTACCATATTATGAGACCAAAATATTTTAGAAAATTGAATAATGGTCCTCCAAAAAAATACCTACTAAGTATTCAAAAATAAATAAAAATAAGTATATAATAGATAAGCCTATTATACATAAATCAATAATATCATATTACATATAATTACTTTGTTTTATTTAGTTTCATCCAAAATTTTATTTAACAAACCAATCTAAAAACCAAAAACCAAAGTTTTCATTAATTAAAACCAAAATCCAAATTACTAAGTTCAAAACCGATCCAAATTACTCAAAAATTTTGGTTCGGTTTGGTTTTTTGGTTAAAACCAAATAATGCACACCCCTATGTAGGTTAACGTCATCGAGTCACACTCTGACAAACAACCTCGGATAGGTCAAAGATCCTCGTCGGTACCAACCGTCGTACACTATCGTTAATTGCGCCGCCGACCATGGTAATCTCCGTCATGTCTCGGTATCATGCATCCCCGATGCTGCCGCTTCAATACCGTCGCCGGTTGCATTGCCGACCACCCCGTCGGCCAACCAGCTGCCGTCGCTGCATTACGTCACCGATCTGCCGACCATCGCCCGGCAATCTCGTGGTCACCACCATTTGCCGGTCATCCCGATTGCTGGTCGCCCTGCCGACTACAGTAGCGGTTCGCGGCCGACCAACCCCGTCGGCGCAACCCGTCATGGGTCCGCCCGGACGTCGGCAATCTTCGCCGATCACCACCGCGTCGGCGGCCATCCATCTGACGATCGCCAGGCGATTCTGGTCGCCGATTGCGTTAGACCACCCATCGCCGGTCACCATGTCGCCGCCATATCCGGTTGCCACCATCGTCGCTGGTTATCCTCCCCGACCACCATCGCGGGGCATTGCCGTCGACCACCGACGCCAACCATCGTCGGGGCGCCAGCTCGCCCGATCTCCGGTTATCATCGGCGATGATTCGTCCGGTCGGTCCGACGAGTATAGTTGACACCTCTTTCGTGGGAAAACTGGAGCCTTGTAGTATGAACTACGGGTCTTGATCGCCTCCGGCTTCGGTCGATCCGACGAGGACGATTACCTCTTTCGAGGAAAAGCGGAGTCTTGTCATGCTACTCTTGATCGCCTCGAGCGGTTGGTCAGGTCGTTGACACCTCTTTCGAGCGGAGCTTTGTATGACTACAAGTCTTGATGCCCGAGCTTCACTCAAGAAGAAGAGAATCACTAGAGCACATGAAGTGTGCCTCCTCCCTAGGGGTTTCATAGACCCTATAGGAAAAAAGGTAAAATTCAAAAGCAAAAATCGCCAAAATCGTCGAAAGCGGCGTTTGAGCTTCATGGTAGCGCGCCGTCTGCGGCGTATCCCATCAGTAGCCACAGCTGACAGCCCATGGTAGCATGCGGCGTCCAGCAGTAATCCCAAAATCTTGCGCTAGTCGCGTGCACTTTTATCTGCGTGGTCAAAAAAGCTCGTTGTTCGAGCATTTCGTGTTTAGCTGTGTTAAATTTCGTTAGTTAACTAAGCGACGAACGACATTTTCTCGATATATATAAGCGAATCGAACGTGAACAATCATTTGTTCGTTGACTCATTTAGCTCGAAATAAAAAATATATTATATTATATTATTTTTTATTATTTATTACTATTATTATTTTATTACTTATTTTTATTTATTACTATTATTATCATTATTATTTATTATTATTATTATTATTATTATTATTGTTATTATTATTATTATTATTATTATTATTATTATTATTATTATTATTATATATGCATACGACCACATTTACATATTACAAATGCAAGCATGACTTAGTGGTTAAAATTTTTGTTATGCAAAAGATTGGCTTAGGTTTGAATCATCCCTCATAAGAAAAAAAAAGCTCGTTATTGCGAAACAACTGTTCGACTCATTAAAACGACATTTATTTCGATATATAAGCCGAATATAAACAAAACAAATTTCAAACTAGAACCGACAAAGTTACGTTGTTACTCAATTTCATTTCATTTACACACCTATCCGCTCTCACTTAGTGATCATAATCTTGTCTTGAAGATTTGTTCTCTCAAAATATATGGTTAATGGACTCACAAATTTCATTGAATAATTTGTTATTTTCAAGTATATGACATAAATATTTTTGGATGATTGAGATGTCATAAAAAATAGGGAAATGACATCTGAAAATTCTACTAGTCAAAGCATGAATCTTGATGTCAAAAGTAAGTTGATCCTCAATTGAAACTAGCCGAGATCAAGCACTTAAAATATCATTGAAAACTTTAGGATGTTAGTTAAATCCATAAATAGCTCTTAAACATGGAGTGTTTATAGTCAAATCGAGCGCCTTGACGAGCCGAATCTAACAAGTCTAAGATCTCATAATTCTGACTTCATTTGAGCATTCAAATACTTAAAATACATCAAATGATCAAAAGAATCATTCTGAGCCGTCCGATGAAGTGGAGTGCTTCGGGTTTTGCATGTATTTTTGAGCGTCGCTCTCAATTTATAAATACTCGTTATATGAAGGGCAGGCAAGAGGAGAGAGCTCTAAAGCGAGGATCCTCCAGTATAATTGTGCCATACTCGGCGTCATGGACCTCTCAGTTGCATCCATTCTCCGTCGGTCCTGCCGTCAGCAATCCGCCGTGATCCTGTCATCGTTGATCCTGCTGTTCACCATTCTATATATTTGTTATTCTGATTTTGGGATTCATATTGTCACCCATATATCTGATTTTATGATCTCGTATTTAGAAAACTTATCTTTCAAAACAAATATAGTGGAAGATTTTTCTTGAGCAGCCTGATTTTCCTTCTTTTTTAGGTTTACGTAAAATTCGGAATTTTCTTATTCAATCTTTAAATACATGTGTGTGTGCTGAATTTTATAATAAGACTAAGGCATAAACTTTCACTCTATCACAATTGATTTTCTAGTACGGAACAATTTACACCTATTTAGTCCTCCCCCACAGTAGAAATTCTGTGATGCCAATCATTTCAAATTTGAGATCCTGCTCTAGGAATATAAGAATAGCGGAGATTCTTATCTTCAAAATTGAGATTTTGAACTCAAATTGTTAAAAAAAAATAAAAAATAAAGAGAGATGCTGAGTATCAATTTAAAATTCTACGCATGAGACAGGATATTGGGACCAAGGATCACGACCCCAATCGAACGCGCGGCTCGCGGTGCTTCCGACCCGTCAAGATGTGGTCCCGTTCTGTCGTGTTGGGAGGAGCGCCCCCGACAGTCTACGGGACGGACGGATCCGATAGTTTGGCACGATATGGCTGCAACCCATGGTTCCGTTACCGCCTTCTGCTTTTACTTGGATCACTAAGATATGCAGGCAGTTTTGTGAAGCTGAAGGCCAAAGGTAGCTATTTCCTTACTCTCTGCAATATCGAATACATTTTTTTAAAAAAAATCTAATAATTACTTTCTATACAACTACCGCATTTTAATAAATTTAATTATAAAAAACTATTTCTCATTATAATTTTTTTTAAAAAATATAGCTAAATAAAAATGTAACAATAATCTAAAAAGTAAAATAATAAAATACCACTTTCCCATTTTAATCTTATATAGGGACGCTAAGAAATATCTAATCTTTTTTAGGTAAATTCAAATGCCAACTTGTGAATAGCTTTCTTGAGTTTTAAATGAAACAATATAGCATCACTCTAAGGCTAAACTCCACAAATAAAATTATATTTAAAATAGATTTTCTCTTCAATTCACATCAATATAGAAGACTTTCATGTTTAATACAAATATATTAATATTTACAGGACTCGTAAAATCTCAAAATTTAATAGAAATCTACGACTTTACTCAAACATTCAAAAAGCAGAGTAAATATGATAAAATAAAAAAAAGGGGATTTATATATATAACACTCAAAAACTTTTAAATTTACATATCTACATGTATCTAAAAAATTAATTTACATAATATTTTAATATTTAAATGAATATATATATATATATATATATTGATATATCCTCGAATTAATCTCGATCAGCCGCGAATCTAGCGTTTTAAATCTTGATCTAATCACCGATTTAATCTGATGGCCGAATGCGATGACGAGCATGTAACATCAAGATACGTCCGGCCGAATCGGCTCGGATCAGTATCGAGCGTAATGGATCCGATTTGAAATGGTCGCCACGGCGTATTTATAGTCGGTCGGCTTCGTCAAGGCGAATCCGAATCGAATCCATCACCCAATCATTAAGGCAGATTATCAAAATACACCGTCCGTCGGGGATCGCGGACCGTCCCATGGGAGTGGTTGGAGTTTTCCACAATTTACGCTCACTCCCAAAAAATCTATAAATAAACTCATTTCACCTTAGAGGGGAATCGATTGGAAGGCAGGAAATCGAGAACCGCGTCGACGCCCAGCGATCTATCAGCATAGTCAGTAGTCTTGGGAATCGAGGAGCTTCGCCCAGGGATCTTAGGAATAGAAAGGCTTCTCCTCTCCGAAGATCGAGGTTGCTCCAAGATCGATTCGCTTTTGGGAAACTTCTCCCTTGGGTTGGAGTTATAGATGTTATATTCGGAATATTATTTGCCTTGTAAACCCCTCTAACGAAAGAGGCTATATCTTTTGAGTAGTGAAAATTCTGATTAGGCGCGTGGTTTCATACGGGTTTTCCATTCTCTGTGTTCGTATCATAACGTGTTGGATAATTTTTGAAATTTACTGACGAAGATCTCGTTCTAATAAAATTCTCTAGCCACATATATATATATATATATATATATATATATATATATATATATATATATATATATATATATACTTAATAATATTTTTGATATTATTTAAAAATTAAAATGTTATATGATTAAGCAAGCAGCCACATTCTTCATACTTGAATTTTTTCTCCTCCACTGTTTGCCAGTGAAAAGGACATGGTAATGGAGATTAGCTAACTTATCATTTTCCTTTCTCCAATGCTCCGCGTCAAAACCTTTTTGTGTAACATTCCTCTCATCGCAATTATCCACTCTCTCTCTCTCTCTCTCTCTCTCTCTCTCTCCCGGCCTCTTCTATAAATGCTGCCGGCGCCTTTCTCTTTGAAGAGAGAGAAAACCGGCGTAATGCAAGAGACGATCAGGTACCTTCTGGGCTGGGAGGGTGCCAGCGGCTTCGGTTCCAAGTCGACGGCGGAGGAGGTCACCAAGAGCTCGCCGGACCTCCATGCTATCACCGCCATCATCACCGGTAAAATATTGGAATCTATCTATCTGTGATCTGTTCGTTTGAAGGAAACAGATTTCGATGAGCTAGTACGAAATTCTAACTACTTCGTAAGGGCGATGATGGTAGGAGCGACGTCGGGGATCGGCGAGGAAACCGCGCGGGTCTTGGCGATGCGTGGGGCGAGGTTGATTCTGCCGTCGCGGAATCTCAAGGCGGCGATGGAGACCAAGGCTCGTATCGTTGGCGAATTCCCGGAATCCTCTATCACCGTGCTCCCCTTAGACCTCAGCTTGCTTTCCTCCGTACGATCTTTCGTCTCCTGCTTCCTCTCTCTCCAGCTCCCCCTCAATCTCCTCATGTAGGTATAATTTGTTCCTCCTCTGTATCTCGCCTCTCCGATTCAAACAAGAGTTGAATTCAAATTTTTCTTAGTTTTGCTTTTCAGAAACAACGCGGGTAAATTTTCTCATAACTACGCGTTATCGGAGGACGGGATCGAGATGACCTTCGCAACCAACTATCTCGGTGAGAAAGCAGAGATGAAAATTTCCACCATTCTAAGATAATAGCGAACCGAACAGATTAATTAATCTATGCACCTCCAATTTCGCTAGGACACTTCCTGCTCACAAAGCTCCTCATGGAGAAAATGGTGGAGACGGCGTTGGCAACGGGGATCGAAGGCCGCATCGTCAACGTCTCCTCCGGCATCCACACCTGGTTCTCCGGCGATGTCCTTCGTTATCTCGATCTAGTCACTCGGAATAAGTTGTGAGCTAGGCCCGCATTTCCTTTCTCTAGATCTTGCTCTTCTTGTATATAAAACACAAAAACTAAATAATATATTTGCAGAGAGTACGACGCCACTCGCACATATGCGCTTTCCAAGCTTGCCAACGTGCTCCATACTATTGTACTTTCAGAGAAGCTCCAGGTGAAAATTTGCAGAGATCGATCTCCGTACAATATCCAATTAATCGATCGAACTCTTTTCTTCAATTTATAATTCTTTCTTATCCGATTAGGAAATGGGTGTGCGAGTTACGGCTAACTGCGTTCATCCCGGAGTCGTACGAACTCGCCTCACCCGCGATCGCGATGGATTTCTCACAGGTTGCTTACAATTCTTTCCGGAAAGATATAGAAAGCGAAATTGCATTGCTAACCTCGTTTGATGTTTCCTGTAGATCTAGCTTTCACCATGGCGTCCAAGCTTCTCAAGACGATTCCTCAAGCGGCGGCGACGACGTGCTACGTAGCGGTGCACCCAGCGGTGACCGGAGTGACCGGAAAGTACTTTGTTGACTGCAACCAGGCTTCGCTGTCGGAGGATGCGGTGAGCAGTAAGGAGGCGGCACGGTTGTGGTCGGCGTCGGAGGAGATGACGATGGAGAATGTGCTGAAAGAGAAAAAGGATAAGGCGATGTGAGGGCGATTAGTTATGGAGTGGACGGGTGGAAGTGGGAACATGCGAACCCGCAGTACTTTACTGGGTCTTATCATATACAATTATGAAATACAAGATGTCTGATATATATAAATCTGATATTGAATATGTTTTTACTTTAATGATTTAAAAATAATTATCAATTCATTTACGATGCATTTACATATATTTCAGAATTATATATTATTGCGGGTTAGAAAATCAATTGCGGTAGAATAAAAATTTACGCTTTAGTTTCTTTAAAAAGTTCAGCACACACACTGGCATTTAAAAAATGAACAATAAAACTCCAGAATTTTTACGTGGAAAATCTGAAAGAGGAAAACTACACTGCTTACGTAAAAAACTTATCTTATGTATCGTTTGAGTACTGATCTTCCGTCACGGATTACAAAATTGTATATGAGAAAGGAACAGCAGTATGTGACCGATCGAGTTATAAGCGATTCTAATAGTAGAAGATGATGGTGAAGCGTGCAATCACCGATAGAAATCGAGAATAATTATTGGCGCGAGAACAATCACTAGTAAACGAGGCAATCACTGGTAGAAGTCATGATGGAGGCCGTGAGATTGGACGAGGATCAACAACGTCGGTACGGCGGCCGGCAGTGGTTGGCAACCGTCAGTGGGCGATTGTGTTTGGAGGATCTTTAGCTCTCTCCTCTCTCTTGTTTTAGCTCTCTCATATGAAATGAAATTTATTTATATATTGAAGGAATGTCTCGTAAATACATGCAAAATTCAACCACTCCATCTCGGCTCATGATGATTCCCTTGATCATATGATGTATTTTGTACATTTGAATGCTCAAATGAAGTCAGAATTGTAAGATCTTTAGCTTGTTGGAACCGGCTCGTCGAGACGCTCGATTTGATTATATAAACTTCATATTTGAGAGCTATTTAGGGATATAACTAATATCCCAAAGTTTCTAAGGATATTTTAAGAGCTTGATCTCGACCAGTTTCAACTTCGGATCAACTTGCTTTTAACATCAAGATTTGTGCTTCGACTATTAGTATTTTAAGTGTCATCGTATCGTTCTCTATTTTTGGATGACATCTCAATCATCCAAAATATATGTCAAATACTTGAAAATAGCAAATTCTTCAATGAAATTTGGCGTCATTAACTACACATTTGAGAGAACAGTCTTGTAGAACAAGATTATGACTATGGAAGTAGATGCAAGGCTGCTAATGTGTGTAGGTATGTGCGGTTGCGAGATTTCGAGGTTACGGACTCATCCGGTCTGAGCAGCGCTCACGCCGCATGGCGTCAGCCGTGTAGGCTGGCGAGTCGCCTGCGTCAGCAGCGGCGTCTGGCGGGGCGGTTCGCGAACGCTGGGTAAATTGGTATGCGATCGTAGTCATGGCCAGCGCGAATACGCTGGCTGCGTATGCGGGCCAGCGGTTGGCGTCGCGAAGACGCGCCACGCTGTGAGTCGCGACCGCAGCGCCATGGCGTCGCGATAGTTTTGACGGTTTGGCGATTTTGGCGGTGTTTGATGATTTTACCCTAGAAGGGGTCTATAAAATCCCAGAGGAGAAGTCTCCATCTCTTCTTCTTGAGAGAAGGGCGTTCGAAGTCGATCAAGGCCCGTGATACTTACGTCGTTGTTCCAGTTTTCCCTCGAAAGAGGTGTCAACCGCCCGTCGGACCGTCCGGGTTTGGAGGCGATCAATGCCCGCGGTACTTACGTTGTTGTTCCAGTTTTCCCTTGAAAGAGGCATCAACCGGCCTCGTCGAACCGTCCGGGTTTGGAGGCGATCAAGTCCCGTGGTACATACGTCGTTGTTCTGATTTTCCCTCAAAAGATGCGTCAACCGGCCTTGTAGGACCGTCCGGGTTTGGAGGCGATCAGGCTGTCGCATTCGTTGTTCCGGTTTTCCTCGAAGAGGTGTCAACCGACTCGTCGGACCGTCCGGTTTGGAAGCGATCAAGGCGCGGTACTTACGTCGTTCGGTTTTCGAAGCGTCAGCCGACCTCGTCGGACCGTCCGGGTTTGGAGGCGATCAAGGCGCGTACTTACGTCGTTGTTCCGGTTTTCCCTCGAAGAAGGCGTCCGCCAGTCGGCTGTCGGGTTTGGAGGCAATCAAGGCCCGCGGTACTTACGTCGTTGTTCCGGTTTTCCCTCAAAAGAGGCATCAACCGGCCTCGTCGGACCGTCCGAGTTTGGAGGCGATCAAGGCCGCTGACTACGTCGTTGTTCGATTTTCCCTCGAAAGAGGCGTCAACCGACCTCGTCGGACCATCTGGGTTTGGAGGCGATCAAGCCCCGCGGTACTTACATCGTTGTTCCGATTTTCCCTCGAAAAGCGTCAGCCAACCTCATCGGACCGAGTTCGGGCGATCATTAACGTCGATAGCAAAACGATAGCGGTGATAATGAGCGGTGGCGGCCGGCGTCGATGGTGGTAAGGATGACCGGCGACGATGGTGGTGACCGAAGATGGTGAGGATGACTTCTGAGATTATCAGCGATAGTGGCCAGCGGTAGCCGGCAACCAGTAATCTGAGATAATGGCCGATGGTAGTGGCAAATGCGATAATTCAGCAGCGGTGACGGCAGTAATCAGCGGAGTGGCTGGCCTGGTTGCGGCCAGCGAATGGTGGCCTGGCGATGTGGCGGCCAGCGTCTATGATGGATGCAATGCCCGATGGTGGCGGTGGCGTGGCCAGCCGGTGGCGGTGGTGATTTTTGACCTATCCGAGGTTGTTTGTCAGAGTGTAACTCGATCACGTTAACCTGTATGGAAGAGGTTGAATTGAATCCGTTGAGGATTTTTGACCTATCCGAGGTTGTTTGTCAGAGTGTGACTCGATGACGTTAACCTGTATGGAAGAGGTCCGATCAAGTCCCCTTGGGATTGATCATGCGATTGAACAACGTGAGTTGTATATTCCTCAAGTGGGAGGATTAAATAAAGAATAAACAAACTTGTAAGAAAAGCCATAAACTCATTACTTTAATAATGTTGTCTGATATTATCAGATGATAACTTAACAAAAGGGACGAGATACATTTTTAGAGAAAGTTAATAAAAGACAAGAGGTGGAGAGGAAAAGATAAACATGATAAATTAAAGACTATAATATTTATACACCGAGGATTACATATAACATTTTTTAGAGACCCTCCATGTTCCAAGTTCTAGGGATGATTTTTTCCTTTGGATCATTAGTTATAGCTTGACAGTTGGTCATCTGATAATGAAGTGGGGAGCAGGTCTTTTACAGGCAAAACCCTTTGAGGTACTTCTTTATCTTGAAGATTAAAATTCTCGATGTTGAAGGTCACCGAAGGGCGTGGTTGAGCTTATTTGAGATAATATGATTGTGCTATTTGTTGATTTTCATAGACCACTCCAACCCCAATGGGAGTTTAAAATTTTATCTTAAGATGAGGTACCGAAGTGACACCACCGAAGATTGATTGAAGGGGTCTTCCAAATATAGCGTTGTATGCTGAATTTGACTTGACCACTATGAATTGGATTGAGTGAGTGACTTGTTGAGGAAATTCTCCGAGAATAATGGGAAGGGTGATTATCCCCTCCACTCGTACAAGGCGATTATCAAACCCATATAACGGTCCTGCGGTGGGTTGAAGTTTTTCCTTAACCAGACTCATGCTAAGAAAGGTGGAGTAAAATAAAACATCAACGAAACTCCCATTATCAATCAAAATTCTCTTAACAATATAACAGGGGTCACCAATCCCTGCACTGATTATAAGAGGATCTTGATGTGGAACTTGGACTCTTTCCAAGTCTGAGTTATTAAAAGTGATGGGATGATGAATACTAGATTTTTTTAACTCTGGCTCTTCAAAGGCGGTGATGAAGACTTGATTAGATAGTAGTGGCCCACTTGCAATCCTTTCAATTTCTCCAACTATTTGGCGACTATTATGCTATTTCTGTGATGATTGTCCCGGTTGCCCCCCAGTTGGAGCTATGGTTGATTTTGCACAAATTGACGCAGATATCCCTGTTGAATAAGCCTCTCAATCTCTTCTTTAAGTTGTTTTGCGCCTCAGTAGTGTCCACGACTTCGATGGAAGTGATAATATTGCTCTTGATTTCCTGAAGTTGATTTCAGTGGATGTGGCCACTTAATGGTCTCTTCATCCCGAATAGCCATCAAGACGTTAACACGAGATGTAATTGCGCGTGTATTCCGATCATTGATGTGAGGTGGAGGGAGATCACGGCGCCTTGTTGCTTCTTCTGATGGGATTGTTGATCTGTGTTTCTTAGAGCACTCTTACGTTTTCCTGTGGATTGTTCAAATTATTTTCGGTGGGCATTAATAGCATCATCAGCAGAAACTTGCGCTTCCACACGGTGAACCAAGTCGGCGTATGAGCGGACCGTATCTCGCATTAGCGATGAGTAGAAAGGTCCAGGATGGAGCCCTCTAAGGAAAACTCCTCTTAGTAATTCGGGATCTACCCCAGGTATTTGGCGAGCTTCTGAGGAGAATCTCTGGAAGTAGTCTTTAAGTGATTCACCATTGATACATCCTCAGAAAATTAATCTGATCAAGCACGAATCTCAAGGCATTTTCAGAAATGCTTCGATCTAATCATCGATTTACAAATACGGTCAAGCGGATCTCGATGAGCGAACATAGCAACATCAAGCATAGTCCGATCCGAGCTCGAATCGACTCGGATCAATCGGACATGAAAATGGATCCGATCCGCCAAATGGTCACCGACATATTTATAGTCGGATCGGCTCGTCAGGCGAATCCAAAATCCAAGATCACCCAATTCGACATCATTAAGGCACCCGGATCATCAAAATACACCGTCGATCGGGGATCGCATGGCAGGCCGTCCGATGGGAGTGGTTGGAGTTTTCCGAATTTACAAGGCGCCACTCCCAAAAACTATAAATAGAGCCTCATTCTCACCTGGGGGACCGATCGATTTGAAGACCAGAGCTCGAGAACCACCGGTCGACCTTGGCCGTGATCTATCACCAGGTGCCACCAGGTAGTGTGAGATCGGGGCTTCTTAGGAGATCGCCTGGACTAGAAAAGACCAGGTTCAGCTCCTTTCTCCCAAGATCAAGAGGTTGCTCCCGTAAGATCGGTTCTACCGCTTTTGGGAAACTTCTCCTTGGGTTGGAGTTGACCGATATTATTTTTCTACACCGGAATATTGTTTCCACCCAACACCTTCTTCTCAACTAACGAGAAGCGGACCGTATCTTTGAACACATGAAAGTTCTGGGCAAGGCCGTGGTTTTCCCCGGGTTTTCCACGTATAACCCCTGTGTTCATATCCCCTGCTTGTGTGTTGGATAATTTTTGGGCTACGACGAAGATCTCACATCTACCGGAATAAAATTCTCTAGCACGCAATAACCATCATTTTGTCGAATGCCAGAGAGATGGGAGGAATCTTTAATGATACTCCAGTTTGCAATGAACTGTTCTACAAAAACCTTGGCGAGTTCGTAAAAGGTATGGATGGATCCCCTTGGAAGGGAGTAGAACCAAGTGTGAGCTTGCCCCATAAGGGTTACAGGAAAGACTTGATAAAGCAGTGTGTCAGGAGCTCGTTGGATATGAATGATGGTCCTGTAATGGTCGATGTGTTCATATGGGTCAGTTGCCCCATCATAGGAATCAATGCTTGGAAGCTTGAAACCTGAATAGGATGTTGAAGAATAGCTTTAAAGGTGAGGACTCCTCATAGCCGCGGTGAGGAAGAGGATGATTTCTATCTTGAAGGTGAAATTTATCTTGCATTAAGCGTCATAATTCTGCATGTATAACATGATGAGGGGGTCAACGGGACGAGAATGTGTCAAGTTACCATCAGCAGTCGGTTGAGCTGCACGTGATGGATGAGTAGAACTAGCAGTGTCAAGGAGATCAGCATCACGGTCTCTATGCAGAGGAACTTCAGTGTTAAGGAGATTAGCATTTCAACCTCCCATGGCTAACGATCGATCTTGGGGGAGATGTGTTTGCCGCTGTAGTGGCTGTTGTGTTCCTCGTAAAAGTCGGATCATCTCATTTTGAGACTCTTCCATTCGGCGGACACGATCTTATAAAGAGTTTCTTGTCGCTCCTTCATCGATAGGGTCACGTCTATCGAGGGGGAGTGAGGCAGAAGCTTGGCATCCTTAGTTCAAGGATTGGTTTTGAGAGTGACGGGAGTTGGAGCGGGAGGCTCCATGGTGACGAGTATTGCGCCTATTGGCCATAATGCAGATGTTCACAGAAATTGTGATTGAGGGGTTCTTATTCCCACAGACGGCGCCAAACTGTTGCGTGCTAGAAAACCAGTTGCGGTAGAGTAAAAGTTTACGTCTTAGCTTCTTTGGAGAGTCCAGCATACACACAGGTATTTAAAAAGTGAACAATAAAACTCCAGAATTTTTACGTGGAAAATCTCAAAAATAGGGAAAAACCATGGCTTGAGAAAAACTTCCACTATGTATCTGTTTGAGTACAAGATCTTCCCGTCGGATTACGAATTGTATATGAGAAAGGAACAACTATGTGACAACAATCGAGGTTGAACGATTCAGTAGTAGCGAATGATGGTGAAGCGTGCAATCAATAAATGCGAATTACCATCACGAGAACAATCGCGAATGGCGAGAAATGCGAACAATCAGTAGAAGTCATCATGATGAGGCAAGCGAGATTGCGGCAAGGATCCGGCGGTGGCGGTGGTGGCGGCGGTGGTTGGCCGTTGAGTGGCGGCCGATTGTTTGGAGGATCATTAGAGCTCTCTTCTCTCTCTTGGCTCCCTCATATGAGGAATGAGAGTATTTATAAATTGGAGGACGCGTCTATAAATACATGCAAAATCCGAACCACTCCTCTCTGGGCATGATGATTCCCTTGATCATATGATATATTTTGTGCATTTGAATGCTCAAATGAAGTCAATTGTAAGATCTTTGGCTTGTTGGAGCCGTCGAGACGCTCGATTTGACTATAAACACTTCATATTTGAGAGTTATTTAGAGATTTAACTAGTATCTCAAAGTTCCTAAGGATATTTTAAGAGCTTGATCTCGACCAGTTTCAACTTCGGATCAGCTTGCTTTTAACATCAAGATTCATGCTTTGACTAGTAGTATTTTAAGTGTCATATCATATATTTAAATATATAATATCTAAAATTTTAATATTTATATATTTAACACTCAAATTTTTTAATAATCACATCAAATATATCAATCTTAATATTTTTAAAAAGTGAATGCATATTTTTTTGAATAATTAAAATGCTAAAAATATAAATATTCAACTTTTAATATTATATATATATATACATATAATATATAGTATGTGTTCAAATCCTTTTATTTATTTATTTTAAACAATAAAATTTTGTTAACATGGGATTTAAAAAGAAAAAAATGAGAAAGAAATTTAGAATTATTGTATTTTGTTATATAAATATAATAATCGATGAGAAATTGTTCGAAATTTCTCTTATAATAATTTTAAAACAAATCTCGGTCCAAAATAAATTTTATAATAAATGTATAATATAAAATTCATCCTGATAACAAATTTAATCGTGACATCTTTAGCTAAAAATTAAAAGGTTTGAATTTATTTTAAAAGAAAAATAATATTTATAAATAATCAATTAAGGGTATATTTGAGATAACTTTTTTTTTACTTTATATTTTTCATAAAACAGCAATAAAGAAAAATAGTTTTGTTTGTCTAACAATTTTTTAGTTGTTTTTTAAAAAAATTTGTGGTGAAAAATTTATTTTGAAAATTATAGCTGTTTAAAGTGTAGTGGTTGTGAGAAAACTATTTTTTAAAATTTTTTTAAAAAAAAATATTTATAACACATATAATAATTTTTTCAAAAAAAATTACTTTCTCTATAATAATTTTATAACCAATTTTTCAAGAAATTACAATTGCCCCCAAACAATATCTAATTCTCATTTTAGGTTGATCTAAAAACAGCCCCTAAATGTGTTATGAAAAAAATATTTGAAATGAAATAATAGATCAGATAAGGATGTAAATTGTTTAGATAATTTTTTGAAAAAAAATCTAATTTAATTAATTTGATTTAATTGTAAAAGTATTGATTATATTATCGGTGAATTTTAATTATTGGTTTGATTTTTTATATTTTATAACCAATAAAACTTAAAATTAAATTATACAAATATTTTAAACATTCAATCAATAAAATTCATTGACTATAAATAAATAAATTTCAGAAATACTAACATAGATATTAATACTTATTATACATGTGAAAAATATGATTTTACCACATGCTCCCCAACACTTTTATTTTTTTTTGATATTATTTAAGTTTCAGATAACCAAATTTAGTGTTAAAATTATTTAGCTTTTAGTTTATCTAAAACTTAACAAAACTAACCAAATTAAAACTTGGTTCGATTTAGTAAAATATTTGAAAAATAAATTGACCGTTAAGATTTTTCAAATTATACAACTAACACTAATTTATTTAGTTAATTTGTAAATCGAATCATTCAAATCAATTAAACACAAACCCTAAACTAATAATCATCTTTCATGAAGGGTGATTATTCTAAAAAAAGTACAATTAATTATAAAAATTAGCTATACAGCAATTTTTAAAGGTGAAAATTATAACAAAACCATGGGTTGAAGAGGGCTTAAGCAACCTTAGGGCAGAAATCAATGAAGCAAATAATGAGTAGCTAAATAGTCTTACAACGAACAGTAATATTACAATAAGGATAAACCATCTCATAAAGTAGGACCAACACCTTATAGATGTTCTCAATATAGCATTCATCTATTTTATTTCTTAAGCGTTAAGTGATATCTAATTTCTCATCGTTTTTTTTTTTTTTTTAATTCATATTGAAGAATGATTTACAATATTAATTTATGCGACGTTTTTAAATAATGACAAGCCTTTTCTCTTTTAAGGAGTGTTGCGTGCTAGAGAATTTTATTCCGGTAGATGCGAGATCTTCGTCGTAGCCCAAAAATTATTAAACACAAGCGGATATGAACAGGGTTATCGTGGAAAACCCGTTAAAAGGGCCTTGCCCGTAGAACTTTCATTTATATGTTGTTCAAAGATCTTCTCGTTACGGAGAAGAAGGTATTTCTGAGGGCGGAAACAATATTAGAGTGTAGAAAATACAATATCGGTCAACTCCAAAAGGGAGAAGTTTTCCAAAAGCGGCGAGCGATCTTACGGGGCGATCTCTAAGCGAGCTCATGATCTTGAGCATGCGGTGGTAGTGGTGGTGATAGATCGTCGGCGTCAATTTGGTTCTCGAGTCTCGTCTTCAAATCGATTTGTCCTCATGGTGAGAATGAAGCTCTATTTATAGATTTTTTGGGAGTGGGCCTTGTAAATTGTGGAAAACTCCTCCCATGACGGCGGTCGATCCCGATCGACGGTGTATTTTGATGATCCGGGTGCCTTAATGATGTCGGGTGGGTGATCTTGGATTCGTTGGATTAGTTCGGCACGCTTCGATATATAAATCGATTTTGGTGACTATTTGGCGGATCGGATTCATTTTCATGCTCGATAGCTTAACTCGTCGATTCGAGCTTCGGATCGGCTTGATGTTCTTATGTTCTCATCGAGGCAGTCGGTTTTATAAGTTTCTTTGAAATCGGTGATTAGATCGAAGCATTTGAAAATGCCTTGAGATTGCTTGATGATTAATTTTACGAGATATCGGTTATTTTTGGGTGACATTATCTCGATCCAAAAATATATGTCAATCTTGAAAAAATAAATTCTTGATGAAATTTGAGAGTCCATCCGCATTTTGAGAGAGCAGTCTTATGCTGTATATTTGTGGAATCTGAGTACCAAATCGTGGTATGTGCGATATTTTGAGGTTATGGATCGATCGTGCGAAGGAGTTGAGCGTATGGCGCCGCATAGCGCCAATGAGCTTCAGCGGCGTCGCCAGCGCCACGAAGCTGCATGGCGCTTGGTCCGGCCGTCGCGGAGCGCAGGATCTGAATCGGTCGGCGGGTTCTGTGGCATGAGGCCGTCGAATTCCGAGTATGGCGCATGGCGAAGGTCGATCGGAGGCCGCTGAGTGGCGTCAGTCGAAGCGGTTGAAGCCGCAGGCGAAACTGGTCGAGCTAGGAATGGTCAGCCAGGGTCAGCATCATGGCCGGATTCGACCGTCAGTGGTTTGGATGGCCGGTGAACCATGGAGCGATTCGACCATGGCTGAGACCAGGTCCAGTCGAGCCGATGCGACAGTTTTCAGCATGAAGTATGAGGCTGTGAACTGAGCATGAGCTTGGCCCTGGCGAAGACCTTGAACAGGGCGACAGATTTTATGGTTTGAGCATTTTTGGTTTTCGCTTTTGCCCCTAGAAGGGTCTATAAAACCTCCCAGGTAAGAGGAAAGGCACACTTTTCTCATCTCCTCTTCTCCTCTTAGAGTGCATAGCCTCCCCACAGGTGGGAGTTTGGGCACTCTTTTTGGATCAACCCTCTCTCACCAAGCCGAGTGCATAGCCTTCCCCTGGGAGTTTGGGCACTCTCCTTGGAATAATTTTCATCTCGATCGTCTGAGTTCTTGTTTGTAGATGGGTGAGAATCTTTTGAAAGAGACGTCAGACCACACGGTGGCAGAGAACCTTCTAAAATGGGAGGGCGAAGATTGTGGGAGTCGTCGATCCGGGAGACACATTGATCGTGCTTGGAAAAATATTATTTTCAATGATTTGGTTCTTAAGTGTCAGAAGAAGTGCGATAGAGCCCAATCTCGCCGGGTATTTCACCACTTAGATGAGTTTGGGGGATTGCGGTTTCCCCATCCCGAGATGATAATCCATTTTGTCGACATGCGAGGTTTGCATTTCCAGGTTTTGGCGAGCAATGGCGATCGTGATGGGACTTATAGTCTTTTCGACGTGACGCTCTTGATTACCTGCGGATGTGCAAGTTTACTGCGATGCACATGGTCGTATCACTGCGAGTCGCTACTTGACCTCGGACGAAGGATCCTCCCAAAGTTGGGCAAGCGATTCTTTTTTTGTGAAGAATAGGGTCTTCTAAATGGGGAAAGGCGAGATTTACCCATTCCCTGAGTTGGTGATGAAGATATCTGGACGAAATTCGAATATTGAAGATCTTGATTTGAGATTGATATATCAATAGATTTGCGGGAGGAATCTTTGTTGGCGGGGCTTTCTATTCATCCGGCGGTCTTATGCGATTCGTTGAAAGCCCAACAAAGAGGTTTCAGATCTCCCAAGCGTCCTCGGCTTCTTCCAGGGACGTCTCCGATAGAGAAGAGGAAAAGGAGCGAAGAGGTGATGGTGATATCGAGATACGAAAAGTGGACCCCAGTAGTCGTCCCCAAGGATCTTCATTCACGAGGGCGTGTTGAATCATTCTGCGTAGGTGCTCGACATCTTCGAAGCGGTAACAATCCTTCTTGCGTTCATCATCTTTTATTTCCCATTTCCTTGTGCTTAACGTAATTTTTCTTATTTGATCTTGAAGAAGCAAGAACTTGACTTCAAAATGAACATTGTCTTTGAATGGTGGAATTGAGTTCGTGAAGGTCAAGTTTCTCCATGGTGAATATAAGAAGCGGTATGTGGAGAAAGTAAAATAGATGTCGTGTTGGAGAATCAACTTGATGAGTCGGGGAGTTGGCGACTCAGCGACTTCTCTTTCTTTTGTCGGGAAGTTGAAGCGGACTCGGGATGAATTAGTGGAGGCTAGAAACGAGGTTGGTTGCGCATGAGGATCTCGAAGATCTTTTAGAAGGTTTAGTCTTGAGACAAGAAGCAGAGTTACATTCGTCTTCGAGAAAGAGGCACTTATCTCGGGTAGCGGGAGCGGATCAGTAGTGGAGGACTTGAGAACTTCGGCGACCTTCAAGAGTATCATCTGGATCACGTTGGAGGCGGAGACCACGTGTATGATGTAGAGGTGAAGGCTTTGGAGCGGCGGTGTGTTGATGAAGGCTTCATCGAGGTTTCTTGAAGGGGACACTTGGCGTTTAGTAGGAGGCTGGTGTTGAGGTCCTTTCTCCTAGCTGCTTCCCGACCCTTAGCGGCGATGAGGATGACTCGAGATAGTTCTTCATCATCTCTTGATGAGACCATCAATGTGTAGTTGTAGTTCCTTTATGTTGCAAGCTGTTGATGTTGTATATTATTTACGGTTGATTGTACTTGTATGTTACGAGAAATATTAACAATCCACAAAAAATTGTTTGTGAATATTTCCGGAGTTGTGTGTCAAAGTGTACTTTCGATGATAAAGATTGCGTAGAAGAGATCATGAGAATCCCTTTAGGATAATTCAATCTATTCAAGATCATTACGGCGTTACTTGATGACTTGCGGAATATATTTATAGAGGTTCTCTCGAGAACCTCTCGATCTATCTAGGTTGTGTATGGGGCGTTTTCGATGATGTTAACTTTGTTATGGAGAAAGTTGTAGGCGTCTATAGAGGATTGCCAACTTATCCAAGGTTGTTTATCGAGGCGTTACTCGGCGATGTTAACACTTATAGGAAGATCGGTCAATTCCACAGGGATCGATCTTACCGAATGATACAACAATAGTTGCGTATCTCTTGAGTGGTGTTTTAAATGTAGCATAAGCAAGAAAAAGTCACAATAAGTATGAGAACTTTAACATAGATAGAAACATAAATTCAAACACCTTGATGCCAAGGTTGGACAATAGGTACGACAACGGTATCGATAAATGTTTAATTCGATAAAATTGCAATATAAACATACGATGTTTTTCGCATTCACTAGAATAAAAAAGGCGATACATCAGCGGTAGTAACGGAGGTTTGTAGTATTCAGTGCGTGGGAGAGTCTTCCCTATCCTTAAGCGCGTGGGAGCTTGATTTAGACACCACATCGGCCTTCCCAAAGCGGTGAGTTTGCTGTGGGCCTTTTCTGGCGAGTCAGACTTCGAGGATGAGGTCCCCAGACATATGGCTTTACCCGGTTGAAACCTCGAGCAATCCTTTCTTGATAGGAAGCCATTAGTCGACATGTCGGTCTCTTGCGGGGAGATCGAGATGGAATCAAGCTTATCGTCGTTCGCCGGCATCAAAGTTATGGGTTTAGGGCTGGACGATGTCGGGGAATAAACCTCGATTCACGATTATGCGGCGTTTCTTGGTAGGGTCCTTGATGTAGTCTGCGAAGAATATTGGATAGTTCTTCGGCCCATTGCCCCCCGGCGTGGTTCAGTCGTGTCTTTAGCCCTTTTAGTATTGTCCTATTGGTGACTTGATTACGCCCATTTTACGTGGATGGGATACATTGTGGATTAAGCGGATATCTGACTCTGGCGAGAAAGATGTGAATGTCTTTCTTGTGAGCGTCCATTATGATGATTTTCTTTGGAATCGAAAGCGACAAATAATATTTTTCCGGACAAATTGCTTGGCATTTGTTTGGTGATTTTGGCCCGGTTCGCTTCCACCCACCATTGAAGTAATCGGCTAAGATTATGAATTTTTAGTTGCGGTGGCAATGGGAAAGGGTCCCATTATATCGATCCCCATTGAGCAAAGAGCCACGGATTGTGGTGAGTTCTGAGATGGTGTATGAGTGAGATTGGAATGTAAGCGACACTTGTTACACTTCTTTACAAACTCAATCGTCCTTCTTCATTATAGGCCGGTAAAATCTTGCCTCATGATTTTGAGGAGAGGGCTTTTCCTCCCAAATGTTCACCACAAATTCTGAATGAACCTCGCATTGCATAGTTAGCCTCAGAAGGTGGTACACTTTAAGTAGGGCCTAGAAGGACCTTGTAGAGTTAGATCACCGATTATGGTGAAGTTCGATTGCTCTTGTCGGAGGCGGATAGCATCGGTGGGGTCATTGGCAAGGCCACTTTGAAGAAAGGACATGATCGGGTCAATCCATGAAGATTCTTTTGGGTCCTCCAGATTGTATCACCAGGGCGCGAATCTTGGGAAAGTGGATGTCCTGTATTTTCTCTTGAAAAGATCTCTGTCGTTGTTGTTTAACTTGGAGAGGCGCACTTTCGGCGTGTTACTCACTTAGAATATAGTTATCGATGGGTCTCGATTACGGCAAAGTGACTTTGCCAAAAGGCGATGCTTGAGCGGCTGCGGATGATGGTGTCGAAGTCTCTTTCAACTGTGAGGCCCTGGTGAGTGCATAGATGGCTAGTTACGGACCTCGGTTAATGGCGCAGTCACTACGAGGGCCTCGTGCTGGCGACATTATTGGTGGCGGAACTTTAGTGAAGCAGGTACTAAAGTTATTTTGGGAGATAAGCAAAATTTCGCTCCACCTGAAGTACACGAAGCTCCATCAACATATAATGTCCATTGATTTGTCATGGAGTGATGAATGATCTGTTCGGTGGTGATGGGATGGTACATTCTACAAAGTCGATGAGCACTTGTGACTTTATATCGGGGCGTGGAAGAAAATGGATGTCAAACTCTCCAAGCTCGAGACCACTTCATCAACCTTCCGGATACATCGGGCTTTTGCGAATAGTTCTTAATGGAAGATGAGTGTAGGCGTTGATGGTGTGGGCGAAATACGGTCATAATTTTATGCGAGAATTGCAGAACCTCTTATCTGCTAGTGGATGGCGTCCGATCGAAAGGATTTTCTTGACATAGTAAATGGGTCGTTGCAATGAATTCTCCTCATGTATCAGCATGGAGCTTACGGCATGAGAAGAAACCGACAAGATAGATGTACAGCTTCTCTCCTTGGATAGGCTTTGATAATAGAGGGGGGGAAGCTAAATAGACTCGAAGTTGCTCAAAAGCAGTCTGACATTCATCTGTCCACTGGAATCCATTTCCTCGTGATTTTGAAGAATGGTAGATACTTATCTCTGGCGGGCCAAGAATAAAGTGATAAGGTAATCCTTCAAAATGTTGGACTTCCTTGATCGTTCTTGGAGGTGACATGTCCTTGAGTGCTTTTATCTTCGGGGTTGGCCTATCCGCGTTGAGTGACCATGAAACTAGGAATTTCGGAGGAAACTCAAAATGCACTTGCTTGGGTTGAGCGCATCTTGTAGTGTCGAAGAATGTGCATTGCGGATCAAAAATATCTTTGTGATATTTCCAAGCTCTTCACCATATCATCAACATACACCTCCATATTGCCCTATAAGATCCTTGAAGATCTTATTCATAAAGCGTTGATATGTTGCTCCGGCATTTTTTAGTCGAATGGCATGACGATAGCGTATAGTCCACTTATCTGTTTGGAAGGATGTTGCTTCCTCATCTATTTTATTCATCTAATTTGATTGTAGCGAATAGGCATCCATGAAGCTTCGACATCGATGTCTCGATGTCGCATCAACTAGTTGGATCGTGAGGAAGGGGAAGCTATCTTTTGGGCATGCACGATTAAGGTCAGTATAGTTAATGTACATTCTCCAAGAACTGTTGGCCTTCTTGACTAACACTCGTTAGCAACCGGGTGGGTAGACTTCTCGAATGAACTTGACTTCCGAAGTTTGGTGATTTCTTGTTCTATGACCGTAGTTGAAGCGAAGGTTCTTTTCTTATCACTTGTAGGTTGAGTCAACTTTGAGGGAGGCGTAATGACTTAGGGTCAATGCCGAATATCGATGCTCCGGGCAAAGATATCTTGATTTTTCGTAGAAAATCTTGATTACGATTCGATGAGCGAGCGATCCCACCTTCTCCTTTCGCGATGGATCAACGAGATAGGAAGACAAATTACATCTTCAAGGAGAAGCCCTTTCGAGGCATCCTCATCTCGTAGGTCAAAGTTCTCGATGTTGAGGGTTCTTGGTAAATGCATGGGCTTGCTTGATATAGCGCTTGTCTATCTGTTGATTCCACTTACCATGTGCCTGGAATTTCATCTTGAGGTGAGGCCGCAGATGTAGAGAGAGGTCTCCCAAATATTGCATTGCGCGACTTGACTACAATAAATTGTATCAAGTGGGTTGCGTGGAAAATTCTCCAAGAGTTACGGGAAGGCGATTGTCCCTTCCACTAATCGGTCAATTATCAAATCCATACGATTGGGCCGGTAGTGGGTTGAAGCTTTCTCTTTCTATACCCATCTTGAAAGTGGGTAAAAGAAAAGAACTCCCATTGTCGATAAATATCCTTTTAATATTGAAGCATGGATCACCAGACCCCTGATGAGGGGATCTTGATGTGGGATCGAAGCCTCTAGATCTAAATCATCAAAGGTGATAGAATGGTCAATTGACGAGACTTCTTGACTCGCTCTTGAAGCGGCAATGAATATTTGGCTGATAACACAGCCCTCCGCAATTGTTTCTATCTCTCCGAGCTTGGCGGTTCTCTGGTTGCCCCGGCATTTCTTTGCCGTTGATTTTGTATAAAATGGCCTAGATACCCACGGCGTATTAGTCTTTCAATCTCCTCCTTGATTGGTGGCACTCTTGATGGTGTGCCTTGCGGTGAAAGTGGATTTCTCTTGATTTCCAATTCCGGGCTTTAAAGGTCACCCACTTGGCCTATCCTCTTCTGAATAGGTAGGATGTTGGCATGGCGTGTTGAGGCGTATATTTCCTCTCGATTGAGTCATCGAGGTTCTGAGGAGGTTTTGGGGAGGTTCTTTGCCTCTCTTCTTTTTTTAGATGTTGAACATCACCTTTGGGAACCTTCTTCGCTTTGCTTGGTGATTCAAAGCTTAGATGAAACCGATAGTCGTGAGATTTGTGCCTCTATTAGTGGACCGGTCGACATAGGAATGGAGTCTCGCATTAATGATGAATAGAAGTATCTGGCGGAGTCCTCAGAAAGCCGCCCTCAAAGTTACGGATCTCTCACGGTCGTGAGGAGAACCTCTGGAAGTATTCTTTGAGGACTCTCCATGGTTACTTCGGAGAGATGTGATGAATCACGATGATTCTCTTGTTCACGAGGTTTTACAAAAAAATCGGCGAGCTCTCCAAATGACGGACCCTTAGCGGCGAATAGACAGAAATCTGAGCGTCCTTGAGTCGGGAATACGACCTGAAGCGAGTCATTTACGTGCGAATGCATGATGTTCGAAAGTGATCGATATGCTCGTCTGGATCGGTTTTGCCATCGTAAGGGTCCATCTTTGGGAAGCTTGAATCTCGAATCGGGTATTGCGAGATGATCTCGTGGTGGACGAGTTTTGGAAGAAGCGGCGGGAGAATGGATCATTCATTATTTGGAACTCTTCCACGCACCGGTCGTCGTAGTTCATCGCGTATAAGGTGGCGTGGAGTTTCCGTCTGTGAAACCATTCGTGTGGAGTAGAGCGGCGTATCGAAGTTCGACATCTCGGATGTGGTGTCAAGGGGTTCTACTTGTTGACGATTCCGGGTAATCATTCTCGGGAAGAAAATGGATTATCTTTGAGGCGTCGGAACGTGGCTCTTCAGGCGTGTTGGAAGCGTTTTCTTGGGTCCTCTGAGTCGAAGAATTTCGTTGGGAATCCTCCATCCTTTGAGCAGCGATCTTCCAAAGAGGGGCGGGCCTCACACGAAGTCTATTATGTAGAAGTGTTGGAGACTTGGCGTCCTTGATCACGAGAATGAGGAAGGCGTTGGGCAAACCCGTTTACCAACCATATTGGAGATATAGCAATGGGGGAACTATTTTTCCCACAGGTGGCCAGCTTGCGTCTTGAAGAATTTTATTCCGGTAGATCACGAGATCTTCGTGTAGCAAAAATTATCAACACACTGGCGAGGGGATATGAACAGGTTATCGTGGAAAACCCGTTAAGGAAAAAACCAGGGACTTGCCGTCGTAGAACTTTCACTATGTGTTCAAAGATCTGGTCCTTCGTTAGTTGGAGAAGAAGGTGTTTAGGAAACAATATTGAGTGTAGAAAAATACAATATCGGTCAACTCCCCAAGGAGAAGTTTTCCAAAAGCGGAAGGCGATCTTGTGGAGCGATCTCTAAGAGCGAGCTCGATCTTGAGTGCCTTCTTGGTGGTAGCAGCGGTGATGATAGATCGTCGGGTCGAGGTGGTTCTCGAGCTCTCGGTCTTCAAATCAATTTGGTCCCCTCAGGTGAGAATGAAGCTCTATTTATAAATTTTGGGAGTGGCGCCTTGTGAATTGTGGAAAACTCCAACCACTCCCGGACGGCCGGCGATCCCGATCGACGGTGTATTTTGATGATCCGGTGCCTTAATGATGTGGGGTGATCTTGGATTCGTTGGATTAGTCTTGGCGCTTCGATCGGTCGTATGTCGATTTTGGTGACCATTTGGCGGATCGGGGATCCATTTTCATGCTCGATAGCTTGATCGATCGATTCGATTGAGCTTTCGGACTATGCTATTCTTATGTTCGTCTCATCGAGGCGGATTTGTAAGTTTCTGAAATCGATGATTAGATCGAAGCATTTCTGAAAATGCCTTGAGATTCGTGCTTGATCAGATTAATTTTCTGAGGACGTATCAAGGAGGAATAAGTAAAAAATTTTCTTATAATTGTCAAAGAAATAAATATAAATGTAAATAATTAATTCTAAAATAAAATTTTGAAAAAAAAAAGTAAGGAAGATGTATCAAAATATAAGTGGTATGACACTGAAAATTTTACTAGTTGAAACGCGAATCTTAATGTTAAAAGCAAACTGATCCGAGGTTGAAATTGGTCGAGATCGAGCACTTAAAATATCATTGGAAACTTTGGGATATCAGTTAAATCCATAAATAGCTCTCAAACATGGAGTGTTTATAGTTCGGCGTCAGCGGATCTAACAAAGCTCAATATCTTAAAATTAACTTCATTTGAGCATTCAAATATTTAAAATACATCAAATGATCAAAGGATCATTTTGAGCCGTTCGATGAAGTGGTGGTGCAGTTTTGCATGTATTTACAGATCTCACTTCCAATCTATAAATAACCCTCATTCCTCATATGGGGAGAAAGCAAGAGGAGAGAGCTCTAAAGCGAAGATCCTCCAACCGTCGTACCACCACTCGGCGATCGACAACCACGATAGCCGTCAGCCCGTGATCGATCGTCGTCAATCTCTTCTCCATCATGATGACCTTCATGTCGTCGTTGTTCCCCATTGTTCATCATCTACCCACAATACATTCTGACTTGGTAGCATACAGTTATTGTTCCTTTCTATGCAATTCAATCCCATTATCGGAAAATTTTGTACTCAAATAGATACATAGTGGATGATTTTTTTTTCTTGGGCTAGGCCGTGATTTTTCCTCTTTTGAGGTTTTCACGTTAAAATTCGGAGTTTTCTTCACTCTTTAAATACGTGTGTCTTTGAATTTCATACAAGGCTAAAGTAAACTTTCACTCAACCACTGGTTTTAACATTGCGCCGCGTAGATCGTGGGAAAAGAACCCTTCAATCACAATTTACGTGAACACTCATTATGGCCAATAGAGCACTCGTCAGGGCCTCCTCCAAATCCGGTCACTCTCGAAACCAATCCTTGAACCAAGGACGTCAAGCTTCTGCCTCACTCCCCCATGATAGGCATGACCCTGTCGGTGAAAGCGCGATAGGAATCTCTTTAGAAGATCGTGTCCGCCGAATGGAAGAGTCTCAAAATGAGATGATCCAACTTTTGAGAGGAACACAACGGCCATTACCACGACAAACACACCTCTCCCAAGATCGATTGTTAGCTGCGGGAGATCAAAATGCCGATCTCCTTAATAATGAAGTTCCTCTTCACCATCGTGATCTTCCTTCACTAGTTCTAATCATCCATGCATCAGCGGATTAATCCACCAATTGTTGCGGGTAGCTTGACACATTCTCGTCCTATTGATCCCACTCGTCATGTTATATGTGCAAAATTACGACACTTAATGCAAGATGAATTTCACCTTGAAGATAGAAATCATCTCTCCATGTGTATGAGAGTCATCACCTTTTTAAAGCTATTCTTCAATATCCTATTCCGTAGGTTTCAAGCTTAGAGCATTGATTCTATGATGGGGCAACGACCCATATGAACATATCGACCATTACATATCATGCATATCCAGCGAGCTCGACACAATACTTTGTCTCTTTCCGGTCTTTCTCGAGGGAAAAGCACTTGGTTCTACTCTCCCAAGGAATCTATTCATACCTTTGTCGAACTTGCCAAGATTTTTGTAGAACAGTTCATTGCAAACCGGAGGATCATTAAAGATTCCTCCCATCTCTCCGGCATTCGTCAAAATGAGGGTGAATCACTTAAAGAATACTTCCAGAGATTCTCCTCAGAAGCTCTCCAAATACCTGGGGTAGATCTTGAATTACTAAGAGGAGTTTTCCTTGGGGGGCTCAGATCACGGGCCTTTATACTTGTCCTTAATGAGATCTGATCTATATGCGACTTGGTTCACCGTGTGGAAGCATAGATTTACAATGAGGCTATTAATGCCCATCGAAAATAATTTTGAACAATCCACGGAAAATGTAAGAGCATCCGGGAATACGGATCGATCCCATCGGAAGAAGCAACAAGGCGGTCATGATCTCCCTCCGACCCCCCACATCAGCGGCCGAACCATGGCGAAATACATCTGAACACATCTCATGTTAACATCTTGTTGGCTATTGAGATGAAGAGACCATCAAGTGGTCATCACCAATTGAAAAATCGAGCAATATTGTCACTTCCATCAAGTCATTGACATCATCGCAAATAACTCAAAGAAGAAATTGAGAGGCTCATTCAGTAAGGATATCTACGTCGATTTGTGCAGAATCAATCGACTCAAAGAAACATACCTCTAACTGGGGGGCAACCAGGACAATCATCAAACATTTAAAGAAATTAAAACAATCGCAAGAGGGCCAATACTATCTAATAAAGTTCTCATTACCATCTCTGAAGAGTCGGAGTTAAAGAAGTCTCGTACTAATCATTCCATCACTTTTAATGACTCGGACTTAGAAGGAGTACATATTCTTCATCAAGATCCACTTGTCATCGTGAGGATGTGACCTATCTTATAATGTTAAATTTTGATTGACAATGAGAGTTACATTGATGTCTTATTTTACTCCACATTTCTTAACATGGGCACGGTTGGGGAAAAGTTCCAACCCAGCGACCATTTATGCAGTTTGATAATGCCACGTAGTAGATGGGACAATCACCCTTCATGTTGTCCTTGGTGAATTTCTCGACAAGTGGCTCATTTAATCCAATTCAGTAGTCAGTTGACATATAATGCTATCTTTGGAAGACCCCTCCAATCAATTTTCGGTGCAGTGACTTCAGTATCTCATCTTAAGATGAAATTTTCAACATCGTTGGGTTGGAGTGAATACATGGAAATCAACAAAAATATAATCGTATTTACCTGACAAGCTCAACCCGCCTTGACCTTGACGCGAGAATTTTAATTTTTAAGATAAAGAAGTACCTCAGAGGGTTTTGTCTGTAAAAGACTTGCTCTCCACTTCATTATCAAATGACCAACCGTCAAGCTATGACCAAAGATCCAAAGGAAAAATCTTCCCTAAATCGTGGAACATGGAGGATCTCTGAAAAGTGTTATATGTAATCCTTAGTGCATAAATATTGTAATCTTTAATTTACCCCATTTATCTTTTCCTCTCCACCTCTTATCTTTTGTTAACTCTCTCTAAAAATCGTCCCTTATCTTGTATCACCAACATTCAAAGCAAAGCTTTTCTTCAACTTCATTTAATCTGTCGAGCATAATCAATCTAGCGGACTTGATCGGATCTCTTCCATACAGGTAACACTTTGGCTGATACCTAGGATAGGTCAAAAGGTCCTTGGTGGACATCTCGCGACCTCTTCCATACAGGTTAACGTCATCAAGTAACACTTTGGATGATACATAGGATAGGTCAAAAGGTCCTTGGTGGACATCCCGCGACCTCTTCCATACAGGTTAATGTCATCAAGTAATACTTTGACAAACAACATCGGATTGGTCAAAAATCCTTAGTGGATTCAATTCAACCTAATCCGTATAGGTTAGCGTCGTCGAATAATTTTCCGACCAATTACCCCAGATAGGCAAAAACAAAATAAGAGCGTATCATCTAAAAAAAAAATTCATTGACAGCATTAACATGACAATATAAGAAAAAAATCAAGATTCTGATACACACTAATAACAATACATAGATAAAAAAAAATGCAACCTCAAGTGATGCTACATCATATCAGTTGGTGATATCAACGTCCTCCTCACCACTAGGAGAAGCTCCTTTGGGCTCACTCTCAACTCCTTCATCTCCTGAATCTGACGAAGAGTTTTTAGATACTTGGCTGGGAGATAGATCTTCAATACTAGCTCCGGTCTTGCGATGCACTTAGCAGATTCCTTTTAGGAACCCTCGAATGAAGCCCTCCTCTAAACATTGGTGCTCCAGGCGATTGGTCGGTGAGGGTAGTCGATACCTCTTTGGAAAATCAGACTGGTCGGTATGAACTACGAGGCCTTGATGCCTCAAACTAGGTCGGTCGGCGATCAACCTCTTCGAGGGAAAATCGACCTTGAGCTACGGGTCTTGATCGCTCTCAAACCCGGCGAGGTCGGTTGACACCTCTTTCGAGGAAAATTGGAGCCTTATCGTATGAACTTACAGGTCTTGATAGCCTCCGAGCCGGTCGGTCCGGCGAGTCGATTGACACCTCTTTCAAGAAAGAGAGCCTTGCAGTATGAACTATGGGTCTTGATCACCTCAAACCGGTCGGCAGCGGTCGGTTGACACCTCTTTTGAAAAAATTGGAGTCTTGCAGGTATGAATAGATGCAGCGTCTTGATAGCCTCCGAGCCGGTCCGGCGAGGTCGGTTGACACCTCTTTGAGAAAGCGGAGCACTAGCAGGTATGAACTACAGTCTTGATCACTTCAACCGGTCGGTCTAAGGTCGATTAACACCTTTCTTCGAGGAAAAGCGGAGCACTGTAGGTATGAGCTACTGGGTCTTGATCACTACCGAATGACCTTCACTCATGAAAAGAGAAATCTTCGGTGAAGAAGTGTGCTTTCTCCTTAACCACAGGGGTTTTGAGAACTCTTGTAGGGAGAAAAGATAAAATTGTCAAAAGCAGCTCAAATTGCCAAAAGCGCCCGGCAGATCAAAGCTGGTTTAGACGCGGCATAGCCATATGCCTATGGCATTCGCCATAATACCGGCGTGGCGCTATGCCGCCGACGTGGCCACGACCAGCTGGCGTGGTTCAGCCCTTCAGCGTGATGATGTGGCGAACTTCGTCAGACCCGTGGCGAAGCTGCTTCAGGCTAGCCTGATAGTCCGTCGTCAGCCGGGCGTACCGAGCCGTCGACTGTGACCCACTGCCGTATCGGCCCGACCGTCGCGGTCGGACCCGACGCCGTGACTGCTTACGGCGTAAGCCGCGCATCCGGGAGCGCGCCCGTGCCGCCGTGCACTGTACCCGTGATGCCATGATCTGCAGTAGCGTACGCGAATGGGTCAGTAATCACGAAATCTTGCGTATACACATCAGCCCACACATAATCTTTGCTCATGAAAATCTGTTCTCTCAAAATGTATGGTTAATGGAACTACAAATTTCGTTGAAAAATTTACAATTTTCAAGTATATGTCATATATATTTTTGGATAATTGAGATAATGTCATCCAAAAATAGGGGGACAACTGATATGATACTGAAAATTTTACTAGTTGAAGCACGAATCTTGATGTTAAAATCAAACTGATTCGAAGTTGAAATTGGTCGAGATTGAGCACTTAAAATATCATTGGAAATTTTGGGATATCAGTTAAATCCCTAAATAGCCCTCAAATATGGAGTGTTTATAGTCAAATCGAGCGTCTCGACGAGCCGGATCTAACAAGCTCAATATCTTAAAATTCTGACTTCATTTGAGCATTCAAATATTTAAAATACATCAAATGATCAAAGGGATCATTTTGAGCCGTCCGATGAAGTAGAGTGGTACGGGTTTTACATGTATTTACAGAGACGTCACTTCTCCAATCTATAAATAGCCTCATTCCTCATATGAGGAGAGAAAAAGCATGAGAGAGGAGAGAGCTCTAAAACTTGAAGATCCTCCAAGCACAATGCCACCTGACCGGTCAAAACCGGCCACGCCACTGATCTCGCATCGCCATGCATCCATCATTGTTCTCGGCGTTCACCATATCCTCTTCATCATCCATTCTACCTGCATCATTTACCTAAGCATTGTTCCTTTATCATATATCTGTAATCCCATTATCTGAAAGATTTTGTACTCATAGATACGGTGGATGATTTTTTTCTTGGGCTAGGCAGATTTTTCCCTCGAGGTTTTCCACATTAAAATTGCAGGTTTCTTGTTCTTTAAATACGCATTGTCTTTGGATTTCACAAGGCGTAAACTTTCACTCTGGCCGATTTTAGCATACAATAAGTAATGATAGTTATTTAGTGCAAGGCACCCTAAACCCTTAAGATGCATTTGGAATAACTTTTTAGCTGCTTTATTTTTTTTTAAATAAAAGCTAGAAAGTAAATCAGTTCTGTTTGACTATCAAATTTTTGACTATTTTTCAAAAAAATTTGTGATAAAAAAATTATTTTGAGAATCAGAATTATTAGAGTGTAATGATTATCATAAATTCACTGTTTGAATTTTTTTAAAAAAAAAATTTATAACACACAATAATTTTTTCAAAAAATTATTTTTTTCACATCAACTTTACAACCAACTTTTAAAAAAACTATAATTATCCCCAACAAGCCATAAGAGGTCTTGGATTCAAATCCTTGCACATGCATAATATGTGTAAATTTGTGATTAAATTTGCTCAAATAAATTTGAATCAATCATTCCAACTCAAATTTGATCAATATAAATTTCATAATCTTTGAATTTAATTTGAAATGGATGCGACAAAAAAATTAATTGACTGAATACATATTATATTTATTTTAAAATAAATTCAATGACTGAAAACTCATCCAACAGTGACAAAATCATAACGCTGAATTTTTCCTGAAATTTTAATTGGGTTCTTCACTTCGTGTGGCTTTGAAATTATTGACGTTGAGGGGATTCATCCTTTAAGGGATTTTTCTTTTATTTATCGGATCAGTTCCATTTGATTCTTCGTTTAGATTTTCTGGATTGTAAAATGAAAATGGTCTAATTAAATATAAAATAAAATTTATGAAAATATATTAGAATAATATACTGAATCATACGTCTATTAATACAAAATTTGTTCTCCATAAAAGTAGGCATAAATCATGCAAATATAAGCTCACATGTTCTATCCACATATCACATTATGGATCACATGACTAAGGTCACAACAACGGTAAAAAACCCATCTGGCCAACTCAACTCGAAGATATAGCCTAAGAAGCAATCAACCCACAAACCCCACATTGCATATGGGCTCGGCCCACTCAGCAAAGTTATGCAACTATAACTTCAAATACATGACTTGGACATCGAAGCAAGCATCCAGTAAGCAGGGAGATGTCGCAGCAACTAAAATAATCGTCAGTCTGCGTAGTTTTATGTGGACTGTCACGATACGCATGTCGATATTTTTTCCCCATTTTAGCGATTAACGGGCGATACATACGGGCGGTCTTTGTTAAGGGATGGCGTATTCACGGCGATTCTACTCCCCTCGAGGCCCGTAGCATCGTTGGAATGCGCGGGAGGAATTTAAAAGAAATATATAGATAGATTTAGGATTTAGGGTTAATTTTTTCAGGCAAAATGAGCTCAGAAGAGAAATATAAAATCTTATAACGTTGAGGAAATAGCGACCAATTTAGCTGAGGATGTATTAAATAGAAATTCATCGGTAATGTTTCTCGTGCATTTTTTTCTACGGTTTGTTAGTGATATTTCTGGTTTTGTCGAAGAATATATGTTACATTCCATTAAGTAATTTGGATGCTTTTTTTATTGAATTTTTTACTTTTTAGTGTTATTTTGCGTCTGTACTCTCTGCTCTTTGGAGGTCTGAGCATTAAGGCCTCTTTTCGTTTATTTTTTGTTTCTTTGATTATATTTAGGCATTCCAATGGAAGCATTTGGAAGGCTTTTGGATAGTTTAAGGGTATTTTGCTGCTCTGCTCTTTTGGAGTACAAATTATTTTGTCTTTCTTTTCAGGTTTATTTTTGCCTTGAGATTATGTTTAGAATTCCTGGAAGCAATTTGATGGTCTTGGATGATTCTGGGTATTTTTTGCATCTGTACTCTATATCTCTTTGGAGGGTAAAGCATTAAGGACTTTTCTTGGTTTATTTTGCCTCTTGATTATGTTTAGGGCATTCCAATGGAAGCATTTGAGGCTATTTGGATGGTTTCGGGGTATTTTTTGCGTATGTATTCTCTAGTACAGATCATTTAGGACTTCTTTTGCCGGTTTATTTTGCCTACTTCTTTTGATTATATTTAGGGCATTCTAATAGAAGCATTTGGAGGCTATTTGAATGATTTCAAGGGGGTATTTTGCATTTGTACTCTTTATACCTCTTTGGAGGGTACAGAGCATTTAGGGACCTATTTTGCCAGTTTATTTTGCCTACTTTTGATTATGTTTAGGGCATTCCAATGGAAGCATTTGGAGGCTGTTTAGTTGATTTCTGGTGGATATTTTACATCTGTACTCTCTGTACCTCTTTGGAGGGTATAGAGCATTTAGGGACCTCTTTTGCCAGTTTATTTTGCCTACTTCTTTTGATTATATTTAGGGCATTCCAATGGAAGCATTTGAAGGTTGTTTGGCTGGTTTCTGGTGGATATTTTGCATCTGTACTCTCTGTACCTCTTTGGAGGTCTGAGAGATTTTAATTTTTTTTTTATTTTGCCTACTCTTCTTGATTATGTTTAGCATTCCAATGGAAGCATTTGGAGGTTGTTTGGATGATTTGTGGGTATTTTGTATCACTCTCATACCTCTTTGGAGATACATCATTAAGGACTTCTTTTCTTGGTTTATTTTACTCTTCTTGATTATGTTTAGCATTCTAATGGAAGCATTTGGAGTTTGTTTGGATGGTTTCGAGGTATTTTATCACTCTGTACCTCTTTGGAGGGTACAGATCATTTATGGACTTCTTTTGCCATTTTATTTTGCCTACTTCTTTTGATTATGTTTAGGGCATTCCAATGGAAGAAATTTGATGGCTGCTTGGATGATTTATTTGGGGTATTTTGCATCTGTACTCTCTGTACCTCTTTGGAGGGTATAGAGCATTTAGGGACTTCTTTTTCCAGTTTATTTTGCCTACTTCTTTTGATTATGTTTAAGGCATTCCAATGGAAGCATTTGGAGGCTGTTTGGCTGGTTTCTAGTGGGTATTTTATATCTGTACTCTCTGTACCTCTTTGGAGGGTACAGAAATTTTAGGGAATTCTTTTTTCATTTTATTTTGCCTAATTATTGAGATTATATTTAGGGCATTCCAATGGAAGCAATTTGATGGCTGTTTGGATGGTTTCTAGTGGGTATTTTATATTTGTACTCTCTGTACCTCTTTGGAGGGTACAGAGCATTTAGTGACTTCTTTTTCAAGTTTATTTTGTCTGTTTTTTTGAGATTATGTTTAGGGAATTTCAATGGAAGCAATTTGATGGCTGCTTGGATGATTTTTGGGTGGTTTTTTGCATCTGTATTTTGAAACATATTTTTGTATTTGTTTGGCGAGGTAGATGAGGTCAATGAGTTGTGCGATGACGAAGTCGTGATGTCTAATGACCCAAATTTGGAAAAACTCCTTGCACCTGTTTAGAATGAAGCAGGCGTATGCCATCTTGTGACTATGCATCAAATTGGCTTCGGTGTTGAAAGGACCATACTAGTTATTGGCCAAACTCAAAGAAATTGAAATCAAAAGATTTTCTATGTACAAAAGTTGGTCGGAAGAAGTCTGCTAGTCTAAATGGCTTAATAAAATTCCAGAAAGTTGATACAAAAATTGGTTGTCCAGCCATGATTAGATTCTCTGTTGATTTGGATGGGAATTGGACGATTAAAAAATATACGGAAAGTCATAATCATTCTTTGGCGAACTCGACTACATCTTCTTAGATCACACAGATGCATTAGCGATGAGAAGGCGTCCGTGTTGAAGACAATGACAGGGTATTAGAGCGATGCATTCATTTATCGAGGAAGTTAACAGCGTAGAATATTGGGTTCACAAAAGAGATGCTTTCAATTTTATTGAAAGAGAAAAGATCGAGGATTGCGAATGGTATGATAATTAATATCTGATTGTTTAAGGAAAGGCAAGCATCAGATGGGATGTTTGCATGGGATGTACAAGTTGATGAGTCGAATTGCTTAGTAAGTTTTTTTTGGAGCAATGACATGTCTAGGATAGAATATGATTGTTTTGGGGATGTGATAATTTTTGATACAAGCTATCGACTCAATAAATATAATCTTGTTTGTGCCCCTCTTATTGGAGTGAATCATCACTGGCAAAATGTATTATTTGGAGTAGCCTTTTTTGTCGAAGAACAATTGAGTCATTCATGGCTATTCCAAACATTTCTTCGTTGATGAGTGGAGACATCCTATAACAATATTCATTGATCAAGAGCTATTCGAAACTATCGAAATTGTATTGCCGCATACTTATCATAGGTTGTGCCAATGGCATATTTCAAAGAAAGCTCTTTCCAAGGTTCATTGCTTTAATAGTAATAAGATAGTACAAGAGCTATTTTATAAATGCATGAGTAAGTGTGACTCAGAGGAAGATTTTAAAGAAGCAGTGCCATGCTAGAAAGGCAATTTGCATGATCATGCTTGGTGTCGAGCTTTATAAGATTAGATCCAAGTGGTCCATTGCATTCAGGACTCATTCTGCATGGGCATTTTGTCAGTAATGAGTCCATGAACAATGTATGTCATGGAATATCTAAACCAACAAGTTCTCCGGATTATTTCTTGGGGTTGCAAAGGTTATGGAGACATGGCATCGGAATGAACATGGCGAAGACTTCAAGTGTATCATCGATTGTTCCTGTTGTTAAGATCAGTCCAATTCTAAAATAAGCTATATTTTATACAAGAAAGGTTTACTATGTTTGAAGGAATTTTGCATGGAGTTGGAGGCTATCGATGCTAAGTCGATGACACCATGGAGTATTTGGTGAAACTTAGAGAATAAAATGCATCAAAACATGGACTGCATTTCAATAGGACTACCTAGAAGTAACTTGTACTTGCAAAAAATTTGAAATGATGGGATTACTTTGTGCCTTGTATCGAGTTTTAGTCGGGGAAGATGTTGTGCGCATTGGACAAGTATCTTCTCATGCGATGGTCTACCAGAGCAAAGAGGGATATTTACATTGATAATGCATATAGAAAATTAAGAGGTGTGGCAAGCACAGATGGAAATGCTACTGGCATTATTTTCTGGAACCACATAAGTCGATATGCATATCAAATAAGCGTCGAGAGCAGGATAAGAAGAGGACTATATGCTTGGATCCCTAAAAAAACTATATGATGATGTTGACTCTATAATGGTGGAATTCTCCTCCGGTGACAAGTTAAGAAGAAGAAGTCAACCACAGATAAGGGAAAAGACATCTTAAAGGATCTAGTTAAGCAACGTCCAAAGGGTGTTTCCAACTCAAGGCTTAAGGGATATTGGGAGAGATCCAAGAAAGTCAAGAGTAATTTTGTATTTGCGTATTAGTTTTTAGTATTTTAAATATTGCTATTAATCTTCAAACCCTTCTACTTTTTATTGTTGCAGAAACCAAAGTACAGTCTGATAGTGTTACTGAACGTGTTTCGTCACAAGTTGCATCACATTTCTCTGTTATGCGGAGTATTTTGAGTGCACAAAATATCACCTCGATAAGAAATCATCAACTAATCGATGTTCTACATGCGGGAATTTAACTTCGAGCTCCACAATCAATCGGTCAAGGAAGAACTTAAGGCGGTGATGGATATTATTTCAAAAATTTTGATGCATGACATTATCCAATTTTACGTTCTTATTTATCTGATATTACGTAATGCTTTAGAGTCCCAAAGATGACTATCTTTAACTTGAACACCAAGATGTTTAGGCGTATTTAACTAGGGATTTTTCTCATTTGTTTGTAGCTCTGTAAGCAATAGTGATTGAGTTAATCCCCTACTGAGGACCTTGTAATCATTGGCCTATAGCAATAAATATGTGCAATAAATTATAATCATTGGATTTTGCATCACGTACTCTGCACCTCTTTGGAGGTGCATTTATCTCCCGTCAGTTTATTTTGCACTTTCTTGAGATTATTTTTAGGGCATTCCAATGGAAGCAATTTCATGGGATGATTTATTTGTGTTTTTTTTGCATCTGAACTCTCTGTACCTCTTTGGAGAGTACAGAGCATTTAGGGACTTCTTTTTCCATTTTATTTTGCCTGTTTCTTGAGAAAATGTTCATTAGATTACAATGGAAGCAATCTGGGAGCTGCTTGTATGGTTTGGAGGGAGAGGGGGTGGTATTTTGCATATGTACTCTCTGTACCTCTCTTGAGGGTACAGATCATTTATGATCTTTTTTCAGTTTATTTGTGTTTTATTGCATCTGTACTCTTTGTACCTCTTTGGAGGGTACAGATCATTTATGGACTTCTAGTCCAAAAATTTAGTTGGCAAATTTAATCTCATAATGTGGTGACAAATTTAAAAAACCTCTTAATCTATTGTATTTACAATATTCAGTAATTGAAAATAATTATTTTATAATTAAATGTTAAAAGTTCTCTTTCGAACAAGTTTCATTACAGTTATAACAGAATTAAATTTTTCATATTGCAATGCGACGAAAAAAATACTATTTTTTAAAAATGGATTAACTTATTTTGTTTTTGTTTCATCTAAATAAATAGACAAGTCAGTATGATAAGGTTCAAGTAAATATTTAACTTCATTTCACTCGAGCATGAGCATACTAAGAATACATATGAGTTAATTTTTTTAACTGCTTTATTTTCATAATAAAAAAATAGCTAACAATAATCATGTCATTATTTTAATACATATGAGTTAAAATTAAAAGCTGTTAAAATATCATGATTTTACAATCAAAAATTTACTTACATCAACCACAATAATTTTACAATGAAACTTTTTTTTAAAAAAGATAACCCTAATGGCCAGTAATCCCTAATTTAATTTTATGCATTAATTTTATGCATTATGCTGGATAACATTTATTTTATGCATTCGGCTGCATTAATTTTAAGCATTCTTCTCATAATAAAATAACTATACCATTAAAAATGATTTTAAATGCAGATTTCTCTCAAGAGTATAGCCCCAAAAACCAAATCCTTAAGATAAAAATATGATTGCTGGAGTAAAATATCATCCCAGAGTAAAATATCAGTGAAATCAAACTATATGAAATGAGAGAAAAGAAGTTACAAAAAGTAGAGTAAAATATCATCCCAGATCCATAAACGATCCATTCACTTCAACAAAAACACCTAAGTCATCGAAGCCACCAAACCGATGCATTATACAAAATTCTATATCAAACTAAATACTATTGTTCTCAATTTTGATTTTTAAGTCCCAAACAAAATATAGTATAAGCGAACTCAGCCCTAAATATATTCATCTTCTTTGGCTAATCCTGGTGGTCTACCAGTCCCTTTGGAGGTTTCGCGATTCTTTCCATGTATTTCTGGAACAAACATTCCTTGATCGACACTATTTTCTTGGTACGGTATCCCATTTCAATTGGCCATTTTAAGGATGCTTCGGAAAAGGCCGACATCTTTAACAAGTAATTTGATCATAGCGAGAACATAATCTCAAAGTTGGCGAGAAAAAAAAAATAGTTAAAGAGGAACCAAATTTGAAAGCGTTCTTACAATCTCGGGAAGAATGCTCTTATGGGTTGGTTTGGGTAATGAGTCGTAAAAATTACCGACTTCATATGCCCAACGAGTGTCAGTCTTGATCTATAAGCGGCGTAAGATTAACTTCGACCCTGACAGCTGATGACATGTTGGATAAATATTTTGCTTTCTTTAGCCGTAGCAGCATAACTGAGGAAAAGAAGAGAATGATTATAAATTATAGCTTTTATCTAAACAAACAATTGAATCGTATCTAACATTCATGTGGGGTAACATACCCAATGCAAGCATGAAATGTACAAATAGGGGACATACTGACACGGATGAAGCGAATACTTCGGCGGCAAAAGCGTGAAGGCATCAATGTGTGCATCAGAGATATTGATCGTGAGCAACTCATCGATCGCCTCTGATAATGATATTCCCAAATCTCGTCACTCACGCAAGTGATAAATATTTTAAAGTGAGCTTAATTAAATGAATAGGTTATTTTATGTATGAAGGAGCTGATTGAAGATTGACTTGTCCTCGAATCGGGAGCATGACGTGTCAATAAGATCGAGCATCGGCTTAGGCAAAATAGCTCTGGATGGGAACTCAACAACATGAAGTGCCTCTGATGGCTGTAAGGAAATTACTGAGTGATGAAGATCTAGATTCACTATGAATTAAGGATCGATCTACTGAGTATTTTTCATACCTCCGATTGATGCTCCTCCACCACGATAGCGATTATGTGGTGTCGACCTTATCATCTACGAACCTATAAAACATTTAGTGAAATCTATTTCTATTATCTCAAATTTAAAAGAAAGTAACTTAATACCTCTGCTGGCGGCTTCTCATCTTGAGTGGAGGCCACCACATCACTTATTCTTGCTCGTGACTTCCTGTAAGTGTGTGAAGGGGAACTAATAGCTTTCCTCTTTCTTATCTGTAGAGCTTTCACACCAGCTCAATCTTTGCCGATTCTGGGTTTGAGCATCGTCATGTGTGGTGGAGGCCTCCACAAGAACTTCTCTACGGTCAATTCCACATGGGCTTCCCGTTGGAGTATCCAACTCCAGTGGAAGCTCACGTGGTAGCCTCCCAAGAGCTTCCTCTGTACCCTCCTCGGGGGCTTTCCAAGTGGTAGCCTCCCAGGGGTACCCTCCTGGGGAAACTCACGTGGTAGCCTCCTCGAGTTTCCCACTGTGACCCCAGAACCTCCCCACACTTGGGGTGGTAGGACCTGGCGCAGCAAGAACTTCCTCGATAGCGACATGATCAAGCCCATCCATCCTCTCATTGTTGCATGAAAAGAGCGATCTTTGTATCTTTCAAGTCCACAGAAACACCAGTATCTCTCATGAAAGTCACGTATGGGTAGTAGCGGGAGCTAGATACACTAGACGGAGGAGAATATCGAGGAGAGACATATGGAGACTTAGTGGGGGCTGCACTAATTGGACTTAAAATGGGACTGCTATCGGGCTCGACATGTGTAGATGCTTGGGCAGGGGACACTGACTGAAGGAGCCAGTTCTCCTCTTCTAATATGTCCTCGAATGAAAGGCGGAGACTATGATAAAAAGAAAATGTGAAGACATACAACATAAATAAAGACATTCTTATATGAACTAAGTGATATTATTATATGTCACACAGCCCTCCCAACCAGGTGAAAGCATTATTTGGAAACTATTTTTTGCCCATGCTGACATACGTGGCTTTGCGGATAAATGACGGGCTTATGATGCTTATGCCCATATCTACAATAAATATTTTAAACAAGAAACTTCAACGCATTACACATTCCCGGAGATATAGAACATACCATCGAAGAGTGACAAAGCCACTCATGTAACCTACGCCTCCTCAATCTTTGATGTAATAACATCAAATCAAACCAAAAGTCCCAAATGGCCTCTACCCTTGTATTCAAAGAATCTATCTATGTCATCTACAGGCAATCAATTCGATACCACCTAATTGTGATATATGAAAAAATAGATTTGACAAAAAATGTATAACTGCATAAACCTATGCAACGAGCCATCTCAATTCTCGTTGATTCTAGTCCATGAACTGAATCGGGCTGGGGATTTCGCCATACGACCTTCTCCCTCTGCTTGGCATCCCTATCATCACGAACTTCTGGGGTGAAAGGAATGCACTGCCCACCCAACAAGAAAGCTTGCTTTTCTATGTCCCAAAGAAGATAGATCGAGGTAATGGCAACCAAGTCTTGCTTAATTTGGAGTCTAATGAATTGATGGAGATGAAGCCTCTTTAAAATGTTTCATCAAGAAAGCGTTACAATATTATCAACACGCAGTTCAGATCTCAAGTTATCCTTTTCCACATGGTAAACTTCAAAAGAAAAGTCGAGGAATAATGCAAAATCACTCATCAAAACCAAGCGAACAGCTTCCAAATTGTCCCTTAATGATCTCAGAATCCAAAGAGGTACAGAGTGTACAGATGCAAAATATCCCCCAAAAATTATCCAAACAGCCTCCAAATGTTTCCATTGGAATGCCCTAAACATAATCAAAAGAAGTAAGCAAAATAAACTAGCAAAAGAAGTCCATAAATGATCCGTACTCTCCAAAGAGATACAGAGAGTACAGATGCAAAATACCCCCCAGAAACCATCCAAACAACCTCCAAATGCTTCCATTGGAATGCCCTAAACATAATCAAAAGAAGTAGGCAAAATAAACTAGAAAAAAGACCATAAATGATCTGTACCCTCCAAAGAGGTACAGAGAGTACAGATGCAAAATACCCCCAAACCATCCAAATAGCCTCCAAATGCTTCCATTGGAATGCCTAAACATAATCAAAAGAAGTAGGCAAAATAAACCAAGTAAAAGTCTAAATGATCTCACTCTCAAAGAGGTGAGAGTATAAAAAATACCCCCGAAACCATCCAAACAGCCTCCAAATGCTTCCATTGGAATGCCCTAAACATAATCAAAAGAAAGAAAATAAACCGGCAAAAGAAGTCAATGCTCACCTCCAAAGAGGTACAAAGAGTATATGCAAAAAACACTAAATCATCCAAGCCATCAAATTGCTTCCATTGGAATGCCCTAAACATAATCAAAGAAGTAGGCAAAATAAACCGCAAAAGAATCCTTTAATGATCAGACCTCCAAAGAGAGTAGAGATGTAAAATACCCACCACAAACCATCCAAACACCTCCAAATACAAATGCCCTAAATATAATCAAAAGAAGATGTAAAATAAACTGCAAAAGAAATCCATAAATGATCTCGCCTCCAAAGAGTAAGAGTACATATGCAAAATACCCACCAGAAACCATCCAAACAGCCTCCAAATGCTTCCATTTGAATGCCCTAAATATAATCAAAAGAAGTAGGCAAAATAAACTGGCAAAAGAAGTCCATAAATGATCTGGACCCTCAAAAGAGGTATAGAGTACAAAAATACTCCCTAAAACCATCCAAACACCTCCAAATGCTTCATTGGAATGCCCTAAACATAATAAAATAAGTAGCAAAATAAACCGGCAAAATAAATGATCCGTAATTCTCAAAGAGGTACAAAGAGTACAGATGCAAAATACTTTAAAACCATCCAAACAACCCCAAATGCTTCCATTGCCCAAAACATAATCAAAAGAAGTAAGCAAAATAAATTGAAAAGAAGTCCTTTAATGCTGTACCTCCAAAGAGGTGCAGAGTACGATGCAAAAATACCTAAATCATCCAAGCAAATTGCTTCCATTGGAATTGCCCTAAACATAATCTCAAAGAAAATAAACTGGAAAAAATAAATGATCTGTACCTCCAAAGAGCAGTATAGATAAAATACTCCGAAACCATCCAAACATTTTCAAATTGCTTACATTAGATGTAATGAACATTATCTCTAGAATCGAAAAATAAACGGAAAAGGCATAAATGATACCTTCAGAGGAGAGAGAGTACATATGCAAAATACCCCCCCAACCATCCAAGCAGCTCCCAGATTACTTCCATTATAATATAATGAACATTATCTCAAGAAACAGACAAAATAAAATGGAAAAAGAAGTTCCTAAATGCTCTAATCTCCAAAAATGCAGAGTACAAATGCAAAATCCTTAAACCATCCAAACAACTTTCAAATAATGTAATGAACATTATTTCAATAAACAAGTAAAATAATCAAAAAAATAACATAAATGATGTAATTCTCCAAAGAGGTACAGTACAGATATATAATAAACCATCCAAACTAGCTTTCATGAATGCCCTAAATATAATCTCAAGAAGAAGGCAAGATAAACTAAAAAAGTACCTAAATGATCTGTAATTCTCAAGATGATGCCATAAAAACCCCCAAACCATCCAAACAAATTTCCAAATTACTTTGAATGTAATGAACATAATCTCAAGAAACAGGCTAAAGAAACTCAAAAAAGCCCTAAATGCTATGTACCTCGAGAGTAGAGAGTACAAATACAAAATAACATATAAAAAATAACCAATCTTTCACCGGACAGTGAGAAGAACAGAGTAAATCCTAAATTCATTCAAGTTCGAATGCATGTGTAAATACCTCATGTAGTCACCTACAATACCTCAATTTTTATTTACTATATCATCGAAGGCGACGTGCGATCCGAGAACGAGCCGAGAAAAATCCTTTGTAAAGAAAGCACTAAACGTTTCGGCGAGGAATGTCGAACGACGATCATCTCGTTCTTCTTCTCCGCTTTTGAAACTTACCGGGTCGTGGGAAGTAACGGCTTCATCCCTTTACAGCCGTTATCTTGCTCTATTAACTGCTAAAACGGGGAAAAAAATCCGACAGCGTGATGGATTGGAGTCCGCGAAAAGCTACTCATGGACCCGGACATAATATTTTCTCTAAAAAGGGGGGTTGCTGCGGAGAAAATATTACGTCCGGAGTATTTTCTCCTCTTTTCAAGTGTCATCTATAAAAACTTCACATCTGTGGGATCAACTCAAACATATCTTAATCCATAACTTCAAGAATATGCTCATACTGCTAGTAATTACAGTTTATATATATATATATATATATATATATATATATATATATATATATATATATATATATATATATATATATATATATCTCATTAAAAGCCTAAAAATAGAAGAATCATTTGCTTCATTAGTTCCAATGGTACCGCAAATCGCTATCTGATCACCATTTTCGACTTTTTTGAGTCTGAGGGATTATTGCTGTCGAATCTATCAATGGCATTTAAGGTTAAATCTAACTAAGGGAGAGTGACCAAAGACTCAGTTCTCTAGTGCCGTTCATTCTCTTCTTTCTTTTTCACTTATCCCGTTCCGTTGCTGAAAGATTTAACATGCATGTGTGAAAAATTAAGAACCAATTAATCACAATTGTTCAGATAATAATAGCCAAGATTCATGCTCCTCAATCTTTGAAAATAGTAAGGCTAAATTATGATACATCTAGATTAGATTATTAGTAAGATATTACACTTAAATTTGGGTAGCTTCTAGCCATTATTATTACCCCCAAATCATACAAATAAAAATACATGTTTCCCCTTAGCCTCATATATTTCTACTTGTTCAATCACACATTGACTTTCTCTATTCGTAGTACCAAAAAACAAATTATTATAACTAATACATGGTAGCATGGTGTATGGAGATGCCTAGATTCCTCACTAATTGTTGAAATAGTTATACAAAGATCCTTCTGAGATCCTATATTATTGTCAATTTTCTAACTATTATAGATCGAAGTGCTACACCATTATTAATCATGCCACTTTTGACGGCCGACCACCCCCGTTGGTTAACCAACCGCACCGGGCCGTAGCCGAAGCCACCGATCCTCACCGCTCACCTCCATTTCCTCCATCATCATGACGACCTTCATCGCCGCTGGTCGTTCCCATTTCACCATCATTTGCTACCACTAGCAACTGTTACAACTGAACGACTATACTATAGTTATTGTCTGATTTTGAGATTCCCATTGTTAGCCCTTCTCATATACAATTATGTAATCCCGTATCAGGAAAACTTGTACTCCAAAATAAATATATAGTGGAAGCTTTTCGGGCTAGTCCGTGATTTTTCGCCTTTTTCAAGATTTTTTCAAGTAAAATTTGCAGTTTACTTGTTCACTTTTAAATACGTGTGTGCTGGATTTCACAACAAGGCTAAGACGTAAACTTTCACTCTACCGCAACTGGTTTTCTAGCACGCAACAGTTTGGTGCCGTATGTGGGAAACTAATTCTCATTATTTCATCTTGTATGACGATCAAGTTTTCCAACAAGATCAAAACCACCATCGGGGTCGAGCATTTCAAGCTTTTAAAGAGCACAAGCGAAGAATAAAGATTCATCAAACTTCATTCCTTGATTTTTTAAACTGGGGCAACTCTTAATCTCAAAAGATTATCCAAATCAATATTCGGATATCTAATTGATTATCGCTAGAGAAGGTCGCATACTAATGAAAAAGACCAAGGTTAAGGAGTAACTTTGACCACAACTACAAACGGATGTTTTGATTCGACCTCTTCCATACAGGTTAACGCCATCAAGTAATACTTTGACAAACAACCTCAGATGGGTCAAAAATCCTCAGCGGATTCAATTCGATCTCTTCCATACAGGTTAACATCATCGAGCAAAGACTCTGACAAACAACCTCGGATAGATCAAAACTTCGCATCTACTCCATGCAGGTTAATATCATCGAGCAAAGACTCTGACAAACAACCTAGGATAGGTTAAAAGGTCCTTGGTGGACTTCCCACGACCTCATCCATACAGGTTAAAGTCATTGGGTAACACCCTAACAAATAACCTCGGATAGGTCAAAAATTCTCAGCGGATTCAATTCGACCTCTTCCATATAGGTTAACGTCATCGGGTAACACCCTGACAAACAACCTCGGATAGGTCACAAATCCTCAGCGGATTCAATTCAACCTCTTCCACATAGGTTAACCTCATCGAGCAAAGACTTTGACAAACAACCTAGGATAGGTCAAAAGGTCCTTGGTGGACTTCCCACGGCCTCTTACACACAGGATAACATCATCGGGTAACACTCTGACAAACAATCTCGGATGGGTCAAAATCTTCAGCGGATTTAATTCAACCTCTTCCAGTTGCCATCGTAACACCTCGATAAATAACCTCGATAGTCAAAAATCCTCGGATTTAATTGATCTCTTCCATACGTTAATATCTTCGTAACACTCGACAAACAACCTCGATAGGTTAAAATCTAATCCATCTAATTCGACCTCTTCCATATGTTAATGTCATGATAACACTCGACAAACAACTCGGATAAGTCAAAAATTAGCGGATTCAATTCAACCTCTTCCATACGTTGAACGCCATGTAACACCTGCATAACAACCTGGATAGTCAAAATTATGATTCAATTCAACCTCTTCCACATAGCATCATCGAGCAAAGACTCTAACAAACAACCTAGATAGGTCAAAGGTTCTTGGTGGACTCACGGGCCTCTTCCAGTTAACGCCATCTGATAACACTCGACAAACAACCTGGATGGGTCAAAATCCTCACGGATTCAATTTAACCTCTTCCACAGTGTTAACGCCATCGATAACACTCTGATAAACAACCTCGGATGGGTCAAAATCCTCAGCGGATTCAATTCAACTTCTTCCATACAGGTTAACGCCATCGAGTCACACTCTGACAAATAACCTCAGATAGGTCAAAAATTCTTAGCGGATTCAATTCGACATCTTCCATACAGGTTAACGTCATCGGGTAACACCCTGACAAACAACCTCGGATAGTCAAAATCATGGATTCAATTCAACCTCTTCCACATAGGTTAACGTCATCGAGCAAAGACTATGAAAAACAACCTAGGATAGGTCAAAAGATCCTTGGTGGACTTCCCACGGCCTCTTCCACACAGGTTAATGTCATCGGGTAACACTCTGACAAACAATCTCAGATGAGTCAAAATCCTCAGCGAATTCAATTCAACCTCTTCCACATAGGATAACGTCATCGGGTAACACTCTAACAAACAACCTCGGATGGGTCAAAATTCTCAGTGGATTTAATTCAACCTCTTTCACATAGGTTAGCGTCATCGGGTTAACGTCATCGAGTCACACTTTGACAAACAACCTTGATAAAAATCCTCATTGTGGCTCTCGCACCATCATCTATCGCCGGCCACCGATCGCCGAATTTTGTTTGCCACCACCATCGCCGCCGGTATCCCCACCGATTACCGACGTCGCACCGCCACTACTATCGCTATGCAGCCGCTGACACCTCTGGCCGCTAACCACCGTTCTCGTCATGCTTTGCCGTATCGCCGCTCCACCGAATTATCGCTGACATTTTTTCACCGGTCACTATGCGCCACTGTTGCTGACTATCGCTGGCTACCGCCTGCTATTATCGCCATATTTGGCTCTATTGATTATTCGGTTACCACATTCATTCTGGCTGCTAATTGCACCGATAGACGCGGTTGCTACATTGATATTTGTTGCCTATTGCTGACTAATTCTTGCCGGCCAAACCACTGCCCCTCGGTTATTTACTGCTGATTACTGGTTCTGCCATCGCACCGACTTTTCGCCAGCATTTCGCTGCTACTTATCGTTAGCCACTATCCCGCTGATTCCGGAGCCGCTGCTGAGAATTGATTTCGGCTGGCTGCCACCCCGTGGCGCTAACCACTATAGTCGGCCATCGTTGTATTACCGCTGCCGGTTTATCGCTGGTTACACTGGTATCACTATCATCGCTGGTTATGTTCGCTGATTACGACCAGCATTAATCTGACTACTGCCAGCCGCTGACCACTTGCCGGCTTAACGATTGTTGCCATCGCTGCTGCTGATTATCGCTGCCACCGCTGCCATTGACACCTAGATTTAGCCGATTACCACCATTCGTCGGTATCTGGGCTGATACTGACGCGGTTTTTCATTTAATCTACTATCGCGAGCCGCTACCACTCGTCGGCTGCTAACCACTGCTGCCGGCCACCGCACCACTATCGCTGATAATTTTTACCATTCATTCACATCGTTGCCGGCTTATCCTCGCTGGATACCGACGCTATTAATTGGTTGATTCCGTTGCGCCGCTGACTAATTTGCTGCTAACCATCAGAATGGCCACCGCCACTAATTACTATCGCCGGCTCATCGCTACCAATTATCACGTTTCCGCTTTTCACCACCCGGCTATTATCTCGCTGATACTGACGTGGCTACGCCGACCACGCCACATTGTCGGCCGCTGCTGACCACCTCGGCCCACTATCGCTTTGCCGCTGACCATCATCGTAATCTCCGCTTTCACTACCATCGTTCGCTTATCTCTGACCACTGCACTGCATTCACTGTCGCTAGCTTGCCGCTGCCACCACTCGCCGCTGTAATCCGTAGTAGCCGGCCATTCTGCTTAAGCCACGCCACTACCACTATCGTTACTACCGCCGACCATCGCCGGACCTCCGCCGGCTACCACCTTTATCGCTGGTCTCGACCACCATTGTAGTCACCGCTGCCACCATGCCGCCGGCCACCATCGCCGAGCATTGCTGGCCAACCCTCGTCGATTATTGTCTCCTTGATCGCCTCAACTGGACGGTCCATGAGTAGCTGACGCTTCTTTTCGAGGAAAATCAGACACGACGTATGTACCGCGTCTTGATCGCCCAACCCGGACCAACGCTTCTTTCGAGGAAAATCAGACACGATATGATCAGTAGCCTTGATCGCCTCAACCCGGACGGTCCAACAGTCTGACGCCTCTTCGAGGGAAACATTAACGATGCCGCTATGGCCTTGTTCGCCAAACCCTGGTCTCGACGAAGATTGACTCCTCTTCGAGGGAAAATCAGACACGATACCGCGGCCTGATCGCTTCCAAACGACCTTCTCTCGAAGAGAAGGTGTCTTCTCCTGCCCGTTTTTATAGAATTTATAGTGATAAAAAGGTCAAAAATCACTAAAAATTACCCAAAATCGCTCAAACGGCTGAACGGGCGAAAATGGGGAAAAGACGTTTTGCCGCAGTGGACCCATGGCGCCGCGCCCGACGCCTGCGGTCTGCCCGCTTCCACTCCAACCGCGTTCATCCCGCCACACCCACGCTCCCGCAGATACTCCATGGTTGTCGGACTCCACTCGGACCAGCAATCTCGACTGCTACGCTGCCTCGCACCACATGCGCTGGCACCTTCAGGTCTGTTGTCGCGACCCACCAACTCATGTAGCCGCGGCTTGCGACAACCAGCGCTATCGCTGATCACGAGCCCTGAGCCATGAGTGCGGCGTGCATGAGCACTGCAGCATACCTGGGTCAGAATCTTGAAATCGCACGCGATACCACACACATCTGCGGCCATGCATCTACTTCCGTAGTCATAATCTTGTGCTCCCATGAAGATCTGTTCTCTCAAAATGCGTGGTTGTGGGATCCGAAAATTCTCCACCGACCTCTTTCGGAAAAGAAAAGAAAAAAGTTATTTAAGTATCGATGATAATTTCAGAAGGCAGATGAATAGTAGATAAGACACTACCCAGAGATTTCGTTCTCATTTGGTGAGAACTTTTATATCTCGGTTTCCTATAAAGCAAGCCTATAGTTAATTACCTCCCAATACCGAGAGAGCACTTTCGACAAGTCAATGAATCGGTTAACCAGTATATAATCAGAAATGAGTGGAGTTTAGAACTTATGAAATTTATTATTTTAACTTAAAACTTTTTGGGGACGATGACGTCTGGATCCATGGTTCCTGGATCCCCGTTGCCCCCACCGCTTAGTGAGGAATACCCAACGACCGGGATCCTGTCAACACATACTACGCCGCCCGGGTATCCTCAGACTTGAGTGGAGTTTGTCTGGGACAACTATAAGTCAACCTTTTAACATAGACTTTTCCCAACCAAATACATTCTACATTTCACTCAAAGAACAAATTGGGGAACATATCGTACCGTGACCGTAATTTAGGTGCCATATCGAAAACCACCCTCCGAGGGCTCAGTGAACCGCCATTTATGTGGTACCATATCAAGAAACCACGCGACAGGACACGCCACGCCCCACGAGCTGAATAATTATTTGATTCATTTCTTTTGAGAAAAGTTTTCTTAATTTGTCACCCGAAGACAAACAATTACGGAGGGGTGGATTTATTTTATTTATTTTTTTAGCTTTAATTTAAATAATTAATTTCATTTTATTTATTTATTTATATTTTGTTATTTTCTTTGAATTTTGATTATTTTACGATTAATTTAGATTTGAATATATGATCATTTATTATTGAAATTTTAATTATAATTACCCTTCTTGATCAAAGGGCTAATATCAATTGATAGACCTTGTCTAGTCTGTCCGATTTTCTATAGAGGATTGGGTCTAAATTCATTATCTCAAGAAGTATAATCCTTCAAAACCTTGTCCACTCTAGTAACATGAGGAGTTTAAGACTCTTCACGAGAATTTGAATTTATGAACATTCATATCTTGTATTATATGACCGAATTAACTTCTTAGATATTATTAACTTGAAATTCTTATAATATCAAATTTTTAGGTTTTGTTAATCCGGACTCGGTCCGAAGACCAAACTGGGATATGTAACATATATTCTTTATATTTGACTTAGTAATTACTCCAACATGCATACAGATATATGTTCTTTGGGAATTGTATGGACATTAGAATGTCTAAGTTGGAGTCAATATGTCGAATTTTGATTTTTGAGTTTTGTTAATCCGGACCCGGTCCAAAGACCAAACCGGAAAGTATAGCATATGTTCTTTATTTTATATCTAACTTGCACATGTCCCTACATTTCAACATTATATGTTCTTTTAAAATGAACATTAAATGTCTAAATATAGGTTCAATTTACAAGTTTGGGTTTTAATATAATATTTTTGGACCATTAAGACCAAACCGGATGATGTATATATGAGATAGAGATTGATATTCATCTAAAATATAACATTATTATTTAGGCTCGAACACCCTTACTTATAATGGATTGAAACCTAATACTGAGCCCTTTTGAGTAAAATGTTGTTGACAAGAAGATAAAGAATATTTATTTGAGAGTATGTTATGAAATCAGATAGTCAAATACCCCTTTTTTATGCAATAAATCAAGAAGGATATGATGAAATAAATTATGTTGGAAGCCTATTTGATCAAATATAAATGACCAAACATAGACTTAAGCCTTTTTCATTGGAAATATGATATGCATATTATTTTGGCCAAAAACTCCCCTTTTATGTCACAAATCAGCAAGGGTATATATGCTGAAATAAATTATTTTTTGGAGGCCCATTTGGTCAATCATGAAATAGTGGACCCTAAATAGATATAGGCATTTGTTTTAGGCTAAGAAACCCTTTCTCTATGTGGCAAATCAACAAACATAAAGGGGCTGAAATGAATCATTTTGAAGCTCATATGATCAAATATAAAGTAATAGACCTAAAATGAACTTAGGCACATGATTTGGGCTAAGAACCCTTTCTCAACAAAGAAACATAAAGGAAATAAATCATTTTGAAGCTCATATGATCAAATATAGTAATAAATTAGAATGAACTTAGGCACTTGATTTGGGCTAAGAACCCTTTCTCTATGTGGCAAATCAGCAAACATAAAGGGGCTGAAATAAATCATTTTTTGAAGGCCCATATGATCAAATATAAAGTAAAGGGGCTAAAATGAACTTAGGCACTTGATTTGGGCTAAGAACCCTTTCTCTATATGGCAAATCACCAAACATAAAGGGGCTGAAATAAATCATTTTTTGAAGACCCATATGATCAATCACCCATAACCCATATTTCTCTTGGTAAGATGGAAGAGAAGACAAAGATATGAGTAGATGTTATATGTTATTTAAGAGACAAGTGGATTAATTAAAATCCACCTCCTTCACATGCAAGCTCATGGCAAATGGGGGACAATTACTCATTAAATTTATTAAGAAGATATGACAAAAATAAAAAGAGTTTATTTTCCCTTCAAAGGAAGTGATAAAGATGCACAAGGGCATGCCACATGTACATGCATGTGCATGTGATATGACAAATGGCATAAATTTGGATGAAAACCCCTTTCATGCACCTTATGACAAAGCACCACATGTGTCAATGACATAACAATAAATGATAAGAGGAGAAGGCTAGTGAAGCCTATAAATAAGGGGGGATTCATCTCTCATGAAATATTGCCTTCCTACTTTCCTCTTCTCCCTTATACAATAAGTTTATGTTCTTTCAATCTTACAAGAAGAGTGAATTTGTGTCACTTAACTTGTAAGTTCTTTCTAGCTTTACTTTTTTTTTATTTGATGTCTTTTTTTTTATAGTAGATGTCATATCACACTTGCAAGTTTAATTTCATATGTGTCTCCCCTATGTTTTTCATCATGTCTCATGAATATGTGTAGATCATTGTGAAATAGATAAGTAAATAAAAAAAGGATGACATACTAAGCTCATGTTTAAGCACATATCCCAAGTATATCTCATGGCATGTCATTATGTAGGATAAGCTTTAAACAATACATGTCATAATAATACATAATAAGATAAATTTTACATGATGTAGCAAGTCAACACATAAGCATTCATATTTGACATAAAGAAAATTAATCAATCCATGTCATATTTACCACAAAATAGGATAGCTTGCATGATATGAAAATTAAAGCATAAGCATTCATATATAACATATTTCACCTCCATTTTTTTATTTTTATTTTTTTTTTGAAAATTTTGGCAGCCTCCCGGCATCATCTGGGTCGCCGGGACTAGCCTTTTCACCATGCCAAGAAAGGCGGCATGGTGTGTGAGACACCCTACCAAGATTTATTTGTCCACCACGCCAAGAAAGGCATTAGTTGCATAACACAAAGACAGATTGCCACGTTGGAACAACGTGAGCAAGTACTTATCATAACAGTTTCCCTGCCACATTGGAACAACGTGAACAGATACTTATTACAAGCATATTTTCCCTACCACGTTGGAACAACATGAACAGGTACTTATTACAAGTTTTCCTGCCGTATTGGAATAATGTGAACGGGTACTTATCGCACGCATATTTCCCTACCATATTGGAACAACGGGAATGTACTTATTATAAAGTCTCCGCCGATTGGAACAATGAATGCACTTATCGCAAGCATATTTCCCTGCCATGTTGGAACAACGCGAACGTACTTATTACAAGTTTCCGCCGCGAGCATTGGAACGTATCGCAAGATTTTTCCCGCCACGCCGGGAACAACGTGAACAGTACATTACAAGTTTCCCCACCGCGATTGTAACAATGTGAACGGTATCACAAAAGTATATTTAGAAACTTGCATATGTATATATTTGCATACATACTTAAACAAGACAAGCATTGCGATCAAAATAAGTTTATGAAAGCAATATGTATATTGAACATTTGAAAATATAAAAAATCTGAAATTAATCTTAAAATGAATCTCCCTTTACATTTTGACTTTCATAAGCTAGTCATGCAATGAAGTAAGGTAACCCTTCCTTTCAATTTTAGATTTCAAAGATATAGGTGAAAGAAATATAGGATCTTCCATGTGGTCTGGGATCTATGTCACATAACACTTCAAATCCCTCCCTTACTTTCTGATTTTAGCATGAAATGAAAGAAGCATGACGATGTAACCATACAATGCAAACTTTGCTTTAAATTTGATTTCAATTTGTATATGAAAGAGACATGATATATATATATATATATATATATATATATATATATATATATATATATATATATATATATATATATATATATATATAGTTCCCTTCACAGAAAACCAATTAAAACAAAGTAGAAGCATGAAATTCATAGGAGAACATCAAGCAATGTAATATTGGGCCATACATCCTTTTTCTCTTTTTTTTTTATCACATTTCCATACTATTAAACAACAAACTGATTGATTTCCCCTTAGATAAAGAAAACTTCAGCAAATATCATCTTTACCAAATAGCAAAATGATTGATTTCCTTTAGGTAAAACAAATTTCAAGAGTCAGCAAGAAACTAATAGCTATCCCCTTGATAAATAGTTTTCAGCAAGCACCCCTTTGATAAAGATGATTTCAGTAAACATTATGCCCTTTAAACAACAAATTGATAGCTTTCACCTTTTGTAAACACAATTTCAACAACTTCCCCATTGATAAAGATGATTTCCAGCAAGCAACATACTTACTAACTAATGAAACAATGCAATTTCCACTTGATAAAAGAAATTTCAGCAAGCTTGTAGCCTTTAAGGATAAGAAACATTTGCACCTAAAACACAATATTTGGGCAATTCATCATCCAGGTTATTTTCAGCAAGCTTTACATAAATAAAAAATAAATAAAAAATCCATGAATAAAACGAGATCTAGGCCATACATCATCCCAAATCCCTAAAAGAAACTCTTAGCATAATCTCAAGCATAAGATATAGCATATTTAGCAAAACCCTAACTTCCAAAGAAACTCAAATGCATAAGAATAAGCTTAGGGTTAAAGAGAAACAACCTGGAGGTTTCGAACGCTAAGAGGAAAGGAGGAAGGGGTTTCGGCTAGCTTAAGAAGAGTAGTCGGGAGGATCACGAGAGAGGGAAACCGAGAGCAGGAAAAACAAGAGAGGGAAATATCGTGAGCGCAAGGGAGTGTCGTGGGAGTATGCAGGCTGGGAGCTTCATCGAACCGAAACAAGAGAAATCGCTCGAGAGAGAGAGACCGAGAACAGAAAAAGGATTAAGGAAAGTGAGAGATTAGGCAGTCATTAATCCCTTTAATTATAATTTAATATTATTTTATGTGATATTAATTTATGCAATAAATCCTAGCAATATGGGTGTAAATCCTAGATGTTTCCGTTGTGTCGAATGCAACGGCATCATCGATTTCGCGACCGGAGGTCGTTTTGACAATGTTGACGACGGTCGAAGTGGAATTAGATTTAAATTGTGCGATGTCGCGCTCGAATTAATCGACGTTCATGCATACTTTGCCAAATCGATCACGGAAGGCGTTGTTTGATAGAATTCGACGTTTCGGCGACAACGGTGCAATCAATTTCGCGAACGGAGGTCGTTCGGACGTCGTCGGGGAGTCCCGACTTCGATATACGCGTAATTTCATTAAAAATTGATTTTAATTAGTTGATCGATCATTAATTTATTCGATATTTTCTATTTAATTAATTTTGATGCTTTTGACGCATTATGAAGTTGATTTTTTTTTTAAATTGAATCGAATTTAATTGATTTTGATCACGATTATGGGGCTTTAACCTCTACTTCATTTATTTAATTTCAAGGGGCACATAGTTGTAGGTCAACAGTGGTTAATGGACCCTCAAATTTCATTGAAGAATTTGCTATTTTCAAGTATTTGACATATATATTTTTGGATGATTGAGATAATATCATCCAAAATAAACCGATATGACACTTAAAATACTACTAGTGAAACGAATCTTGATGCTAAAAGCAAGTTGATCCAAGTTGGCGGTGAGATCAAGCACTTAAGATATCATTGGAAACTCTGGGATATCAGTTAAATCCCTTAATAACTCTCAAACATGGAGTGTTTATAGTTAAATCGAGCATCTCGACAAGCCGGATCTAACGAGCCCAAGATCTCATAATTCTGACTTCATTTGAGCATTCAAATACACAAAATATATCATATGATCAAGGGAATCATCATGAGCTATCCAGATGGAGTGGTTGATTTTGCATGCATTCTGAGACATCACTCCAATCTATAAATAGCCTCATTCCTCATATGAGGAGGCCAAGCAAGAGAGGAGAGAGCTCTAAAGCTTGAAAATCCTCCAAGCATAATCGTGTCACCGGATTGACACCCCGTTGGTTTACCAAGCCGTACGCCGCCGTTAGCCGCCACCACTGATCCTCGCCGTCCTCAATCTCCGTCGGTCTCCATCATGACTACCTTCATCGTCAGTGACTGTTCCCTGCTGGTCTCCATCATTTACTACCACTAGCAACTGTTATAACCTTAACGTGACTATATGGCTGTTGTTGTCTGATTTTGGGATTCCCATTGTCAGCCCTTCTCATATACAATTATGTAATCCCATTATCGGAAAAATTTGTACTCCAAAATAAATATATAGTGGAAGCTTTTACTCTAGCGGCGTGGTTTTCCTCTTTTGATTTTTCACGTAAAATTGAGTTTTCTTGTTCACTCTTTAAATACACATTATTGTATCTTTGGATTTCTAACAAGGCTAAAGTAAACTTTCACTCTACCACAACTAGTTTTCTAGCACGCAACAAGAAAATATAACAAACTTGATTTTATTATACTTACCCAATTGTTACAAACTCTGAACACTAGACAAGAAAAGAAAGGAAAGCACACAGAGGAAGAGGAGAAACTAAAGAACTCAGCACATAGACAACAAAGACGAAGCCTCCTTATATAGGAAGAGGCAGACCATAACAGAATAAAACTTTGCCTAATTGTTAAGCAAATGTACAATAATGCAAAAGAAAATGAACAATGATGCAGAATAGCCTTTAAAAAAAGGCTACGACCAAATTCTCTTTTCAGCTGTAAAGGGGAACCCATAATGCCAGATAATGTCGAACAACGAATAAAGTAGCTTTATCTTTTATAAAGCTGCAATATGTCAAGTTAGAGGCTGAGTGCTCTTAATAATGCGTGAAATAATTCGACCCACTAATTTTCACCAATGGATTCCACATTGACATCATCAGAAGATTCGCCGCTATCGCAAATGTAGATCGAATGCTTGAATATTTTTGCAAACCGGGCTTTATACATTTTTCGTAAACGGTCCTTATGCTGGATCTCGTTCTCATGAGAGTATCTGCGTTTGATACTATCAAGAACATCTTCTACTGATAATTCAAAATCTGAATTGGTTTGCGGTATAGTTAATTCCATGTAAGAGTTGATAATAGAATGGATATGTTTGAGCTTATCCTCAACACTTATTTTCCACCATTTAAGTAAAAATTGTCTTTGGAGGACCAGCTAATTAAATGGGTCATTTCCAAGTATGAAGTTCCAAGACCACATCCAAGGGATTTGGAAAACGGTAAAAAAGTAGACAAGATTTTGCCCCTGAATTATTTTTCTTGCATTAATAGCCCTTATTTTTTGTGCGGCTTCCATCCATTCATTGAAGATCTCCTTAATTGGATCACGGTGAATGTTGAGTTCAGCTCCACAGTAATTTCACTAGCGATAAAACTAGGTTGGAGGATTTTTAGTAATAATATATTTGTTCATTATGAACATCCATGAGTGTTTTTTCTTATTGTTGATAAGAAAAAATACTTTCATCATTGCTTGAACATAATATCAATAATTTACACCAATTTTATGTTGTAAATTAGTGGATAAAAAATAGTTTTTTTTAGGATGGAGTTAAACCCCATTCACTCTGATGTATGGTTTTATGTATAACACATTTGCTGTACCAAATTATCTGGTTCGTTTGATCACGAATATGAGAGATCTCAACACATTTTAGTTAAGATTTTTTCATAATTTTCTCTAGAGAGATTGTTTTCATAAGGGAAATAATTATTTCCCAAATAATATTCAAATAATGCCCATGGATTATTAATAAAATAATATGAGAAATTAATTTCAATAATATTCTATTTTATTTCTTTATAGAAATAAACAGGTTCTTGAGCAACGATATTTTTTAGGGATAGAGTTGCTTTGTTTGATTTAGATGGTTCGCCTTTTTCAAACGTGGTTGAAGAAAAACCATAAAGATATGTTCGAATGTCGATCATATCAACTGTTGAGTTGGTTGAATCTTTGCCATTTACCATCTCAGTTAAAGGGGTTCATCCTCAAATGAAGGGTGATCCACCCCTCATCCGTGGATCACCCTTTTTTCTAATAACATCAAAACTTTTTTCTAATATTAATCATTGTCATCTTCATTGTAATCTACTATTGCTCACTTTAGGAAGAAATAATATATATATAAATTACTGTTTCTCCTTCTATAATTAGGGTTATAAAAAAAGCTCGTTGTTCACAAACAGCTCGTATTCGGCTCGTTATGTAGCTCGTGTTCGGCTCGTTCGTTAATTAAACGAGCCGAACATGAACATACATTTCAAGCTCGATATATAAATGAGCCGAACATGAACAATCATTTGTTCGATCGTGTTCGGCTCGATTTAGCTCGAAATAAAAAAATTATATTGATATGGCTCTCAAAATACCACTAGTCAAAGCACAAATCTTGATGTCAAAACCGATATGATTTTGAGTCAATACCGAGTCGAGATCAAGCGCGAAATATCATTGGAATCTTTGGGACATCAATTAAATCCCAAAACAGCTCTCAAATATGGAGTATTTATAGTCAAATCGAAGCGTCTCGACGGATCTAACGAGCCTAAGATCTGTATAGACTTCATTTGGGCATCCAAATGCTCAAAATACATCAAATGATTGAAGGATTCATCACGAGCCGTCCGATCGAGGGGACTACGTGAATTTAGAATACCCTCCTCCCATCTATAAATAGACCTTCATTCCTCACATGAAGGGGAGGCCAAGAAAAGCCAAGTGAAGAGGGCTGAAACAAGTGAAGAAGAGGAGCGCCTCGGCTCGTCAACCACCATACCCGCCGTCACGATCCTTGCCGTCATCCAAGTGAGGAAGAAGAGGAAGAGTCAAGCAAGGAAGAAGAGGAAGAGCAGAAGCAAGGAAGAAGAAGAAGAGTCCAAGGAAGAAAAGGAAGAGTCAGAGCGAGGGAAGAGGAAAAGCCAGTGAGGAGGAGAGAGCTCTGAAGCAGATCCTCCTGAAGATCGCTCGCAAGATTGCACTCTGGCTAGCCATCAACCATCGCCACCATCGTCGTACTAATGTACCATGTATTCCGGAGTTACCCGCATCTCCAACATCGGCCTATTATAAAGCGATCGTTGTTACATTGTTGTCCCTTTCTCAGTGAATTCTAATCCGTTATCGGAAGATTTTGTACTCAAAGGATACATAGTGGAATCTTTTTTGGGCTAGCCGTGGTTTTCCCTCTTTTGAGGTTTTCCACGTTAAAATTGCAGGTGTCTCATGTTCATTCTTTAATAACTTGTGTGTCTGAATTGTCAATGAGCTAAGGCATAAATTTTTACTCTACCGCAACTGGTTTTCCAGCACGCAACATATATTATATTATTATTATTATTATTTATATTTATTACAATTATTTATTACAATTATTAATTACAATTATTATTATTATTATTATTATTATTATTATTATTATTATTATTATTATTATATATACATACAAACACATTTATATATTATAAATACAAGCATAGCATAGTGGTTAAAACTTTTGTTATGCAAAAGATTGACCCAGGTTCGAATCCTCCCTCATATAGGGCTATAAAAAAAAAGTTCATTGTTCGCGAACAACTAGTGTTCGGCTTGTTATGTAACGAACGTGACAGTTCAAACTCGATATATAAAGCGGTAGAACACACAAACAAATTTCAAAAGCAGGCGAACACCAAGAATTATGTTCGCTCAAGCTCGGCTCGTTTACACCCCTATCTATAATTGTCATAATTTTTCATATATATATGCACACACACATTCTATGCTAAAATAAATATAATAATTTCAATTAATCACTCAAGATTATTTGATTGAGATTGTGAGTGACATGAAAGGACGGACAAAGTGACTAGCGGGCAATGGTGGCGGCAGATGGCGGCGGCGTGGGCATAATAACATTTTACACTGACCGGTGTATTTAGAATTCGTCCGATTTGGGTAAATTCTAAATACATAAAAAATGACCAATTTAGGTAAATTTTAAATACACCAAAAATAATTTTTATAATGTATTCTACATATATTACATTACCTTAGAAATTTTATTTTGCATCATGTTAAATACTAAAAAAAAGTTAAAACCTCTATATTTACTTTACTTTATACTTAAAATTTAGACAACCAAACAGTCCCTATATGTAAAAGCTCCTAAGAAGCTTCTCACTCTCGCCCCCCTCCCTCTGACAATAATTATGATGATGAAGAAGTACACTTCTTCCCTAATTTCATCATGAATTGTTCGTATGAGACTCATCTCTTGTCACAATTTTATCTCTTTCCAAGCTCCCTTTGCGATTTCCTCTCATTTGCAAGCTCTCATTGTGATTTCCCATCTTTGATATTATAAATCATCACTTAGCACTCGAGGTTACAACCTTAGGTCACATCACTCGCTCTAGATTAAATTTGTGGATGATTTATATATATATATATATATATATATATATATATATATATATATATATATATATATATATATATATATATATCACATAATTCAGATGTATTTAAGTACTTAATACTTATGATGCATGAAAAGTTATATTCATACTTAAAAAGTATTTTTGATATGATGTTAAATACATTAAATTATTATGAATATAAATATCAACATCTAAGAGTTAGACATGTATATAAGACTAATGTTTTATTTATGTAAATGCTCCTAATTTTTGTAATTTTCTATTTTTAATTTGTCAAATATAGAAAAACAGTCACCTGAATTTCAAATACAATATGTTCAATACATTCATTATCTATAACATATATCTAATTATTGTGGAAATTATTTCATACCAATAGTATTATACAATTGGTCTATTTAGTAGTTAATGAAAATGACTTTTTTTTTTTTCAAGTGGAGCTTTTTTTACTTTATAAACATATTTATATTTTAAATACAACCCATAAACATAATTATCCAAAACGCATGAAGTCTTATAATATGACCTTTTAAACAGTATTATACACGTATAACATAGTTATATAAATCAGTTGGTCTTGTTAACGAATTAATCTATAAATAGATAAGAATTGATTAACAAATAAAACAAAACGTGATAATCATAAGTCATTAAGTATGGATCTTATTTTAATCCTTTTGTTTAATTTTAGATTATTATTATTATTATTATTATTATTTTGGTTATTGCCTTGAAACTCACCGTGCTTTTTTTAATTGAAAATAGTTTTTTATTTAAAAAATAATGTTAATAATTTATTTTCCACCATACTCTGTAAAAATATTATAATCATGCGGCTTATAATTTCTTATTTAGAGTTAATTCCTAATTTCAATAATGTCGGCCCTTGAGTAATTTATTTATTTATATTATTTTACTTTTCTTAAATTATATTGCACATTAATTTTATTTTTATAATTATTTTTTGCAATAAATAATAAATACCCTTGAACTTGAGGGAAAAAAAACAATACTCTACTTAATATTCGTTAGTCAAAGATTGTTAGAAGTCAACCTCTGCTAACAATTTAAATATTGCAACGTAGAAATTTTTGTACTATGATGGAACGTTCAATAAATTTGCTTTTAAATTATGTAAAAAATTTATTATTTAGTGAGGAGGCATTGCAATTATATTTTTATCATCTTTAATTAATGGTAAAATTCTATAAAAAAAAACTATCATAAGTACATTTTGTCTTGAATAACCTTGTTGTTAACCCTGTTAATTATTTATCAACTTGACCAAAATGGATGGCTCTGGTTTTTTAACTGCTTTTTTTGTATTTTATGTCATTGTTTAATTTAGTTGAACTGGCTGTCAATTCTCAACAACAACAATAATAATAATAATAATAAAGCAAAAGTCTCTAGTTTCAAAATAAATTTTTGCTTCTTGGCAAGCTCAGATGTCCGTCTTTAATTTTTCTGCAAATTCTCTTACAAATTTCTTAACCCGCGAATTTTTGCAGGGACGATCAAAGATGGATCACCCCTCATTTGAGGATGAACCCCTCTAACCGAGACGGTCCCTCTTTCCGGGGGGACGAGAGGTCGTGGCAATGATCGTGAAAATGACAAAAAGATTCGACCAACTCAACAGTTGGTATGATCGACCTTCGAACATATCTTTATAGTTCTTCTTCAACCACAGTTGAAAAAAGCAAACCATCTAAATCAAACGAAGCAGCGTCATCCCTAAAAGATGTCGTTTCTTAAGAACCTGTTTATTTCTCTAAAGAAATAAAATAAAATATTATTGAAATTAATCTCTCAGATTATTTTATTAATAATCCGTGGGTATTATTCGAACGCTATTTGAGAAACAATCATTTCCCTTATGAAAGCAATATCTCTAGAAAATATTATGAAAAAATCTTAACACAACTAAAGTATGTTGAGATCTCTAATGTTCATGATTAAACGAACCAGATAATTTTGTATAACAAATGTGTTGTATATAAAATCAGACATCGGAGTGAATGAGGTATAACTCCATTTAAAAAAAAAAACTATTTTTTTATCTATTAATTTACAATATGAAATTGGTATAAATTATTGTTGCTATGTTCAAGCAATAATTAAAATTGTGCGTCTTGAAAACCTCAGCGGGAGTGAAAGTTTACTTAGCCTTGTTGTGAAGTCGACACATTAATTAAAGAGCGAACAAGAGACTCTCAATTTTAACGTGGAAAAACCTCGAAAGAGGGGAAAAACCACGGGGCTAGCCTAAAAGCTTCCACTATGTATCTGTTTGAGTACAAAATCTTCGATCAGGATTACGAGTGCATATGAGAGAGGAATAACAAGCGTGTAACAATGATCGTTGTAATTATTCTTGATGGTGGAGATCGGGGTAACTTACGGGGAATCTGGTACAATTAGTGGCAGTGGCCGTGGCGATGGTTGATGGCGGCGGTGCAATCTTGCTTGGGGTGCGATCTTGCCTGGAGGATCTTCAAGCTCCAGAGCTCTCTCTTCCTCCTCACTTGGGCTCTTCCTCTTCTTCCTCGCTCGGACTTTTCCTTTTCTTCCTTGCTTGGACTCTTCCTCTTCTTCCTTGCTCGGGCTCTTCCTCTTCTTCCTTGTTTGGACTCTTCCTCTTCTTCCTTGCTTGGGCAGTGTGGCGCGGATCGACAGCGGTGGCGGTGGTGGTTGACGACCGTCGAGCGGTGGCTCCTCTTCTTCACTTGTTTCAGCTCCTCTTCACTTGGCTTCGCTTGGCCCCTTCTCATGTGAGGAATGAATGTCTATTTATAGATGGGATGAGAGGCATTCTTGTAAATTCATGTAAAGCCCGTACCACTCCCCTCGATCGGACGGCTCAGGATGATTCCTTCGATCATTTGATGTATTTTGAGCATTTGGATGCTCAAATGAAGTCTTATGAGATCTTAGGCGTTCGATAGAGCTCGTCGAGGCGATTTGACTATAAACACTCCATATTTGAGAACTGTTTTGAGATTTAATTGATGTCCCAAAGATTCCAATGATATTTCAAGTGCTTGATCTCGATCGGTATTGACTCAAAATCATATCGGTTTCGACATCAAGATTTGTGCTTTGACTAGTGGTATTTTGAGAGCCATATCAGTTGCCCCCCTATTTTTGGATGACATTAGCTTAATCATCCAAAAATATATATGTCAAATGCTCGAAAATAACGAGTTCTTCTACAAGCGTGGGCATGAATCATACATTTTGAGAGAATAAATTATCATAAAATACAAAATTATGATTGTAGGAGTAGATGTGTAGTAGCATGAGATTTTGAGTTCGGATCTATTTGGATACTCTTAAGTTTTCGAGCGTTTAGGGGACCAGGCGCCCGTTCTTCTTCTTGTAAAATGCTGCGTCAGCCATATGTTGTAATCCGTAGGTTATTTATGTATCGCGCGCAATTCAGCGTCATGACGTTCGCGTCGTCGTGTCGGTTGGTTTGTGATCGGTTTATTCTTGACAGTCGAATTTTGACGGTCCGGTCATGACAGTCCTCGCTTCGGCCGTCCGGTCGAGTCCGGTCCTTGACGGTCGGTCACGACGGTCATCGTATGCTGACGTTTTGTGCTGACGGTTTCGCCGACACCTCCGGCGAAACGGTAGGAGGAATAAGCGTCTGTCATACAGCGTCAGAACGTCTGAGACATAGCGTCTGCAATTCATTAAGCGACACTCACGGAACAATTTTTTTGATTATGAAGGGGTTTAGGAGAAGTATAGGGGATTTACATATGGCATTTATTTATTTAGAGAAAGCATGTGATAAAATTCCAAGAGAATATTCAAGTCATTAAGGATATGTATATTGGAGCTATTACTTGTTTCCAAACACATAGAGGATTAATAATATATTTTCCTATTTTAGTTGATTACATCAAGGATTAGCTTTAAGTCCTTATCTTTTTTGCTTTAGTTAGGGATGTTCTTACTAGGCATGTAATACATTTGTTAAGAGGTTTGATGGAATAGTATAGATAGAGGAAGGAGTATGATATTTGATTTAGGAAGCATGTGATAAAGTTCTATGAGAAGTTTATTGGGGAGTAGAAAAGAGAGGAGTTAATATTTAGCATATTCAAGTCATCAGGATATGCATACTAGAAATATTATTGTCCAATAATGGGATTACAAAATCTTCCATAATGGGATTCTATTTGAGAAAGGGAAGCAATTGTAATACGATCGGTTTATAATAGTTCGATGTTGGAGATCTTTGGGTAGCTTCGGGGATCTTCAAGCTTTAGAGCTTTCTCTTCCTCCTCACTTCACTTTCCTCTTCTTCCTCGATCGGACTCTTCTCCAACTTCTTCTTGCTTGACTTCCCTCCTTCCTTCTTCCTTCTTCTTATTCTTCTTCTTGGACTCTTCTTCTTCTTCCTTGCTTGGGTTCTTGTTCTTCTCTTCCTCTTCTTATTCCTTCTTCCTTGTTTCTTCCTTCTTCTTCACTTGCTTGACTCTTCTTTTCTTCTTCTTTCTTGCTTCTTCTTCACTTGCTTCCTTCTTCCTTCTTCTTCACCCCACTTCACTTGCTTCCCTTCACTTAGCAGCCCCATGTGAGGTGAGCTATTTATAGATGGGAGGAGGGTATTCTAGTAAACTCATGTAAGGCGTCACTCCCCTCGATCGGACGACTCGAATGACTCGATCATTTGATGTATTTTGAGCATTTGGATGCCCAAATGAAGTCGAATTATGAGATCTTAGCTCATTAGATCATCGTCGACCTTCGATTTGACTATAAACTCCATTTGAGAGCTTTTTTGGGATTTAATTGATGTCGAAGATTCTAATGATATTTTAAGTCTTGATCTCGATTTGTTTATCAAATCATATCGCATCAAGATTTGTGCTTTGGTTGGTGGTATTTTGAGAGTCATATCGATTCTATTTTTGGATGACATTAATCATCCAAAAATATATGTATCAATCTTCAAAATAACAATTGGAAGTTTTAAGCGTTTAGGACCGCGGCGGTGGCCGGCTCAGTAGAGGGAGCGGCCGCTGCATGCTGAGCTGCCATGCCTGTATGGGCCGCCAACGGGCATGGTGTGGCGTCCTGGCCGGCCGATGAGCGGGTGGTCCCTGGCCGGCCGGGTCGCCCATGGCGTTCGCCCATTCCGGTCGTTGGTCATGACCATTCATTCCGTCGGTGGTTGATTCCATTAATCAGTCGGTTCAGTCATGGGTGAAACATCCGGTAGAATAGGCCTGATCTGCCGTCCTTGTCCAATCATGTGTCTGTAGCCAATTCTAGCAGCGGCCCGCCAGCGAGCAGGGCGAAGCGGTTTTGAGCCGTTTTGAACCGTTTTGAGGGTTTTACCCTTGCCCTGTGGCTATAAATACCCCAGGGTAAGAGGAGAACACCTTTCCCCTCTCTTCTTAGTGAGGTCCTTTGGGCAATCGAAGCGATCAAGAAGCGTTGAGAGGCGATTTAGGAAGGATCAAGGCCCGGTGCTCGTCGGTTCGGTTTTGGCCTCAGGGTTAGCGAAGGCGATCAAGGCCAGATATCGTCGTGGTTCCGTTTCCGACCGCGTCGGACCGTCCGGGTTAGAGGCGATCAAGGCCCGGTACGTCGATGATTCCGGTTCCCCACGTCGGGTCCGGTTAGGAGATCGAGCCGGTATCTCGTGGTTCCGGTTTCACCCGCCGTCGACCGTCGAGTTAGAGCGATCAAGGCGCCGGTACGTCGTGGATTCGGTTCGACCCGTCGGGCGTCGGTTAGGAGGATCAAGGCCACGGTATCGTGGATTCCGGTTTCAACGTCGACCGTCGGTTGGAAGGCGATCAAGGCCGGTATACGTCGTGGTTCCGGTTTACGCGTCGTCCGGGTTAGGATCAAGGCCTCACGTCGTGGTTCCGGTTCACGACCTCCCGTCCGAGTTAGAGGCGATTAAGGCCCAATTTACTACTTTTCTTGTAGGAAATGGTATTCTTTCAACCGATGGAAGGTTCGGGTTCGATTGTCAGGCGAAGTATCGATTAAGAACCATTGTCCTCATAACTCGAAGTTTACGTCGTGATTTTACTCAAGCGAAGGGTCAAAAACGCATGCGCGAGGGTGATGGTTGAGAAAACTCATAGTATGGCGCCGGATGATATGCCCTCCAATCACATCGAGATAGTTTAATGGTGTTCCAGAAAATTTTTCTTCCCAATGAGTTGGTGGCTATTGTGGCTAAAAAGTCGAGCGTTCGCCTCGCCCGTACTTTACTATTTAGAGATGACTCTTAGACGTGCGATTCCCTTTGGCTCACGATTGAGATCTTCAAAAAATGTGGTGTGGCTTTGATGCAATTTCGTTTTGCTTTAACGGTCATTATTGGTGACTACCTTCTTGAGGGAGCATGGGGTTACTTTAAACATCGAATACTTGTGCGAATGCGATTCACATGTGATGCTCAAGGGGCGTGTTTCTTATCGGTTATAAAGAATTGGATAGAATTTTTGATCGGTCAAAACTTGGTCTTTTATTCTTTTATGTGAAGAATGAGTGGGGCCTTCACGAGATGGGGAAGATTGAATGATCTTCGGGATCCGTCGTGATATCGGAGATGATATTCTAGCAACTCTTAATATTCGATGTGGGAAGCTTGCAACATGAGTTGCATTACATCGATAATATATAGTTGAAGATAGGATGTTTAAGGTTGGTCTTTCCATCCAGGCGGGAAGGTCTCATGCTCTTCCGTTGAAGAAGAAAGGGTGACGAGTTTTCCTCATACTCATAGGGTTCTCTCGAGAAGCTATCCTAATCACTGGCGGTAGCAATGTTCCATCTTTACAGAAAGAGGAGACTCGTGCTGAAATGGTTGTGTCAGATATCGGTGGAGATGGCGTTCAACACATCGAGTTTATGTTTGACTCATGATGGGTTCGTTACTCTAGGCGCAAATTCGAGGAGGTATTAAATCACATATATCGGGCGTCAACGGCGGATGAATTGTGCGTTATTTTTTCCTTCTCTTCCTTATGTAACATTGTCGATGATGATTTTTTTTTTTTTTTTTGGTAACTCGGTCGTTAGGGTGATGGCTCATTGGGTTCTTAGATGAATGGAATCCTGAATTTGTGAAGATAAAATATCTGCGAGGCGAGTATGAGCGAAGGATGAATGCTAAAGCTAAAGAAGTGGTGACCTTGGAGGGTCAGTTGACTGAGTGTAGAACTGAGCTGGCGAATATGTCGACTTCTCTTTCTCTCCAGTGTCAGGAGGTGGAGCGCGCTCGTGATGAGCTGATTGAGGCGAGAGCAGAGACTCGTCATAAAGAGAAGAGGATCAGGGCACTTGCAGCGGATAAGAAAGCATTACAAGATCATCTTTCTGAAAAGGAGCATAAAATGTCGAAGCGAAGCAAGCGAGATCAAGGCGGTGGAAGACTTCAAGAATTCCACGGCTTATCATTATTGAAGACTTTATCGGGAGGCTCGTAACCATATCTTTGATGTTGAAGTGAAGGACTTGGCGGCAGTGTTTAGGAGGAGCTTCTCTAAAGGGCTTCATCCAGGTTCACGAAAGGAATTTGCGGTATACATGAGCGGCCAAAATTGAGGATATATCTCCCCAAGCATCCAGAAGATCCTTCACACCGAGAAGATGAGGGAGTTGTGAGTGGGCTCCGGGTCTCCTAGTGATGATGAGGATATCGATATTATGTATCGATTGTGGATGTCATTCTCGTCATTGGTTATGTAATGTCATTATCGTGTATCGGGATCTTAATTCTTTCTTATATCATCATATTCTTTGTCGATGATACGGATATACCCTCTTCTTTTTTACCTTCTTTTTTTTTTTTTTTTTTTCACCCTTGATAATTGGTCAAATATTATTTGGCGTTACAAATATGGGTGAGTTGGATTTTGACCATCAGAGGTTGTTTGTCGGTGATACGATGACATTAACATGTGTATTAGGTACAAAGTTTTGACCTTTCTAGGTTATTGGAATATTATTCGTCGTATGGAGGCGTGGGAAGTCCACCAGGACCTTTTGACCTTTCGAGTTGTTTGTCGAGTTTTTGCTCGATGACATTAACCCGTATGGAAGAGGCGAAGTCAGGACCTGACCTTTCCGGGTTGTTAGTCGAGTTTTACCGATGGCGTTAACCCATATGGAAGAGTCGTGGAGTCCACCAGGCGTTTTGACCTATCACGGTTGTTAGTCGAGTTTTTTTCGATGGCGACCTGCGTGTGGAAGAGAAGCCACGGGGCGTTTTGACCTATCCAGGTTGTAGTTTTACTAGCGTTAACCCGTATGGAAGAGGTCGAATCGAATCTGGCGGGTAGTCGGCGTGGCGGTAGCGATGTCGGCGCGGATGAATGGCGACAATGGTGATGGCCGGAAGATTTGCGGCGATGGTCGGCGATGGCCGGCGGTAGTGGCAGCGTGACCGGCTTAAGGGTTGGTGGCCGGGGGTGGTTGGCGGCCAGTGGTCGGCAATGAGGAGATCTTTGACCTATCAAGGTTGTTTGCGAGTGTGACTCGATGGCGTTAACTATGGAAGAGGTCCGATCAAGTCCCTTAGGATTGATCATGTCCCAATTGTAACATGAGTTGTATATTTCTCAAGTGGGAGGAAAAGTAAAGAAAAAGCAAATCTTGTTAGAACAAAGTGAATTCACTAGTTCAATGATATAATCATAAGACACAGTGCAGGCTTTAAGAGAAAATGACAACAACAACCAACAAGCTTTAATCCTAGTAGGTGGTTGAGTTATACAAGATGAAATGTGACGAGATAAAAGTCATAATAATTATGCATAAGATTCGATAATATTTTGAAGATTCTTAGTATTCCAAGTTCGAGGTAGAGTTTTTCCTTCGGGTCCGAGTTTGAGCGTTCTGGCTTGACTAGCTGACCACGGACCATCCAGAGGTGAGAGTTTATTGTGAGGGCCTTACTGCGGCCTGAGACTTCGCAGGACCAAGTCCAAACAGAGATATGGGGCGAGGTTTCACTCTCTTCTTGAAGTGGCGAGCTACCCGTTGGTGATAGGAAGCGGTCAGTAGGGCCATATCGAGTTTTGAGTAGGTCAGGTCTTTGTAGGAGTTTTTCTTCATTACTTCCATGATCAAAAAAGGACTCTTGGACTTGGAACCCGATATCCACGGTATGATAGCTTCATACCAAAACACAAGTTATCTGTCACCGTTGGGGTGCGCGGGCGGTGGCAAAGAACATTGGGAGCTCATCAACCCATTGCCCCACCTTCTCAAGGCGTGTTTTAGTCCTTTGAGTATGGTCTATTGGTAACCGGTTTGCCATTAGTTTGAGGATGTGCTTCTGGCAGTAAAGTGAATGTGAAGATCTTTGCAAAGGACGTAAAGATTTTTCCAGTAAATTGAGTTCCATTGTCAGTGATGATCTTTGCAGGAAGACCGAATCGACATATTATATTTTTCCGGACAAATTGTTTGGTATTTGCCTCGTGATTTTAGCGAGTGGTTCCTCTACCCATTTTGTGAAGTAGTCGCGGCTAGAATGATAAATTTTAGTTGCCCGATCTGTGGAAAAGGTCCCATGATATCAATCCCGAGCAAAAGGGCTTTGAATGGATGAGAGTTCGCATGCGGCATGTGAGGGAGGTTAGAATGCAATTGACAACTTGCATTTCTTTGTGAATTCCAAAGGCGTCTTGTTTCATTGTAGGCCAATAAAACCCTTGCCTCATGATTTTAAGGGCCAATGCTCTTCCTCCAAGGTGTTCCCCACATATTCACAGTGAACCTCTTTTAGCACGTGTAATTACGAAGGTGGAAGGCATTTGAGATATGGACGAGAAAGCTTCGCTTGTATAGTTCACCTCAATAATAGCAAAGTTTGAAGCTTGTCTTGAGGCGAGTTGAAGTTGGATCTTCGGAAGGGTCCCTTCTTGTAGAAAAGATAGGATCGGGTTTATCCGAGCGTTCCTTTTCCTCATCAATAGTTTGAATTATCCATGGCCCTTGAACTAGGAAAATGTATTTCTTCAACATGCTTTCTCTTAAATAGATCTCAGTGGTAGAATAGCAAGCTTAGCAAAGGCCAGAGTATTCTTCTCTCAGTATGTGGATGATTTGATGTGTCTTGAAATGAGTAAGAAGAGATTTTATCAAGTGGAGATATTGCACCAGTTGAGGATTATGAGTATTAAAATCTCCTCCAACTTGGGAGGCGACAAGCTGGGAGTCAGTGTGAATTACTAAGTTTTGGGCTTCGCAGTCGATGGCGAGTCTCAACCTGCGATGAGCCTCATATTCGCCATGTTAGTTCGGGGGCGAGTCCATACTCTACAGGGGTATTTTTGGGGAAACAAGTAGGATTCCTTTGACCGATACTCTAAGCTCCATCAAGCGTAGAGAGTCCATCGAGGAGATGAAAGACACGTGTGATAGCTCTCTTAGAGTTGGGTTGGTGCATTCCACTATAAAGTCTGCAAGTATTTGAGACTTTATGGCGTAGTGAAAATTTATATCAAATTCTCCAGTTCTGAGACCATTTGATCAATCTTCCGGATGCTTGGTTTTAAAGATGGCCCTTAATGGTAAATCATGTAAACGTAGATGGTGTGAGCTTGAAAGTATGGGCAATTTTGTGAGAAAAATGCTTGTGAGCCACTTTATCTGCAAATGGATAACGACTTTCTATCGAGAGAATTTTCGGCGTAATAAATTGGTTGTTGTGCCCCATCTTCTTCGCACTAAAGCGAGCTTATTGCGTGGGAAGAAACCAAGATATAAGTATAACGTTTCTCCTTGAATAGGTTTGGATAGCAGGGGCGGAGATGCTAGATATTCTTTTAGTTGCTCAAAAGCATACTGACATTCATCGGTCCATTGAAAATTATTATTTTAGCTCCCTTCAATATTTTAAAGAATGGCAAGTATTTGTCCCAGGCGGGCTAGGAAGCGGGATAATGCGACAATTCGACCATTCAAAGCGTTGAGCGTCTTTGATATTCTTGGAGGAATCATATCTTGGAGAGCTTTGATTTTTTCGGGTTAGCCTCTATCCACGGTGAGTTACCATAAATCCAGAAATTTTCAGGGCGTAACCCCAAAAGCACACTTGGTTGGGTTAAGTCGTATGTTATAGCGTCGAAGGAGGTCAAAGCATGCTTCTAAGTCCGAAATATGTTGTGACTTTTCTAAGCTTTTCACTAACATGTCATCCACATACACCTCCATTGTGGCTAGTCTTTAAAACCTTATTCATGAGGCGTTGATAGGTAGCACCGGCATTTTTAATCCAAATGGCATGACTTGGTAACAATATAAACCTTTATATGTTTGAAACGCGTAGCCTCTTCATCTATTGGGTTCATCTTTATTTGATTGTACCAGAATAAGCATCAAAAGCGAGCATTTGATGTCGGATGTAGCGTCCACCAATCGATCGATTCGAGGAAGAGGAAAACTATCCTTTGGTGCCTTATTAAGATCGGTATAATCACACATCCTCCATGTTCCATTTGTTTTTTTAACCATGACAACATTGCTAGCCATGTGGGGTAATGCACTTCGTATGAATCCCGAGCTTGTTAACTTCTTGTTCAATAGCGAAGGCGATCGGTGCAAAACTCCGCTTCTTTTGGATGATTGGTTTGAGCGTTGGATTAATTTTGAGGGAGTCGTGATTACATTGGGTCGACATATCTCGGACTCCAAGCAAATATGTCTTGATTCTAGAAATTTATATACTTTTCCTTTGTTCTTAGAGTAAAGATCCCACTTACCTTTGTTCGTAATGGTTGGTCATCGATAATACTATTGAGAGTAAATCTTCTGAGGAAGCTTTTGAGGTACTCTTTCATCTCGAAAGTTAAGATCTTCGATCTTTGAAGGTGATGGAAGGCGGTTGAGCTTAATAGATAACATGATTGGTTTTGGTTGATTTTCCACAAACCAACTCCAGGGGTAGGAAATTTTATCTTAGATGAGGCAGTGATTGTAGAAAATTGATTGGAGGGCCTCCAGATTGCATTATATCACGATCGACTTCACCACCATGAATTGTATTAAATGAGTCACTTGTCGAGGGAATTCTCAGGGTAACGGGAAGAGTGATTGTCCTTACGCGTCTTGGGTGATTATCAAATATAATAATTTGGTTGGAGCTTTTTTAGCTAGGCCCATGTTAAGAAAAGTTGAGTAAAATAAGACATCGAGAACTCCCATTATCGATCAAAATTCTTTTGCGTTATAACAGGATCACCGTCCACTGCGGCGATGACAAGTGGATCTTGATGAGGGATATGGACTCCTTCTAAGTCGAGTCATTGAAAGTGATGGAATGATCAATACGACTTCTTCAACTCATTCTTTGGAGGCGATGCGAGAACTTGATTATGTAGTATCGATCCTCTGCGATTGTTTTGATTTCTCCAATTATTTGATGATTATTTGGTTGTTTTTGTGATGATTGTCTGGTTGAGGTGTGTTTGTTTGAGGTGGTTGATTCTTCACAAAAGCGGCGTAGGTATCCTTGTTGAATGAGTCTCTCGATTTCTTCCTTGAGTTGTATACATGCTTGATGAGTATGTCCGGCTTCGATGAAATGACAATATTGCTCATTTCCACGAATTGGTTTCAATGGATGCGGCCACTTGATATGTTCATTCGAATAGCCATCGGAGGTTAACACGAGAGATGTGTTGGTGTGTATGTCTTTTCGTCGAGGTTCACGTTGTTGATATGGGGTGGAGGAGATCATGACTTTGTAACTTCTTTTGATGGGCTGTCGGTCCACATTTCTGGGGTGTTTTGCGTTTCCCGCATATTGTTCAAATTGTTTGCGATGAGCATTAATAGCTTCATCGGCGGAGATTTGTGCTTACGATGAACTAAATTACGGCATATGGCCGGACCCGTGTCCTTAATGCGAATAGAAAGGCCACGGGCGGAGTCCTCAGAAAACTCCTCTTAATAGTTGGGGTCTACAGGGTATTTGGCGAGCTTCTAAGAGAACCTGGAAGTATTCTTTGAGTGATTCACCCTGGTTACGTGAATCACAGGAAAGATGGGAGGAATCTTTAATGATTCTCCGATTTGCAATGATGGCATTCCAAAGAACGGCGAGTTAGTTAAAGGTATGGATGGATCCCCTTGGAAGAGAATAACCAAGTCGCTTGCCCTTTGAGGGAGTAACAGGAAAGACGACAAAGCGATGTGTCGGGGAGCTCGTTGGATATGCATGATAGTCCTGTAATGGTCGATGTGTTCGTGTGGGTGAAGATGATTTCTATCTTGAAGGTGAAATTCATCTTGTATTAAGCGTCGTACTTCTGCGCGAATGTCATGATGTGCGGGATTAATGAGATGAGCATGTGTGAAAGCTATCAACAACGATCGGTGGATTAGTAGCCGGTTGGTACGCGATGGATGAGTGGAACTAGCAGTGTCAAGGAGATCAGCGTTACGGTCTCCATGCGGAGGAACTCCAGTGTCGGGAGGATTAGCGTTTTGACCTCCTCCGGGCAATGACCGATCTTGGGGAGATATGTTTGTCGTAGTAGCGGCATTGTAGTCTTGCAAAAGGCTGGATCATCTTATTTTACCTCCATTCGACGACCGATCTTCCAAAGAGATTCTGCCCGCCTCAACATGGCGCCCTTGGTTTAGGGATGGGTTTTGAGAATGACGAGTTGGAGCGGAGGTTCCATTATGACGAGTGTGCCTATTGGCCATAACGTGGATGTTCACGAAATTGAGGTTGAAGGTTTTACTTCCCACGACGGCCAAATCATGCGTCGGAAAACCGCCAAGAAAAAATTTATTAGCTTGTTGATTACCCAACAAGACACAGTAATTAAAGAACGAACATGAGACACTCCAAAATTTTTAATGAACAAAAATATTATTACAAAAGATCCTCCAACCTAGTTTTATCGCTGGTGGAATTACTTTGGAGTTGAACTCAACATTCTCTCTGACCCAATCAAGGAGATCTTCAATAATTGGATGGAAGCCACACCAAAAATGTAGGCTATTAATCCAATAAAAATGATTCAGGGAAAAAAATCTTGCCTACTTCTTTACCGATTACAAAATCCCTTGGATCTGGTCTTGGAATACCATACTTGGAAAGGACCTCCTTTAATTAACTAGTCCTCTAAAGATAATTTTTACTTAAATGATGGAATTAACTATTTTGCAAAAGAATACAGATTTTGAATTATCAGTAGAAGATGTTCTTGATAGTATCAAACACAGATACCCTCATGAGAACGAGATCCAAAGATAAAGACCGAAAAATGTATCCCAGCTTTAAAAAATATTCAAGCATCCGATCTACATTTGCGATAGCGATGAATCTTCTGATGATGTTGATGTGGAATCCACTGGTGAAAATTAGTAGGTCCAATTATTTAATGTATTATTAAGAGCACTCAGCCTCTGATTTGACATATTGCTGTTTTATAAAAGATAAAACTACTTTATTCGCTGTTCGATATTATCTGGCATTATGGGTTCCTCTTTACAGTTGTAAAGAGAATTTGACCATAGCCTTTATTAAAAGCTATTCTGCATTATTATTCATTTTCTTTTGCATTATTGTACATTTGCTTAACAATTAAGCAAAATTTTATTCTGTTATGGTCTGCCTCTTCCTATATAAGGAGGCCTCGTCTTTGTTGTCTGTGTGCTGAGTTGTTTAGTTTCTCCCCTTCCTCTATGTGCTTTCCTTCCTTTCCTTGTCTGGTGTTCAGAGTCTGTAACAATTGGGTAAGTATAATAAAATCAAGTTTGTTATATTTTCTATTGTTGATTTTTATTCTTCTCTCAACGTTGGTATCAGAGCCATGATGGGGTGAATCCCTAAGAGGGATGAGATCTCCAGAAAGGACTTTAGCATTTTAATCAAATATTTTATTATGCTGAATTATATCAAAGTCGAGTTAGAGTTGTTCGAACTCTTATAAATCCTTGACCGGATATAATCTCATCATGATAAATCCTGTTGTGATTTATAATTAAAATACTTTCATAAATCATAATCTTTCAGTATGATCCTGACTTCATCGCATATGACAGTAATTCCCTGAGATTATGGGTCGTAAGTCATATTTATGTTGACTTTATTAGGTTTACTGAAGATTATGAACTTATGTTATTACAACTCAGAATTATTTGATTAATTTATTAAAGTTCTCTATCTGTTGAAATCACCCCCATACTCTTCTTTATGGTGTCATCTTCCAACTCGAATTCTATCTTATGATTAGAAATTCAAGAAATGATAGTTTAATAAAAAATGCCGAATTAACGGAGTTTCCCCAAAATGAAGAAGATCAAAATAAATGATCTTTACCCAAAATTGATAGATCTCCGATTTATCGAATTGGTACCTTTGATTTTAAAGAAAAAACCTCTGTTAAAATGATAGAACAATCGATCACTATAGATCAAATAGATAAAACTATTTATCTATTAACATAATAAAACTTGTATAGGTATATGCAAGACTATAAATATATTCATATCGGGATGATTCAAATAGCATTCAAACCTTTAACCTTAAAAGGATTACATGCTTCCATCCTTGCCTGTTTAAGAGATGATAGATGTCTTAATTGCGCTAAATCTCTCATAGGCATTATCGAAACTAGTCTGTGCTATGGACCGGTTTATTTTAGTGCTTTTTCAAATATAAGTTTATCTTAACTGATATAAATCTTTTTGAAGCAATCAAGTTGCAAATACAACTTCATGGATGTGATTCTCTTCCTGGATTTGAAACTACTGCTTTAATTTTCAGATTACATTTTAGAATTCTTAATACTTTAAATCCAAATATCAAAAAGGTTGTTCAACTTCTTCAACAAATAACTTTAATTGAAGCAAATCTATTAGCTATTCAACCTTAATGTCAATCCCAATCTATTAGTTGTTTTATTATGCTGAATTATATCAAAGTCAAGTTAGAGTTATTTGAACTCTTATAAATCCTTGACTGGATATAATCTCATCATGATAAATCCTATTGTGATTTATAATTAAAATACTTTCATAATCTTTCAGTATGATCCTGACTTTATCGCATATGGCAGTAATTCCCTAAGATTATGGGTCGTAAGTCATCTTTATGTTGACTTTATTGGGTTTACTGAAGATTATGAACTTATGTTATTATAACTCAGAATTGTTTGATTAATTTATTAAAGTTCTCTATCTGTTGAAATCACCCTCATACTCTTCTTTATGGTGTCATCTTTCAACTCGAATTCTAATCTTATGATTAGAAATTCAAGAAATGATAGTTTAATAAAAAATGCCGAATTAACGGAGTTTCCCCAAAATGAAGAAGATCAAAATAAATGATCTTTACCCAAAATCGATAGATCTCTGATTTATCGAATTGGTACCTTTGATTTTAAAGAAAAAACCTCCGTTAAAATGATAGAACAATCGATCACTATAGATTAAATAGATAAAACTATTTATCTATTAACACAAGAAGACTTGCATAGGTATATGCAAGACTATAAATATATTCATATCGAGATGATTCAATTAGCATTCAAACCTTTAACCTTAAAAGGATTACATGCTTCCATCCTTGCCTGTTTAAGAGATGATAGACGCCTTAATTGGGCTAAATCTCTCATGGACATTATCGAAACTAGTCTGTGCTATGGACCAATTTACTTTAGTGCTTTTTCAAATCTAAGTTTATCTTAACTGATATACATCTTTTTGAAGCCATCAAGTTACAAATACAACTTCATGGATATGATTTTCTTCCTGAATTTGAAACTATTGTTTTAATTTTCAGATTATATTTTAGAATTCTTAATACTTTAAATCCAAATATCAAAAAAGTTGTTCAACCTCATGAGCGAATAACTTTAATTGAAACAAATCTATTAGCTGTTCAACCTTAATGGCAATCCCACCGCTGGACATTAGCTCTGATGAGATAATTTTGCAAAACCGAGCTCCCTAGCAAAAATAGGTTGGTCCTTGTGAAGCAAATATAATTTTCAGTCGATCCTAACCGTTGGATTTATGCATCTCCCTTCCCCGAAGGTGTGAGATCAATTTAGAGACAATCCGAGCTCTGGTGAGCTCGAATCGAACAAGGAAAGACGGATGACACTTTTCACCGCTCATAACAGATGAATCACGGACGCCTGCTTCTGCGATCGAATGAACGGTCTAATCGCGTTAGATCTCGATTTCTCTAAACTGCAGATTGATTCGTGGTTGTCCGATCTTAGATCAAACGGTCCATGGGAAAGCGCGTACGCCGCCATCCGAGTCAGCATGGCGATGTGACAACTTAGCAAATCCGCCGCCACGCGGAAAGCGTCGTAAGCGCCACGTACAGTGATTAGGCTTTAATCAGGGTTAATTAATCCATTTTTAAGCCTGAAACTTTTAAAATTCATAATTAATTATAGAAAAATCCAAAAAATACAAACTATGGCTCATTTTAAAGGTATTTCATAATAAAATCTAGAAAATTATTATTAATTAATTTTGAATAATAATTTTGGCTTAATTAAAGTTCAATTGAAAATTTAATTAGCTTAATTACTCAATTAATCACCTAATTAAACTCAAATTCTTTGTGGATGTTTAGGGGATGACCGCTGCCTCCACTATTTTTCTATTGATTGCTTAATTAGAAAAATTAATTGATTATGTCTTAATCACTCTCTTAATTTAATAGTGATAATTAGTGAATGAACAATAACTTAATTAATTATTTAAGCCTAATAACCTTTGTTGGACAATAAGAGAGCTTAGGGAATGTGATTGAGATATTTTTCCTAATTCATTTCCTAAGTTTTCTTTATTTTTTGGAATCAAATTAATTAATGATTAATGAAATAATTAATTGCTTAATTAATTAATTAATTAATCTTCAAGATAAAATCAGAACTTAAGTGATTAACTATAAGACTTAGAGATTAAAGATCTCTTTCTTAAGTTAATTTCATTTCATTAATTAAACATGCTTAATGCTTAACCAATGGATTAATGAGCTTAATTAACTCAATCTAAAATCCAATTCACATCTAATTACTTTTAATCAATTTTAGGTAGCCCTTTAGATGTTTAATAGTTTAAAGGAATTTAATGAAATTATGATTAGCTTATATTTGTAAGAAAATCATAAAAGTAATTAATTAAATCCCTTAAGCCTAATTAACTATTAATCATGAGCCAATTGCATTAGACCTCTTTCATTTCTTAGGAGCATTACTAATTTATTTTTCATGTGATTGCATATCATATTAACTCATTATTAATTAGTTAATTAACTTAAGGTGACATAGATAAAGGTTAATTGATTGACTTAATTCATATCCTAACTTAATTAAATCATAAAATCAACCTAATTCCCTTTCATTAAACTAAATTAACTCACACATGGGGAATGAGATTAGGATTAACAAACCTTTCTCACATTTCTTAAATCATATCAAACATGAAAATGAAATGACATTGAAGAACTTTGGTTTGTTTTAAATAATCTTATTTAATTGATTATTCTTGGGAGTTAATTAATTTGAATGAGATTATATACTCACGCTCTTTTATTTCTTTTCAATTATGCTAAATGTTATATGTTATATGATTCATGCATCCATCTCTTTCAAATTAATCAAATAAAAAATTATTTCCTTTATGTTAATTTGCATGTGTTGGTTTAATTAAAAATATGTATAGCTAATATAATTATTAAATCTCAAATATATTTTCAAAATTTTATTAATGAATGAATATACATATATATTGTAACTTTAGTTATATATACATAGGAAATGCAAGTGAATATAAATTTAGTGTATGAAATAAAATCTCTTCCTTACATTCATGTGTTGGTTTGTATAAGTAAGAATGTTAGCAGGTATATTAGTCTGGACATCCTAAGGATGCACGGCTTTAAGTAATCCTAAAGAGATTCCTACCTCGTTCCCTTGGTGCAAAATAATGGCGACGTACCTATTTGATTTCATTCTTATGCATTTGGACATCAGAATTTAGATAGAGCTTTCATTCATTTACATAAAATAAATCAATCAAATCAAAATATAATTTTTTTGCATGGCTTTCTATTATTGTAGTTGTTTATACATCCATATGTATCTAAGGATAGCAGGTATATTAATCTGAACATCCTAAGGACGCAAGATTCTAAGTGGCCCTAAGGAAGTTCCTACCTCGTTCCCTTGGTGCAGAACAATGGCGACGTACTTGCTTAAAACTTTTATACATGTGAATATGTACTCGGCTAAAAAAAATCCCCTTTTTTCTATTAAAAAGACATGTATTCATGTTTTGTTTAATTGGTTGAGTCGATTAATCATGTGATTTAAGGTTCTTTCCTTATACTTTTGCATAAGAATTTAGATAAAGCTTTAAATTAATATGATAAAATTATTCAATCAAATGAAACATTAATCCCAAATAAATTTACTAACATTCATCATTTAAGTGTGCTAAAATATAACTTGTATGTATAGCTATGCTTAGAATTTAATCATGTGCATGATATACATGATGAAAATAAATGAACAATCATGTGTTATATGATAGTAATTCATTCAAACTAATCTTACGATGTCTGTCTTATTGAATGAGTTTATTTAAAGTAATCCAAACATTAAGACTAATTAAAACATATAATAAGTCATTCACTAAAGGGAATTGATTAACTAATTTGCTTTAGATGCGACTTTAGGAAGGGATAAAAGAGAGTGATCATTTCTTTCTTTCTTTTTCACAACACTTAACTGTTGAGAGTAGGTCAAATGAAAAAAAAAATATTAAGTAAAAATTGCAAAATTAGTTAAACCATTTAAAGTGAAACCACACTTTATGATTAAATGTCCTTCATATTTAGAAAATCTTAACTCTAAAACCTATTTAGGACCTACCACAGAAGCCTTAACACACACATTAGATTAAATCACTACTTCTAACTTTATGTTAGGGCAGTGTATGTTTGATGTATGTTTGATGTATGTTTGATGTATGCTTATTTTGTGATGAACTATTATAGATTGGATGTTAGGGTGTATGTTTAGTAGACTGGATATTAGACCGTGATTAGCCTAATCATATTTTATGCAGAAGACTATGCTTAAAGAGCACTTAAAATAAATATAAATACACTATTTTATAAGTTGTTTAACCCCTAAGCATAATCTACATTAGGACATGTGGACTTGGATATCCATGTGCAAGATGTTAAGTCCAAATTATTCATATAACTGCTTGAGTTGTATGATGTGTTTAGTTAACACTTGTTTTGCAGGTATAGTTATATTTATTTTTCCATTCTTTTAAATGTAATTGTGCATTAGGAATTTGGTTAAGTGTTATAAGAGTTAAGAATGAACATTGGCCAGAAGGTTTAATCCTAAGGTGCCATGTGATGCCTAGAAGCCTACCAAATCAAATGGAGCAAATCAAATGAAGAAATAGAGGGAGCATGAAGACTTGAAGATCCCCTATAACACTTATCATTCATAATTTGTAATTATTCTTTTACATTATCGGGTTGTATAAGGGTAGAACTCGGCTACCTACATTTTTCTTTTCGAGTGGTACGACAGTACCCGACCGCACTAGTCTGTTATTCTTTCACGTTGAGGTTATAAATTGTTTGATGATTTGTTTACACTACGAAATAGAAATGATATGTATTTTTTTAGTTTCTTCATATACGATGATTTAGTATGTGGTCTGGATCCGTTTAGGCTCTCAGGAAAAAAAAAAAATTTTACCACAACTACAACTCATAATTAAGTTTTTAAAATAATTCACAACCTCACATAAAGCCTAGGACATAATCAAGATAATAAAATATTTAACAACCTCTTAGCTGAATGTTGTATGCTTAACACCATGCATATCATCTTGTTCCTCTCTTGAAAATGAAGGGTCTCCATCCATTGCACATCAAGGGAATGCTTGATTAGTGAGGGCATCCCTTAGGAGTGGAGAACACCTTCTTCTATCGTATTTAACCCATAATCAACTTCATCATGTATTTAATCATATAAAATCTTATAGCCTGTGCCAAAATAAAGAGTAAAAAATCAAATAAATTTTGATAAGATTTGCATTAGACTAAGTCATTATTCATACTACTCATACTCTAGTCTCTGTGAGTTTTAAGGACTCTAGCTTTTCTAAATAAAACAACCCATATCTTAAAAATATATGACCACATGATTTAAAACATGGAAGAGTTAGTAGTTTACTACGCATTATAAAACAATGGACCTCTCTTGTGAAGGTAAATAATATACTCATCTTCACTTAAATTTAGGTCATGTTTTGGCCCTCGCTAAAACTCCCTAGATTTAGGATCCAAGATTGTTGTTTCCCTTTGGAGCTACAAGCATAAATCTTCACCTCTTAGGAATTTTCACAATCTTGTATTGTGGAATTATAAGTCCTAAATTTTTAATAAAATTTCAAGTAAATATATAATTCTCCTCAATTTCAAACATATAAAGCTAACCATAGGATAGTGGGATACTCACCAGCTTCCTAAGATCATGAGCATCTCATACTCATCTCCTTTTGGCTTCGATAATAAATATCTCCTTTCGATCTATCCCGTTTGATCTTTCAAACATAATCAATTTATTGATAGTCCTCTCTTTGAATTCTTTGGAGACAATAATTGCCTACTTTAATCGAGAGTACTCTTAAGGAACTCACCTTCTTTAGGATGTAATTAACTATGGGGCTTACCCCCATAAGGAACTTTAGAACTCGATTTAAATAAGCCATACTTTATTCATACATGTAATGTAGGAGAAAAATCTCTGGTACATTCGAAGACCCATCATGCCTTAGGAGTCCTTATTTAGTGATTGGTCCATCAGGGTAGTGATTTCTATCTTTTGAGATAGTACACTGATGTCGACTCGATCACCTCAATAAGTATACCTCAAATCTACATGATGTCCCCATATACACACACATCATATACATACATAACCAAAAATAAACACCACAAGAAGCTTACAATAGCCTCAATGACTCATTATTGAGTGCAACAAGTTCTCTAGTGAATAATAGACTTTCTCACAATTCATTATAATCTAGTTGAGAGAAGTCCAAGAATTCATTAGAAGTATGTGATAAATTTGAAGGCTTATTAATAAGCATATGAAATAAATATGAATCTCTCAAGCTCAATTACTAAAGAAGCAAATATGAACCGCGATATGTTATTCCAAATTACAATATAAGTTTAAAACATCTTTTACGACACTAGATCTACAATTCTTCGTATAAGCAGACAGAAGACGATGCTAAATTAAATTCTCCATGAATTATAGCTTCTTTCAATTCAAAAATTAAGAAATTTCATTCTAATTATGATTTTCAAAATCAATGAATTCATTAATTGGGTGAAATTATCTAAACTAAAAATACCCGCATGTGCTCAGACATGGAAATTTAAAGTATAAATTTTAATGTCTGAAAAGACTATGTAGGCTAAGTTGGAATTAAATGAAAATATAAAATTCATTTCATGATTTAGAAATAAAATTATCTGAATTATTAAAAATACCCGCATGAGTCCCGACACTATGCTGAATGCTTAAATTTAGTGTCTGAGGATGTTGCACGAGTTGATTCCCGGTTGGATCTTAGGACCGGGTTCGAGTTAACAAAGCCTAAAAATTCGATAATAATATTATAAGAATCTTAACTTATTAAAATATCGCGTTAATCATACGTAGATCGATCCTCTATTATTAAATTAATGGAGTCGACAGGATTTGAAACAATACATCCTCCACGATGATGGTTGTGTTGCATAGAGATTTCAACCGGAGGGGATACTACTATTAACATATGTTTATATGTTTAAAATTTTAAATCAAGTTAATATAAATTAAGTATCAATTCAAATGCAAAATCTAACATATTATTAAGTATTAAATGTTTAAATAAAATTCAATCTTTAAAGACTTAAAATAAAACTAAAATTCAATTCACCTCTCGCAATTATTTATCGTAGGTGGCAAATTAAAAAAACTCTAGCTCACAAAAGAGCCAATGTCAAATCAAATGTATTATATATTCACTCTCAATCAATCTCATGCCAGTAGGCTCCACCTATGATGTAGTCACAACGAGAATCCTTTGATCGCGTAGTTGCCGCCAAATGACACAATTATATTACTTGGCCAATGATCAGAATGTATGTCCCAATTCACTTTTGAAATCAGGATATATTTGATAGCCATTTTGTCAGCTAAGATACACTTAAGATTATCTCCTTGAACAAACATCACCTCAGATCTACAAGGATCACTAACTTGACCAGATGGATCCTTCCAATGACTATCTCCTCCGACTAAGTAGATTGGGAACCCCATAGCGATGATAAACCACGAGATTGACACGTCATCATTCCACCAACTATATGATTTAAGTTAAATAATGATGAATTTCATAAATTCTAAATCTCATATTTTAAACTCTCCGCTATATGTTATTATTCAAAGAATCTAACAACTCCTTAATCGAAAGTTCCTCTCAACATTGGGAAATTAGCTATATTATGCTATAGGAAACCCTGAACCGATCTAAAGTGTTCAAAAATGAGCAAATCATAGATCTTATCTACTATTCCATCTAGCCTATGAAAATTTCACCGACATTTAAATCATACTCTCTTTAATGTGAGAGGTCGGCGGCAAATTTTCGGAGCCCACACAGGCCCATAAAAATTGATGTAACATAAAAAAGAAAAATAGTCTAGATTATTTTAAAAACTCTAGCATCTGAATTATTTCAAAATTCATTCTATTTTATTTCAAATTAAAAAAATATGATAAATAAAAATTATTTACATATAAATTAGATTTGAATGTAACTTAATTTGTTCTTATCATATAGCCCTAATTATATAAATTAAAAATTTATACCTTGTGTTTGGATTATTATTAATTAAATGAATTAATTAAAGATTCCTTGCCTATTTTCTCTACTCTTTCATAATTGGACTCTAATTTCTCTCTCGTTTTCTATTATACCTGCTCTACCTTAGCTATAATGCTTTTTCATAAGATTTATAAACTAAATTACTCCAATATATCTCATAATTCTCTAATCTAAATTGATACACCTCCTAACTTAAAGAGTTAAGAATATCATTTAAAGTTGAGTCAAATTTACCTGTTTAAGATCATCATCCATGCCTAATGCCAACCATTTGGGGTCAACATTTTGAATCACTATTTGTCAATTGTTCTTGCAAAGTATTGACAAAGAGATTAAATTTATTCTTCTCAAATAATTTCTAACAATATTTGTCAATATTACCTTATATCAACCACTATTATTTTCTAATTCATTGACAGAAATTTCATCTATCTGTCTAATGGTGCATTTTCTACCCTTTATTATGCATATATAAATAATTCAAATATATTTTCAATTGCCTTACCTTTAATAAATACCATTCAAACTATTTCATTAATATAATTATACCTTAAGTTATCCTTCTAAATTTTTTCACACATCTGTCTTAGAATTCTTTTTTCCACCATACTAAACTTAGCAATTAAAGGCTTTCTCGGTGACAACATTCAAATTCATGCATCACTGACCTAACTGTTGTCTTCTAAAATGTACATTAAGACTCCATGATATCCCTCTTATCGCATAATACACTTGAGACACTTCTCTCCGTGATGTCCCTCTCTATATGAAATGAATTTCTTGCTCTATCATTTTCATCCCAGTATGTCTTCTTAAAACAATGTCAGTTTCTACTAATTTCAAAGAAAACAGCGATGATTTTTCTTGAAAGTTCAATTATGGTGACGGACAGTAGCTTGCAAACTATTCTACAGCCTCCAACTCTGTCAAATCAAGAAGCCATCGAAGGAAGAAAAAAAAAAACAAGAAGTAATCTAACCTGTTATGAGTGTCCAAAGAAAAAAAGGTATCCACAGGTTACAGGATTCTTCCAGTTCATGTTTTGTGAAAGTTTCCTCGACAGTAACAGAATGACTATGGCCACGATACGAGCACTGGGATTTCAATTTGACAAAACTTTCAAATAAAAATAACTCCCGTAGCGGCATAACCACATATAATATGATTTCAACCATTAATTTACTGTGAAAAACAAATATATATAAAGTATGGTACTTCTTTAGATGATTAATAAATGCAGTGTGCAAGAATGGGTCGAATAACACTGAAGAATTAAAAAAAAAAAGTTATCTTAAAATGGGAAGTGAAGATTGTTAGCCTGATACATCAGGTTTTCTTAAAAACGCTTGAATCATCAATTATAATGATAAATAAGCTATACAGGAAAAATCACAAAATGCTTAAATAGTGGTCATCTGAATCACACATGCAAATTTTAAAGAAACAATTTGATTACAAAGAATATGCAGAATAATTAGATCCACTACAAACATATGCAGCGTTCCTCTCACGTTACATAAGTAAAAATGGTTACCAGCCTGGATGAAAAGGACCAAAACTGTGAAGACCTTCAGGTGAATTTACGAGCAAATGACAAAGAAGTGGGAAAGGACAAGGCTGTTAACTGAAACTGATTTTGATGTGTCAAATTCCCCTAGGAAGCAAAAAAAAACATTTTTTTTTAATTAGTTCTGAAAAGTATTTGTTTGATTTTGATTGTAGTTGATGAAAAATCAATTTTTCAAGGATCACTTTTTTTCTCTTTCCAGAGTTACATAGCCTCACTTTGTACTTAGCCTGAATGCAAAATCAACACATGCATTTCATTTATTCCTGTAGAGGATTAAGGCTTTCAAAAGAAGAAAGTAGCTAAAAATATGTGATTTGAAAGCCCTTTTTGTTTCTTGCAGTAATTCCACAGATTGGTTACAATAGCGTAGAGTTTAATTCACACAAATAAAACAAATACTTTTTTTTGAATTTCTAGCCATAAGAATAGTCAGTCACTGATGCGCAGAAGTCATTTTCTTTGAATTTCCATCAGAATCGGCTGAGTAGCACACCATGTGAGGCATTGGAATTAGCATTAATCTATTAAATATTGATCATTGCACCAGTTATCCCCTAAAAAAAATTGTTTTTTTAAAACATAACTAATTGCTTATCTAATACCAATTCAAACGAGCAAGAATAACTCTGTCCACCCACCGTCTCTTAGCTCGGTTATGCAGCTCGGCGAACCCCTGACCGAGTTTGAATCCTCTCTGGAGCGCTAGGCAGAATGGGAAATCGTAATCTGACACGATAATGTGAGGCCGAGATAATTAACACATCCCCACCTACAAGATGGGTGGGGTGTTGGGTGGATACCCATTCCAAAAAAAAATAAATAAATAAATAACTCTGTCCTTTAAAATGTTGAAATGTATTGCCTCGTTTGCCCGTTCGCTTCAAACATCCTCCATAATTCACTATGACTCATTAAATATGGTTAGATAAATATGGATATAAATCAACAGTGAATTATTCTACTTATTTACTAAGAACAGAAACAAAAAAAGAAGTCAAAACAGAAAATTAAATTGCCATTGACTGTTCCTAAGATTAAGTAGTCGAAATGACGATCAAGTCATTCCTTTTATTGATCCATACCTGCCCCCAAGATACAATTAAAAAATAGCATATCTGAAAACAACTAAAAGATAAACTTAGCTAACGGAAGGATAAAATCCACATACAATATCAAAGAAGTGGCATTTAATAGTAAGTCTATTTGAGGCAATAAGTTGAATATTCCAACTTTTCAATCCAAATTAAAGAAGATGTCCATTCTGCATATAAATGGCACTCGTGTCACAATTCTCTTGTACTTCATTCAATTTCAAATATTGACAGAGTGCAGAATACAGACTCTTTATGGGCTCCATGAATCAGCTGAAAGCAACCTCAAAGGGAAAATTCAACATGTCAAACTAAGATCATATATTTCAAGCATTCATTGCCTACTTATAGTCGTGAATCAGAGAGAAAACTTCGATCTATATAACAATCGGGTGGTATGTCTGTAATTCTCTCATCATCATATAACTAAAAAAAATGATTGAAAATAATCTGTCTCAATTAAGTCCTGTAAATCGACTGATGCAGCATCGACCAAAAAAAATTTTTAAAAAAACGAAAAAAGCGTCTAGGAAGTTAATTCTATGCAAAACCCTAAATTGAATCAATTAGGGTTTCGTGAGAAAAAGAAAAGGGGTTATGGGATGGGAAAAAAGATTACGTTTTGGTAGCAGAGCAATGCTTGCGCTGAGCATTCGAGTGCTGCGCCGCCGTGAGAACCTCGTCAAGGTCGCACCACTGAAATTCCCCGTCGGCCAAACCTATCTATTTCAGACACTAAATTAATTAAAAAATATGAGATATTTACGAATCAGCTAACTAAAATATATATATTTATAATTTGATCATATTTATCATATTTTTCAACTATAAAATTCATATATTTATATATATCAGGATCAAATCATTATAAATTTTACGAAAATAAAAAATATGAATTAAACTTTTATTATGAATTTCAATATATGAATATCAATTTAAAATTTTGATATTAAAAATGATTAATTTGTAAAAATATAAGAATAGGATGGCACTGTATGTAAAAGCTCCAAAAAAATATTTATAATGTCAAAGTGCAGCAAAGTAAAGAACTGTTTGAGGCACTTATAATTTTTAAAAAAACTAATTATAAAACTATTATAGAGAAAATAATCTCTTAAAAAAGCTAATGTGTTATAAATTATTTTTTTAGAAAATTTTTTAAAAAATAACTTTCTAACCGCTATTACACTTAAATATTTTTTATTCTCAAAATAATTTTTTCATCACAAATTTTAAAATAAAAAAACGATAATCAAAAGAAACTGCTTCTTCTGTTTTTTCTAAAAATAAGTAGATGAGATTCTAAATGCACCCTAAAGCTGACAATACTAATTAATTGTATTATTAATTTTAAGGATTATGAAATTCTTTAGTATAATTAAATTATTAAAAAAGCATACATATTAATATAAAAATTTTGAGATGAAATGTCCCTAATAATTTGTTTTTAAAGTTATACGACAATAAAATTTTTTATTTTTGATATTTATATGATAAAAACAATAAAATTCTGATAGTGTAGAAATCATGATAGAGAAAATTAACATATGATTTCATAATTAAATATAATAAAATTAATTGCATCTTGATAAAAAAAAGTTCATAAGGATATTGAAACAACTTTTTTCCCAAAGCAATGCCAAGATATTTAAAATAATAAAAAGTTGTTTCTACTATTATATTTTTGTTAGTTTAAATAAAATTAAATTATTATATTTTTATTTAGAAATATGGACTGCTTTATAAATTATTAAATATACCCATATAAGAATACTAAATAATGTGCAATATTTTAATAACAATATTAGAAATAGATTTTCCTATAGATTATAATTTTTTTAATTAAAAAGTAGAAAAAGTGATATCAACGAAGACTAAGCTTTGGGCACGTTCATAGTAGCACTAAGTACATCGAATCTCACCAAAATTATAAGGAAAATAAGGGTTAAGCTTCTTACATTATATTATTATTTTCTAATATGAGCTTTTACCATTAAGAAGAAAATAGAAATGATTTGAAAGAAAAAATTGTATTAGAATATTTTTATATGTTTTAGATTAGGATGAAATGTTTTAATTGCACATATTTTTATTTCCTACATCATCCCTTAATAAAAATAAAGTATTAGATAATATATTTTGAATTAATTAGTAATATACTTAAGGGCAGGTTTAAAATCACTTTTATTTCATGTACTTTGTTTTCTTAATTTTATTTTATTTAATTTACATTTTGGTTCAAAATAAAATATGTTTAGTAGTAATAATTTTGACTCTTTTAAAATAATTATGATTTTCAAATATATTTTATTTTAAATCAAAATATAAATTAGATAAAATAAAATTGATCACAAATAGTCTCTTAAGAACACATTTTAAAAAATGACATAAAAATAAAAAGAAATATGTATATATATAATAAAATCTTTCCCAAAGAGGCTCAATTTATTGTACAAATGTAACTAAACTATTTTGATAATATAACAACAAAATAGGTAAGTTAATGTCCCATAATTTATTTGTACTATCTAATACTTTAATTATTATTGTCATTTAAAGTAAATTATTTTGTTTAATAATTTTTTTATATTGAATAATAAGACGCGATTTTTGAAATCAAGTATAATATGATGGTTCATTCTAATAAAAATGTGACCAAATATCTTGATATAAATTTTTTATTTTGAATCTCATATTAACTATTAAAATAATTATATAAACTCTGATATTTCAACTTATTTATTAAAGAAGCTTTTGCAAACTTATTTGTTAACTCCAAATGGGGCCTAAATTTCTAATAAACACATGTCATATTATTTTGTTTATTAAGCTCAATTTTAAAATTTTAAATTTCAACGATTCATTAAAAAAATAATAGTGATGTAAGGCCAAAATAAGATTTCACATTTCAAAGTATAGATAATTGGCTTATACTGCGATTCCCAAAAAACTTATTATTATTATTAATTTTTATAAGCGAGCACATGGGAGATAATATTGACTACGTAGCCACCATCCGTCATCTTTGACCTCCCCGATGCTCATCACCAGTTATTCCTATTGCTAAGTGTAATTTAGAATATCTACATAGTGATCCAATACGTACATAATAGAAATTATGTATTTGTTACGTATGCGTATGCAAATTGTCTAGTAAAGTCATATTTATGTGTATAATATGCATATCCTTTAAAAGTCTTAATAAATATAAGGGGGATTTACATACATACCACATAATTTTTATACATTTTTTCACACTCAAACTTTAATTTTTACTTAAATAGTACTTAAATCTTTATTATTACATCAAAAATAAAGTGCTAGTTTTGTAAATATTCAAATTTGGGTGTGAAATATATAAATGCATAAAAATTCCGTGATATGCATGTAAATTTTCTAAATATAATGATATTATTTTAACTACTAGAATTGATCTACTTTAGGAAGGATATCATTTTTTCTATTTTTGATCACTAGTTGTTTTCTCTTAGATGAATGATATTCTATATTTTAGTGATTTTTTTGTTGAGTATATATAGTTTAATTTATATTATTTAGCTATTTAATTAAACATATTATAGCATTTACATGGCTAGGTTATCATTATATGATGGATAGTTCCACACTGTTCAAATTATGCAAGATAAAATATAAATAAGTTATACGATTACTATAAATCATGAAAGGTATCTTATTGCATAGAGTTTATTTCATGAATATATATATATATATATATATATATATATATATATATATATATATATATATATATATATATATATATATATATATATATATATATATATATATATATATATATATATATCTTCATAATAAAATAATGTTGTATTTGACTCATAAGTGTTTCTACATATATTACAACATAATTTAAGGTATCCTATACAGTATGAATTGAGATGGAAATAGAGGAGAAACCTTAGCCTAATAGTGGGAGACAATAGCATTAACAACCTCAAGTGGGTGGTCTTAATTTATGGTAAATGAATGTCAGATCCTAGAATGGTCTTAGTTGATGGAATTCATGGTCAGCATTGATAGAATTCTTGTAGTAATATCAAATTGGAATTCCTTTGTATAATAGATGTGGTCTATCGAGTACCATCATGTCATCTTTGCCAATAGTATACCTTCCAGTGAGAAGACGAGAAGGTGGAAGCTTAACCTTCATAAAAGACAATGATACTTAGATGATGAAGGCTTCATATGAATTTCAAATGAAGACCTTTCCAATAGAAAGTTCCCTTAAGGCTTTTGAATTGACATACCCTATAGAGTCTTTTAAATAAATGGAGGACCTACATAACACTTGCCACTTAGAGTCATATTTTATAAAGTTCTTGGTGGAAGTTTTTAGTATTGACATTATTTAACACTAGACTTCCTTTGAGATTTTTGAATTAACATACCCTTGAAGATATTTCAAAAGAATGGAGATCTTATTGATTGTTTGCCCTCATAAATTCTACAATTGTTGAGCTCTTCTAGATATTCAATAGACTTTTAAATAAGTGCTTGTAGCTTTTAGAATTTTTGTTAAGATTATAAATCCAACTTTAGGACTAAACATAAAGATGAGATTATCTTACAAATTTTTATTAATAAAATAAATAATCATTTTAGCCATGCCCCCTTCAAATTTGTAGTGCATATTTGTCAATATCATAAAATAAATTAAAAAATTTGACAGTTTGAATAGAAGTGAGGCTACCTTAGTTACCATGGTGAAAAATTTCTATATAGTCGCCTTCATCTGTGGTGAAAAATAAGAATATAAAAATTCATCTTTTTGGGATTCCACGTAAATCCGCAGATGTGCTTATTTAGGTGATACGTGTACGTCATCAAGGAATAGTGTACTATCTTGGGAGATAGAAGTTATAACCCTTTAATGGACCTAATCACCTCAATAAGGACTCCTAAAGACAATGAGTCTACATATGTGCTAGAGATTCTTCTCCTACTTTACATAAAAAAGTAAATCAAGGCTTATTTTAAATCGGGTTCGTTAAGTTCCCTACAAGGGCAAGCCCTCATAGTTAATTATATCCTAAAGGATGGGATCCCTTAAGAATACTCTCAATTAAGGTAAATGATCATTGTCTTCAAAGATTTCAATAGGGAAGGGCTATCAATCGATTGGTTCATTCTTGAAGATCAAATGAGATTGATCAAAGAGAGGGAGTCATTATTGAAGCCAAAGAAAGATAAGTAAGAGATGCCCACGATGTTAGAAAACCTAGCGAGCATCTCAAACTATCCTATGGTTGGGCTTTACATTTTTGAAATTGATTTAATTTATTTGAGTTGAATTTTTCATTAGAAATTTAGGACTTATGATTCTATAACACAAGATTAAGAAAATGCCTGAGAGGTGAGGAATTAAGCTTATGACCCACAAAGGGGAGAAACAATCTCAAAACTTAAATCTAGGAAGCTTTGGCGAGGGTCGAAAGTACAACCTAAATCTAAGAATGGGTATTTGGTTTGCCTCCACAAGAGAGGACAAACTACCCGACTATTTGGACTTACAACTGTCTGGGGGTGGCCGCCAACTAACTCTTACAATTTTAAATACATGTAGGTAAGTCATATATTTTATGCAAGATAGTTAGGATGTTATTTATTTAGAATGAGACTAAGTCCTTAAAGTCACAAGAAAATATTTCAAATGACCTAAATCTAATGCAATTCAGATTTCATTTTATTTTCATTTTTGGATAATTATTTGACTCAGACTGATGGGATTCATATGCCTAATGCATAAGAAATAAAGTTATTGGCCAAAATCAGTGAGAAGGGAGGTGTGTTTCCACCATGGCTCTCAAAGGTCAAGCTAAGTTTCTCTAGCAAAGGTGAAAGCCCTCCAATCAAAAGTGAAATAAGATGCATTTGTGCATGATGTTATTACAAAAATACCCATCCAACTAAGGGGTTGCTAATTCTTTTATCTTGATTTTAAATCTAAGCTTTAGGTGAGGTTATGAATTTTTTATTTTTAGTTTTGAGTAATTAAGTTTGGTAAAAGATTTATTTTTTTTCTTAAGAGCCTAATACACATCCAAGCCAAACATAAAGCAAGGAAGAAACTAAGAAAAAGATGCTACTTAATGCAAAAGCTAAATAAATTATCAATCAATTTATAAAGCTAATCACAAAAGAATAAGAAGCCATTGTGGTTGGGTACCACCGCACAAACCTGAAAATAAAGGGTAGTGAGCTCTACTTATATACAGATTATGTATAATTATATGTAAGCAAGGAATTCATTGTTATGTGGGTCTTCAAGCTTCATTTCTTCATTCTTTTTTTCTTCTTTCTTCTTCTTTTTTTCTTTCTTCTTTGGTTCCTTCTTTTGGATGGTTGGACGGTAGATGCTCCAAGGCTTCACATGGTACATAAGATAAGATCTTATGACCATTGTTCATCATAACAATCATTCCAAAATCCTAATTGTAAAATTTATATGAAAAGGAAAGAAGAGTAAATATAGCTAACACCTGCAAAATAAATGTTAGCTAAACAAATCACCAAATCCTAAGCATGTATATTGGACTTATCACTCCACACATCGGTGACTAAGTCCACTTGACCTATTGGATTATGCTTAGGGGTATAAGCACCTGCATAGCAAAAGCATTTATATTTTTATTTATTATAGTTCCCCTTAAGCAAAAATTTTATAAGATGGTGGTAAGACTTGCAATGACTTATGGTTCAGAATGTTGGCCAATAAAAGAGAAGCATAAGACTAAGTTAAGTGTTGTAGAGATGAGGATGCTCAGGTGGATGAGTGGCTTTACTCTTAGAGATATAATACAAAATGAGTATGTTTGGGAAAAAGTTGGAGTAGCTCCAGTGGTAGATAAGATTAGGGAGAATTCGCCTTAGATGGTTTGGCCACATAAAGCGTCGTGGTCAGATGACGATTAGGAGAGTAGATGCATTAGATTTGCCTTATGTTAAGAAAGGTAGAGGTAGACCTAAAAGACTTGGTTAAGATATATAAAAAATGATCTTAGTATACTTGAATTAAATGAGAATTTGATAAATAATAGGACACAATGGAGACGAAGGATTCATATAGCCGACCCCACCTAGTGGGATTAAGGCTTATTGTTGTTGTTGTTGTTGTATAGTGCCCCTTAAGTACAATCCCCTGTAGAAGATAATGGTTAGACTAAGATCGTCCTACCATTCATTCTATGCACATACATCCTAACATCCAATCTAATATATATATCATAAAATAAAAGCAAGTATCAAATAATGCACCACCCTAACCTAAAGCTAGAAGTAGTGACTTAACCTAATGTATGTGCTTTGGAGGTTTGTGTGGTATGCTTAGCTATGGCTTTAAGTTAAAATTTTTTAAGTGTGAAGCATATTCAACTTAGAGGAAAATTTCATTTAAGTGATTTAGTTGATTTGGGTTGATTTAATTTCTTGTTTTGATTAGGTTCAAGTGAATCCTACAATTAATTATTAAGTTATAAAGAGAGGGAAAGAGAAGAGAACTTCTCTTTCCTTCCTTAACCTAAGTAATTTCTAAAGTGGATTCATATTTTAGTTTTGTTTAGTGAATATTTTGATTAAGTCTTTTAATTAATCCTAAGTTTAGATGAACTCTAAACAAACTCATTCAAAAAGAAAAATATTTTAAGATTAAATAAAATGAACTAAATTCAAGAAATGTATCACATAATTTCTTTCATAATATGTATAACATGCATATGAATGAGGCCTAAGCATATCTATACACATAAATGAGAAGGTTTAACACACTTTATGATGCATGCTAAGTAATTCATTTAAGAAAATTTGGAAGTTCATGATGCATGATTTTTCTTAAGTAAAAAAGGGATCTCTTATCCAATTTCACATGCACACATGAAACTAAGAGAGGCATAAGTGAGTACAACACCATTGTTAACCAGAGGTGTAAGTACAAGACCTACTTAGGGTTACTTAAATCCTTTCAACCTTGGGGTTGTCGAGACTAATATACCACTTTTCTTAAAATATAAACATATGTACAAAAGAAATGAATGGAAAAGAAAGAATACAAAAATTTGTATTAGTTGATTCATTTTATTTATGAAATTTATATGTGCAAGCATAAGTATCCTTCTTAAGTAATAGTATAGGAATAAATAGAATATGGAATTAAGCAAGTGTTAGGTTCTTTTCAAATGAACCATACATCTTACCAAATCCTATTCAAAACTATACTAAAAGAGAAGAGAAAGAAAACCTACACTAAGCACATCCTTATATCTTACTCACATGCAAGCTTATAATTAAAATATTAGTAACACACTTTCAGTTTTGATAATTAATTCATAAATTTTTGAAAATAATTTGCATTTAATAGTGATAATAGCTACTCACTTTAGCCAGCACATGCACTTTGACATAAAGTAAACATTTTTATTTTAAATTTGAATTTTGAAAAGTATGGATGCATGAAGACATGGCATACATATTTAATATATTTGGGAAAAAAATAAAGCAATAAAAGCATGTAAACACATTCACTTTAATTAAATCCTAAAGGCAATCTTATGAAATAAGAAAGCTTAAAGTAAACAAAGTTCATTTAATGTGATTTTTATTTGAGTTTGAGTTTGATTTAACTTTGAAAATGTGAGTTAAGTTTGCTGTTCCTAACCCATTCCCACATGTATTTGACATTTTCTTGTTTAATTTTTAGATGATTAGATTCATTTTAGATTTTGATTAGGTTAAGGTATGAATTAAACAAGTTAATTAACCCTTACCTACACCACTTTAGCATAGTTAACCAAATACTTATAAGCCAATGAGATGACATAAAACCTCACAAGGAATTTAAATTTGTAATGCACCTAGGAAGAAAAGGGCCTAATGCAATTTGGCTCATGATTAATGATTAATTAAGCTAAGGGGTTTAACTTAAGTAATTTCAAAACACCCCTCACACATATGAGTTGGGTTTTGATTTTCTTAATTAAACTTAGGCTTTTGAACACCTAAGCATCTACCCTAAGTAGATTAATTAAGTTTTGAAAAGTTTTAGAAATTTTAAGAAACTAATTAAGAGGCTAATTAATGAATTAGCTCTTAATTAAGAGAGGATTAAGGAAAAAAAGGGGGTTTAGGGAATAGCTTAGAAAAATACCTCAAAATTATTTTTAAAGCCTCCTATTCACTAGATCAAACCTTAATCAACTTTAATAAGGGATTAAAACACTAATCAAACCCTTAATTATCTTTAATTACATAAAGAGAGTAATTAGGAAATATATTTGCAATTCTCCCAATTAAGCCTTCAATAAATCCCAAGAAAATTAGGGGAGGTAGAGATCATCCCCCAGAACATACCCAAGAAATTTGGGATTAATCAAAATTAATATTTCCATTAAAAGGTAAAATCAGAGAAAGATATAATTTAAAATTTATTAAAACTAATTTTAGAATATTCTAGATTGAATTATCTCATAGTAGAAATTTACCTCATATTTTTCTGATTTTTATTTAGGGAGATATGAATTTTTAAAGCTTAGAGGATTAATTAGAATTAATTAAAACCTAATTAATCACCTAATATTACTCGAAATCTCGACGGTGGCGGTGGTAGCTTTACACATGTCACGCTATGAGCTGCCACTTATACATCCAAAATCGTGCGGATGGCTGGTCGAGATTATCCCTATTCTTCCATGAGGATCATAGGAACCGTCCATGATCTCAGCCTTGATCCGAGCTCGATTGAGCTTGAATTAGATAAATTTTGCACACACCATCATACACTAATGGAATCCTATCCAATGGTTGAATTTTCATGCCATGACACTTTCTTTCACTAAGGACCAACACTTCTTAAGTCTAATGGTCAGAAAATTCCATACCTTACCGGAGGTGATCACCGACGCTCGATTCCCTTGGAGAAGCTTTGTCTGGTTGAGACGAAGCTGTGGTGAAAGAATTAGCTCTTGAGATTGGGTAGTTTGCTCTATGGACCAACTCCCCTTGCTCTCCTTTGCGGCCTTGATCGAATTGAACTTCTCCTTGCCTTTGGAACTTGAGGGAGAGCTTAGGAAAGCTCGATTTGGTCCTCTGAGGGAGTGTAAAAAAGGCAATTGGATTGGATTGTAGTGTGGAAGAAGTTAGGAATTGAGTGGAGCTCCCCTATTTTTTAATGGATGAAAATTGAGAATGGCTAGTTTCAAATCCCTCTTAAAAAGCTTAGGATTGCTCTCTGATGGCTCCTAACACTCTCTAACACTCAATCGACAATGAGGATGTGTGAATTGAATTGAATTAAGGGGAGTATATCTCCCCCTATGATAATCAGACGGTTGAAGCTATGGTTGCCATATTAATCCAATTTTTCATATGGAAAGGGTTGTTTGAGCTATTTAAAGTTGGCACATGGTCAGTTTGAGCCAAGGAATGGATTAGTAACCTCTCATGTGCTTCAAATTGAGTGGAGGGAGGTTTTCAAATTGGCCAATTTGAGCTGTGGGGTTAGTTTTGGCCTTAGGTTCATTTGGGCTGACCCATACCCATTGGGTTGGGTGCACCACTCTCCATAGGGTTCACTTGACCTATTATGAAAGTATCAAGTTGATATGAAGAGGACTTGACCAAATTCCCCATGAATTTGAACAGAATTTGTTCTATGGCCTAGGGGTAGAGTGGTTATTTGGCCAATTTTTGAATTTGAATATGTTGGGTATGTTGAGAAAATAGGTTTGGCCAAGTTTCATTAGATTTGGAGTTCATTTGATATGGTTTGGCTCATGTTGACCCATTTAGGTCAAAATGGGTCAACATGGGTCAAGTTGATCAATTGGTCAAATTGGGTCAAACCAAGAGTTGGGTCAAGTTCATATGACCATTTGAAATATTTTGGTGACTTTGGTTTGATTCAATTTGGCTTAATTTTGAATTTGGCTCATATGACTTCATTTAGGTCAAATGGGTCAAGTTGACTGATTTGACCTATTTGACCTATTTGAGCTAGGTCAAGGGTAGGTTTAGGTTTGGTTAGTCATATGAAGTGGATTGGTATCTTTATTTCCATTCAATTTTGGTTAAGTTTGAATTTGGCTCAACATGACCCTTTAGGTCAAGTTGGGTTCAAGGTCAATTGGGCTAGGTTAGATCTAGTTGGCCAATTGAGGCTTTGGTCAAGTTCAACAAGTGATTTGGAATGAACTTGACCCATTAGTTTCAATCAATTTGGCTCAGATTAAGTTTTGACACATTTTGACTTTTTAGGTCAAGTTGGGTCAACTTGGGTCAAGTGACCAATTGGGCTAGGTTAGGCTCAAATGTTGGCTTGATCAAGTTCAAACATAGTTCATGAATGAACTTAGACCAATGGTTTCAATCAATTTGGCCTATGGTGGATTTTGGCTCTGTTAGGTCTCATTTTTGGCTAAGTGTTGACTTGGTCAACCCTTAGGTTTGACTTGGTTTGACCCAATTTGGTTGATTGATCATCCCATGATGATTGTTGATCATGATGAGAGTCATAGGTGAGTTTGATTCAATCCAATTTGGTTATGATTAGAATTTAGCTTATAAGGGTACTTTAGGTCACTTTGGGTTAAGTGAGTCTAAGTGGGTCAAATGGCTTGGTCAAAGCTTGATTTGAGTTTGATTGAACTTGTATATGGACTTATGATTGAAATATAAATCCATTTGGAAATGGTTTGAAGTCAAATGGGTTTTGATTCATTTGACAATTTCATATTCAAAGGAAGAATATGAATGATTTAGGGTTTGATTTTTGAATTGGATTTTGGTTGAGTGATTGAAGTTTGTATTTATATATGGATTCATGATTGTAGGGTTGATTGAATCATGTAGGAAAATCAAGAGTTTGGCTTGATTTGAAATTGATTTGGCTAAGTTCAAGATTTTGACTTGAAAGGCTTAGGTTGATTTTGAGTGGATTTGAGTTTGATTTTTGAAAGTGGTTTGATTAATTTGTATTTATATTTCATTTATATATGTGAGTATAAATGAGAATATAAATAGATCATGAGAAAATTTCAAGGATTTCAAGTGATTTGATCATGATCTAGGTTAAGTCCATTAAAAGGGAATTTAAAGGACTTAGAAAATTTTTGGAGTTTGAAGCTTGAATTTTTGAATTTGGTTTGATTGATTTATATTTATATTTCATTTATATATGTGAATATAAATGAGAATATAAATGAGTTATGAGAAAATCCCTTGAATTTGAATTGATTTGATCATGATTTTGGATAAATTCTTAAGAGGGAAATTAAAGACTTAAGAAGGATTTTAAATTTGAAATTTAATTTTTGGATTTGATTTGATTGATTTATATCTATACTTCATTTATATATGTGAATATAAATGAGAATATAAATGAGTTATGACAAAATCACATGAATTTGAACTGATTTGATCATGATTTAGGATAAGTCCTTAAAAGAAGATGAAGGACTTAGGAGAGATTTGGACTTAGGAATTTCATTCATGGTTTTCAATCATGGATTTCAATCACATGGAGTTGATTTGAGTTTGGAGAAAATCAAATAAGATTGATTTGGAGTTTGACTTGAAGGAAGAAAGGTGAGAATGGTTTAAGCTAAGGGTAGGCAAATTTTCCTAACACCCCTAAGGCATGACCTATTCTCATGGCTAACTCTTCTAAGTCTCTAGGGCTAGGTTGAGTGTCCACCTAATCTTTAAATGTGTCTTAAGATTAAAGAACTCTTAAAATCTAAGAAAAGTCCTATGTCTAAGATGGAGGGGTTGAAAGCTCATTCTTAAAATGAGGTTAACAAAGGGCGCCCAATAGGTGTGGTATGACTGACAAGAAACACCACACATATTGATGTTGATCGAAACGATCAACAACACCGAAAGGACACAAGCACTAACATAAACAATCTATCCCTAACCCAAGGTGTAGAAAGAATCTAGAACTTAGTGCAATGTGGCTCAACTTATGTCCAAGACATAAGAGAGAGGGAAGAATCCACTAAGGGATAGAATGTGAACCTTTCACTAGTGATGCAGGTTCAAATCATCCACAAGGGGATGAGAGGTTTGATTTGATTTAAGTCTCACTGAGGAGAAATTTCCACTGAGGAAGAGAATTGAATTTGTTTTAAATTTTATTAGGTTTGAATTTTTTAAGATGAACCTTATTGGTTTGCGATGGACTGCACTGAGTAGGAGCCATAGAGGCCTAAACCTAACTCAGACTTACCAATCCAAAGGGATAGTCTACTAAACACATAGTAGGACTAGCCAACCAAAGGGATATCTTTCTCTCTTGTAGGAAAAAAGTAGTAGACTTACATCCTCCAAAGTAGAGACCATTCTTTGAGTAATCTATTGGCAGGCAATAGATTGACAAGTACTATTGAGTGAATGTTGTTAGGAGACTTAGATCAGCTCAAAGATAGTCAAGATTAATTTCATTTTTAGATTTATTTATTTTGATGGATTCTGTCAGTTTATGATGGACTGTATTGAGTAGGGGCCATAGAGGCCTAGACCTAATTCAGATTTACCAATCCAAAGGGAGTAGTCTACCAACTGCAAGGTAGGACTATCCAACCAAGGGGAATGTCTTTCGGTTTACAATGGTCAATTCTTAAGAAGAGAGCGTTGGGACTCATATCTTCTAGAAACAAGGAACCACTGGGTGATCGGTTGCTTTGGGCAATAAATTGAACCTGACATAGGACTGAATATTAAGTGAATGTTGTTGGGGGACTTAAATCAACTCTAGGGTAGTCAAAGATAGATTTCATTTTTTTAGTTTATTTGTTTTGATGGATTCTGTCAGTTTGCGATGAATCAAATTGAGAATGAGCTTATATCAGCCTAGACCTATCTCAGATTTACTGAACCAAAGGAAGTAGCTTCCCAACCGATGGGAGAACTATCAGACCAAAGGAGTGCCTTTCAGTTTGCAATGATCAATTGAAGGGAAGAAAGCTCGGGGACTCACATCTTTCACTAGAAAAGACCATTGGGGTGATCAGTTACTTTGGGCAACAAATTGAACCCGACCTAAGGCTGCCCATCGATTTATGGCAATCATGCTAGAAAGAATGCGTCATAGTCTTACATCTTCCAAAGTAGAATGACTGTCGAGGTAACCTGCTTATGAAAAAATAGATTGAACCTGACCTAAAGGCGACTACGGAGTGAGTACCGACCTGAGGATTTATCTCAACTCGTAGTCGCAATTCCTGGAGTTCTCTCACTAAAAGATAGGATGCCTACTTGGGAGAAGGGGCCCTTTGGGGCTTGAATTGTAATCCTCAATTAATTTTGTTTGTTCTATTTACCATTCATAGTCCAGTGAAAAGTTTATTAGGTGTGTAAAACTTGAAATAATCATGATAAATCATTGTGTTAATGCTAGGGCATCCCCTCAAGCGATGTTGAATATAGTGTGCTAAAGTGCATCGATGCGGGTGAATGTTAAATAAGCAATTCCCACATGGATGTGCAAAGAAGTTAGTCCATAAAACTAGAATTAGGTTAGGATCTTGGAATATAGGTACTCTTAGTAAATTAATGGAATTAATAGATATTATGGTTCATAGAAAGATAATTATTTTATGTGTTCAAGAAACTAAATAGGTTGGGGAGAAGAAGGAGATTGATAGTTTAGGTTTTAAACTTTGGTACAGTAAAAGTCGAACTAGAAATGGTGTAGGTGTGATTATAGATAAAAGTTTGAAGGATAATGTTATAAATATAAATAGATGTAGAGATAGAATTATAACTTTAAAGATTATTGTTGATTCTAAGATTATCAATGTTATAAGTTTGTATGCTCCTCAAGTAGGTTTGGAGGTAAGCGCAAAAGAAAAATTTTGGAATGAATTAGAGGGATTAATACAAAATATACCTCTTGAAGAAAAAATATTTATTGGAGGAGATTTAAATGGACATGTTGGTAGAGTGATAGAAAATTTTAAAAGTATTCATGATGGTTATGGATTTGGAGTGACTAATGAAGAAGGTAGGACTATATTAGATTTTGCTTTAGCTTATGATTTTGTAGTTACTAACACTTTATTTAAGAAAAGAGATGAACATATTATTACTTATAAAAATGGATCTAGTAAACATAGATTGATTATTTTCGATAAGAAAAATAGATCATTTAGATTGTAAAGAGTAAGGTCATTACAAGTAAAATATAAGTACCAACATCGATTAGTTTTTAGATTTTAAGATGAAAGGTTCAGAGAAAAATAAAATTAATATCCTAAATTAGATAGGGACACTTAAAGAACATAAATAAAATATTTTAAGAGCAAGCTACAAGATATTAGAATTTGGGATGTTCATGAGGAAGCTAACATTATATGGGAAAAAAAGTGAAATTAAGCTTGCTAAAGATGTTCTTGGAGAATCAAAAGAAAAGCTTCTTTTAATAAGAATAATGGTGGTGGTGGAATCAAGTGTGCAAGAAAAGATAAAAATTAAGAAGTATTGTTTTAAAACTTGGTTTAGATGTAAAACTCAGAATTGGGAAAGATATAAAGTGACAGAGATTCTAAGCAATGATGCAAAAATTTAGCTTTTAGTGATTTATATAATAGATTAGATACCAAAGAAGGTAAAAGATGTATGTATAAGTTAGCCAACCAAAGAGATAGAGAAGTAAAGACATAGTTCAAGTGATTAAGGATGAAAATAATAAAATGCTTTTCTTAGAAAAGGATATTGAAAATAGGTGGATGAGGTATTTTGATAAATTTTCAATGAAGGATCAAGTAACCAATTTTAGCAACCGTAATACTCTAAACAAAAAAGAAATTTTTATCATAGTAGTAAATTTGAAGTTAGTGAAGCTTTAAAGAAAATGAAATGTGGAAAAACAGTAGGATCGGATAATATTCCAATAGAAGTGTGAAAATGTTTAAGAGATCAAGGAATTTCTTGGCTTATAAATATTTTTAATGTCATTTTAAAGACTAAAAAGATGTCAGATGAGTGGAGAAAGAGTTTGTTGGTTCCTATATTTAAGAATAAAGGTGATGCACAAGAGTGTGCAAATTATAGAGGAATTAAGTTAATGTGCTATACATTAAAATTATGGGAGAGAGTGATTGAGCATAGACTACGATGTGATACAGAAGTTTCTCACAATCAATTTGGTTTCATGCCAGGTAGATCTATTATGGATGTTATACATTTGTTAAGGGGTTTGATGGAGAAGCATAGAGAAACTAAGGAGGATCTACATATGATATTTATTGATTTAGAGAAAGCTTATGATAAAGTTTCAAGAGGCATTCTTTGGAGAGTTCTAGAATAGAAAGGAGTTAATATCGGTTATATTCAAGCCATTAAGGATATGTATACTAAAGCTGTTACTTGTGTCCAAATACAAGGAGGATTGATAAAATATTTTCCTATTTCAGTTGGATTACATCAAGGATCAGCTTTAAGCCCTTATCTTTTTTACTTTAGTTATGGATGTTCTTACTAAGCATTTACAAGATGTACCTTGGTGTATGCTTTTTGCTAATGACATTCTTCTTGTTGATAAGACTAGAAAGGGAGTCCAATAGAAACTTGAATTATGGTGGTCAACTCTAGAGTTTAAAGGTTTTCGTTTAAGTAGATCTAAAACTGAATATATGGAGTGTAATTTTAGTTGTAGAAGTTATAGTGATAATGTTATGACATTAGGCGAACAAGTCATTAATAAGAGTGAGTGTTTCAGATATTTAGGCTCTATTATTCAAAATGATAGTGAAATAGATGGAGATGTTATTAGTAGAATTCAAGTTGGATGGTTGAAGTGGAGGAATGCATCTGGCCTATTATGTGATAGAAAAGTTCCACTTAAACTTAAGAGAAAATTTTATAAGATGGTGGTAAGACTTGTAATGACTTATGGTGCAGAATGTTGGCCAATAAAAGAGAAGCATAAGACTAAGTTAAGTGTTACAAAGATGAGGATGCTTAGGTGGATGAGTGGCTTTACTCTTAGAGATAGAATGCAAAATGTGTATATTCGGGAAAAAGTTGGAGTAGCTGCAGTGGTAGATAAGATTATGGAGAGTCGCCTTAAATGGTTTGGCCACATAAAGCATCGGCGTCCAGATGAATTAGAGTAGATGCATTAGATTTGCCTTATGTTAAGAAAGGTAGAGGTAGACCTAAAAAGACTTGGTTAAGATGTATAAAAATTATCTTAGTATACTTGATTTAAATGAGAATTTGACACATAATAGGACACAATGGAGACGAAGGATTCATGTAGCCGACCCCACCTAGTGGGATTAAGGCTTATTATTATTGTTGTTGTTATTATTATTTTATTGTGGACCATATTAGTTTCAGGGATGAAGGAGCTTATGACCTATTTTGATTCTAAACCAATGGAGAATATGTGCATCTGTTGAACAAATTCTCCAACCACATGGGTGGCTACTAGGAAAGGGGGTTGTCCAATCCAAAAGTAACCCGAGTAGTATCTAAATGGGGTCACAAAGGATGTGATCCAAATAGAGTGCCCACAAGAGATGGGGCCGCTAAGGGAAAATCCAACTCCCTAGAAAAGATGACATGGCTAATCATATATCCAATAGGTATTCAGTCGCCAACTCAAGGAGAAAGCTTGGGGACTCATATTTGCCAAGAGTGGTGTATCCACCAGGTGAGTCACTATCAGCATAGCGAACATCAACCAACCTAAGGTGCCCATTGATTTGTAATCATCAACTTGGGAAGAAAGCTTGGGGACTCACATCCTCCTATAGTGGAACTAATTGCTAGGATAGTCTATCTTTCGGTAGGTGCTATCTAACTTAGGGCAATTACTGAGTAAATTCCACTAAGGGACTTATATCAGCTCAAAAGTAGTCAAGAGGAAATGAGCCTCTGGGGGACTTATCCTAGACCTCAAACATACTCGACCTAGTTAGTGAATGATGGCTAGCTGAAGAAGAAAGCACAGAGACTCACATCTTCTCAAACAAAGTCAACATGAGATAGCATACTGGCTGGGTAGTGAAGCCTACCATACTAACAAGGCACTCGTTGGTTTACAATGGTCAATTTAGGAAGAAAGCTCGGGACTCATCCTCCAACAAGTGACCACTAGGTGACATACTAGTGAGGTAGCATGTAGACCCGACCTAGAGCAGCTAATGAGTGAGTGCCACAGGGAGCTTGCTCCCACATCAAAATAGCTCGAGATAAAAGATTTGTGTTTGTTTATGTGCATGTGTTTGTGGTGAAAATTTTCTATAAGGGAGTCACCTTTCAAATCTGTGGGGAGAAAAGAAAAGAAACCCTTACAAAAATTCATCTTGGTAAGACATCACGCAGATCCGTAGATGTACTTATTTAGGTGATCGGATACGTCATCAAGGTATAGTGTACTATCTCAAAAGATATAAGTCAATACCCTTTAATGGAACCAATCACCTCAATAAGGACTCCTAAGGACGATGGGTATGCATATGTACAAGAGATTCATCCTCTACTTTACATGGAAAAGTAAAATAGAGTTTATTTTAAACCGGGTTTGTTAAGTTCCCTATAGGGGTAAGCCCCCATAGTTAATGACATTTTAAGGGACAAGATCCCTTAGAAAACTCTTGATTAAGGTAAATGATCATTGTCTCTGAAGATTTCAATAGGAAGGATTATCAATTGATTGGTTTATGTTTTTGAAGATCACATGAGATTGATCAAAAGAGGGAGTTATTATTGAAGCCAAAATGACAAATAAGTAGGAGATGCCCACGATGCTAGAAACCTAGCGAGCATCTCAAATTATTCTAAAATTGGGCTTTATATTTTAGAAATTGATTTAGTTTATTTGAGTTGTAATTTTGATTATAATTTTAGGATGTAAGATTCCTTAACACAAGATTAAGGAAATTCCTAAGAGATAAGGAATTATGCTTATGGCATACAAAGGAGAAAAATAACCTCATAACCTAAATCTAAGGAGCTTCGGCGAGGGCCGGAAGCTCAACTTAAATCTAAGGCAAAATGGGTAATTGGTTTGCCTCCACAAGAGAGGACAAACCACCCGATAGCTTCGACTTACAAGCACGGGGTGGCCAACTAACTCCTCCTGATTTTAAATACATGTAGGCAAGTCTTTATGCTTATGCAAGATAGCTAGACTATTTTTATTTAGAAAGAGATTAAGTCATTAAACTCACTCCCTAAAGAGACTAGATCATGTAAAGGGACATGCTTCAAATGACCTAAATCTGATGCATTTAAAATATTATTTTATTTTTTATTTTGGACAATTATTTTGACTCAAATAGGATTTTATGTGCATGAGAAATTTATTAAAATTAGTGAGACGTTTGGGAGGTGAGTTTCCATCACGGCCCTCAAAGGTCAAGCTGGGTTCTCTGGCAAAGGTGGAAGCCCTCCAATCAAGAGTGAAATAAGATATATTTGTGCATGATATTATAAAGAAATGCTCATCCAGCTAAGGGGTTGCTAATTCTTTTATCTTGATTTTAATCCTAAGCTTTAGGTGAGATTATGAGTTATTTCATTTTATTTCAAGTTATTAAGTTGGGTAAAAGATTTATTTTTCCCTAAAGAGTCTAATCCACATCCATGCCATATATAAAGCAAGGAAGAAACTAGGAAATCCATGCCACTTAATGCAAAAGCTAAACAAATTATCAATCAATTTATAAAGCTAATCACAAAAGAATAAATGGTCATTTGTGGTTGGGCACCACTGTACAAACCCAAAAATATCAAATGTGGATAGTCAAGCTCTACCCTTATACAACTCGGACTACAAATGAATTAAATTACAATTTAAGCAAAGGAATTCATTGTTATGGGGGTCTTCAAGCTTTATTCTTCTTTCTTCTTTCTTCTTTCTTCTTTCTTTCTTTTTTTGTTTCTTCTTTCTTTTTTTGGTTCCTTCTTTTGGATGGTTGGTAGGTGGATGCTCCAAGGCTTCATATGGTACATAAGATGGGATCATATGACCAATGTTCATCCTAATCCCCATAACAAATCATTTTAAAATCCTAATTATATATTTTTTTACATGAAAAGGAAAAGGGAAATCTAACTAACACCTGTAAAACAAAGGTAAGTTAAATCACACCTCACAACTCCCAAGCATGTATATTAGACTTATCACCCCACACATGGGTGACTAAGTCCACCTGACCTATGGATTATGCAAAGGGGTATAAGCACATGGCAAGAAACAGTTATATTTTTATTTATGATAGCGCCCCTTAAGCACAATCCTCTGCAGAAAAGAATAGTTAGGCTAAGCACATCCTACCATTCATTTTATGAGCATACACCCTAACATCTAGTCTAAAACATAAATCACAAAATAAAACAAATATCAAACCATGCACCGACCTAACCTAAAGCTAGAAGTGGTGACTTAGGCTAATGTGTGTGCTTTGAAGGCTTGTGGGATATGCTTAGCTAGGATTTTAGGTTCAAATTTTTCAAGTGTGAAGAACATGTTCAACTTAGAGGAGGGTTTCATTTAAGTTGTTTAAGTGTTTTGGATTATTTTTATTTCATGTTACAATTTGGTTTAAGTGAAACATACAATTAATTACTAAGTTATGAAGAGAGGGAAAGAAAAGACAACTTCTCTTTCCTTCCCTAACCTTAAGTAATTTCTAAGATAAGTTCACATTTTAATTTCATTTAGGTGAATATTTTGATTAAAATTTCTAATTAATCAAAAGTTTAGATAAACTCTTAACCAACCTATTCAAAAAGAAAGACATTTTAAGATTAAATAAAATGAATCAAAATTCATGCAACACACATTACTTCAATTCTTTCCCAACATATATAACATGCATATGGATGGATCCTAAACATATCTATACATAGAAATGAGAGTAGTTAACACACTTTATGATGCATGCTAAGTAATCCATTTAAGAAAATTTAGAAGTTAAACATGTATGATTTTCTTAAGTAGAAAAGGTTTTCCGTATCCAAAATTTCACATATATGCATGAAAGTAAGAAAGGCATAAGTGAGTACAGCGTCATTGTTAATCAGAGGTGTAAGGTACAAGACCTGCTCAGGGCTACTTAAAGCCTCACAACCTTAGGGTTGTCCAGACTAATATACCACTTTCCTTAAGTACAAACATGCATATAAAAGAAATGAAATGGAAAAGGAATATGCTAAAGTTGCTTAATGAATTTGTTTTTTTTATGAAATTTATTCATGCAAGTGTAGGCAATCCTTCTTAGATGATGGCATAGGGATGAATAGGGTATAGAATTAAGTAAGTGTTGGGTTCTTTTCAAATGAACCCTACATCTTACTAACTCCTATTCAAAACTATGCTAACATAAGAAAGAAAGAGAGGTTACACTAAGCATGACTTTATAATCCATCACATGCAAACTTATAATTAAAGTATAAGAATAGCATACTTTCATATTTGATGTTTCATTTAGAAGTTTTAAAAATATTTTTGATTTAGTAGTGATAATAGTCACTCATATTTTAGTTTAGCCAACACATGCATATTTGACATAAAGTAAATAATTTCATTTTAAAATTTTGAAACATGAAATTATGAATGCATGAGTCACATGACATATAACTTAACATGTTGGGAAAAATCCAAAGTAGTGAAAGCATATGAACAAACTCACTTTACTTAAATCCTAAAGACATTCTTAAGGAATAAGAAAATTCAGAATAAGTTAAAGTGAATTTCAAAATGATTTTTGTTTAGTTTTAAGTTTGATTTAATTTTGAAAAGGTGAGATGAGTTTGCTGTTCCTAATCCATTCCTACATGTGTTTTGTATTTTTGTTAAATTTTTAGATAATTAAATCTATTTTTAAGCATTGATTAGGTTAAGGTATGAATTAAGTGGCTTAATTAACCCTTCTACACCGCCTTAGAATAATTAACTAAGTAATTATGAGCCAATGAGATGACATAAAAGCCCACAAGGTATTTAAATTTACAATGCATCTAATAATGAAAAGGCCTAATACAATTTGGCTCACAATTACAAGTTAATTAAGCAAAGGGGTTTTAGCTTAAGTACTTTTAAAACACACCTTCATACTTATGAATGGGGTTTTAATTTTCTTAATTAAACTTAGGCTATTAAACACCTAAGTATCTACCAAGGTAGACTAATTAAGTTCTAGAACTTTTCAGAATTTTTGAAAATTGATTAAAGGGATGATTAATGAGTTAACCCTTAATTAAGAGGGGACTAAGAAGAGAAAATGGAGTTTAGGGAACAGCTTAGGGGAAATGCCCCAAAATTATTTCATAAAACCCCTACTCACTAGATCTAACCTTAATAAACTTAATCATAGGGAAAATCCATTAATTACACCTTAATACCCTTAATTATATGAAAGGGGTAATTAGAGAATGAAAAAGCAATTTTCCCATTTGAGCTCTCAATAAATTTCAAGAAAATTAGGAGAGACGGAGGTCATCCCCTAAAATGAACCCTGAAAATTTGAGATTAATTGATGACTTAATTAAGGAGTAATTATCTAATTAAGATTCCCAAATAAACCCAAATTCAGAGAAAAGGATAATTCAAAATACTTTGAAATCATTTTTAAAATATTCTAGATGAAATTATCTTTTCATAGAATTTTTCTTTTTCTTTTTCTGATTTTTCTATGAAGAGTTATGAATTTTAGAAGTTCTGGAAATTACTTGGGAATTAATTAAGAAAATAACTAATCCCTGATTAATGCTCAGCCCACAATGCGACGCGTAGTGGCGGCGATCAACACACTTTACACACATCGTGCTGTGAGCCACTCACTTAAACATCACATCAAAAAGGCGGCTGGCAGTGCACACACTTTTGATCTCTGCCGTCCGATCAAAGATCGGACGGCTAGAGATCTGCTCGCAGTTTATAAAATGGATAACAAGTATATAAACGTGGGAATAATCTCAGTTGTCCATCCAAACCGTGTGGATGGATGACCAAAGATTCATCCATACTAAAGCTCAAGAAGAATGAGATCTGTCCACCTTTTAGGTTTTGATTCGAGCTCGATTGAGCTCATTAGGCTAAAATCTAGCCCACACCTTCATCATGCAATAACCAATACATCCAACGGCTAAAATCCTAAGAAATTAAAGTTTACTTCACAAAGGACTAACACCTATAAGAATTAAGCTCTGAAAATCACTAACCTCGAGGTGATATGGCCCGATTCCCTTGGAGGAATCATGAGCAGCCTTGTTTTCAAAGGTTGAGTGTATAGCTCTATGGACCAACACCTCCTCAATTCCCTTGTGGCTTTGATCAAGCCAGGTCTCCCCTTGCCTTTAGAACTTCAAAGAGAGCTTAAACAAACTCGACTTGACCCCCTGATGGAGTGTGCAAGAGAAATTGGATTAATTTGGAGTGTGGAAGAAATTGGCTCTTCAATGGACCTCCCTTATTTTCAAGTGGAAAAAATAGAGAAGAAGGAAATTGAATCCCCCTCTAGGAAGCTTAGGATCACTTGCAAATGGCTCAACTCTCCCTGGTCAATCGAATGTAGTGAAATTTCATTAAATTATGGGGGCATATCTCCCCACATGATGATTTTGATCCAATTGACCAGATTAGGAGGTTGTTTGAGCTATTTTGCACATGGTCGGTTTGATCCCTTGAGTGGAATGCCAACCTCCCATGTGCTGAAATTGAGCTTAGGGGGGAGTTTGAAAATTGAATTTTGCCATAGGTGGTCGTGTTTGGTCTATGGGTCAAATGGGCTGACCCAAACCCATTGGATTGGGTGCACCACTCATCACTAAGTCCCCTTGAGCTTTTAGGAAAGCCTCAAGTGATTGTGAAGAGGGTATGACCAAAATACCCATGGGATAGGCCAAAATTTGTTATATGGCCTAAGGGTAAAAAGGTCATTTTGCTATTTTTTAAATTTGGGTATGTTTGGTATGTTGATAAAATAGGTTTGGCCAAGTTTCATTGGATTTGGAATCCATTTGATAGGGTTTGGCTCATGTTGACCCATTTAGGTCAAAATGGGTCAACTTGGGTCAAGTTGGCTAATTGGTCAAATTGTGTCAAACTAAGGGTTGGGTCAAGTTCATATGACCATTTGAAATATTTTGGTGCCTTTGGTTTGGTTCAATTTGGTATATATTTGGTTTTGGCTCATATGACTCATTTAGGTCAAGTGGGTAAAGTTGACCCATTTGACCTATTTGAGTTAGGTCAAGGGTAGGTTTAAGTTTGGTTAGTCATATAGAGTGGATTGGTATCTTTGTTTCCAATCAATTTGGGTTAGGTTCAATTTTGGCTCAACATGACCCCTTTAGGTCATGTTGGGTCTAAGGTCAATAGGGCTAGGTTGGGTCTAATTGGCCAATTAAGGCTTTGGTTAAGTTCCACAAGTGATTTGGGATGGACTTGACCCATTGGCTCCAATCAATTTAGCTTAGATCAAGTTTTGACATATTTTGACCCTTTAGGTTAAAATTGGTCAACTTGGGTCAAGTGGGTCAATTGGTTGACCAATTAGGCTAGGTTAGGCTCAAATGTTGGCTTGGTCAAGTTCAAACATAGGTCATGAGTGAACTTAGATCAATGGTTTCAATCAATTTATCCTATGGTAGATTTTGACTATGTTAGGTTTCATTTTAGGTTAAGTGTTGACTTGGTCAACCCTTAGGTTTGACTTGGTTTGAGTTGATTGATCATCATGATGATTGATGATCATGATGGGAGGCAAATATGAGTTTGGTTCAATCCAATTTGGTTAGGATCAAAAGTTGGCTCATAAGGGTACTTTAGGTCACTTTGGGTCAACTGAGCCTAAGTGGGTCAAATGGCTTGGTCAAAGCTTGATTTGAAGTTGATTGATCTTGTACGTGGACAGATGATTGAAATATAAATTTATTTTCAAGAGGTTTGAAGCCAAATGAATTTTGATCCATTTGAAAATTTCATATTCAAAGGAAGAATATGAAGGAGTCTTGGATTTGATTTCTGATTTGAGTTTTGATTATTTGATTGAAGTTTGGATTTATATATGAGCTCATGATTGTAGGATTGATTGAACCATGAAAGAAAATCAAGAGTTTGGCTTGATTTGGAAGTGATTTGGCTAAGTTCAAGATTTTGGCTTGAAAGGCTTAGATTTGATTTTGAATTGATTTGAGTTTGATTTTTGGAGTAGGTTTTGATTGTTTGAATTTATATTTCATTTATATATGTGAATACAAATAGAGATATAAATAGATCATGAGAAAATTTCAAGAATTTGAAAGAGTTTAATCATGATTTGGGATAAATCCATTAAAGGGAATTTAAAGGATTCAAGGGAATTTTTAATTTGAAATTTAATTTTTTGGATTGGATTTGATTTATTTATATTTATATTTTATTTATATATGAGAATATAAATTGATTTTGAGAAAATCTCATGAGTTTGAATAGGTTTGATCAAAGTTTATGTTAAATTCATTAATGGAAAATTAAGGGATTTAAGAGAATTTCAAGGATTTTAAATTTAGAATTAAGTTTTTGCCTTGGATTTAATTGATTTATATTTATATTTTATTTATATATGCGAATATAAATGAAAATATAAATAAGTTTTGGAAAATTCCTAAGGATTTGAAGTGATTTGATCAAGGTTTAGAGTTGATTTTGGCTAAATCCTTTAATGGAAAAATAAAGGGACTTAAGAGACTTTTCCTAAATTATTTTGGAGTTTTGATTTTGATTTGATGGGTTTGAATTTATATTTCATTTATATATGAATATAAATGAGAATATAAATGGATCTTTAGAAAATCTCAAAGATTTGAATATGTTTGAATCATAGTTTTGGTTTAGTCCTTAAAGAAGGGTTAAGGTCTTAAAAAAATTGAACTTAGGAATTTTTGATGGAATTTGATCATGGGCTTCAATCATAGATTTCGATCATGGAATTGAATCATTGAGTTGCTTTGAGTTTGAGAAAATTAAATAGAATTGATTTGGAGTTTGACTTGAAGGAGGAAAGTGAGGAAGTGTTTAAGCTAAAGGGTAGGAAATTTTCCTAACACCCATAAGGCATGACCTATTCCTATGGCTAACTCTTCTAAGTCTTCTAGGGCTAGGGGAGTGTCCACCTAATCACTAGATTTGTCTTAAGACTAAGGAACTCTTAAAGTCTAAGTGAAATCCTATGTCTAAGATGGAGGGGTTGAGAGCTCATTCTAAAAATGAGGTCAACAAGGGGCACCGAATGGGTGTGGTGTGACTGACCAAGAACACCGCACATATTAGTGTTGACCGAAATGATCTACAACATGAAAAGATCACAAGAACTAACAGAAACTATCTATTCATGACTTATGTTCGAGACATAAGAGAGGGAAAAATCCACTAAGGGATAGAGTGTGAACCTTCCACTAGGGAAGCAGGTTCAAGTCATCCATAAGGGGATGAAAGGTTTGATTTGATTGGAATCCCACCATGGAGAGATCTCCACTAGGGGAGAGGGTTGAATTTGTTTCAATTTTTGTTTGTTTGAATTTTTAGGAAGAACCTTGTTGGTTTGCAATGGGTTGTACTAAGTAGGAATCATGGAGGCTAAGACCTAACTCAGATTTACCAATCCAAAGAGATAGTCTTCTAAATACATAGTAGGACTAGCTAACCAAAGGGGTGCCTTTCAGTATGCAGTAGCTGTACTAGAAGGAAGCATAGTAGACTTACACCCTCCAAAGTAAAGACCAGTTGCTGGGGTAATCTATTGGCAAGGTAACAGATTGAAACTCAACCTAGGGTTGACTATTGAGTGAATGCCACTAGGGAACTTAGATCAACTCAAGAATAGTCAAAGATTGATTCCATTTTTTAGGTTAGTTTATTTTGATTATGGTGGATCTCATAGGTTTGCGATGAACTGTACTGAGTAGGGGCCAAGGTAGCATAGACTTAACTCAGATTTACCAATTCAAAGGGAAAAGTCTACCAACCATAAGGTAGCAATATCCAACCAAAGAGAAATGCCTTTTGGTATATAATGGTCAAGTCTTAGAAGAAAACACAGGGAATCCCATCTTCTAGAGACAAGAAACCATTGGGGTAATCAGTTGCTTTGGGCAACAAATCAAACCCGACCTAGGGCAGATTATTGAGTGAGTGCCACTAGGGGACTTAGATCAGCTCAAAGATAGTAAAGATTAATTTTATTTTTAATTTTGTTTTGATGAATTCCATTGATTTGTAATAGATCACACTGAGAAGGAGCTTATAAAAGCCTAGACCTATCTCAGATTTATTGAACCAAAGGGAGTAGCTTCCCGACCGATGGAAGAACTATCCGATCAAAGGAGTGCCTTTCAGTTTGCAATGATCAATTGAAGGGAAGAAAACTTGGGGACTCACATCTTCCACTAGAAAAGACTACTAGGGTGATTGGTTGCTTTGGGCAATAAATCACCGACCTGAGGCTGCCCATCAGTTTGCGATAATCATGCTAGAAAGAATGCATCATAATCTTACATCTTCCAAAGCGGTATGACTATTGGGGTAATCTGCTTATGAAAACACATATTAAAACTAACCTAAGAGTGACTACGGAGTGAGTTCCGACCCAGGTATTTATCTCAACTCAAGTAGTCAGGCAATTCCTATAGGGAGTTCTGCTAACACTACCCTAAAGATAGGACGCATGCTTGGGAGAAGGGACCCTCTGGGGGATTGAACTCCTAATCCACAAGCAAATTAATTTATTTATTTGTTAAGTTTATTTGGTTTATTGGTTTTATCATGGACCCTATTAGTTTGTGAGGGATCCGAAGGAGCTTATATCGACTGACCTATGATTTATTGAACCAAGGGAGAATCTGCACATCCGTTGAACAAATTTTTGAACCACAGGGGTGGCTACTAGGAAAGGGGAACTGTCTGATCCAAAAGTAACAGTGGTGTCTAAATGTCCCAAAATCGATCCATAGAGTGCCCGGGGATGGGGCGAAGGTTTAATCAACACTTGGAGAAAATGACATGGCTAGTCATAAATTCAATAGTATTCAATGTCCAACTCAAGGAGAAAGCACGGAACTCATATGCCAAGAGTGGTGTACTCAGGGTGAGTCGTCGATAAATACATCAACCAACCTAAGGTGTCCATCGGTTTGCAACAATCAACCTAGGAAGAAAGCTCGAGGACTCACATCCTCTTATAGAGGAACTGATTGTTGGGATAGTCTATCTTTGGCTAGATAGGTGATATCCGACCTAGGGTGACTACTGAGTGAATTCCATTAGAGGACTTAGATCAACTTGAAAGTAGTCAAGAGGAAAGGAGCCTCTGGAGGACTTATCCTAAGCCTCAAATATACTCAACTTAGTTAGAACATGATGGCTAGTTCAAGAAGAAAGCATGGGGACTCACATCTTATTAAATGAAGTCAACATGAGATAGCTTACTGGCTGGATAGTAGATCATACCATACTAACAAGGTGCTCATTGGTTTGCAATGATCAAATCAGGAAGAAAGGGTGGGGACTCACATCCTCCAATAAATGACCACTGGAGTGGCATACTAGCGAGATAGCATGTAGACCCGGACTAGAGCAGCTAATGAGTGAGTGCTATAGGGGGCTTGCTCCCACAATAAAGTAGCTCGAGATAAAAGATTTGTGTTTGTTGTTGTGCATATGCTAAAAAGAATAGGATGCCTCTGGGGGACTCTTACACCTTAAAACACCCTTGGGAATTATGAAATGATGCTACGGGTGGCAACAAGAATTCACACTAAGAAAGGATGTCGCTTAAGTTCTCTCACACCTAACTCAATTATACTAATCAAAATAAGATGCATCGAGTTCTCTTACACCTATTCTAAAAGCATCGAGAGATTTTGTTTGTGTTGTGAAAGAGGGATAGGATGCCACTGGGGACCTTACACCCACCCTAAACACATCACGGTGGATTCGCAAGACAAGCAAACAACACTTCGAAAGAGGAGAAGATTTGATGAATGGAATCAGATTTTTGTTCTTTTTATTAATGATTATTTTCAAACAAGTTTTGTTTCATGGTTAATATTTTTTTAGATAAAGCCCATTAATTGGAAGCATTGGGTATCCCCCTTTACAATAAATAAGCTGATAAAATCCTCCTTGGTAGGCCTTCTCTATGACATAGGGGCCTTCCCAAGTGGATTCAAACTTGTCTCCCATCTTTCACGAACAGGCAATAACTGGTCTCCTTAGGGCTAACACAAGTTCTCCTACTCAGAAAGACCTAGGGCAGACTAGTTTGTTGTGAGCTTGAATCATTGTAGCCTTGTACAACTTGAGGTTCCGGCATGCCCGTAGGCGACTTTCCTCCAAACCTTCAAGCTCTTCTAACTACAACTTGGTATTCTGCTCTGTAGTGATTTTGCTACCCATTACTATCCTTAGTGAAGGGAGTTGAACTTCTAAGGGAAGAAGGCTTCAGACCCATACACTAAGGAAAATGGGGTAGAGTAAGTTGGAGTTCGGTATGTGGTGCGGTAGGCCCATAAAGCTTCAACCAACTGCTCGTTCCACTATCATTTGTTGTCATCAAGAGTCTTCTTCAGTATCTAGATGAGAGTTTTGTTGAATGCTTATGCTAAACCATTAGCTCTGGGGTAGTAGATGGTGGAGTATCTCCAATCTATACCATATCTTCTGGAAAAGAAATTCGCTTGTGCCTCTCCTTTTACCGTACAAAGAGATCGTAACTAAGCATAGAATCGTGCTGGTGTCTTTGCTAAGAAATTTGCTTCTCTCCTTTACCATCTGAGAGGTACAAATGTGATATCAAACTGTGAGAGTATCATGGACCAATGAGCCAAACGTCCAGAAAGCATTGGCCATGTTATGAGGTACTGCATGGATTGGTTCTAGAGATCAAGTTCACCTTATGAGAAAGCATGTAGTGTCATAGCTTCTTAGATGCAAAGATCAAAGCTAGATAATATTTCTCAATAATTAGATTGTTTGCTTCAATAGGGATCAAATGACAACTGAGGTAATAGAGAGCACTTTCCTTCCCCACATCATTGTCTTTGGCTAATAGAGCACCGAGGGAGTTGTCCAATGCAGCAGTGTAAAGGATCAATGGTGCAGGGTAGGAATACGAGCGCGACTTCACCAAATAGTCTTTGATGTCTTCAAATGTATCTTGTCATCCCACTTGAACTTGGTGTCCTTTTTGACAAGTGTGGAGAAGGGTTTGCATCTCCCTGATAAGTTTGAGATAAAGTGTCTTAGATATGCCAACCGTCCTTGAAAGGATCTGAGTTGAGTTAAACCCTTAGGAGGTGGCATTTCTAAGATAGCTTTAATCTTTTTAGGATATATTTCTATTCCCCAGTGTCGAATAATAAACCCAAGGAATTTCTCTGAAGTGACTCCGAATGCACACTTCAAGGGATTCATCTTGAGGTTATATTGTCTTAACCGTTCAAAAACTACTCTCAAGTAAAAGATATGGTATTCCTTTTCTAAACTCTTGACTATTATATCATCAACGTAGCACTCAACCTGATGATGGATGAGTTGGTTAAAGATCTTTGTCATAGCCCTTGATTGATAGTTTTTTTTAAGGGCCGTATGATATGAAGATTATGGGTTTGAAAAGCGTGTTCTTTCATCTTCAAGAGACATCTTGATTTGGTTATAGCCAGATGATCCATCCATGAAAGAGAAGATGTCCACCATTAATTCTGGTATAGGAAGAGGAAACTCAATCTTAGGGCATGCCTTGTTTAAGTCCCTAAAATTGACGCAAATACAAATTTGGCCATTCTTGTTCTTACCTAGGATGACACTAGCCAACTAGGTAGGATATTTTGCTTCCACATGAACCGACGGTCAATTTTTTGACTTGACTTTGTTCAATTTCTAATCGCATGCGTCTAGGAGCTTGCTTAATAGGGGTAATGCTAGGATCTATTGCAAGCTTGTGGACTACAACATCAGGAGATAATCCAAGCATTTCTTCATAACTCCATGTGAAGCAGTCTTTAAACTCAGTCAATAACCTAACTACGTTATTGGTTTCTTCTTCATTCAATAACAAACTGATGTATGTCGGGCAAGGATTTTCTTCTATCCCGAGGTTGATTTCTTTTAGCATGTTGATTATTGAATGAATCTCCTCTTCAAATTTTGGTGGTGCCTCTTTGACTTGGAGACCATCTAGATCATCTGAAGTTTTTAAACACACATTCTCATAAGAGTTGGGGATGAGCGAGAAGTACCTATCAGATTCCAAATGGTTAGTAACAACTAGACCCACTGTATTGAATCTTAGTCCTACTCTTGATTATGCTTCCCTTCTATGGCCTACAGCTCTCTAAGAAGAGAACCTCTAGTATCGACCATGCATATGCCAGCTGAATCCCCCATCAAGTCATCTTCATTGGGATTGAAGCTGACTCTTTCTTCGTCAGACCAAGCGTACCCTAAGATCTCCTTTTTCTCCATAAAGTATTATGCAACTATCTCGTTTAAGGAATCGATCTAACTCAATTGGCACAAAAGCTTGACGGTGTGGTCAGTCATGAAGAGGCACCGCACTCATCTAACTGGGAGTCAATCTTGTGCGGATTGTACTCGCTAGAAGAATGATACTCTTGACTGATATTGGTTGTAATAGGGGTAACAATCCTAGGATGATCCTCTACTACCGTTGCAACTGAACTGTCATTTGGAATATCCATGATAAATGTCACCATCTTCGCATCTGGCTGTAGGGGTGGAGTTGGTGAAGGAACGACCACGATACTCCGGGGTCGCCACTCCTTCCGTACCACCACTAGGGCAGAAGTTCGAGGAGGATAGCTCGGCCCTACCACAATGGGTGGTGTAGGAGGAGTAGGATCTCTTGGTCATAGCCGGATCACCAACGGGGTATGTTTTTCCCCGGATGTGGCCTTCATGGCCTTGGATGGAATGGGTGATGCTGAAACCTGCACTGGAGATGGCAGACATGGGGTAAAGCGGTGGGGTGGAGACTCCATCAACTCTCTATGTATAGGAGCTGGCCTCCTATGATGGCTGGTCCCGTGAGGAGAATACTATCAGTATGGTCGACGCGGGTAGCGCACCGAGCTGGAAAGTTAACCAAAGTAGAAGCGGCTGACTGACGGTTGAACCTCCATCACTCTCTACTAGTGATGTATGATGTATGGGCCTCACAGTCCTCTCCTAATGGATTTGCCTCCCCATGCTACGTGGGATAATAGATTGAAGATCGAACTAGGTACCAAACTCTGAGCATCTGTACCACCAACTGGCGTGAGCAGAAGGCCGATATGACCTCTCCGAAAGCGCTATAGATGCACCACGAGGAGGCTAATGGATCCTCCATCTTCTATCTAATCCGGAGAGGGATGGCCGGTTTTCCATAACCAGTGGTGATGTGATCATGGGAGACTCATCCATGGTTGACTTGGCAGCTGCCTCAAGCTCTTTGGTTATCCGAGTATGGAACCATTTGACCATACGGTTCTTGTTCCTATGCTGAGTGTGAGTAGGATGAGAGGAGTGTGAGCTAGACCCATACTCAAATGTCGGGGAGGCAAGCCCTGAAACTAGGGGAGCCTTACCCTTGGAGGGTACAGATGATAGGGTGCTAATAAGCACCGGGGTAACATGTGCAACTCTAGGATGAACTACAACTAGGTGCAGGCTGATCAGATACCACCCGTGCATGTCTGCATAGCTTTCCTCTACCGCAAGGATACATCTGAATCAGAGGGTAAGTCTACCCTAATGGCCAGCTTTTGCCCGGCCACCTTCTTCCTCCTGACTGTGGTGAGGGGAATGCCCTCACTAGTGATCCCGGCCCCCTCAAATCCCTGGCCAAAATGGATCAAATGGGTATAGTCCAAATGAGGAAATTTAGCCTGATCTAAGGCAAGGTCCATACCATAAGGGAAGGTAAAGACAAATTCTGGGAACCTATCATTGCACTAGCTGAAACTGAAATTGAAATTGTACTTGCACTGATTGAAAGATCTACAATGAGAAATAAACTTGCATCAGTTTTCTGTCTCCATAGATTTTGAATTTTGAATTTTGAAATTTTGAACCCACATCCAACAACTTGGAATTGTTATGTGGAGTTCAAATGAATTTGGAAAGATTGATTGAAAGAGAAACTTGAGTATGAATCCAAGCTTCAACAAATTTAGGTATGTTAAAATATGGATTCAGAATTTTGATAGGATGCTTCCATAGGTTCATTTATATTTTGAATTTGAGTTTGTGATTTTGAGGACCCTTTCCTTTAACAAATTTTGGTATGTTAAAGTAAGGGTCAAATGATTTTATTTGTTTGATTATTTTGGAAATTTTTACTTAGCAAATTTAGGTATGCTAAGTGAAGTAAAAGTGATTGTTTCTTTTTGAAAATTTTCTTTTGATTTTGGAAAATTTTTGAATTCTTACTTAGCAAATTTAGGTATGCTTAATGAAGAATCCAAGTGTATTTTATTTAATTTTTGAAAATAGGATTCTTAGCAAATTTAGGTATGCTAAGAAAATCCTATGTGATTCATTTGTTTGGAAAGTTTTGATTTTTGAAAAGGGTATGATCCTTTAGAAAATTTAGTATGCTAAGGGGATCCTAAGTGTTTCATTTTGTTTTTGAAATGATTGAAAGTGGAGATTCAACTTTAGCAAATTTGGTATGCTAAAGATGAAATCCCACTCGGTTTTGTGAAATGAAAATTTTACTTAGTAAATTTGAGTATGCTAAAAGAAATTCCAAATGGTGTGTTTAAAATTTTGATTTCATTTTTTATTTTGAAAATTGAAAACTTCTCCTTAGCAAATTTGGTATGCTAAGGGAAGAAGTTCCAAAAGGTGTTTGAATGTATTTGTTTTGACTTTGGAAACTTTACTTAGCAAATTAGAGTATGCTAGGTGAACTTCCAAAATATGTTTTGAAAAGTTTTAAATTTTGCATTTGGAGACTTTACTTAACAAATTTGGGTATGTTAAATGAAGTTCCAAATGTTGTTTGTAAATTTTGAAACTTTAGGATTTGGAGACTTTACTTAATAAATTTGGGTATGTTAAGTGAAGTTCCAAAATGTGTTTAGAATTTTGAAAAAAATTGGATTTTGGATTTTGTAAACCTTACTTAACCAAATTGTGTATGTTAAATGAAGTTCCAAAATGTGTTTAGAATTTTTTAAAAAAATTCTGGATTTTGGATTTTGGAAACCTTACTTAACAAATTTGTGTATGTTAAATGAAGTTCCAAAATGTGTTTAGAATAAAATTTTGAATTATGATTGTTGATTTTAAATTTTGATTTGGAAGGTTCACTTAACAAATTTAGGTATGTTAAGTGAATTTCCAAAATGTTGTTTGAAAAAAAAATTTTGGATTATGATTGATGTTTTGATTTTGGATTTTGAAGACTTCACTTAGAAAATTTGACTATGCTAAGTGAAATTCCAAAATGTGTGTTTTGAAAATTTTTTGAAATGTGATTGTTGATTTTGATTTTGGATTTTGAAGACTTCACTTAGCAAATTTGATTATGCTGAGTGAAATTCCAAAATATGTGTTTTGAAATATTTTTGAAGTGTGATTGTTGATTTTGATTTTTGATTTGGAAGGTTCACTTAACAAATTTATGTATGTTAAGTGAATTTCCAAAATGTTGTTTGAAATATTTTTGGATTACGATTGTTGATTTGATTTTGGATTTTAAAACTTTACTTAACAAATTAGTGTATGTTAAATGAAGGTTCAAAATATATTTTAAAAAAAATTTGGTTTGGAAACTTCACTTAACAAATTTGGGTATGTTAAAAGAAGTTCCAAAATGTGCTTTTAAAATTTTTGAAATATGATTGTTGCTTTTGATTTTGGATCTTGGAAACCTTACTTAACATATTTATGTATGTTAAATGAAGTTCCAAAATGTGTTTAGAAAAATTTTTGAATTATGATTGTTGATTTTAATTTTTGATTTGGAAAGTTCACTTAACAAATTTAGGTATGTTAAGTGAATTTCCAAAATGTTGTTCAAAAATTTTTTTGGATTATGATTGTTGATTTGATTTTGGATTTTGAAGACTTCACTTAGCAACTTTGATAATGCTAAGTGAAATTCCAAAATGTGTGTTTTGAAAATTTTTTGAAATGTGATTGTTGATTTTGATTTAGGATTTTGAAGACTTCACTTAGCAAATTTAATTATGCTAAGTGAAATTTCAAAATATGTGTTTTGAAAATTTTTTGAAATGTGATTGTTGAATTTAATTTTTGATTTTGAAGACTTCACTTAGCAAATTTGATTATGCTAAGTGAAATTCCAAACTATGTGTTTTGAAATTTTTTTGAAATGTGATTGTTGATTTTTATTTTTGATTTGGAAGCTTCACTTAATAAATTTAGGTGTGTTAAGTGAATTTTCAAAATGTTGTTTGAAATTTTTTTGGAATATGATTGTTGAAATTTTAATGTTTTGAAAAGAGGACCTCCATTCAACAAATTTAAGTATGTAGAATGGGGATCAATTTTTTTATTTTTGAAAAATGAAATTTTGTGTGTGATTGTTGCTTTTTCTGAAAGAGAGGAATTCCAACTTGAAACATATGTGAGATATACTCAAGTGAGATTTCCTAAAAATGATTTTTATTATTATTTGGGAATGAAATCTTCATTTAATAAATTTAAGTATATTAAATGAGGATATTCATATGTGCTTTTTGAAAAGTTTAATTTTATTTACAAATGAACTTTCCATTCAATAAGTGTGAGTGTACTGAAATAGAAAGATTCATATGTGATTTTTTGAAAATTTTATGATTATAATTGTGATTTTTGGAAAAATATGATTGTTCATTTTATTTTGAAAATTACATCATCATCAAAGTGAAGTTGAAAGGAGATGTACATTTGTGCTTTTGAAAAAATTTTATTAATTTTATTTTTGAAAATCATTACATGTAACAATTATGGGAATTGTTAAATGAACGTGACAAAATTTTGTGAAAAATATTTTATTAAGTGCATTTTTTGAAAAGGTGCTTTTGAAGAGCAAAGTTCTTTATGGAAGATTTTATTTATTTATTTTAGGATGAACCTTTCCTTATCATGAAGATGGTAAGGAGGAATTCTTTAAAAGCTGTTTCTTTTTATTTAGATCTTTTTTATTTTACCTATTAGAGAAACCAATGGGGGTTTTAAGACCAACAAGGAATGCGGTCCTAAAACCTAAATATGTTGGCTAACTCAACTCAAGAGTGAAATGAGCTAAGTGCCAACGAAAAAAGGATAGTATTGGATTCATACCAAAGTACAAATCCACTATCGATACTCAAAGACAACGATCATTTACTAAAGATGGAGAAAGGAATCATCCCCAGTGGAGTCACCAAAAAAATCTGTGGTGAAATTTTTCTATAAGGGAGTCGCCTTTCAAATCTTGGAGGAGAAAAGAAGTAGGAACCCTTACAAAAATTCATCTTGGTAAGACGCCACGTAGATTCGTAGATATACTTATTTAGGTGATCGGATATGTCATCAAGGCATAGTGCACTATCTCGAAAGATAGAAGTCACTACCCTTTAATGAAACCAATCACCTCAATAAGGACTCATAAGGACGATAGGTCTTCATATGTATGAGAGATTCTTCCCTTACTTTACATGGAAAAGTAAAGCGGGTTTATTTTAAACTGGGTTCATTAAGTTCCCTACAGGGCAAGCCCCCATAGTTAATTACATCCTAAGGGATGGGATCCCTTAAGAAAACTCTCGATTAAGGTAAATGATCATTATCTCTGAAGATTTTAATAGGAAGGACTATCAATCGATTGGTTTATATTTTTAAAGATCACATGGGACTGATCAAAAGAGAGAGTTATTATCGAAGCCAAAATGGGAAATAAGTAGGAGATACTCACGATGCTAGGAAACCTAGCGAGCATCTCAAACTATCCTAAAATTTGGCTTTACATTTTAGAAATTGATTTAGTTTATTTGAGTTGTATTTTTTATTAGAAATTTAGGACTTAAGATTCTTTAACACAATATTAAGGAAATTCCTAAGAGGTGAGGAATTATGCTTATGGCCCATAAAGGAGAAAATCAACCTCAAAACCTAAATCTAGGGAGCTGAGAAGAGCATAATCTAAATCTAAGATGAAAATGGGTAATGGTTTGCCTCCATAAGAGAAGACAAACCACGACGACTTGGACTTTCACGGGGTGGCCTAACTCCTCCTACAATTTTAAATACATGTAGGCAAGTCTTTATGCTTATGCAAGATAGCTAAGCTATTTTTATTTAGAAAGAGATTAAGTCCTTAAACTTACTCCCTAAAGAGAGTAGATCATGTAAAGGTTAATAGGATTTTTATGACTAATGCATGAGAAATCATATTATTGGCCAAAATTAGCGAGAAGTTTAGGAGGCGAGTTTCCACCACAGCCCTCAAAGGTCAAGCCAGGTTCTCTCGTAAAGGTGGAAGCCCTCCAATCAAGAGTGAAATAAGATGCATTTGTGCATGATATTATAAGAAAATGCTCATCCAGCTAAAGGGTTGCTAATTATTTTATCTTGATTTTAATCTTAAGCTTTAAGTGAGGTTATAAGTTGTTTAATTTTATTTTAAGTTGGTAAGTTGGGTAAAAGATTTATTTTTTTCTAAAGAGTCTAATCCACATCTAGGCCATACATAAAGCAAGGAAGAAACTAGAAAAAGCATGTCATTTAATGCAAAAACTAAATAAATCATCAATCAATTTATAAAGTTAATCGCAAAAAGAATAAATGGTCGTTTGTGTCGGGCACAAACCCAAAAATATCAAATGTGGGTAGCTGAGCTCTTTCCTTATACAACCGAGATTATAAATGAATTAAATTATAATTTAAGCAAAGGAATTCATTGTTATGGGGGTCTTCAAGCTTTATTCTTCTTTCTTTTTTCTTCTTTCTTTCTTCTTTCCTTTTCTTCTTTCTTCTTTAGGTTCCTTCTTTTGGATGGTTGGTAGGTGGATGTTCCAAGGATTCACATGGTACATAAAATGGGATCTTATGACCAATCTTCATCCTAATCCTCATAACAAATCATTCCAAAATCTTAATTATACAAATTTTTACATGAAAAGGAAAAGGAAAATCTAACTAACACCTGCAAAATAAAGTTTGTTAGATCACACCTCACAAATCCCAAGCATGTATATTAGACTTATCACCCCACACATGGGTGACTAAGTCCACCTGGCCTATGGATTATGCAAAGGAGTATAAGCACCTGCAAGCAAGTAGCAGTTATATTTTTATTTATGATAGCGCCCCTTAAGCACAATCCTCTACAGAAAAGAATAGTTAGGCTAAGCAAGTCCTACCATTCATTTTATGAGCATACACCCTAATATCTAGTCTAAAATATAGATCATAAGATAAAATAAATATCAAACCATGCACCAACCTAACCTAAAGCTAGAAGTGGTGACTTAGGCTAATGTGTGTGCTTTGAAGGCTTGTGTGGTTTGCTTAGCTAGGATTTTAGGTTCAAATTTTTCAAGTGTGAAGAACATGTTCAACTTAGAGGAGGGTTTCATTTAAGTTGTTTAGAGTATTTTGGATTATTTTTATTTCATGTTATAATTTGATTTAAGTGAAACCTACAATTAATTACTAAGTTATGAGAGAGGGAAAGAGAAGAGAACTTCTCTTTCCTTCTCTAATCTTAAGTAATTTCTAAGGTAAGTTCACATTTTAATTTAATTTAGGTGAATGTTTTGATTAAAACTTTTAATTAATCCTAAGTTTAGATAAACTCTAAACTAACCTATTCAAAAAGAAAGACATTTTAAGATTAAATAAAATGAATCAAAATTCACATAACACACATTATTTCAATTCTTTCCCAACATATGTATCATGCATATGGATGGACCGTAAGCATATATATACATGCAAATGAGAGTAGTTAACACACTTTATGATGCATGCTAAGTAATCCATTTAAGAAAATTTAGAAGTTAAACATGTATGATTTTCTTAAGTAGAAAAGGTTTTCCTTATCCAAAATTTCACATACATGCATGAAAGTAAGATAGGCATAAGTGAGTACAACGCCATTATTAACCAGAGGTGTAAGGTACAAGATCTACTTAGGAACACTTAAAGCCTCGCAACCTCGTGGTTTTTCAGACTAATATACCACTTTCCTTAAGTACAAACATGCATATAAAAGAAATGAAATGGAAAAGGAATATGCTAAAGTTGCTAAATGAATTTGTTTTGTTTATGCAATTTATTCATGCAAGTGTAAGCAATCCTTCTTAGATGATGGCATAGGGATGAATAGTGTTTAGAATTAAGTAAGTGTTGGGTTCTTTTCAAATGAACCCTACATCTTACCAACTCTTATTCAAAACTATGCTAACATAAGAAAGAAAGAGAGGCTACACTAAACATGACTTTATAATCCATCACATGCAAGCTTATAATTAAAGTATATGAATACCATACTTTCAAATTTGATGTTTAATTTATAAGTTTTGAAAATATTTTAGATTTAGTAGTGATAATAGCCACTCATATTTTACTTTAGTCAACACATGCACATTTGACATAAAGTAAATAATTTCATTTTAAAATTTAAAAACATGAAATTATGAATGCACGAGTCACATGACATACAACTTAATGTGTTGGGAAAGATTCAAAGCAATAAAAGCATATGAATAAACTCACTTTACTTAAATCCTAAAGACATTCTTAAAGAATAAGAACATTTTGAATAAATCAAAGTGAATTTCAAAATGATTTTTGTTTAGTTTGAAGTTTGATTTAATTTTGAAAAGGTGAGATGAGTTTGCTATTCTTAACCCATTCCCACATGTGTTTTGTATTTTTATTTAATTTCTAGATAATTAAATCCATTTTTAAGCATTGATTAAGTTAAGGTATGAATTAAGTGACTTAATTAACCCTTACCTACACCACCTTAGAAAAATTAACTAAGTAATTATGAGCCAATGAGATGACATAAAATCCACAAGGTATTTAAATTTGCAATGCACCTAATAATGAAAAGGTCTAATGCAATTTGGCTCACAATTAAAAGTTAATTAAGCTAAGGGGTTTTAGCTTAAGTACTTTTAAAACACCCATTCATACTTATGAAAGGGGTTTAAATTTCCTTAATTGAACTTAAGCTATTAAACACCTAAGTATCTACCCAAGATAGATTAATTAAGTTCTGTAACTTTTTAGAATTTTTGAAAATTGATTAGAGGGGTGATTAATGAGCTAACCCTTAATTAAGAGGGGATTAAGGAGAGAAAAGGGGGTTTAGGGAATAGCTTAGGAGAAATGCTCCAAAATTATCCCATAAAACCCCTACTCATTGGATCTGACCTTAATCAAACCTAATCATAGGGAAAATCCACTAATTACACCTTAATTACCCTTAATTACATGAAAGGGATAATTAGGAAATGAAATAACAATTTCTCCAATTGATCCCTCATTAAATCTCAAGAAAATTAGGGGAGGCAGAGGTTAACCCCTAAAATGAACCCTAGAAATTTAAGATTAAATGATGACTTAATTAAGAAGTAATTAGCTAATTAATATTCTGAAAGAAATCCAAATTTAGGGAAAATGATAATTCAAAATACTTTGAAATCAATTTTAAAATATTCTAAATGAAATTATCTTTCCATAGCATTTTTCCTTTTATTTTTTTGATTTTTCTATGAAGAGTTATGAATTTTAGAAGTTCTAGGGATTAATTAGGAATTAATTAAGCAAATAACTAATCCCTAATAAATACTTAGCTTGACGCGTGGCGGTGACATACTTTATGCGTCATGATGAGCCACTCACTTAAACGTCACATCAAAAGGTGTGGTGCGCGCTTTTGATCTCTGTCGTTCGATCAAAGATCGGATGGCCAGAGATCTCCCCAAGATTTATAAAACAGATAACGGGTATATAAACATGGGAATAATCTCAGCCTTCCATCCAAATCGTGTGGATGGACGACCATAGACTCATCCCTGCCAAAGCTCAAGAAGAATGAGATCCATCCACCTTCTAGGATTTGATCCGAGCTCGATTGAGCTCGAATTAGGCTAAAATCTAGCCCACACCTTCATCATGCAATAACCAATACTTCCAATAGCTAAGATCCTATGAAATTAAAGTTCACTTCACAAAGGACCAACACCTATTAGAATTAAGCTCAGAAAATCACTAACCTCATCGAAGGTGATCACCGGCACTCGATTTCGAGCTTCGTCTGGTTGAGGCCAAGGCTTACTGAAGTTTTGAGCACTTGAGGTTGAGTGTAGAGCATGGACCAACTCCTCCTCTTTCCTTTGCGGCTTTGATCAAGTCTCCCCTTGCCTTTAGAACTTCAAAGAGCTTGACAAACTCGATTGATGGGGTGCAAGAGAAATTGAATTAATTTGGAGTGTGGAAGAAATTGGCTCTTCAATGGACCTCCCCTATTTTCAAGTGGAGAAAATCGAGAAGAAGGAAATTGAATTCCCCCTCTAGGAAGCGTAGGATCACTTGCAAATGGCTTCTAACTCTCCCTAGTTCTCAATCGAGTGTGAATGTAGTGAAATTTTATTGAATTAGGGGGAGTATATCTCCCCCTATGGAAATTGGACGGTCGAGTATAAGCTTATCATTTTGATCCAATTGGCTAGATTAGGGAGGTTATTTTGAATTTTTCCATAGGTGTTCGGGTTTGGTCTATGGGTCAAATGGGCTGACCCAAATCCATTAGGTTGGGTGCACCACTCATCACTAAGTCCCCTTGAGCTTTTAGGAAAGCCTCAAGTGATTGTGAAGAGGGTATGACCAAAATACCCATGGGCTAGGCCAAAATTTGTTCTATGGCCTAGGGGTAAAATGGTCATTTTCTATTTATTTTTTCAATTTGGGTATGTTTGGTATGTTGAGAAAATAGGTTTGGCCAAGTTTCATTGGATTTGGAATCCATTTGATAGGGTTTGGCTCATGTTGACCCATTTAGGTCAAAATGGGTCAACTTGGGTCAAGTTGACCAATTAATCAAATTGGGTCAAACCAAGGGTTGGTTCAAGTTCATATGACCATTTGAAATATTTTGGTGCCTTTGGTTTGGTTCAATTTGGTATATATTTGGTTTTGGCTCATATGACTCATTTAGGTCAAATGGGTCAAGTTGACCCATTTGACCCATTTGACCTATTTGGGTTAGGTCAAGGGTATGTTTAGGTTTGGTTAGTCATATGGAGTGGATTGGTATCTTTGTTTCAAATCAATTTGGGTTAGGTTCAATTTTGGCTCAACATGACCCCTTTAAGTCATGTTGGGTCTAAGTTCAATTAGGCTAGGTTGGGTCTAGTTGGCCAATTGAGGCTTTGGTCAAGTTCCACAAGTGATTTGGGATGGACTTGACCCATTGGCTCCAATTAATTTAGCTTAGATCAAGTTTTGACACATTTTGACACTTTAGGTCAAAATGGGTCAACTTGGGTCAAGTGGGCCAATTGGGCTCGGTTAGGCTCAAATGTTGGCTTGGTCAAGTTCAAACATAGGTCATGAGTGAACTTAGATCAATGGTTTCAATCAATTTGGCCTATGGTAGATTTTGGCTATGTTAGGCTTCATTTTAGGTTAAGTGTTGACTTGGTCAACCCTTATGTTTGACTTGGTTTGACCCAATTTGGTTGATTGATCATCCAATGATGATTGTTGATCATGATGGGAGGCAAATATGAGTTTGGTTCAATCCAATATGGTTAGGATCAAAAGTTGGCTCATAAGGGTACTTTAGGTCACTTTGGGTCAAGTGAGCCTAAGTGGGTCAAATGTCATGGTCAAAGCTTGATTTGAAGTTGATTGATCTTGTACATTGACTTATGATTGAAATATAAATCCATTTTCAAGAGGTTTGAAGTCAAATGGATTTTGATTCATTTGAAAATTTCATATTCAAAGGAAGAATATGAAGGGGTCTTGGGTGATTTATGTTTTGATTATTTGATTGAAGTTTGGATTTATATATGGGCTCATGATTGTAGGATTGATTGAACCATGAAAGAAAATCAAGAGTTTGGCTTGATTTGAAAGTGATTTGGCTAAGTTCAAGCTTTTAGATTTGATTTTGAATTGATTTGAGTTTGATTTTTAGAGTAGGTTTTGATTGTTTGAATTTATATTTCATTTATATATGTGATTACAAATGAAGATATAAATGGATCATGAGAAAATTTTAGGAATTTGAAAGAGTTTAATCATGATTTTGGGATAAATCCATTAAAGGAATTTAAAGGATTCAAGGGAATTTTTAATTTGAAATTTAATTTTTTGGATTGATTTATATTTATATTTCATTTATATATGAGAATATAAATTGATTTTGAGAAAATTCCATGAGTTTGAATAGATTTGATCAAAGTTTAGGTTAAATCCATTAATGGAAAATTAAGGGATTTAAGGGAATTTCAAAGATTTTAAATTTAGAATTAAGTTTTTGCCTTGGATTTAAATGATTTATATTTATATTCCATATATATATGAGAATATAAATAAGTTTTGAGAAATTCCCAAGAATTTGAAGTGATTTGATCAAGGTTTAGAGTTGATTTTGGCTAAGTCCTTTAATGGAAAATTAAAGGGACTTAAAGAGAATTTTCATAAATTAATTTGGAGTTTTGATTTTGATTTGATGGGTTTTAATTTATATTTCATTTATCTATGAATAAAAATGAGAATATAAATGGATCTTGAGAAAATCTCAAAGATTTGAATAGGTTTGAATCACAGTTTTGATTAAATCCTTAAAGAAGGGTTAAGGACTTAGAAAATTTGAACTTAAGAATTTTTGATGGATTTTGATCATGAGTTTCAATCATGGATCTCAATCATAGAATTGAATCATGGAATTTCTTTGAGTTTGGAGAAAATGAAATAGAATTTATTTGGAGTTTGACTTGAAGGAGGAAAGTGAGGAAGGGTTTATGCTAAAGGGTAGGAAATTTTCTTACACCCCTAAGGCATGACCTATTCCTATAGCTAACTCTTCTAGGTCTTCTAGGGCTAGGGGAGTGTCCACCTAATCACTAGATGTGTCTTAAGACTAAGGAACTCTTAAAGTCTAAGAGAAGTCCTATGTCTAAGATGGAGGGGTTGAGAGCTCATTCTAAAAATGAGGTCAATAGTGTTAAAAGGAATAGGATGCCTCTATGGGACTCTTACACCTACCTTAAACACACTAGGGGTTTTGATGAAATGGTGCCACGGTTGGCAAATAGGAATCCCACTAAGAAAGGATGCTTGGGTTCTCTCACACCTAACTTAGTTGTGCTAATCGAAATAGGATGCCTCTCGGGTTCTCTTACACCTATTCTAATAGCACCGGGAGATTGTATTTGTGTTGTGAAAGAGAGATAGGATGCCACTGGGGGACTCTTACACCTACCCTAGGCATGTCACGATGAATTGGCAAGACAAGCAAACAGCGCTTCGAAAGAAGAGAAGAATTGATGAATGCAATCAAATTTTTGTTCTTTTTCTTAATGATTATTTTCAAACATGATTTATTCCATGGGTAATATTTCTTTAGATAGAGCCCATTAATTGGAAGCATTGGGGTTCCCCTTTACAATCAATAAGCTGATAAGATCCTCCTTGGTAGGCCTTTTCTATGACATAGGGGCCTTCCCAAGTGGGATCAAACTTGCCTCCCATCTTTCGACGGGCAACAATTGGTCTTCTTTGGATTAATTCTCCTACTCATATAGACATAGGGCAGACCAGCTTGTTGTGAGATTGAATCATTTTAGCTTTGTTAACTCGAAGTTCTAGCACGCTTGTAGGCAACTTTCCTCTAAACCTTTAAGCTCTTTTAACCGTAACTTTGCATTCTTCTCTGTAGAGATCTTGCTACTTTATGCTATCTTTAGTGAAGGGAGTTGAACTTCTAAAGGTAGAACGGCTTCAGACCCATACATTAAGGAAAATGGGGTAGACTGAGTTGGAGTTCGGTATGTGGTGCGGTAGGCTCACAAGGCTTCAACCAACTACTCGTTCCACTGGTGTTTGTTATCATCAAGAGTTTTCTTTAATTTATGGATGAGAGTTTTATTGAATGCTTTCACTAAGCCATTTGCTCTAAGGTAGTAGATGGTGGAGTATCACCAATCTATATTGTGTCTTCTGGCGAAGTTGTTGATCTTCATGCTTTTTAATGCAATACCATTATCGGATATAATTCATCGAAGCACCCCAAAAATATATACGATATGGTTCCTGAAAAACTGAAGCAGATGTTGAGTGTGACCTCTCTGAGTGGGATGGCTTCCACCCACTTGGAAAAGTACTCGGTGGCAACTAAGATGAACTGATGACCCTTGGAAGAAGAAGGATCGATCAGACACATAATGTCAGTACCCCAACACTTAAATGGAAATGAATCCAATGTAGGGTGTAGAATGTTGGGTGGTTGGTGGAGGACCACACCATGTACCTGGCACTGATGGCATCTTCAAGCTATATCCATGCAGTCTGTAATCATCGAAGGCAAGTAGTATCCAAGTTGATTAATCTTCATCTTCATCTTCAGACCAGATTGATGTGCTCCGCATAGACCTGAATGTACCTCGGTTACATTGCCATGGGCTTCGTGTTTGTCTAAATAGCATAACCATATTTGATCAAAGGACTGGCGGTATAGGGTGTCATCAACAAGAGCGTAGGAGATTGCTCTCTGTTTCACCTGATGGGCTTGTGACTTTTCTTGAGGTAGTTTACCGGTATTCAAGTAATCTATGAACGGTTGTCTCCAATCTAGCTCCTTGTCCATTTTGGCAATGATAACCTCCCCTTCAAGAGAAAGTCTCTCGATAAGTTCAACATCAATAAGGGATAAGACTTGTATATGTTGGACCCTTATTGAAATGGACTCATCTTCTGGACATGTCAATTCTTTGGCAAGTTTGTCCAAAGTATCTGCTACTGCATTCTATGCTCGGAGAATCTTGTAGATGGTGACTTCAGGAATTTGGGCCAACAGCTTCATGATATACTCATAGTATTGATGAAGCTTAGGTTTGAGAACCTGGTAGGACCCGGTAATCTAGTTGATGACCAACTAAGAATCCCCAAAGATGTTGATGCTCTTGACACTGATAGTGATGGCCAACTCTACACCGTCAATCAAAGCCTCATACTCAGCTTCATTATTGGTTCAAGGGTTGGAAAGATAGTATGAGAATCTCACATTGTGATATGTAGTTAGGAGAATAATTCATACCCCTGCCTTTCCTGGGAGAATAGATCATGATGCTTCCCCTTTATAAAAAGAAGTTGCACCATCAAAATTCCTATCGGTGGTTGTCAGCCTCCCTTAAGTTCATGATTTGTTCATCAGAGAGATCGTTACTAAGCGGAGAATCAGCAGCAGTGGGTGTGCTACAAAGAAATCTACTAGTGCCTATCTTTTTACTGCACGGAGGGGTACAAATGTGATATCAAATTATGAGAGAATCATGGATCAACATGCTAAACATCCGGATAGTGTTGTCCATGTCATGAGATACTGCAGTGGATTTATTCTAGAGATCAATTTCATCTTATGAGAAAGCACATAATGTTGTAGCTTTTGGGAAGCAGAGAATAAAGCTAGGCAACATTTCTCAATAGGTGAATTATTTGCTTTAGTAGGAATCAGATGACGGTTGAGGTAGTAGAGAGCGTTCTCTTTCCCTTAACCGTTGGCTTGGGCCAACAGAGCATCAAGAGAGTCGTCCAATGTAGCAGTGTAGAGGATGAGTGGCCTACCCACGATAGGGGCTACTAGAACTAGTGGCTTCACCAAATACTGCTTGATGTCTTCGAAGGCATGCTAACACTTGTCCCACTTGAACTTGGCATCCTTTTTGACAAGTGTTGAAAATGGCTTGCATCTCCCTGATAGGTTGGAGATAAAGCATCTTAGATATGCCAGCCATCCTTGGAAGGATCGAGTTGAGTTAAACTCTTGGGAGGTGGCATTTCTAAGATAGCTTTAATCTTTTGGATCTATTTCTATTCCACGGTGTGAATAACAAACCCACTGAAGCTACTCCAAATACACACTTCAGGGATTCATTTTGAGATTATATTATCTTAACTATTTAAAAACTACTCTCAAGTCAAAGAGGTGGTCTTTCTTTTCTCTACTCTTGACTACTAGATCATCAACATAGCACTAAACCTAGTAATGGATGAGTTCGTTGAAGATCTGAGTCATGGCACGACGGTATGTAGCACTAGCATTTTTAAGGCTGAAAGGCATGACCCTATAACAGAAGATTCTGATCGGGGTTCAAAAAGCAGTGTTTATTTCATCTTTAAGAGATATCTTGATTTGGTTATGGCCAGTTGACCCATCCATAAAAGAAGACTGCATGAGATGAGGCGTCCACCATTAATGGTATAGGATGAGGAAACTCATCCTTAGGACATGCCTTATTTAAGTCCCTAAAATTGACGCAAATATGAATTTGGTCATTCTTCTTCTTAACTGAGACGACACTAGCTAACCAGGTAGGATATTTTTCTTCTCTGATGAAACCAGCATCGATCAATTTCTTGACTTCAAAAATGACTTGTTGCTCAATTTCTAATCACATGCGTCTAGGAGCTTGCTTAATAGGGGTAGCATTAGAATCTATTGCTAGCTTATGGACTGCTACGTCAGGAGATAAGCTTGGCATCTCTTCATAACTCCATGCGGAGTAGTCTTTAAATTGAGTCAATAGCTTAACCTCATTGGTTTCTTCTTCATTCAGCAATGAATTGATGTACATCGGGCATGGATTTTCTCAAATCCGGGGTTGGTTTCTTTGAGCTTGTCTATTATTGAATGAATCTCTTGTTCATATTTTGGCGATGCCTCTTTGATTTAGAGATCATGTGGATCATCTGAGATTTCTAAACACATATTTTCATAAGAGTTGGGGCTGTGTGAGAAGAACCTATTAGACTCCAAATGATTGGTAACAACTAAGAAGTAATCGTCATCATTGACAGGACCCACTATACCGAATCCTAGTCCTACTCTTGATTGTGCTTTCTTTCCTGTATTATTCCACAAATTTTCAAAATACTCTGACCTGTGCTTGGACCATGTGTGAGGAACCAAGCATTTCTGTATAAGATTATGAACACAAGGTGAGTAAAAGTCAAATGGTAGCTCCATTAATTCTTTAAATGAATCCTCTTCAAGTTCTACATCAACTTCAGTACTTGAGGATGATGATCCTAAAAAGAACCTCTTCTACTTCATGTCATTAGAAGACTTAGGGACTTCCTTAACTACCAAACCTTCAACTTTCTTAGATGTAAGTGAGGTTAGAGCTAAGGTTCCCAACTATTGCCTAATAGTTTCACATAAACCAGATTAGAATACTTTGCTTTGTCTAGAGGCCTGGTCTTCATCTCTCTCTTGATCGAAAGTCACCTCCAATGGAACCCACTGAGAGGGGTTGGCTGGTATACTAATCACATTAGACTTATCCTTCGAGCTGGATTCCAAGCCTATGTGAATAGTATGGGTACTCCTATAAACTGGAACACGGCCTCTGTTAGTTGATGGCCAACTAGGAGGTCTTCCACCTCTAGAACTGCCTCTATTTCTGCATCTACATCTGCTTGGTGGAGGTTGAGCCTTTTCATCCACATATCCATATGATGGAATGAACTATGGGTGGAATGTAATATGTGGATCTATTTCTTCTTCAATTCTCCTTTCATGTTTACTTGGATTTCCATTTTTCTATTCTTTTTCTTTTATCTTTTTTTTTCTTTTGATTTTGAGTTTGAATTTTGTTCAAGTTCTCAAGAAAGAGTGTTTTGAGGAAGATAGTAGGTCGTATCCTCATAAATCTCAACCTCTCTAACTGAAAATAGCTTTTCATCTCCATTGACACGGTATTTAATCCATCTTTTGAACTTGATGCACTTGAGAGGAGGATGGAATGATCTTACGATGTATCCAAGGCCTACTAAGCAGTGAATGAAGTATTTGAATCAATGATGTAAAACTTGGCTTCAATCTTCTAATCACCTATCTCCAAAGGAAACACTATAGAACCTAAAGTCTGCTCACCTTATTCATTGAATCCTCTCAACATCATTCGATCTCCTCAGAGTGTGGAGATGTCAATCCTTAAATAGGCAAGGGTCTTTAGACTCATAATGTTCATCGATGCACCTGAATCCATGAGAACTCTGGCAAGTTTGAACCTATCCATGTCAACTATGATCTAGAGGGGCCCCAGAAGAAGGTCTTCATCTATGAAGGTGACCCCTTGAGCTTCTTTTGTGTAAGGTGCCTCCTCACCTATAGTTGTCAGCTGAGCTAAGCATATTTCAGGATCAAGGAGAGCCTTGATTAGTGATTCTCTCATCTCTTTGGATAAGACAAGGGCATCATATATGCTTAGCTTAGATGATAACTTTCTTAGATGAGAAAGGACATTGTAGTCCACCTTGGGTTGGTCCTCCACAAGCATATCCAAGGGTGGAGCATCCTGTGGAAGGGCTTCTTGATCTTCTATACCAATGACTTATTTTCTTCTATCTTGAGGAGTTGCCCTAGGAGGTAGAACCTTGCCACTACGGAAGTTGACTTTGGTGATCTCTTTTGGTAGGGTAATGGAAGGTTCTACCTGCACATTAGGCTCACCTACAGCTTCTCCTATGGGACCCTCAGAATCAAATGATTCCAAGTCTATCTCAAGAGGTGAACCTATGGTATTCAGAGTAGGAAAGTCCAACTCTGAATCAGAAAGAAGGAGATCATAATTGTTATAGTTATTTTGACTTGAAGAGTTATCATTAGAATAGAAGATGACAACCCATTAGAAGTGACACAAATGTAATTCAAACTAGCTTTATTTTTCAATTTCTTGGAATTATTTGGAGGTACAAAGTAGAAATCAAGTAAAGTGAGTGGGATAAGGGATTTGATGCCCTTATCCACCGATACAAGAGTTCTACTAGTAGAAGAAGTATATCTAGCTGAAGTGGAAGAAGTTACCGATGTGGAAGCTGCAACTGTAGGCCCGAGGCTAGACTCGATCGGTGGTTGGGCTAATGGGCTATCCCGGGCTGACACATGTTGTTGCTGCTATTGTTGTTGCTGTTGAGTTCCCTCTTTCCTCGAGTTGGCACTGGAAACTTGCAAACCTTCCTTGATGTTGGAGGTTTGAGCTGACTCAGGAACCTATAAGAAAAGCTTCTTGATCATCTGGATGATCTTCTTAGAGATTTTGGATAAAGAAATATCCCAACCTTCTTTAGTTTTGGAAGGATCACATGCATTCCTAAGGGTTACCCTAATGGAATTAGATGTTGTTCCATAAGGTATTCCTTTAGGATAACTATAGCACTAATTTTGAAGCTATGTTCAAGCCAATCCTTGAATGTGAAGTAATCTTCCAAAATATGGCCTAGCATACAGTGGTAGGGCAAAAGTTTGGATCATGTCTTTTGCCTACTTCCTCCGATCTTCTAGACTCGGGTAGCTAAAAATCAGGTGTTTTTAAGAGATTCTTAAAGATCTTCCTGATTACCTCCCTCTTAAAAGAATTAGGTTTGTTAACTTATCTAAAAAAGTAGGTGGACCATTCTGCACAGTGGCAGGTATGGGTGAGAGGCGGCGGTCTTTGTATGGAGGCTGTGGTACATCGTGGTGACAAATGAGGTGGAGGCTGTTGAGTTCGTGGTCTCTCAGACTAATCTCTAGGTGGCTGCTTCCCCTTATCTACCACTATCACTGTTCCAGGTTTCTTCTCATAGACCTTTCATGGCTTTACTTTAGGCAACTGGTCTTAAAAAGGCAATTGTTTGGCCTCTCCCTATAGACTAGTTGTCTTGTTGATTAGCTTCTCAAATATCTTGATAGTGAAGCCCTTAAGCATGAAGGTGACCGGGCCATGGATATTCTTCAAAATAGTCTCAATGGCATGATACTCAGACAGCTGCGGCTCACATTTCATACTCAGGTTACACCATCAAAGAATATAATCAACAAGAGACTCGCCTGGGTGTTGTTGTGCTACAACAATATCACCTACAGTAACCCTTTGTTGAGCTCCAACAAACCTCTTGATAAAGAGTTGCTCTAACTCAGCAAATATCTTTACTAAATCGTTGGGCAGTTCAGCATACCAATTGAAAGCAATCCTAGATAAGCTACTAACGAAGAGGCAGAAAAGCAAAGTGTCACTGCCATCAGCATTGCAACAATTGGCTCTGAAGTGTGCGATATGCTGCCTTGGGTTTTCACTGCCATCAAAACTTTTGAAGGAATGTGGTACAAAACCCTTGGGATATTAGATTGAATCGAATTCATCCGGGTAGGGTCTACCCTGTGAAATCGATGATCCTCTCTAGGCTTGAGCCAACGCTTCCTTTACTTGCTGCTCAACCATAGATTTTATATCTTTTTTTATATGGAGACACTTTCCACTACCTTCCTATACATGCTAGTGCTACCTTGCTCAATGAGAGGTAAGATCTTCGCTGGGTCTAAGACATGCACTAACTCAGGCTGACTTATGTTGGTCGTAGTGGGATGAACTAATGGGGTTTGTTTCTGAAGCACTGAAACTACTACTAACAAGTCCTCTAACTGCCATGCCATCCTATCTATCTGCTTAATTTTTTGCCTCAACTGATGTCGAAGGTGTTGGACTGATTGGGTAGTGCCTTCTTGATCAACCTCATCACCTTCCATGGCCTGTTGCTCCCTGAGAAGACATCCTCTGGTATCCACCATAAAATTCTAGTTGAGTCTCCCAACAAGTCATCTTCATTAGGATCGAAGCTGACTTTCTCCTCATCTGACCAATCATACACCAAAATCTCTTTCTTCTCTACAAGATAATAAGTTATTATCTCCTCGAGAGAACAATCTATCTGAATGGGAACAAATGATCTAGGCTGACTGGTGTGATCACTGTCGTGCACTAAGAGGCACCGGACCTCGCCTGTCACTGGAGAGTCAATCCTATGAGGATTGTACTCGCTAGATGAGAGACACTCCTAACTGTCACTAGGTATGAGAGGGATGACATTCCTAGGAGTTTTCACTATCCTTGGTGCTGGCTATCATCACAACCTCACGAAATCCGCTACCATCTCCACATCTCTTTTGACTAGGAGGAGTTGGTTCCACTCCTTCCGTACCACCATTGGGGCAGAAGGTCGAGGAAGAGAGCTTGGCCTCACCACAATAGGTGGTGTAGATGGGGCAGGATCCCTCGATTGGATCACCAGCGTGCTTCTCCCGGATATGGCCTTCATGGCCTTTGATGGAACGAGATCTTTGTGAGTAGGCGGTGATGGCAAATGGGGTAGAGTGGGGTAGACACCACTCTCTATGAGCTATCCTCCTATGATGGGGTCTCGCAAGTAAGATGCTATCGGTATGGTCGGGGCGTGCGAGCTAGAAAATCAATAAGTGTGGATGGTGGTGAACCTGCCTCTCCATACAAGTAATATGAGCAGATGCATGGACCTCTCTAGCCCTCTCCTGACAGATATGCTTCCCCACACTGTGGGGGATGATGGATCTCAAATCAAATTAAGCTCGACTACATCCGTTTATACCACTGGCGTAAAAGGTGAGGCCGACATATGACTCCCTACTAGTGGCTGATGCTATACCCTGGCGGTGATATCGAATCCTCTAACATCCTCTCTATTTGACCTAAGAGAGGATGGGCAGTTTACTATAACCGGTGAAGTAAAATGGGAAACTCCTCAATGCGAGCTGCCTCCATCTCCAAAATCCTAGTGTGATCGCTTGATCATGCAATTTTTGTTCCTTACGTTGTGTCCTAGTGGGATGGGAGTGAGAGCTAGACCCATACTCAAAAGTAGGGAGGCAATCCACGGATCAAGGAGCCTTACCCTTAGAGGTACATGAGAGGGTCTAGCCCCTGGCGACAGAAACCATGTGGTGCACTAAAATCGAGGCGGCACTTGTGCTTCTGAAGCATGTGGGACTGCCACTACTTTCCTCTTCAATAAAGAGATGTCAGAATCAGAATCGGAAGATATATCAATTTGGATGATCGGCTTCTACCTAGTCACCGTGGTCCTACTGAATGTCGTGATGGGAGTGCCCTCACATGTAATCCTCGCTCCCTTGAATCCCCTATCGAAGTGGATAAGATGTGTATGATCCAATCGAGGGAAGTTGGCTTAGTCCAAAGCCAAATCCATGTCATGAGGGAAAGTAAAAATAAATTTCTTAGAGCCTGCCATTTCAGTTCAATGACAAAGAGGCGAACTATGCTTGTAGCGATGAGAATCTACAATAGGAAATGAGCTTGGATCGATTTTCTTTATTGATTTTTGAATTTGAATTGAAAATTTGAACCCACATCCAACATCTTGGAAGTGTTAAGTGGGGTTCAAATGGATTTGAGAAGATTTGATTGAAAGAGAAATTTTTAAATATGAATCCAACTTGAACAAATTTCGGTATGTTGAAAGATGGATTCAAATGTTTTGAGAAGGATGCTTCCATAGGTTCATGTTTGTTTGAATTTAGATTTTGATTTGAGGACCCTTTCCTTTATAACAAATTTGGGTTTGTTAAAGTAAGGGTCAATTAATTTTATTTTTGATTGATGCTTTTTGGAATTTTACTCACTTAGCAAATTTGGGTATGATAAGTGAAGTGTTTGAAAATAATTGTTTCTTTTTGTTGAATTGTTGTTTTGATTTTTTTTATTATTTTTTTTTTGAAATTTGGAATTCCCACTTAACAAATTTAGGTATGCTAAGTGAAGAACCCAAGTGTGTTTTGTTTGATTTTTGAATATATGATTCTTAACAAATTTGGGTATGCTAAGAAAATCCTAAGTGTTTTATTTGTTTTTGGATGTTTTGATTTTTGAAAAAGTAGGATCCTTAGCAAATTTGGGTATGCTAAGGAAATCCTAATGTGTTTCTTTTTTTTTTGGTTTGATTGAAAGTGGAGATTTTACTTTAGCAAATATGGTATGCTAAAGATGAAGTCCCACTTAATTTTGTGAAATGAAAATTCCACATAGCAAATTTGAGTATGCTAAATAAAATTCCAAATTATGTGTTCAAAAGTTTGCTGTGTTTTGGTTTTTCAAATAGAAACTTCTCCTTAGCAAATTTGGTATGCTAAGGAATGAAGTTCCAAAAGTGTTTGAAGATTTTTAGTTTTGACTTTGGAGACTTCACTTAGTAAATTTGAGTATGCTAAATGAAGTTCCAAAATGTGTTCAAAATTTTTTGATTTTGGATTTTGAAACTTCACTTAGCAAATTTGAGTATGCTAAATGAAGTTCCAAATGTGTTTGAAAATTTTTGAATTTGGATTTGAAACTTCACTAAGAAATTTTGAGTATGCAAAATGAAGTTCCAAATATGTTTGAAAATTTTTGATTTTGGAATTTGGAGACTTCACTTAGTAAATTTGAGTATGCTAAATGAAGTTCCAAAATATGTTTGAAGATTTTTGATTTTGGATTTGGAGACTTCACTTAGAAAATTTGAGTATGCTAAATGAAGTTTCAAATATTTTTGAAAATTTTGGAATTTTGAATTTGGGACTTCACTTAGCAAATTTGAGTATGCTAAATGAAGTTCCAAATGTATTTGATAATTTTTTGGTTTTGAATTTGGAGACTTCACTTAACAAATTTGAGTAAGCTAAATGAAGTTCAAAAATGTGTTTGGATTTTTTTTTTTTTTTTTTTTTTTTGGATTTTGAGTTTTGAGTATGCTAAATGAAGTTTCAGATATGTTTGAAAATTTTGGATTTTAAATTTGGGGACTTCACTTGGCAAATTTGAGTATGCTAAATGAAGTTCCAAATGTGTTCGAAAGTTTTTTATTTTGAATTTGGATACTTCACTTAGCAAATTTGAGTATGCTAAATTGAGTCCCAAGTGTGTTTGTTTTTTTTTTTTTAATATGGAGACTTCGCTTAGAAAATTTGAGTATGTTAAATGAAGTCCCAAATGTGTTTGATTTTATTTTTTTTTGATTTGGAGACTTAACTTAGCAAATTTGAGTATACTAAATGAAGTTCCAAAATGTGTTTGAATTTTGAAAATATGATTGTTAAGTTTCAATTTTTGAAAAGAGGACTTCCATGCAATAAATTTGGGTATGTAGGAATGGAGATCAATCTTATTTTTGAAATGTAAAAATTTTGTTTTGTGTGTGATTATTGCTTTTTTGAAAGAGAGAATTCCAACTTAATCATATGTGGGATATGTTTAAGTGTAATTTTCAAATGATATCATTTTTAGTTGGGAATGAAATCTTCATTTAATAAATTTGAGTATATTAAATGAAGATGTTCATATGTGCTTTTGAAAAATTAAATTTTATTTGAAAATAAAACTTCCATTCAATAGATGTGAGTGTATTGAATGAAAAGGTTCATGTGTGCTTTTTGAAAGCTTTATTTTTTATTGTGATTTTTTGGAAAGATGATTGTTCATTTTATTTTGAAAATGAAATCTTCATCAAAATGAATTGAAGGAAGATGTTCAATTGTGCTTTTGGAAAAGAGTGTTAGTTTTATTTTTGAAAATTCCTACATGTAACAACTATGATAATTATTAAATGAAAGTGATAAAATTTTATGGAAAATATTTTATTATGTGCCTTTTTGAAAGGGTGCTTTTTGAAAAGCAAAGTTCTTATGAAAAATTTATTTTGTCTTTATTATTTTAGGATGAACATTTCCTTATCATAAAAATGATAAGGAGGAAGTCTTTAAATAATTTCTTTTTTTAAATCTTTTTATTTTTACCCATTGGAGAACTCAACGGGGATTTTAAGACCAACACGGGGTGAGGTCCTAAAACCTAAGGATGTTGGCTAACTCAACTTAAGGATGAGATAAGCTAAGTGTCAACAGAAAGAAAGATAGTCTCAGATTCATACCAAAGTATAAACCCACTATTAATACTCGAAGACAACAATCATTTACCAAAGATGGAGAGAGGAACCATCCCCAGCGGAGTCGCTAGAAAAATCTGTGGTGAAAATTTTCTATATAGTTGCCTTCATCTGTGGTGAAAAGCATGAATATAAAAATTTATCTTTTTGGGATGCCACGCAGATCCACAGATGTGCTTATTCAGGTGATCGGGTGCGTCATCAAGGAATAGTTCAATATCTCAGGAGATAGAAGTCACTACCATTTAATGGACCTAATCACCTCAATAAGGACTCCTAAAGATAATGGATCATATATATACTAGAGATTCTTCCCCTGCTTTATATGGAAAAGTAAAGTAGGGTTTATTTAAAATTGGGTTAAGTTTCGCAGGCAAGCCCCCATAAGAATTACATCCTAAGGGACGATATCCCTTAGGAATACTCTCGATTAAGGTAAATGATCGTTGTCTTCAAAGATTTTAATAGGAAAGGACTATCAATCGATTGGTTCATTTTTGAAGATCAAATGGGATTGATCAAAGAGAGGGAATTATTATTGAAGCCAAAGGAAGATAAGTAGAAAATGCCCACGATGCTAGGAAACTTAGCGAGCTTCTCAAACTATCATATGGTTGGGCTTTACATTTTTAAAATTGATTTAATTTATTTGAATTTAATTTTTCATTTAAAATTTAGGACTTATTATTCCATAACACAAGATTAAGGAAATGCCTAAGAGGTAAGAAATTAAGCTTATGGCCCACAAAGAGGAGAATCAACCTGAGAACCTAAATCTAGAGAGCTTTGGTGAGGGTCGAAAGTACAACCTAAATCTAAGGTGAAAAAATGGCTATTTGGTTTGCCTCCATAAGAGAGTACAAACCACCCGATTGTTTGGACTTACAAGTGTCTGGGGGTGGCCGCCAACTAACTCCTCCTATGATTTTAAATACATGTAGGCAAGTCATATGCTTTATGCAAGATAGTTAGGCAATTATTTATTTAGAAAGAGACTAAGTCCTTAAACTCACTTGCTAAAGAGACTAGATCATGTACGGACATGCTTCAAATGACCTAAATCTAATGTAATTCAAATTTCATTTTATTTTCATTTTTGGACAATTATTTTGACTTAGGCTGATGGGATTCATATGTCTAATGCATAAGAAATAAAGTTATTGGTCAAAATCAGCGAGTAGGGAGGAGGTGTGTTTCCACCATGGCTCTCAAAGTTCAAGCCAAGTTTCTCTGATAAAGGTGGAAGCCCTCCAATCTAGAGTGAAACAAGATGTATTTGTGCATGATGTTATAAAAGAAATACCCATCCAGCTAAGGGGTTGCTAATTATTTTATCTTGATTTTAAACCTAAGCTTTATGAAAGGTTATGAATTCTTTATTTTTAGTTTTGAGTTGTTAAGTTTGGTAAAAGATTTGTTTTTTTTCCTAAGAGCCTAATCCACATCTAGGACAAACATAAAGCAAGGAAGAAATTAGAAAAAAGATGTTACTTAATGCAAAAGCTAAACAAATCATCAATTAATTTATAAAGCTAATCGTAAAAGAATAAGAAGCAATTGTGGTCAGGTACCACCGCACAAACTGGAAAAACAAATTGGGTAGCCAAGCTCTACCCTTATACAACTTGGATTACAAATGAATTAAATACAATTAAGCAAGGAATTCATTATTTTCCTTCATTTCTTCATTCTTCTTTTCTTCTTTCATCTTTGGTTCCTTCTTTTGGATGGTTGGAAGGTGGATTCTCCAAGGCTTCACATGGCACATAAGATAAGATCTTATGACCAATGTTCATCCTAATCCCCATAACAATCATTCCAAAATCCTAATTACAAAATTTACATGAAAAGGAAAGAAAACTTAATCTAGCTAACACCTGCAAAATAAAGGTTAGCTAAACAAACCACCAAATCTCAAGCATGTATATTAGACTTATCACCCCACACATGGGTGACTAAGTCCACTTGGCTATTGGATTATGCTTAGGGGTATAAGCATCTGCATAATAAAAGCATTTATTTTTTTTATTTATTACAATGCCCCTTAAGTACAATCCCTTACAGAAGATCATGGTTAGACTAAGATCGTCCTACCATTAATTCTATGCGCATACATACTAACATACAGTCTAAAACATATATCATAAAATAGCAAACATCAAACCATGCATGCTAACCTAAAGCTGTGGTGATTTAATATGTGTGTGCTTTAGAGGTTTGTGTGGTATGCTTAGCTATGGATCTAAGTTAAAATTTTCTAAGTGCGAAGCATATTCAACTTAGAGGAGAGTTTCATTTAAGTGATTTAGTTGATTTGGGTTGATTTTATTTCATGTTTTGATTAGGTTCAAGTAAATCTTATAATTAATTACTAAGTTATAAAGAGAGGAAAAGAGAAGAAAACTTCTCTTTCCTTCCCTAACCTAAGTAATTTCTAAAGTGGATTCATGTTTTAGTTTTTTTTAGTGAATGTTTTGATTAATTCTTTTAATTAATCCTAAATATAGATGAACTCTAAACAAACCCATTAAAAAAAAAGGCATTCTAAGATTAAATAAAATGAACTAAATTCACAAAACATACATCACTTCATTTCTTTCCCAACATATATAACATGCATATGAATGAGGCCTAAGCATATCTATAAACACTTTAACACACAAATGAGAAGCATATCTAAAAATTCAAAAAACTTCAAGAACTTAATTAATCTACTTTGGGTAGATGCTTAGGTGTTTAAGAGCCTAAGTTCTATTAAGAAAATCAAAACCCAATTCATATGTGTGAAGGGGTGTTTTGAAATTAAGTTAAACCCCTTAGTTTAATTAACCATTAATTGTAAGATAATTTGCATTAGGCCCTTTTCTTACTAGGTGCATTGCAAGTTTAAATTCTTTTTAAGTTTTAATGTCATCTCATTGGCTCATAATTATTTGGTTAATTATACTAAGGTGGTGTAGGTAAGGGTTAATTAACTTGCTTAATTCATATCTTAACCTAATTAATACATAAAAATGAATCTAATCATCTAGAAATTATACAAAAATATCAAACATATGTGAAAATGGGTTAGGAACAGCAAACTTAACTCACCTTTTTCAAAATTAAATTAAACTTAAAACTAAATAAAAATCACATTGAATAAACTTTGATTTTTTAAGCCTTCTTATTCCATAAGAATGTCTTTAGGATCTAATTAAAGTGAATGTGTTTACCTACTTTCATTGCCTTGATTCTTTCCTCAATATATTAAATTTGTATGTCATATGGTTTCATGCATCCATATTTTTCAAATTCAAATTTAAAAAATGAATTGTTTACTTTATGTCAAATTTTCATGTGTTGGCTAAAGTAGAAATATGAATGACTATTATCACTACTAAATTCAAATTATTTTCAAAACAAATAAATCAATTATCAAATCTAAAAATGTGCTACTTATATTTTAATTATAAGCTTGCATGTCAAGAAAATATAAGGATGTGCTTAGCATATGTTTATCTTCTCTTTTATGTTAGTATAGTTTTAAATAGGAGTTAGTAAGATGTATGACTGATTGAAAAGAACCTAAAACTTATCTAATTTCATATCCTATTCATTCTTATGCTATGACTTAAGAAGGGTTACCTATGCTTGTACACATAAATGGCATAAATAAAATGAATTAATTAATACAACTTTTGCATTCTTTCTTTCTAATTTATTTCTTTTATACACATGTTTGCATTTAAGAAAAGTGGTATATTAGTCTGGACAATCCCAAGATTGTGAGGCTTTAAGTAGCCCTAAGTAGATCTTGTACCTTACACCTCTGGTTTAACAATGACACTATACTTACTATGCCTTTCTTACTTTCATATGTGCATGTGAAAAATTGGATAAGAAATGCCTTTTCTACTTAAAGAAAATCATGCATATTAAACTTATAAATTTCCTTAAATAGATTAATTAGCGTGCATCATAAAGTGTGTTAAATATTCTCATTTGTATGTATAGATATGCTTAGGATTCATTCATATGCATGTTATACATGTTGGGAAAGAAATGAAGTGATGTATATTTTGTGAATTTGGTTCATTTTATTTAATCTTAAAATATCTTTCTTTTTGAATAGGTTTGTTTAGAGTTTATCTAAACTTAGGATTAATTAAAACACTAAATCAAAATATTCATTAAACTAAACTAAAAAAAATGTGAATCTACTTTAGTAATAACTTAGGTTAGGGAAGGAAAGAGAAGTTCTCTTCTCTTTCCCTCTCTTTACAACTTAGTAATTAATTGTAAGATTCATTTGAACCAAATCAAAACATGAAATAAAATCAATCCTAAAACAATTAAATAACTTAAATGAAACCCTCCTCTAAGTTGAACAAGTTTTCACACTTAGAAAATTCTAACTTAAAGCTATAGCTAAGCATACCACATAAACCTTCAAAGCACACACATTAGGCTAAGTCATCACTTTTAGCTTTAGGTTAGGGCGGTACATAGTTTGATATTTATTTTGTTTTATGATATATGTTTTAGACTGGATGTTATGGTATATGCTCGTAGAATGAATGGTGGAGCGATCTTAGTCTAACTATTATTTTTTTTGCAGGAGATTGTGCTTAAGGGGCGCTATCATAAATAAAAATATAAATACTTTTACTTGAAGGTGCTTATACCCCTAAGCATAATCCAATAGGCCAAGTGGACTTAGTCATCCATGTGTGGGGTGATAAGTCTAATACACATGCTTGGGATTTGTGTGGTTGTTTTAGCTAATCTCTATTTTACAGGTGTTAGATTTTCATTCTTTTCCTTTTCATGTAAATTTATGTAATTAGGATTTTGGAATGATTGTTATGGGGATTAGGATGAGCATTGATCATAAGATCTTATCTTATGTACCAAGTGAGGCCTTGGAGCATCCACCTTCCAACTATCCAAAAGAAGGAACCAAAGAAGAAAGAAGAAGAAAGAAGAATAAAGCTTGAAGACCCCCATAATAATGAATTTCTTGCTTAATTTTAATTTAATTCATTTGTAATCCAAGTAGTATAAGGGTAGAGCTCGGCTACCCAATTTGTTATTTTTGGGTTTGTGCGGTGGTGCCCGACCACAACGGTCTTTTATTCTTTTTGCGATTAGTTTTATAAATTGATTGATGATTTAGCTAGCTTGTACATTAAGTGGCATCTTTTCCTAGTTTCTTCCTTGCTTTATGTATAGCCTGGATGTGGATTAGGCTCTTTAGGGAAAAATAAATCTTTTACCAAACTTAACAACTTAAAATAAAAATAAAGAACTCATAACCTCACCTAAAGCTTAGGTTTAAAATCAAGATAAAAGAATTAGCAACCCCTTAACTGGATGAGTATTTATTTTATAATATCATGCAAAAATGCATCTTGGCTTCCACCTTTGTCAGAGAAACTTGGCTTTACCTTTGAGAGCCATGGTGGAAACACACCTCCATCCTTCTGGCTGATTTTGGCTAATAACTTTATTTCTCATGCATTATGCATATGAATCTTATTAGCCCGAGTCAAAATAATTGTCCAAAAATAAAAATAAAATGAAATTTGAATTGCATTAGATTTAGGTCATTTGAAGCATGTCCTTACATGATCTAGTCTCTTTAGAGAGTGAGTTTAAATACTTAGTCTCTTTCTAAATAAATAACAGTCTAGCTATCTTACATAAGCATAATGACTTATCTACATGTATTTAAAATCATAGAAGGAGTTAGTTGGAGGCCACCCCTAGGTGGTTGTAAGTCCAAGCAGTCGGTTAATTTATCCTCTCTTGTGGAGGAAAACCAAAAATCTATTTTTCAACTTAGATTTAGACTGTGCTTTCGGCCCTCGCCAAACCTACCTAGATTTAAGTTCTAAGATTTCCTCTCCCCTTTGTGGGCTCTAAGCTTAATTCCTCACCTCTTATGCATTTCTTTAATCTTGTGTTAAAGAATCATAAGTCCTAAATTTCTAATGAAAAATGCACCTCAAACAAACTAAATCAATTTTAAAATGTAAAACCCAACTATATGTTAGTTTGAGATACTCGTTAGGTTTCCTAGCATCGTAGGCATCTCCTACTTATCATTCATTTTGACTTCGATAATAACTCCCTCCCTTTGATCAATCTCATTTGATCTTCAAAAATGAACCAATCGATTGATAGTTCTTTCCTATTGAAATCTTTGAAGACAACGATCATTTACCTTAATCGAGAGTATTCTTAAGGAATCCATTCCTTAGGATGTAATTAATTATGGGGGCTTTCCCCTGTAGGGAACTTATTGAACCCAGTTTAAAATAAACTCTATTTTACTTTTACATGTAAAGTAGAGAAAGAATCTCTGGTACATATGTAGACCCATCATCCTTAGGAGTCCTTATTGAGGTGATTAGCTCCATTAAATGGAAGTAACTTTTATCTCTCGAGATAGTATACTATTTCTTTGATGATGTACTTGATCACCTGAATAAGCACATCTGCGGATCTATGTGGCATCCTAAAAAGATAAATTTTTATATTCTTGCCTCTTTCACCCATAGATTTGAAGGCGACCATATAGAAATTTATAACCAATAATATATATGCATGAAGCCACATGACAAACATATTTAACATGTTGGGGAATGAAATCTTGTAAACATATTTACTTAAATTAAATCCTAAAGACAATCTTATAAAATAAGAAAGCATAAAGTAAATCAAAGTTCATTTAATGTGATTTTTATTTGGGTTTGAGTTTGATTTAATTTTAAAAATGTGAGTTGAGTTTATTATTCCTAACCCATTCCCACATGTGTTTGACATTTTTGTTTAATTTTTAGATGATTAGATTCATTTTAGATTTTGATTAGGTTAAGGTATGAATTAAACAAGTTAATTAACCCTTACCTACACCAACTTAGCATAGTTAACCAAATAATTATGAGCTAATGAGATGACATAAAACCTCACAAGGAATTTAAATTTGCAATCCATCAAGGAAGAAAAGGTCTAATGCAATTTGGTTCATGATTGATGGTTAATTAAGCTAAGGGATTTAACTTAAGTAATTTCAAAACACCCCTCGCATATACGAGTTGGGTTTTGATTTCCTTAATTGAACTTAGGCTCTTGAACACCTAAGCATCTACTCAAAGTATATTAATTAAGTTTTGAAAAGTTTTAGAAATTTTAAAAAATTAATTAAGAGAGTAATTAATGAATTATCTCTTAATTAAGAGAGGATTAAGGAAAGAAAAGGGGGTCTAGGAAATAGCTTATGGAAAATACCCCCAAATTATTTTCTAAGTCTCCTATTCACTAGATCAAACCTTAATCAACTTAAATAAGGGATTAAAACACTATTCAAACCCTTAATTATCCTTAATTATATAAAGAGAGAGTAATTAGAAAATACATTTGCAATTCCCCCAATTAAGCCTTCAATAAATCCCAAGAAAATTAAGGGATGCAGAGGTCATCCCCTAAAACATACCCAAGAAATTTGGGATTAATCAGAGGATTAATTAAGAAAATTAGAAAATTAAGATTTCCATTAAAAGGAAAAATCAAAGAAAGATATAATTCAAAATCCATTAAAACCAATTTTAGAATATTTTAGATTGAATTATCTCTCAGTAGAAATTTACCTCATATTTTTCTAATTTTTACTTAGGGAGATATGAATTTTAAAGCTTAGAGGATTAATTAGAATTAATTAAAACCTAATTAATCCCCTTAGCCCATAGTCGACACGCAAATGCAGTCAGGCGCTTTACACATGTCACCAATGCACTTAAACATCCCATCAGTGGGTGTGGCACACGGTTTAATACCCACCATTTGATCAAGGATCGAACGGCCAGGAATCACCCCATGGTTTTAAAAGAATAAAGGGATTTTTAAAACGTGTGTTTAATCTTGGCCATCCATCCAAAATGCGCGGATGGATAGCCGGGATTATCCCTTTTCTTCCTTGAGGATCATAGGAATCGTCCATGATCTCAACCTTGATCCGAGCTCGATTGAGCTCATATTAAGATAAAATTTTTTACATACTATCATACACTAAGGGCAACCCTATCCAATGGTTGAATTTCCATGTCATCACACTTTCTTTCACAAAGGACCAACCTCTTAAGTCTAATGATCAAAAAATTTCATATCTCGTTGGAGGTGATCACCAGCACTTGATTCCCTTGGAGGAGCTTCGTCTGGTTGAGATGAAGTTGTGGTGAAAGAATTAGCTCTTGAGTTTGGGTAGTTTGCTCTATGGACCAACTCCCCTTGCTCTCCTTTGCGGCCTTGATCAAATTGAACTTCTCCTTGCCTTTGGAACTTGAGGGAGAGCTTAGACAAGCTTGATTTGGTCCCCTGAGGGAGTGTGCAAAGGCAATTGGATTGGATTGTAGTGTGGAAGAAGTTAGAAATTGAGTGGAGCTCCTCTATTTTTCAAAGGATGAAAATCGAGAATGGCTAGTTTCAGATCCCTCTTAGAAAGCTTAGGATTGCTCTCTGATGGCTCCTAACACTCTCTAGGACTCAATCGATAATGAGGATGTGTGAATTGAATTGAATTAGGGGGAGTATATCTCCCCCCGTGGAAATCGGACGGTCGAAGCTATGGTTGCCATTTTGATCCAATTGTCCATATGGAAAGGGTTTTTTGAGTTGTTTGAAGTTGGCACATGGTCGGTTTGAGCCATGGAGTGGATTGGTAACCTCCCATGTGCTTCAAATTGAGTGGAGGGAGGTTTCAAATTGGACAATTTTAGCTATGGGGTCAGTTTTGGCCTTGGGTCCATTTAGGCTGACCCAAACCCATTGGGTTGGGTGCACCACTCTCCATAAAGTTCACTTGACCTATTAGGAATGTATTAAGTTGAAATGAAGAGGACTTGACCAAAATTTATTCTATGACCTAGGGGCAGAATGGTCATTTGTCCAATTTTTTGAATTTGAATATGTTGGGTATGTTGAGAAAATAGGTTTGGCCAAGTTTCAATAGATTTGGAGTTCATTTGATATGGTTTGGCTCATGTTGACCTATTTAGGTCAAAATGGGTCAACATGGGTCAAGTTGACCAATTGGTCAAATTGGGTCAAACCAAGGGTTGGGTCAAGTTCATATGACCATTTGAAATATTTTAGTGGCTTTGGTTTGATTTAATTTGGTTTAGTTTTGAATTTGGCTCATATGAATTCATTTAGGTCAAATGGGTCAAGTTGACCAATTTGATCCATTTGACCCATTTGACCTATTTGAGCTAGGTCAAGGGTAGGTTTAGGTTCTGTTAGTCATATGAAGTGGATTGGTATCTTTGTTTTCAATCAATTTTGGTTAAGTTTAAATTTGGCTCAACATGACCCTTTTAGGTCAAGTTGGGTTCAAGGTCAATTAGGCTAGGTTAGATCTAGTTTGCCAATTGAGGCTTTGGTCAAGTTCAACAAGTAATTTAGAATGAACTTGACCCATTGGTTTCAATCAATTTGGCTTATATCAAGTTTTGACACATTTTGACTTTTTAGGTCAAGTTGGGTCAAGTGGCCAATTGGGCTAAGTTAGGCTCAAATGTTGACTTGGTCAAGTCCAAACATAGTTCATGAATGAACCTAAATCAATGGTTTTAATCAATTTGGCCTGTGGTGGATTTTGGCTATATTAGGTTTCATTTTTGGCTAAGTGTTGATTTGGTCAACCCTTAGGGTTGACTTGGTTTGACCCAATTTGGTTGATTGATCATCCCATGATGAGTGTTGATCATGATGAGAGGCATAGGTGAGTTTGATTCAATCCGACTTGGTTAAGATTAGAATTTGGCTTAAAAGGCTATTTTATGTCACTTTAGGTCAAGTGAGCCTAAGTGGGCCAAATGGCTTGGTCAAAGCTTGATTTGAGTTTGATTGAACTTGTATATGGACTTATGATTGAAATATAAATCCATTTGGAAATGGTTTGAAGTCAAATGGGTTTTGATTCATTTGACAATTTCATATTCAAAGGAAGAATATGAATAGATTTAGGGTTTGATTTTTGAATTGGATTTTGGTTGAGTGATTGAAGTTTGTATTTATATATGGATTCATGATTGTAGGGTTGATTGAATCATGTAAGAAAATCAAGAGTTTGGCTTGATTTGAAATTGATTTGGCTAAGTTCAAGATTTTGACTTGAAAGGCTTAGGTTGGATTTTGAGTGGATTTGAGTTTAATTTTTGGAATTGGTTTGATTGATTTGTATTTATATTTCATTTATATACGTGAATATAAATGAGAATATAAATGGATCATGAGAAAGTTCCAAGGATTTGAAGTGATTTGATCATGATCTAGGTTAAGTCCATTAAAAGGGAATTTAAAGGACTTAGAAAATTTTTGGAGTTTGAAGCTTGAATTTTTGAATTTGGTTTGATTGATTTCTATTTATATTTTATTTATATATGTGAATATAAATGAGAATATAAATGAGTTATGAAAAAATCTCATGAATTCTAATTGATTTGATAATGATTTGGATAAATCCTTAAGAGGGAAATTAAGGACTTAAGAAGGATTTTAAATTTGGAATTTAATCTTTGGATTTGATTTGATTGATTTATATTTATATTTCATTTATATATGTAAATATAAATGAGAATATAAATGAGTTATGAGAAAATCACATGAATTTGAACTGATTTGATCATGATTTAGGCTAAGTCCTTAAAAGAAGGTTAAGGACTTAGGATAGATTTGGACTTAGGAATTTCATTCATGGGTTTCAATCATGGATTTCAATCACGTGGAGTTGATTTGAGTTTGAAGAAAATCAAATAAGATTGATTTGGAGTCTGACTTGAAGGAAGGAAGGTGAAGAATGATTCAAGCTAAGAGTAGGCAAATTTTCCTAACACCCCTAAGGCATGACCTATTCCCATGGCTAAATCTTCTAAGTCTCTAGGGCTAGGCTAAGTGTCCACCTATCACTAGATGTGTCTTAAGACTAAGGAACTCTTAAGGTCTAAGAGAATTCTTATGTCTAAGATGAGGGTTGAGAGTTCATTCTAAAAATGAGGTCAACAGTTACATTTATGAATGATAAATGACAATTAATAATTGTCTAACTATAATCATTTTTGGGACGTTAATATAAATTCTCATTCGAGGAAACAAGCATGATTTCCTCCCAACCTTAACTTATTTTTTATAGTAATGCTAAATCACCCAGTCCGAACAATGTATAGTAACGAAAGATAAATTTATCATCTTAATATTTCATAAAAAGCTCACACATATGTAAGAGTTGATCTAAAAATGATATGGAATTCATTATGTAGAAAATTTAAAAAGAAAAAATATAAGGTCATGCTTAGTTAAAATATTATACTAAGTGAGTAAATTATTTGAAAATATGCATTCTTTGAAATTATAAAAGATATTAATATAACATATTGAAAATTTTATGCAAAATATCTTTTATAATAGCAATAGAAATAATTTGAAAATATTAGAGTTATTAAAAGGTAATTATGAGTGATTAACTTGATGTTCTTCTCTTGCTAAGAGGATAAATTGAATCAACTCATAAGAAGGTGTTGAATGTAGATATTTGAAAGATGTGAGATCCCATAGATGATGGACTTAATTACTTTCTTAACATATAATAGATTAAAAGATTTATAAGATGGATATGAAGTATTAATGATTAATAGAGATCGATGTTAGCCATTGATAGTAGTTGGATGGTAGCCTATAAAGAATACTAAAAGTTATGGGATAATAAGTAATTATCATGGTTATTATTAGGATTAGAAAAGAATAGCAATCAATAGACATGTGATAAACATCAATGATTGTTGAATGTTATATGACAATCATTAATTATCATTTGGGCAATGATCGAAGAAGAAATTTAGAAGTTAGGGAATAATGGTGAGTGGGCATTTTGATCTCTCTCTTCATAATGGGAAAATAGGATGACTAGAAAGATATTTATAAACAAAATTAGTGTTTAACTAACACTATATGTCAGTCATTAAGAGAATATAGATGACGATTGATGGAAAATCTTAGAGCTGAGCAATATTAGGTGTTTGATTGTGTTATTAATTTAATATAAGGGTTAATTTTCCTACATAGAAGACTAATGAAAAATAATGTTGGCTAAAGAACATAAATCATTAGTTAGCATTAGGCGATGATTAATAGCCAATGTGGAAAGTTGTGTGTGGGTGAAAAATTAGCTTGGTCATTGAGGGAAGATCAAAAGATTAAGAAGATAACATTAGAAGCCAAAATTTATTCATTATAAACTATCGAGTGAAGATTGGTTGGGTTCATAAAAAATTAGGTAACAATAGATAATTGATTTAATCATTCTTCTAATAAAAGAGGAGAGTGGGCAACTGTGAAGATGGTCATTGAATGTCTACATTATTGACCTTCACATATGCTACACAAGTCAATCGAGCTTATAAGGTGAATTTGATCGACTTTGGATGCTCTAGAGCACAAATCGAAGCTAAGATGTGCCAAACATCATCAAAATCAATTCAAATGACCTCTGATCGACAAACGGACTTCGTCATCACATTCAGAACATCAAAATTAGTCAAAATATAAATATTGCATAATCTAAAGATCAACTGATCAAGTGATCAAGCTATCAATGTGCTAACATGCATATCAGAGTCGAGAAGCTGCAATGATATTCAAACAATCTCTGTTCATGAAATTGATTACTTCGTTATCTTTGAAATGTTAAAATCTATCAAGTAAAACTATTCACACTCAATTCATACGAGTCTGTGCAAATATTGAATGATCGGAAGTGACAGCACGCAAATCGAGGCTAAAATATACTAGACGTCACCAAAATAAGCACAAATGACCTCCGATCGATGAACGGACTTTGCCATTGTATTCAGAATGTTGAAACTGGTCAAAATATAAATATTGTACAACCTGATTATCAATCGATCAAGCGATCGAGTCATCAACACATTTACATGCATATCGAGGTCAAGAGGTGCCGACTTAAACCAAACGATCTCCATTTATGAAATTGATTACCATTAGTTTTAAATGTCAAAATATATTAAGTAAGACTATTCGCACTCAATTCATATAATTTTGTATGAAAATTGAGCGATTGGAAGTGATAACACGTATTTTGAGCTGAAATTGATCAAATTTGATGCCAATTTGAACCAAGCAACCTCCGATAGCGAAATAGACTGTGTCGTTGCATTCAAAATATCAGAACAACCTTGAATCAACATATATATCAACTTTATATTGAGGTCGGTGCAAGATTTATATTAAAGTCGATTAAATAATATAAAAAATTTATTAAAAGGCCTAATAACATAAATCCCTAAAATCACCCATAATTTCCCTCTTCACGCACGACCTAAGCTCCCTTCTATCCTATTTGCATGATCGCTCATTCGGCTCTCCCTCCTCATGCGAGCCATCTCTCATTCATTCGATCCCTCCCTTCAACCGCTCGGTCTCTACCCTTCCGTTCGAATGGCCCAACCACTCCCGCTCGATCTCCTCCTTCAACCGCACCAACCGTGACCCCCTCTTTCATGGCTATTTCTTCCCTCAACTGAAAAGAAGAAGGGTTTTTATTCTTCCATTTCTCTCGTCCAAGCTGCAAACTCTCATTTTTCCCTCTCTCGTCCAAACTGTATGCAAGCAAATGGCAAGACCTTCCCCCTTCTTCCTCTTTTCTCCAACCGCAAGCAAGGGTAAGATAATCCCTTTTCTCTTTTTCCATTTTTCCCCCTCTCTTCCTTAGCTGACACACCTAGCAAAAAATCACCTTTCAAGCCTTAATAGACCTCTTCCCTCTCTTCCTTCTTCATTTACCTCAACAAACACACTTAGCCGAAAATCACCCTTCAAGCTCTAGCCTAAAATCCTCCATTTTCTTCCCTAGCCGAAATAATCCTCTTTGCTGAAATCTGCAACCTCCTTTGCTGAAATCTGCAATCTCCATTGTTGAAATCTGCAATTCTCCTTTGGGAAATCTGAAGTTCTACTTTGCTGAAATTTGCAATCTCCCCTAGATGAACTCTCCTTGCCGATCATTACAAGTGCCCAGAAAAATAAGTTTGAAATGTGTGAATATGAAAATATATATGTGTTTGTGTCTTTCTTTTGCAGGTTCCAAGACCCCGTTAATGCCCAATAGGGCGTAGTGGATGCCAAGACGGCTGTAGTGTCGTAAGACACCACTCGCTATGCTCAATAGTGCGTACCGAGCAAGCAAAAAAAAATGTTAGATGTCGCTCCCCTAACCGAAATGCTGCCAAAATTTAAACTAAAATCCAGTACTTAGATAAATTTAAATGAAAATCTTTTAAGTTGAAATCGAATAAAAAAAGGGGAGAAAAGGAATATATAATGAATAGAAAGGCAAAATACCAAATCAAAAAGAAAAAGAAGTAAAAATCACTTACAAGATTTATCTAAGTAGAGTTGAATGCTCACCCAAAATCTGAACTAAAAAATTATCCTTTCTCTTTTATGCACTCCAACTCTCAAACAAGTGGAATGAAATAGAAACCCCCCCCCCCCCCCCTCTTAGCCTTATTTATAGGAATTGAGGAAACAATGTGGAACCCATCCTTATCTAAATTTATTAATCAGGTGTGATGATGGGATTTGATGGATGATACTAAACTCACAAACTTTAATTATAATCCTTGGTGGTTTAAATTGAATCGGTAAAATGAGTTCTCTTTTCTTCAAACTTCACAAAACTAAATAAGCTTTAGTTGAAACTTGTAGAGGTTGATCTCAAACTTATAAGAGACTTATAATAAATTTGAAGTCCAATTATTCACTAAGTATGAAGTCAGATGTGGAGTTAGGGATATTTGAATTGATGTTTATTTATGTGAATAGAGCCTTTTATTGAATACTCAAAGTATTAAATTCACATACAAGTGATCATAAAATTAATTGAACAATTAAAAATTAGATGATAGCGAAAGAAGTAGGAATCTTAATTGAACATCAAAGCATAAGAGAGCTTCTTGGAATTAAGATGTACTCTTCAAATATACTCAAATAAATTAAAGAAAATTAAAGAATTCATCAGAGATTTTTCATGAGATTGAATGATTGCTAATAAGAATAAGGGATGAATCCTTGGAAAATGTTTGAAGTATATTCATTGTCTTATTAAATACTTGAATTAAATCAAGGAGAAATTGAGTATAGTTGGTGATGAATTTGAGAATTATCATAAGCGAGAGTCTATTGAATATTCAAAGACTAATCAACTTGGGATAAAAGAAAGTAATTCAATATTAATCTAAAAGATCTAATAAGATATGAGATCAATTTACAATGCTCTATACGCCACCAAATCTGCAACTCTTTATACAAGTAGATAGAAGGCGATACTAAATCAAATTCTATAAAAATCATAGGGCTTCCTTCAATCAAAAATTAAGAAATTTTATTCTAATTTTGATTTTTAAAATCAATGATTTCATTAATTATATGAAATTATTTATGCTAAAAACTCCTGCATTTGCTAAGACATAGAAATTCAGAGTGCAAATTTTAATGTCTAAAAAAGCTGCGTAGGCTAAATTGGAATTAAGTGAAAATATGAAATCAATCTCTTAGTTTATAAATAAAACTAGCTAAACAACTAAATACCGGCATGGGCCCCGACACTATGTTGAATTTTTAGAGGATGCTGCGTGGGTTGCTTCCCAGTTTGGTTTTAGGATAATGTATGGGTTAACAAAACCTAAAAATTTAATTATTATAAGAATTTCAACTTATTAAAATATCTGAGAAGCTAATTCTGTCATGTGACAGTAGATCTGATCCTCTGTATGAGCTAAACATAGTTGACAGGATCTAAAGTTCTCAAATATATTTGATTCAATTAATTAACTACCCCGATGATGACTATATTGAATGGTGATTTCAAGCAGAGGGGATACTTCCATTAAGATGTGATTCTAAATTTAAATCAAATTAACTCAAATTAAGTATCAATCTAAAAACTTCTTAAATGAAATTTAATCTTTAAAGGCTTAAAGCAAATTCCATTCAATCCACCTTCCGCAACAGTTTGTTGAAGGTGATAAATTAAGAAAACTTTAGCTCACAAAGAAGCCAAAGTAAAATCAAGTATTTTACTATGTTCACTCTCAATCAATCTCATACAAGAAGGATGCCCATGTACTGATCATGGTTTGCGAAGTTAGATGATGTAGTTATGATCAAAGTCATATGATTAAGTGGTTTGGCCAATAAGGCTCCATTATAGTACGATCACGACTGTAGCCCGCATGCTTCCCAATGGCTCTGCCCTTTGAGTTGTGAATCATAGGGTATACTTAATAAAGCAAAATATCCTATGTCAGCTAAGGTAGACTTAAGATTATCTCCTTAGACAAACACCACCCCATGTCTACAAGGATTTCTTGGACGACATAACTCATGTGTTGCTGATAAGAATCCTTCAGTCAAGCTGGATCGACTACCTCCTCTGACTAAGTAGACTAGGGATCACGACAGCCCGGAATGATGGAATCATGGGATCTAGATCGGGCGCATCATCATTCCCCCAACCATCCGCTTTAAGCTAATAATGATGAATTTCATAAATTCTAAACCCCATCAAAATTCCACATACTGCCACTATACGCTATGCATTCAACGATTTAACGACTATCCATAATCGAAAGTTCTCTCTCAGCATTGAGAGGGGTAATTAACTATAGGTGTTTGCGCCTATAGGAAACCTGGAACCATATCTAAATTCCTCGCAAAATGAGGATGAAATCTTTGGGTAGTACCTTATCTACTATTCCATCTGCCTTCTGAAAATTACAACAACATTTTAAAAGCATACTCTCTTCATTCATTTGTCGAGAGATCGGTGGTAAATTTTCAAAGCCTACATACATAAACGATGCTAATCAAGGATCAGTGAATATTACTTTTAGGACTTCACCGACACCTTGTTAGAAATCAAAGAATTTGGGTTCCTTGAAATGTTTGGTGGAAGGTTGAAACTTTAAGGAATTGATAGAAGGGCACTACTAGGAGTGGAGCCTGTGATTCAATTTGACTCAACACGGAGAAACTTATCAGGTCCAAACATAGTAATGATTGACAGATTGAGTGTTATTTCTTGATACTATGGGTAGTGTTTTCTGGTCGTTCTTAGTTGGTGGAGTGATTTGTTTGGTTAATTATGTTAACAAATGAGACCTCAGCCTGCTAACTATATATGTTGAATTCAATCTCCTCAACCAGCTTCTTAGAGGCACGCTGGCCGCTTAGGCCATGAAAGTTTTCATTGATAGATATTAAATGATAATCAAATATATATATATATATATATATATATATATATACACACACACACACACACACACACATAATTGAATGACTTCTTCTAAGAGGAGGCAAGAAAAGGAAATTAAGAAAATTACACATAAACATCAGTGGTTATTAGATGTCTTGATTTACAATTGGTTGAATAGCATTTGACATATCAATTAACTTTGAAAAATTTTCAATTTTATTTAATGAGTACTTGATTTACACTCATTTAGACTTGAGTACAACATTTTTTTTTAAATATTATTATGATTGTCTCGCCAAACCATACTTTCATGGCTATAAATAAGTTTGCTAAAAAAGGAAAATCAAATGATCGCAAAATAAATCATGAATTTTTCTAACATTAAAATTCATTTTTTTTCTCAAAATTTATGTAATCAAATGATTTTTTTTTACATAATATTTGAACAAAGAAGATAAATAAACATAATATTAAAAATTATGTTTGTACATAATTGCATTTCTTACATAAATTTACTTCACAGTAAGAAAAAAAAAAAGATCAAGCAAAAAGAGGCCTATCTGCATACAATTGATACAGTACTATATATAATCTCTCTCTATATATGTATCTCACACCATCAGATACTGATCATAGGCAAAAAGATTCACATCATTTACTTCCGACTGCAATAGCTGTGAATACTCATCGTATAATCTCTCAAACATCACTGAATCTTGCTGAAGCGGCAAAAACTGATCAAATCCCAAATCCAAATACTGATTAGTATTCAGAAAATCATGTTCTCCTCCATCAGACAAATAATTAGCTGATAACTCCATTTCATCTGACGATCCTTTCTCTTCCTCGCTGCTGTTCTCCATCACATGAATCCTACTTGTCAGTCGAGTAGGCTTTGGTGCATAGATTTTGGTCTCATTGGTACCACCTAACGTTTCCGATTGGTTGATAATCTTAGTACTTTGCTTCTTGTTGTTTGAAGAAGAGTTTGATTGCTTTGTTCTCGGAGTTGCTTCTCTTAACTTCAAGCCTTGTTTTTTGAGCTTCTTGCTTAGATGGCTGTTCCAATAGTTCTTGATTTCATTATCGGTTCGACCGGGGAGACGACCTGCGATGAGCGACCACCGGTTGCCGAGCAGTCGGTGAAGACGAATTATGAGATCTTCTTCTTCGGGGCCGATATTTCCGCGCTTAATATCAGGACGAAGATAATTCATCCATCGAAGTCTACAGCTCTTTCCGCAGCGGAGCAGTCCTGCATGAAAGCACATGCTGGTAAGGATAAAATAGTAATGATGATAAACAAAAGTCGTAACTTTGAACGCCGAAAGAACAAAGAATGATTTTTGCCTTCGAATTTATTGACAGAGAGTACAAACTAGTCTTCAACCATTTGACCAACTATTTTAATTTTTATTTTTACAGATGCATGAATCACTCCATCGATCATCATCAATATGCGGTAAAAATTTGCAAAAACTTCATTCATGAAATGTGGTTTACATGCTACTAGCATAAGAAACTGATTCGCCATAGAAATTTTATATACAAACCTGCTAGTTTGGGGAGAGATCTCCAGTTTCCTTCGCCATGGTTCTGAACATAGCTGGTGAGCAATGCGTCTTCTCTTGCTGTCCATGGTCCTCTGTGTAACCCAACCTTAGAACAGCAAGGAGATCTTCCCATCTTCTTTTCTTTCAGTTTGACTCTATCTCGATCGACCTCTTTCTTAATTCCCAATATATTGTTAGACTGGAAGAGGATATCGAAGCAGCTCGCTACTTAAGAACGTTGAGCTATGGGCTGCTTTATATAACCTTTCCTTTTCCATTTCTTCATGTGCTTAAATTGGAGAAAGAAGACACTTCTCTCTTTCTGATGAAGCTCCCGAGCGCGCACGGAGAAGACGCAGGTAACCGTCAAAGTAGGCTGTTATGGGGGGCATGATGTTCTTGACTGATCAGCTGTCGTGCCAAACCACCAAACAGCGAGAGAAAGAAATGTGATCTGAAAAAATAAAAAAATACTTTTCCATCACTCCCCTCTAAAAATTATTATGGCATACATGACATATAACATTGCAAAAAAATATTCAAAACATCTTAATTAAATATTTATTAAAATAAATTTTAAATTTATAAAATTTATTTTAAGATCAATGTAATATAAATTTGATTCAATTTTTTTTTTATGTATGATATCTATTCTGACATAAATTTCTTTATAATTATACTAAAATAAAATATAAATTTTTGAGGATATTTGTAAATGCTCTAAATAGAAATATAAAAATCTTAGAATAAATGTTTTTTTTTTTAAATGAATACACTAAAACCATATTGTTGCTATTTTTTCATGACAAATAATAAATGTTAAAATATAAATTTGATATAGGTAAAACTTAAATACAAAATTACGATAATAACTTTCAAATCTTTGACAAAGTCTAAACTAGTTGGCATCCATAAGTACCACGTAATTATATATATATATATATAATATCCAATTCTTGGTAGAATATAATATATTTTCGATATATTATTTATTTTAAAAAAAATTATTGAAAGCAATAAGTTGTGAGTTAATTCACTCTAATATTTACTTTTAGATGACTAATAGTGCCAGACTAACTCATAATTTAATAAATTGATGACAATTATTACAGTATTTACAACAAATCAAATATTTTTATTTATAAATTGAGCAGTAGAGTATTATTCTTATAAATACAAAATTCACAATATTTTATTTTCATTTATTCTACATGTGCTCTCTCTCGGTCCTAGGCGTGACTTCCAACTTCAGCACTACAAGTTTCTTCTTTCAATGTTTTAAATGAAAGACATCAGATCAAAGACTTTATATATATTTATATATATAAAGTTTAAAGTTAACAATTTTATATTCATTTATATATCTAATATTTCAATTTTAATTTTTTAAAAATAATATTTATTTTCTAAATAATATTAATATCACTTAAAAATTTTAATAATGATATTATTTTCAATATAATATTAAATATTTAAATATTATTTATGTAAATTTTTAAATATATAAGAATTGTATGTTATATGTAAATATCTTATATATATATATATATATATATATCACATGAGTATAATTTTGTCACTTTTATCTTTGGACTGATTTAGATAATTTTTTCATATTTCTTTGTTTGTTGGAAAAATATGGCAAGTGTGTGAAAGGAAGGAAGCATGAGTTATACTACAAATATTTTATTTGTTTGGAAAAGTATGCATTTGAATTATAATCATGTAAGAATTATTTAAAGGGTAAAACATTAAACTTTGTTATCTTCTTAAATTATATAAAATTAATATCATTTGTCATAATTTTGATTGTCGGTATAGTCAGATATTATAAACAAATATTCACTATAAGAAATGTCAATATTATGATCAGTGTATGGGTCCATATATGATCTTAAAAGTCTAATAATTAAGAGAAATTATTATGTGAGTCCAGATCATTCATATCATTGTGTATTAGTTGCATACTTATTTCTGCATATATACATATTGTGTACACAGTTATTATATACCATTGTGTATTTGGTACACAGTATATACATAACTGTTATGTAGCTGTACATAGCATGTACAGGTATGATCTTAAAAGTCTAATAACTAAGAGAAATTATTTCGTGCGGAGTCCAGATCATCTGAATCATTGTGTATTAGTTGTATACTTATTTGTATATATGTACATATTGTGTACACAGTTATTGTATACCATTATATATTTGGTACACAGTATATACATAATTATTATACACCTGTACACAATATGCACATAGCTAATATACAGTAATCCAAAGAAACCAAACTTCTCATATAATAATTTCACGATAATCAGGCTTAGTCTTAATTTTCTCTTGATCCTTTAACCGCAAATGAACCTCCTCTTTATCTCTCCTCCCAACCATTCATTAGTCTTAATTATCTCGATTACAAAATATTACAAGTAATTTACTTATTGTAATTACTGTTTTTTAAATTTTGATAAATACCGCAGTTTTTAATCGTATTATTTGAAAATTGTGATAACAACTGAAAATTATCTTAATGTTGAATTCTATGAGAAGTCATGCATAAAGGATATCATAAAATATGATTGCAAATCCTTCACACTTAAAATAAGTACTGTAGAAGCCAATTCTGTCATTATAACAATTAATTTATTTTGCATTGGAACTGAATAAAATAATCAAAATAAAATGAGGAAGGCCTATGAAAAATAAATTTGTAATCCAATTTCAACCATTCAAATATAAATATAAATTTCATGATAACTGTCAGAGAATTTGAACCCCATAAGCAATTTTTTTTTTTTTTTTTTGGGATGGGTATCCACCCAACACCTCACTCATCTTGTGGGTGGGGATGTCGTTATTACTAATCCCATTGGGGGTCTGGCAATCCTAAACCCACAAATACCGACTCCCACTTTATTTTCCCCCATTAACGCACTGCCTCGGAGAATCGAACGCTCAGTATGCAAATAATGTGTTCATACCAACCGGTGGGTCATAAGCAAATATTTAAAATAGCATAGATTTTCGGTCATTTTTAAATGATTATTATGGTTGCAGTCATTTCTGTAACTCTTAACAGTCAACCTTCAACATTTCTAATCTGACTTTTCATTCAAATATAATTAATTCATAGAATTTTTATTATTATTATTATTTTGTATTCTCTTAATTTAAAATTATTTATTTTGATTTTTTTTTTTTTTTTTTTTTTTTGAGGTTGCCTTATTATGATGTAGGTGAAATTTGAATTTAAGACCTCAACAATAATTTTTAATATCCTTATCAATCAAATTAATTTGCACTCATATTTATTTTAAAATTTGATAAAAATATTAATAGTTAATGTAAAGGATTAAAAAAAAACAATGATACAAGCACTGATGCAATCAAGAACACAGATCTGTCTTTATTTGATTAGAATAATTATCTATACATAGAGTGATAAAGGCTAGGATTTCAATATATATATATATATATATATATATATATATATATATATATATATTGATTTCAAGAACACTACTGTATAACATTTGGTAGATATTATTCAATAAATTAGATGTTCTTTATCCCTTTGACTTTCTTTTCCTCACAATCTCTTTAGTTGGATTGCAAATTTTATAAAATTAGTGCCCTAAAAAATTACACAAAAATATAAAATTTTTGGAGATTTGAAACAACACTAATTGCAACAAGAATAACAACAATAACAACAATAAAAATAAGCTTTTATCCCATTATATGGGGTCGGCTATATTTGATATGGCACTTAAAATACTACTAAGACTAATCTTGATGTTAAAAGGCGATCCTAAACCGGAGATCAAGCACTTAAAATATCCTTGGAAACTCTAGGATGTCAATTAAATCCCTAAATAACTCTCAAATATTGAGTGTTTATAGTCAAATCGAGTGTCTCGACGAGCCCAAGATCTCATAATTCTGACTTCATTTGAACATTCAAATACACAAAAGACATCATATGATCAAGGGAATCATCATGAGTCGTCCGATGGAGAGGAATAGTTCGAATTTTGCATGTATTTATAGAGATGTCACTCCTCCAATCTATAAATAGCCCCTCATTCCTCATATGAGGGGAGGCCAAGCAAGAGAGAGGAGAGAGCTTTAAATCTTGAAAATCCTCCAGGCATAATCATGCCACCACTCCACCTGCCACCACCGCCGCCGCCGTCCGGCCGTTGCCGCCATGCCCTGCCAATCTCCTCGGTTTCTCCATCATGACGACCTTCATCGCCATTGCTCACGGCTTCACCATCATTCTACCACTATCACAACATGAACGTTTATATGGTTGTTGTTGTCGATTTTGGGATTCCCATTATCGCCTTTCTCATATACAATTATGTAATCACGTTATCTAAAAACTTATACTCCAAAACAAATATATAGTGGTTTTTCAGCCGTGATTTTTTCCCTCTTTCGAGATTTTCAGTAAAATTGAGTTTTCTTATTCACTTGTTTAAATACATGTGTTAGATTTCACATAAGACTAAGAACTTTCACTCACGAATGGTTTCTAGACGCAATGCGTGCCTATGGAAACTAATTCCAATCATTTCATCTTTTATGTCAACCAAGTTTCCCAACAAGATCAAAACCACCATCGAGGTGGAGCATTTCAAGTTTTTAAGGAGCGCAAGCGAAGAATGAAGATTCATCAAACTTCGTTCCTTCATATTTTATCGAAAACTGGGGGGCAACACTTAATCTCAAAAGATCGCCCATATTAATATGTTAAGCATCTAATCGATTACCATCCCAAGAAACAAGTCAAAGTTGAAGGATATTTCAACATTAAGAAGATATATGCAAAATTATGATTTTTCAATCATACTCAAAAATAAGACCGGGTTAAGAAGCAACTTTGGCTATAACCACAAATGGATGTTTTGGTTCGACCTTCCATACGTTAACGCCATCTAACACCTCGACAAACAACCTCGATAGTCTAAAATCCTCGCCGATTTAATTTGACTCATCCATACAAGTCACGTAACACCGACAAATAACCTCGAATAGGTCAAAAATCCTCAGCGAATTCAATTTAACCTCATCCATACAGATTAACGTCATCGGGTAACACCTTGACAAACAACCTCGGATAAGTCAAAATTCTCAAATGATCATCTTCCATACAGCGTCGCCATCGTAACCCCCGACAAACAACCTCGAAGCCAAAAAATCGCCGGATTCAATTCGACCTCATCCATAAAGAACGCCATCGTAACACCTCGATAAACAACCTCGGATAGGTCAAAATTCTCGGATTCAATTCAACCTCATCCATAGTTAACGCCATCTGAACACCTCGACAAACAACATCGGATAGGTCAAAAATCTCGCCGATAATTTCAATTCCTCTTCCATATAAGTTAACATCATCGGATAAGACTCTGACAAACAACCTAAGATAGGTCAAAAGGTCTTTGGTGGACTTCCCACGGCCTCTTCCACAGCGTTAACGCCATCGCAATACTCTAACAAACAACCTCGATGGGTCAAAATCCTCGGATTCAATTCAACCTCTTCCATACAGTTAACATCATCGAACACTCGACAAACAACCTCGAATGGGTCAAAAATCTTGATCTTCAACCTCTTCCATACAGATAACGCTATCGGGTAACGATAAATAACCTCGGATGGGTCAAAATCCTCAACGATCTAATTCAACATCTTCTATACATAACGCCATCTGTAACACCGACAAACAACCTCGATAGTCAAAATCCTCAATCAATTCAACTTCTTCCACATAGGTTAACGTCATCGAGCAAAGACTCTGACAAACAACCTAGGATAGGTCAAAAGGTCTTTGGTGGACTTTCTACGGCCTCTTCCACACAGATTAACGTCATTGGATAACACTCTGATAAACAATCTCGGATGGGTCAAAATCTTCAACGGATTCAATTCAACCTCTTCCATCGTATTTTTTAGTATCTCTTACTACGAAGGTGGAAACTACTCGGATCGTAAGAAGATAGAATTTGAAAGTTTATCCACTTACGGCAACAATTTTAGAAGCATTAATCATTATTTTTATTAATTCTTTTTTTATTTTTCAATTTATGATAAGAGAAATGCTTCTTGACTCACATAAACTAACACGTGTTCACTAATATCGTTAGTAATAAAAAAACAAGACACTCCTAATACTTCTTCCATACATAGATCATTTAAATTACAATCATCATGCATAACCTTTGGGTGGCATCTAAAGGGGATAACTGAAATGAATTAAAGTAAAGCTTATTACAATCATGGAATACAGGACAGAATAATTAATGTGATCCTAATCTGAATCAATCATTGAACAAAATCAAAATTTTGAATTAGGGCAAAGGCTAAGAAGCTATAGTGAGATTGATACAGAAATGGTCAATTCATTCATATCCCACAATGCTAAATCACCATTTCTAAATTCATTATCAAATTTAATTCAATTAAATGTGACTGTTTGCACGATTTTTTTTTAAAATAAAACGCAGAAAATAAAATTTGAATTATAGATATAATCTAATTTCAGCAAATTTATTTAAAAAATTATGTAATTCTACAATATAAATTTCGTTAGACCAAATTGCTATAATTCTAACTACATATTTGGGCCATAAATCACCCAAATCAAGCCCAATTGATTCATGACAATCCAATAGATGTCAATCTAAGAGCATATTTAATATTAATTTGTTAAATAAATGAGTCAAAATATTGTCTTCTTATTTAAGTTCTATCCACACTGACCCAAATAGGAGTTATTTGTGAACATAAAATATATTTATACAAATTATAAAATATGCATATCATAATCATACATATAATTGTTCATATATAAACTTAATCCAAACAAAAATACATATATGATACATATTGCACCATGCCAAAAAAAAACAAAAAACAAAAAAACATTTTCACTCACAAGAAAGAAAAAGGCATGCTTTATATGAACAGTTGTAATGATCGTGTGATAATAATAACGAAAGACAGATCTCTTTCTTCTATGAGGTTTATCACAATTACAATGCACATGCCCCTGTTATCAGCTTTGTAACTTACAGAGGCATAAAGGATTCAATTTTACACGAAATAATGTAACATGTGTTGCAGTAAACAATCTCTGAAACGCCAAAACGGTCTCCCAAAACAAGGGAAGTGTAATAATAAATCAATGAAAAATCTGAAGCCTCTATAAAACTGCACAAAAGTATACAAATTACCAGGGCTGTAATGCGCCGCCGACAACCATTTATTGATGTTGCTCCCTAAAATCATCACAGACAAGTAATACTACTCGAGTAAAATTGTGGCCCAAGTGGAACCAAGAAGTGAAACAAAGAATGCGGTCGACCGATCAATTCGTCGTATAGAACCGTAACCTACAAAACCTCCTAGATTCACAGGTGAACTGGTAGCCCATAATTCTGGAACGATCTGATCCTCCCATCCCAACCAGCAGTCACTATGACCTGGCCCCAGGCATGGGAAGTGTTCTTCTGGCAAGAAGTCTTTAGAAACTTGAACTGTGATTTGCCAGAACTGGACATTTTCAATAAAGATGAGAACTTCTCTTCAGGCCATGTGGCCGAACCCCTGTGCAGGATATCGCGAAGAACTCCGGGCTTAAGATGATATTGCTGGAAGGTGAGAGGTAGAGAATCTTATTTCCTAGAGAGTCTACGAGGGATGGGAAATTCTTTTCTGGGTATCTTTTGTGGTTTTCTTGCGATAAAGTTAGCTCAAATGTTCCTAATGTCGACTTTTTCGATGACAAACCATGCCATGGTAGTGCAATGCAGACATTACTGGAGTCGAAAGACTCAGAGGATCGAATGCTCTTCAAGTTGGATGAGGGGCCGCGATCTGTATTCGAGTGGTGGTTCCAGATGTAGACTTTCGAGTCCTCGCTCGCAGAAACTATATGCTTCCCATCAGAAGTAAATGCTGCTGATATCTGACTTCCAGAATTCTGAAGGCCTGGGAGGAGGAAAAAGATATGATAAGTTGCACAAACATTCAAGGTCATAGAAAGGATTTTCTAATTGAACTAGTCTGCTTTCCTGTAATACCTTTGTATTTAGAGACTACATCAAACCCATCAAGGATTCTTATTTTTGATTCAGCTGAAGTAACCATTAGCTTGCAACAGCTGTTGGGGAAAAACTAGGGAATAAAAAATCATGAATTTAGAACAAAATGGGATGAATATAAACATTCAGTCAATTAATATCATTGAAAAATGTTTACCTGAAAGCCAGTGATCCTCTTTTCTACAGACTTCTTTTTGCCACCGAACGAAACCTTTCTATCCAGTTGAAAATGATTATCTGAAACATCGGCAAGAAGAGATGAAGGTAAGAATTATCCCGCGAGTAACAACTGCCTATTCTATAGTATTAGAGGACAGGAGAAAATGAAAATGCAGCTTAAGAAAAAAACATGGGAGATTAAAACTCTTTCAGATAAACAAAAATCTAAAATCTGCAATGGAATTAAAGAGAGCCAGTACAGAGTCAATCAGCTTCATTTTAAAATTGCTTCAAAAGTTAACAAATAAGGACAATAGTTTACCCTATTTTACAAATAAGGATAACTACCCAGGCTTTATGTTAGAGATTCTTGAAACTCGAACAGCATTCAATGATATTCATTGAAAGATGGCAATACAACGCTTGCTATAATGGTACTTCCATGCACATAAGAATGGCTAAAATAATTCAGGTATAAATATATCCTCTACAACAACCTAATTTAAGTAGCAGTCTCAAGGATAACATTTTATATTTAAAATATATAAATAATGGAACAACAACAACAACAACAAGCCTTAATCCCACTATGTGGGGTCGGCTACATGAATCCTTCGCCCATCATGTGTCCTATGTGTCAAATTCTCATTTAATTCAGTAACTAAGATCATTTTTTATACATCTTAACCAAGTCTTTTAGGTCTACCTCTACCTTCTTAACATAAAGAAATCTAATACATCTACTCTCCTAATCGTCATCTGGACGGCCGACGCTTTATGTGGTCAAACCATCTAAGCGACTCTCTCTAATCTTATCTACCACTAGAGCTACTCCAACTTTTCCCGAACATACTCATTTTACATTTTATCTCTAAGAGTAAAGCCACTCATCCACTGAGCATCCTCATCTCGTAACACTTCTTTATGTTTCTCTTTTATTGGTCAACATTCTGCACCATAAGTCATTGCAGGTCTTACCACCATCTTATAAAATTTTCCCTTAAGTTTAAGGGGAACTTTTCTATCACATAAATAATGGAAATGTGAAATTAATTCACTGGTAATGTGAAAATCAATAAACACTTTCACAAGAATGAGCAAATGTATAAAGACCTGATGCATCATAAAAGCAGCAATCACCCATCATGGAGCCAACAACAACTCCCTGCAAGTACCAAAACAGAGGCATTAGCTTCACAAACTCTCAATAGATTTCCAACAAAAGTATCAAAAGGAAAATAATAATAATAATTACCTTCCCATCAGGGCGATAACAAACTGCAGTGACTATTTCTTTGATATCAGTCCACTTCACAACACGACTAGTTGGGATTTCCCAGATGCGAACTTTCCCATCTATAGAACCACTTATGAAATATCTCTCATCGGATGGATTAAACTGAACACAAGTCACTGCATGATATCACCAAAAGAATGAATTCAGGTTTTGACCTGCAATTTAGATTGATAAAAGAGTATGGCAGTAAGTTAGTTCAAATAATTCGAGAAAGCGCACCATAGTTATTATGAGCAAAGACTTTGAGGCAACCATCACAACCCAATTGCCACAAGCGAACAGTTTTATCAACAGAAGATGATAGCAGATGCTGCAAGAAGTTTTCATTCTCATTCAGATATGTTTTGAAAAGAAAAAAAAATCCAAATTGTAACTTGCTCCAGGGATTCTCAGAAACAGATATACAATTACATGTTTTTAAGAGTTCAGTTTTACCTTTTCATTCGACCATGCAAGATCCAACACATCCCCTTGATGACCATGGAACTCGCAAAATGGTTTCTCAGATATGTGAAAAACTTCCGGAGGAATGACGACGCATGCTGAATCTGAAGTGCTGCGCAAACTCTTAGATCTGATCATATTTTCTTTATCAGCATGAAGAGTTGAAGCTTCGGTGTTATGGCTCACAGTTAAGTAAATGTAAGCAGGATCATCATTAGGAATGTCATATTCAGTGGTCCTCGCACGCTCCATCACCTGCCATATTCTCACAACTCTATCTTCACCAGCACTAGCTAAATACTCTCCATCAGGGCTAAACTTCATGGTAAGAATAGCCCCGTGATGGGCTTTAAAATTTTGCCCGGTATAGACTGCAGAGAATTCCTTGGATTGCTTTCTATATGGACGCACTTGAATTTTTTGAAATTTGCTCCTTGAACTCTCTTCTGAATCAGAGACATCCGAAGCAAAGTTATATCTTTGCCTATCTACAATGCAAGTCACGGCACCTAATCTTCTCAACCAACCAAACCTTTTTCTAATCGTTGTCTTGTCAGAACTTGTGCTTGATGAGCAATCATTCCTCTGAATAGATTGTTTAGCATAAGACGACATAAAGATCCTCTCATCCTCCCGAAGACTTTGACTTCGGTCTGAATCATGTGCGAAAAGCACAGAATTATCATTCAAAATTTTGATTCTACAGTCAAATGGCTCATCTGAGAATCTCTCCTGAGATGTACTAGGAACCTCAACAAAGCGGGAAGAGCGTAGATATTCATTCTCTGAAACAGAATTCAGGAGTACAGCACCACGATCTGAAGGTATCCTATCAAGGCCCTCTTTAATTGTGATATCCACCGTTAGCTCTCTATCTGGAACAATGGAATTAGGATAAGGGCTAGTAATGGAATTCAAACCCATGGCTTGCTTGAACTTGGCTCTCCGTTCCTGGATGCTACCCGGACTCTTGATCCAGACCTGGTAGAAAGGATCACTGTTCACCCACTTGGCAGAATTCTCTTCTGGAAATGAAACATGGCTGATAGACGGGCTAGGAGGACACGAATCAAAAACTGACGATAAGTCGTCTCTGGGGTCGAAAAACAAATCCTCCTCTTCTCTGGAGAGATACCCAAGAGCCATCATATCCTCTCACTTCTAAAAAAGCACAAACAAATTCGAACCTTGTAAGCATAAGCAGAAGCTATTGTGCTATTCTTTTAATACTGAAACAACCACCCTAAATTCACTCCAAAGCAAGAGAATGAGACATATAAACTAAAAGTATATAAATTTTAATATCAGAAACCAAATCCAAGATCGGAAGGCAATGAACCTAGCCATCGAAAGCATTTAACTTTCTCCCAAGTTGGGAAAGCCTTCAAAAATTAGAAGAAGAAAAAAAGATTTTCTCAAAGCCCAAGACAAAAAAATAATAAAAAAAAAATCCATTTCTCCATACTCATTAACGAGAACAAGCCCGGATCACGAAAAAACAATTGTTACCCAACATGAAGACCACGCTTAAAAACCAAACAACAGAAGAAAAGAACAACTTGACTAGACAAACCACGACAGCAAGAACGCGGAATTCACAGAAAGGACCATGGGCGGGAGGCGCTCACCTTCTCTCCCATGAAAAAACAAATCAAAGCAGCAGCGTTGAATCAAGTAGCGTAACCGACCGCAGAGATCTCCGGAAGCCAATTCTCGTCCCTCCTGCTGCCCCGCTCTCTCCTTCTTCTCGACGACAGGACTCAGTAATCACAGTTTAAAGAATTCCATAAATAATCAAATGAAAAAAGGCAACAGCAACGGATCAAGCTACAAAACAAATTGCGAATTAGGGTCGGGCCCCCGAATCGATTTCTGCGATCGGATTTCTCGATATGAGAATTTGGAAGGTACAGGCTAGGGTTTGTGCACCGTGTCCAGAATTCGAAAGCTCAACTCAACTAAAAAAATCCCTTTTATACATATATAGGAAAAAAAAGTCATTTACACTGTATAAGCATTATGCGTTTCAATTCCAATGGACTTTTAAGCAAAATGACGGAGTCCAAAAATATATGTTTTCTTCGAAATATCATCCGAATTATATTTTAAAATCATCCAGAATATGCATATAATTATATATAATAACAATAATTATTTTTTTTATATTTTTATGTCCTCATTTTCCACTCATCCATTAGATAGGGGATCAAAATATAATAAAACTTCGATTACAATATTCTCATCAAAATTTAATTTTAATAAACTTATAATAATAATTTAAAAATAATAGAATATAAAATTTAATTATGACATATTCAAGACACACACACGTAATTAAAGAATACATAAACATCAATAAAATAAAAGAGGGAAACCATGATAGATAAAAAGATTCCATATGATTTTTGAAGACAAATCTTAATATTATTTTTAAAATAAAATATAATTTTATATTTATGATGTTTAGATTAAAATTTTGAATGTATAATTAATTGATGGCAATTGATCGCTTCATCTTCAAGCTTGAGCTTTCTTCCTCATCCTTCACTTTTCCTCTTCTTCCTGATCGACTCTTCCTCTTCTTCCTATCTTTGTTTTATTCCTTCTTCTTCACTTCAGATTTGACTCTTCTTCTTCTTCCTTCGCTCGTCTTCTTCACTATGCCTTCCTTCTTCTTCATAAGCTTTACTCACAGCAGCAGGCAAGTGAGTGAGAATATTTATATAAGGGAGGAGTATTCTAAGAATAGTAGTGCACCACTCACGACGGAAGACTCGATCATTGAAGATTTTGAGCATTTGGATGCCCAAATGAAGTAATTATGAGATCTTAGCTCATTAGATCCGGTCAGAGATTGAACTATAAACACCCAAATTTGGAAGGGGATTTAATTGAGAAGATTCAATGATATTTTAAGTTGAATTTGTTCACTCAAAATCATATCGCTTTCAACATCAAGATTTGTGCTTTGACTGGTGGTATTTTGAGAGCCATATCAATAATAATAATTTTTTAAAAGATAAATATAATATATATTAAATTAATTATGACATATTCTTATCACATATTACACTTGCACTTAATTATAAGTGTACATAAAAACATCAAAAATAATAATAATTAGAGCTATGATCAATGAATATAATAAATATAATATTGTAAACAGAAGGTTTCATTTTTTAATATTTTGAATAATATTTTAAATTATTTTTAAAATATGATATTTTAATTATTTTTTATTTTTAATCTAATTTTTTATTTATAAAAATATAATTAAAATTGAGCGATTCATCAACTCTCTAAGTTCAAGCGTCAATTATGACATATTCTTATCAGATCTATGCAATAATTAATTGTATGATCGAACTGATTAGACTGGCTGTTAATTTAATCTAATTTTAAAACTATGAATTATATCCATAATAAAAGCCAAAAATGCTGGAATTTTAAAATTTTTCTTCTCGACCAATAATTACCCTGTTGCCAGCATAAGGGACTCAGATGATACAGAGAGAAAGTTAAAAATAAATAAAAATATCTTATATTATAATAAAATATATATTTTCTTTCTTACCTCTAGCTTTTCGTATCGTTCGAATGAGTTTAATTTTATAGTTTTCTTGATAATCTTTCAAAAAACATTCACTATTATAATCTTTCTGTTTAGTCATCCAAACAAAATTCTCATTAAATAAATATATGTAGTTAGATTAGTGTAAATTAAATTGCTTATGCGACATTTAATTTGGCATAATTATTCATTTAAAATTAGATCACATTAACTGACATAGTAATTGATAAATGATTAATAATTATTTAATGTGAATTTATTATATATATATATATTGCAATTTTCAGCCAACATCATTAAAAATAATAAAGTAAATTAATTTAGTAATATAAAATTATTAAAATTATTTTTGTTGCATGATAATAAATTTGTTGCAAGTGAGTGTAAATTCTTCATCTTGATATTGCACAAATCTACGTACATATAATATTAAGCTAGTTATATTTCTAAAGTGTTATGCACTACTAAAGGAAAATGACTTTAATAATAAAATTTATCTTAATTATTGGTGAAATAATTATGTTTAACATCATTCATTATTACTAATGATGATCAAATTAGTTATGTCCACTAAATATAAATTACTTCCCCCATAATTCATGCTAATATAAACAAATCACATGATCTTATCTATATATATAGATAATGTTTATGTGTAATTTAAGTTGAAATATTATTACTTATTTTTTTTCTAATTATTACTTAGTGTGAGTATTTTGATACTCGCATAAGATCAATTGTAAATAAAATATTTTTCATTTTTATATAATAATAAATATTTTAATATTGCTTCATCTCGTGAAATAATTAAAAGCTATTGTCAAGATCGAAATTTGAATTTTGCATATATTAATTTTAAATTTTACATTAATTCATTATTCTCCAACATGTAATCCAATTTTCTAATATTTACAACATATAATTTTTAAGTTGAAACAGAGAAAAAAAATTCATTATTCTTAAAGTTAGGTAGGGCAAACCCACCTTCCGAACCTACGTGGCGTTCTCTCATCGTCGGCTGTCCCCACTACGTTCTTCAGTCGGTTCACCGTCCGGTCAACAAAACGCAATTTGATGACCGGTCAGCGACGACGACTCCTCTCTTCCCTAGTTATTCCCCGCCGAGTTCTTGACTCGTGATGGCGTCTGCTACGCGTGTGACCGCGTCCACCAAACCCTTGGAAAATATTTAGGTCATCCAACTTCGATCGAAATATGCTTTATATTAATTAAATTTATTTTTTTAATAAGTTTAATATAATTCAATTAATTAATTGTTTATCACATTTATTTTAAAATAAAATTTTATTATTGTTGCATGGACGAAGATTCGGTGGAGTAAGAAAATTCGATGTCTTAGCGTTGTACAAAAATTTCACACACACGACAAAAGAGTTTGAGAGACCTCAGGATTTTCATGTGCAAAACTCAAAACGGAAAAAAACATGGGGTCTAGCCCACTTAGAAATAATTTCACTATATAAGCTTCTGTTAATTATTATTCTTTCTTCAAAGTTAAATAATGATAATTTATAAGAATAAGTTTTATGACAATATTCGCTATATTAGCGACGAAGACCTTGCTTGAGGTGATAGTCTGATGATCCGATAAAAGATATCGAAAGATGGTCTGGTGGCAGTTGGTAGTAGCTGGCGATGGTGAACGATGGCGGTCGACGGTGATCGCGCAGCGAGGCGGTGCTGGCGGTGGTGGCCGCGGCGGCGAGATGACCAATAGTGGTGACAGCGAGCCGGCATTGACCAGCGGTGATCTGATGACTATCCGGCGGTGATGATCTACGGTGGTGGCCTATGGAGGCGGCCGACGGTGGTCGATGATGATTCGACGATGGTGCGATCATGCTTTGAGATTCTTCGAATCGCAAAGCTTTCTCCTTTATTTAGCTTTGAGTCCCCCTCATGTGAAGAATGAGAGGCTATTTATAGATTATGAGAGTTGATATGACCCTGAAAATTTTTTTAGTCAAAGATCTGCCGAAAAGCAGCAATCAAATCTCGATCGACTTAAAATATCATCAAAACTTTGAGACATCATTAAATTTCTAAAAGCTCAAATATAGAATGTTTATAGTCAAATCGAAGCGTCGACGGTTCCAGCTAAAGATCTTACAATTCGACTTCATTTGAGCATTCAAATCATAAAATACATCATATGATCGGAATCATGCGTCGTCCGATTGGAGTGGTTCAGATTTTGCATGCATTCTGAGACATCACTCCCAATCTATAAATAGCCAATCATTCCTCATATGGGGAGGCCAAGCAAGAGAGGAGAGCTCTAAAGATCCTCCAAGCCATCGCACTCGACGATCGTCAACCACGCCAGCGGCCACGCCGCCCGATCCTCGCCACGTCATGGACCAGCTGCCGTCATCGCACCACTATCCGGTCATTCATCAACATTGTCAATATCGTCGTCATCGTCGCTCTATTCTGGCTTGTCACTTTCCTTATCTGATTACACAATCGATATCGGAATATCTTGTACTCAAACATATACATAGTGGAAGCTTTTTTTCAGCTGCCCGTGGTTTTCCCTCTTGAGGTTTTCCGCGTAAAATTCGGAGTTTTATTGTTCACCTTAAATAAGCGTGTGTGTCTTTGGATTTCACAGTGCGAAAACTTTTACTCTACCATCGGTTTCTAGCACACAACAAGAGTGACATTTTTGTAAATACATACAAAATTCAAATCTCTCCATTAGACGGCTCAAAATGATTCATTCGATCATTTGATGTATTTTAAGTATTTGAATGCTCAAATAAAGTCAAAATTAAAGATCTTAGGATTGTTAGATCTGGCTCGTCAAGACGTTAACTATAAACATTGCATATTTATGAGCTATTTAGTTATTCGACTGATATCCCAAAGTTTTCAATTATATTTTAAAAGCTTAATCTGGGCTAATCTTGACTCAGAATTAGATTGTTTTTGATATCAAGATTTGTGCTTCAACTAGTAGAGTTTTTAATGACATATCAATTATCAAATTTAAATGAAAGTATTCTCACTCAATTTTTTTGAAATTCTTGTGGAATTTAACATTGATTATATTGTAAACCAAATGAATTATTACTTTTCTTAAAATATCTGATAAAATAAGTCAATTAGTATGTGCGGGAAATTATGATGTACAAAGAATAAAAAATTTAAAGAGATAATTTTTGATATGGCTCTCAAAATATGACTAGTCAAAGCACAAATCTTGATGTCGAAAGCGATATGATTTTGAGTCAAACCGTCGAGATCAAGACTTAAAATATCATTGGAATCTTTTGGGACATCAATTAAATCCCAAAACGACTCTCAAATATGGAGTGTTTATAGTCAAATCGGCGTCGACGAGCCCGGATCTAACGAGCCTAAGATCTCATAATTCCAACTTCATTTGGGCATCCAAATGCTCAAAATACATCAAATGATCAAGGAATCATCCAGAGCCGTCCGTCGAGTGGTATGGGCCTACATGAATTTCCAAGAATGCCTCCTCCCATCTATAATAGCCTTCATTCCTCAAGGAGAAGGAAGTGAAGTGAAGTGAAGTGAAGTGAAGAAGAGGAGACCACTGGTCGTCAAACCACCGGTACCGTCGATCCTTTCGTAGATCACTTGAGCAAGGAAGAAGAGGAAGAGTCAAGCAAGGAAGAAGGAAGAGCAGGAGGAAGAAGAGGAAGAGTCAGAGCGAGGAAGAAAAGGAAGAGTCCGAGCGAGGAAGAAGAGGAAAAGCAAGTGAGGAAGAGAGAGCAAGATCCTCCAAGCAAGATCGCAAGCAAGATCTCCCCGTGACCATGGCCATCAACCATCGTCGTCACATTGTACCATGCATTCCCACCGAAGTTACCATCTCCATCATTACAACGATCATTATTACACATTGTCTCTCTATACGATTTTGTAATCCTGTTATCGGAAGATCTTGTACTCAAACAGATACATAGTGGAAGCTTTTTGGTGTGGTTTTCCCCTCTAGGGTTTTCCACGTTAAAATTGCAGGTGTCTCTTGTTTTCTTTAATTACTAGTCTTTGGACTTCACAACAATGCATAAACTTTCACTCTGACCTGGTTTTCTAACCAATTTTATTGAATAAATAATAAGAAAAAGTGGATATAAAGAAGAGAGAGATAAATTTTAAATGTCTTATTAGCTTTTGTATTTAAAATGTTGAATTTAAATATATTTTAAGTATATTTTATATTAATAAATCAAATAAAATAATTTAAAATAATCAAATTGTCCAAACAATATATAAAATAAAATCAATCGAACTGAATTATAGTTTAGTATATTTAGTCCAATTTTTAATTAAATAAAATAACATATTAAAAAATAAATTTTTTTTAATAAATTAATTAAAACATAATTTAATAAATTTAATATATTAAAAATTTCTTTGACATATAAAAATCTATCTAGTTATATAAATATCTCAACATTTATAATAAAAATTACATGCCTAATTTAATTTCTTAACTATTTTGATTTATTCATTTTAAAGAATCTTTTTTCTTAAGGAATTTAAAATAGAAAATCAAATAGATTAATATTTACAATCGAAAAATAAATCGTGATTTAATTTTTCAGTTCAAACCGATTAATGAAAATTTCTATTGATGATCACATAAGTGTGCTTTTTTAGCTCATTGAGCCTAGCTTTTCTGCCATTTACCACTCATAAATTATGTTGACTCAATTGCAACCCCTCATATTAATCATAATTTTCAATGCTTAAAGTATCAAAGTTTCAGATATACAAAGTCAATGCAAATGTGTATTTAATTTTAATAATTTTTAGTTTTTAGTCCTCTTGATTCCTATTAATGGCAAGCCATAAGTTTAATCCATTCAAAATCATTTAATTTAAGCAATCCTTCTCGGCCGTGCTTCAGAAGTTAAAGAGGGATTCCAAAGAAAATTTTCCAAATCTTGACAAGGTAATATATATAAATTTAAAGAATTTAAACCTTTTGCATTATAAATTAAATAATATAAGGGCTTATTTTGAATCAATTTTATTTAATATATTTATTTATATATATTTTTAAAAATTATATTTATCTGATTTTTTTTCAAGAATCTATTTTATTTTGTGTTTTCTTTTTCTGTTATTTAAAATTTTTTTTGTTTGGAATCAATTTTATTTTATTTTATTCCATCGTTTATAATCTTAAATATAAGTATCATATGAATTACTAATTCACCTATTAAAAACTTTTACATTATAATCAAAATAATATAAGGGCTTGTTTGGAATCAATTTTATTTAATATCTTTATTTTTATATGATTTTTAAAAATATATTTAACTGATGTATTTTTAAGGGTTTGTTTGAGATCAAATTTATTTTAGATGTTTTTGTTTTTTATTTTCTATATTTTTATTGTATATTTAAGTTTTTATTTTTTATTTGTTAAAACACATTGTTTTTAAAAAAGAATCAAAATATCCAAAAATTATTTTGAGTATTTTTGAAAATAAATATCACTGCCCAATATATTTTATTTTAAGTCAAAGCATAAATAAAATAAAATAAAATAAAATAAAAAACTAAAAAAATTAAAATAAATAAAAGTGATCTCAAATAGACCTTAAAATAATTAAAATTAAGCATTCTATGTACCACTTTCAATATAAATTGCCCAAAATGTATACTTTCAATGTATCACTATATTATTAGAGAAAGTAGGTCTTTTATAAAATTATAAGTGAAAATAAATGCAAATAATGTCAATCATAATCCTAACATTAATAAAACAAATAAAATAACAAGTAGGAACTCTCATTGATGTTGTAAAACTTAAAACAATTATCATTGAATAAAATGATATAGAGTGTTTGGAAGCCACAAGTGCACACTAGGCGAAGTAAATATGATTAGAGATTAAAATATATAAAAAAGTCATTACTATTTAACTAAAGAAAGAGCATAAATGAAGCAAGGTAAAAAAATTTAAAAATTAAAAATGCTGGTATACATTAAGCCAAACAATTTAACAGCAAAATTTTATCCCACTATGTGGAGTCGGCTACATAATTCTTGCTTCTCCATTGTATCTTATTAAGTGTCAAATTATCATTAATTTTAATAAACTAAGATTATTTTTTATGCATCTTAACTAAGTCTTTTTAGGTCTGCCTTTACTTTTCTTAACATAAAAAATCTAGTATATCTACTCTCCTAACTATGTCATCAAATGTTGACATTTTATGTGACAAAATCATATAAAGTGACTCTCTAATCTTATTTGTGACGGGAGCTACTCTAACTTTTTCACAAATATATTCATTTCTCATTTTATCTCTATGAGTAAAGCCACTCATTTACCTGAGCATCCTCATCTCTACAACACTTAATTTTAGTTTTATGCTTTTCTTTTGTTGGCCAATGTTATGCATCATAAATCATTGTAGTTCTTAGCACCATCCTATAAACCTAACAATTTTATCAGATTTTCAAAATTGAATAAGGCATTGAACCAGAAGAAGAATAGGTTGAGAGGTTAATTGTTCAACTGATTTAACAAAATGAGTAATAAATGATAAAATAATTATATAATAATAATATTTTTATTTATCTAACATATAATTCTAATTTAAGGCATTTCAATCTTAAATATTTTGAATATAATTTTGAATTGAAATCTTGAGTTTGATATCATAACAATTTTCTCTATTTTTTAATTTAAATCTTATATTTCTAGCCATTGGATCAAAAAAAAAAAAAAAGACAAACCTTGATTAATTAGAATTGATAAGTTACTCAAAAATCAATCTTATTCATCAATTCACTGATTCTAATTAAATGACCAGTTCATAGTCAAATTAGTTCAGTCCAACCCGATTTTTAAAATCATAATTTTATCTACACTCCTACTCCACATGCCATGCATACTAGGCCACAAGGAAATATAAGAAAACATGTCCATTAATGAAATAGAATTCAATGTTGAACCTATTTATATTGAGTATTTTTACTCAATATTATATTCTTTGCATAATTGCAAAATACCGATCACTTAATTTATCAATGTAATAAAATAATTTTATTATTTTGGTGCATTTTTGAACATGTTGGATAAAGAGATAAATATCATAAAAATGCTTTTGAACCTTCATTATCATATGTAAAGATATTGAGGTTATGGTGCACTTTATTATATAAAAAGTAATGATCTTCCATTTAAATCAGATTAAAAAAATAAATTTTAGTGCAAAATTTATTTTAATTAAAAAGTACTTTTCTTAGAAATTTATAAATAATCGTATTAAAATGTTTAATTTTAATTATTTTAATCATTGTGACCTTATGAACTTTTTTGTTGTAGTCATATATTCCTACTATCGACAATGATATTTCATCAGCTCAAAATTTAAAATTTATATCTTAACTTAATTATTATCTCTTCTTCAAGCATATAATTGAAGAACTATGAATACATTTATCAAATCTCATTGAAACACATTAATCTATATCCCTAGTGATAATAAGAACAACAATATAATAAAACTTGATGATAAAATTTTCATTTAATGTACTAATTAAGACCTATGATGTTATGCTAATTAAGTTAAAATTCTAAAGAATATTTTGAAGAAAAGCTTATTCACTTATTTTTATATATGCAAATTATTTGATTTAACTATTTATGCATTTAATAATGAGTGTAAAATTGAAAAGAGATGTAATAAAAAAATATATTGACTTTTAAAAATAAAAATTATACTTTTTTGACAAAAGATCATCATCAATGAATAACTTAGACAAAGAAAGCTTCAAAGAGAAAATGATCAATTCCAATTATAATAAATTAAAAAACTCAAATGCATAAAAAAAAAAGAAGAAGGAAATATGCTTCTTCTTCTTCTTCTTCTTCTTCTTCTTCTGCTTTCTTTGTTCTCTTTATTTCCATCATTTCTTCTTCTTTATCTTCAATCACCTCTCATCTCCTCTCACTAAGCTTTTAGTCTCTAAGCCTTTTTTTCTCTCTACTTGCCTTCTCTTAGCTATTCCTCTTTAATAAATTGTCTGTTATCTTTAATTAAGTGATTAGCGTTTACTTTAGAGAACTAAAATATGCAAAACGTTGAATGGCAGAGACCCACCAAAGGGTCACTTTCATTTTACCTTATTTTGTTGGCGAAAAAATAAAAAAATAGAGAAAATTTAATTTTGAAAATGGAGAATTCTGAATATCTGCTGTACCCAACTTTTCTATCTCAACTTCTAAAAGTCTAACTTTATTAATATATATATTCATTCAATCAAACATCTAATGATCTATTTCATGCAAGATAATATTGACTTTATGAAATATATGTATTTGATTGCAAGAAATACTAGTATAGAAAAAGTTTAAGTGGGCAAATGAGCCTAAGTGAAACAAACTTTCATCGAATTAGGGCTAAGTTGAGCTACTCACGATTGGCTTGATTAGAGCTCAATCATAATCGTTCAATTAACTAATTGAATAAACTTAAATAATTTCATAAATATTCGATAGCTAAGAAAATAAGCTTGAACAACTTATTTTTTGAGATTCATTTATGTTCATGTACAATATTATTTAAAACTTATTAAGAAGCTCATTTAAAGTTCAATTAAGTCTTGTTCGTGAATAGAATCATTTAAAAGTTTATTTTTCAAGCTCTATAACTTTATTTGATACATGTTGCTAATTTTTTAAAACAAGCTACTAGTGAATAAGCTCGATTAAGACTTCATAAACCATTAACAAGCTCGATAATCTCAATATAAACTAAGCTTGAATTGAACTCGACTCAAGTTCAAACTATATTTTTATAAACAAGCTCGAACATAATCCTAAAACTCGAATCTAGCTCGAGTCAACCTAGAACAAGATATTGATAAATGAGCTAGAGCTCAAACAAGCACATGCTCAGCTCATCTCAATTCATATGTAGCACTACATAGAATGATAACTATCGAGATTACAAGTGTATTAACCATCTAATAGGCTCATTATTTTGTCTCACCCTCTTAGCTGTGGCCTAATAAGAAAAATGCACCTATATAAATGATCATGTTGACACCCCATGCCATATTTAGGATGTCGCCATAATAATAATACTCAAATATTTACATGTTTATTTACTTATTATCTCAAAACTTGTTATCGTTTATATGACTGTTCAGAACAAGGTAAAGAAGATGAGTAAGAAAGTATTCAGCTATGTACGTAATGTAGACTGCCAGTTGTTGGAGTAATGTGAGCTCTGAAAATTCGCCACCAACCTCTCGACAATTATTGTAATTGAATTGAAGAGAGAATGATTTGAGGTGTCAGTGTAATTTTCAGAAGGCAGATGGAATAGGAAATAAGACACTATCGAGAGATTTCACTCTCATTTTATAAGGACTTTAGATCTGATTTCAGGTTTCCTATAGGCGCAAGCCCCTATAGTTAATTACTCTCTCAATAAGTGAGAGATAACTTTCGATTAAAATTTGATCGTTAGATCTAAATGCGTATATAATAGCGATGTAGAGTTTTAGAATTTAAGATTTATGAAATTTATCATTTAAATTTGAAAGTGGATGATTGGGGAATGATGGCGTGCCGTCTAGATCTCATGGTTAGTCATCCTGCCTCACAGTCTACCTAGTCGGAGGAGATAGTCAACTAAGGATATGCTCCCAAACATAGTTCGTCGTCAAGAAATCCTTGTAGACTTAGGGTGGTGTTTATCCCAGAGACAAACTTAAGTCTACCTTAGAGGGTTGTTTGCCCTCAAGTATCATGATTCACAACTCAAAAGGGCCATTGGGAGCATACAGCTGGTCATTGATCGTAATATAATGGAGCTTGTTGGCCAAACCACCCGATCAAGGGACTCGTGTCAAATGATCATCCGTGAATTCTTGGCCTCACGCAATTAAAGGACATAAGTCACGTCCTTACTGGCAAGAGATTGATTAATAGTGAATATACACTTGATTTGACATTGGCTCCTTTGTGAGCTAAAGTTTTCTTAAGTTATCACCCCCGACAAACAATTGCAGAAGGTGAATAAATTAAGTTTTGCTTTAAACTTTTAATGATTGAGTTTCATTTAAATAATTTTTTTAGATTGATATTTAATTTGAGTTAATTTGATTAGAAAAATTGATTAATTTGAATATGTTTAAGAGGTTTAAATCACTCATTCTTACTAACAGAGGATTATATCTACTATCACGTAATCGCTACCAAATATTTCATTGATTTGAAACTCTTATTATAGGTTTTAAATTTGTTAACGACCCTCTAAAACTAACCGGAAACGCCAGCATCATCAAACACTTTATAAGCATTTATAATGCGGGCACATGCGGGTGATTAATAATTTAGGTATTTTATTTCTTAATTATGAGATTGACTTTGTATTTTCATTTAATTCCAATTTAGCTGCGCAATATTTTCAGACATTAAAATTTACACTTAAAATCTCTATGTCCGAGCACATATAGGTATTTATAGATTAGACAATTTCACCTAATTAGTGATTTCATTGATTTTTTTAAATCGTAATTTAGAATGAAGTTCCTTAAATTTTGTATTGAAAGAAAGCTCCTTCATTCGTGCAGCATTTAGTTTAGTGTGTCTTACTGCAGTACAAAGAATTGTAGATCTGAAGAAAGTATTTTTGATTTAGATTATAGTTTAAAATATTACTTTACTTAGTTTACTTATCGAGATTTTCAATTCTCCCAACTTGATTATGTTCAATTTACATCATTTTGATAAGTTATGTCGATTTCAAATGTTTATTATTTTAGCCTACTTGCTTATTTGCTTCATAATCGTCATATAAGAATTATTGAACATAATTTGGATTCATCCTTAACTCCATATCAAATTTTATATTTATTTGAAAACTAGACTTCAAATTTATTGTAAATCTTTTATGAGTTTGACATTTATCTCCTCAAGTTTCAATTAAGGCTTGTTTAATTTTAAAAAATTTGAATAAAAGAGAACTCACTTTACTGTTTCAATTTAAGCCATAGAGAATTACAATTAAAGCTTGTGAGTTTAATATTAGCCTCCTCAAATTTTACTTGCATTTTAAATAAGTGTTCTATTCTTTCCAAAAAAAATTTTAAATGCTATCCCCATATTTCTCTTTGATTTAGCATTTATCTTCATATTTATCATATATTCTTTTGTTTGACTTAAATTTAGTTAATTTCCATTTGAATTTGTTTAAGTTCCGAATTTTATTATAAATTTTGGCCTCCGTCCATCCCCTAGAGTCGTCGAGTGTTTAATTTCTGACGCCTCGATGAAGCGTGGAGTGGTGTCTTCGATCTGACCCATTTTTTATCTCGTCACTCATGGTGAGGCGCCCCAAACGAAGAAGGACATATCTGATATATATATTCATTCTCCTTTTTTTAAAAGTATAAAAATTAAACAAAATTTTGACATTTCATCTAGAGCGACATCTAATGGATGTTACTTACCTGACGCTCATGCATGGCAAGCGTATCTTCGACCAGCTTTATCTCGTCAGCCCATAATGACGAGACTGAAAAAGAACAAAAACGCGTATATATATCCATTCACATATCCCGTTTCGACTCATTTTTCTGCGTCAGATCCAAAGAGACGGGGTTGGATAAGCTGAAAACCAAGAGAAGAACCGGTCTTCATTCCTCTCATTCTGGCAAGAAAAGGGTCGACAAGGGAGATGGCGTCGAATCGGAGAAGAACCACCATGTGGTGTTGCTTCTTGTTTATCGTTGGAAGAAAGAGGGTTCTTTGGCAGAGTAGTAAACTGAACAAGAAGAACTCACTCATGTGATGTTGCTTCTCGATTTTCGTCATTTGTAAGAGAAGAAAGAGGGCTTTTGGCTGTAGTGGAAACGGAAACCTGAAGAACCGCCCATTCTGATGTTGCTTCTCGGTTTCCGTCGTTTGCAAGAGAAGAAAAATGGGTTGTTTGGTTCTAGTGAAAAGCGAACCTAGAGAAGAACGCACATAATGTTCTTCTCCGATTAAACAATTGAATTGATTACGAAAATGAGGGTATTTTCGGATTGGTGGAAATGCAGGGAATTTTCAGTTTTGGAAGAGTGAGAAAAGAGAGAGATGCAGGATGTATTGCAATGCGCACGACCAATTGTGTGCACTCCTGAAAGCGTGACCATCTCATCTTGAGAAAATCCCTTATTAGCAAAGCTCTTTCCATCTCGTCTTCCTCTAAGCAATGGATAGATGGCTAATGGAATTTTGTCAATATTCTTGTAGATGTCAAACTAATATGTACGTTTAAGAGGATACATCACTTAGGAGAACATTATATCCCAATTTCAGTATCTGCAAAACTATCCGGGATTTAACCTTCGTCACTCTCTGGAAACAATCAGTGCCAAAGTGGCAATTATTGAAGCTAATATTACTTGTGCAAGTGGATCCCTGAAAATCATAAGCATATCCCTATAGTTGTCTCCAACAACTGCAAGAACAATTGTTTTATCCTTGTCTGCGGTGATCTGAAGGAGTGATTCCAAATTGAATGGATTAGACAGTGTCAGTAGTCTTGTAAATGCAATCTTGTATATTTTCTTGAGAAGACACTGACTTCCTAAGAAACTTAAATCCTCAGGTACTAATTTCTGGTTAATCCCGAAGTGTAAGAACCTTCTAATTAAGAATATCATCCAATGCTTGAAACCAAAAGGACGTCTGCTAGATCCTTCATGATAGAGAACAACCTTTTTCACTGAATCAAAAAGAATATGTTTTCGAGAACATTTAATAAAATTAAGATATGTGGTTAGAATGGATTGTTCTCCAGAATAAAGTGGTCCATATGATGCTGCAAGCTGAAGATTTCCTTTCACTTCCCAACCATCATTATCAGTATCAGATGAGATATTCCTCTCAAAATGGTGGGTCCAATTTTCTGGATGGATTGCAGATGCTATGTAACTGGCATCAATAACTAATATCTGAATTCTGATGACAGCACTTCATGTAAAAGCCAGGAATTGTGAAATCCTTTCCTGTGTAAGAAAAGAGGAAGGGAAAAAAAATCGAAGAAAAACTTGTATGAGAATGATCAGCCGAAAAGTACGAAGACCCAAAATTCTCTGGCGAAGCCTAGTTTTAAAGATGTCGGCGTTGGATGTCCTGTGCCTACACTGGACAGCGCTGCGCTAACGACAATTACTTCAATGATAAATAGTTGTGTTAATCAAATCCTTGAAGATGAAAGTTTCCAGTCATCTTTGCATCAAGCTTGTGTTTCTTCGCTAAAATCAAACTGGGTGCAATATAGGCAATCTAAAGAAAATCGGGTGATATCTGTTCTTGTAGGAGCAATCAGATCTGTAGAAAGAATAATCACTGAGGGTCCGAATCAGTCTGAATTGAAGAAAGCTTTCCTTAGGTTGAACGCTATCACCCGCATGAAGTTCATGGAATTGGATGATGGGCACACTTGTGGGATTCCAAACTCATATCTAGCTGCTTGTGGCCATCTCTACCTTAGCATTCTTTACAAGATTCTGAGGAAGGATAAGGTTTCAGCATTGCATCTTCTGTGATTTTCTGTGATTCTCCATACCATGCTAGAACAACTTTGCTTCCAGAACTTTGGGACCGCCTGTTCTTGCCCAATCTTTATCATTTGAAGGAATGGCATGAGAAAGAAGCAAGTTCTACTCCCGTAACGTCTGGTGTGAAGAAGAAGATTGAGTTTCTGGAGAAAGTCTATAATGATGTCGTGGATATGGTTACCTCTCAATTTGCAGCTTACTACAAGGGTTGGCTGATCCTTACGCCGATGTCATTATATGGTCAATATATATTTTGATTGAGTTATTAGATGTTCGGACCTTGACGGCGATCGTTTGTCGGGCCGTTTGGTTCTAATCGGCGTCAAATTGAATCCATTTCTCAAAATCGCGTCGCTTATCGACATTCGTCCTGTCCAATTGAGTGTGAATAGTTTTCGCGATAGATTTTGATGTTTGAATAAGGATCAATTCCGCGAGCGGATGTCGTTTGGCTTGCGTCAGCGACTCCTGACTTTGATATGCGTGCAGTGAGTTATTAGAATGTGAGCAATGAGTTTGAAGTCCTACACAATTCAATTATGTAATTTACTAATTTTGGCACTTCAAGAAGGTTCTTAAAAGTCAAGTCAATATCAAATGCTAATTTTTAAACAATCCAGGCTACTTAGAGTTTAGTGGTTAAAGCAAGTCAAGTCTTATAAGTGATGTTCCATTAGCATGAATGATGTTATATGAACTCATCCATTAGATTTTAAGGTATTTTAAGTTTTTATATTTTTAAATAATTGTCTTATATTATTTGAGCAATTCCGTAAAAAAATTTATATGTATATAGTGATGTTAACTGTTCTAATTGGTAACCTTAGAAAGTTTGTAATCTCTCTCTCTCTCTCTCTCTCTCTCTCTCTCTATATATATATATATATCTTAACACTTATAGTACATATCGATTTTAACCGAGTAGCTAATTCGAACTAAGTCTGCATGTGAAGAATCCAAGATCTGATATTTGCATAACTCTGCTTCAAACAGTTCTTTTTTTCACGGCTTTGCGTTTAATTGTTTTTTAAAAAAAATTATGCGACAAGTAATTACTAAGTCACCCCAATCAAACCATAAATAACCCATTTGCATGTTTCTAATCAAGAAATCATACGTTTAGTGCAGGTTGTGCTTTCAGTTCTAGTCACAGATGATATTCTCAGCCTTCAATTGAGAAATATGATAAGATCAGAAAACATATTATCAGTAGTTATGGTTTGAATCTCACTTAGTGATAAGACTCATCGAATTCAGTAATATTGCATGCCACATCAACATATTTGAACACTAAAGTACTGATATATTATAACAAAACAACAATAAACACAATATATGATTTGAAAAATCCAAATATCAAAAACTCCATTAAAAAAAAAAAGAAAAAAACAGACACAATTCAAACGTAGCTAGCTAGTAGCATAATATAGTAGTTCTACCTGTACATATTTTAACAAGCATCTACTAATCAATTACCAGATTTACTTCTACTCTCAGCTTCACCAGCTGAGCACTTCCATTGACTTCGCTGTATCTAGAAATCATGATTCCAGTTTCGAGCTTCTCTAATGGCCTGAATTAATCCCAAATATACGAACCTTGTGCATGTTCGGAAACTTGGCGACGACAAGAACAATCACTGCAAGTGTATTGAAGAAAAGCATTGGGTGTTGGTAATCAGTAGTATGCGAGGCAATCAAGTACCTGCCACAAAGAAAATATCAAGCACATGATGAGGGGAAAAACTTTATAAAATACAAATTTTCATTTCTAGGATTGGGTCCATGTTCATAGAGAAGAAATGGATACGTAGGTGTTTATGAAGTTGAGTTCAAAGTGCATATTTGATCAGAAAGGTCAGATTATTATGCTGAAAAAAAATTACTATAGCTGATTAAGGTTTTATAGCACTTCTGAAGATGTTTGCTCTTTGAATGGCAGAAAATATAAGAAAAAAGATGCATCATGAAGAACAGAGAATTGTTACGTTTGGCCGAAGTGAAAACAAGCATAACATAAATATGTATGTGTATCTATCTATCTATATATATATATATATATTGTTAATATAAAAGCAGTTTTTACCTGATAAAAATGCAGACATGTTGATTAAGTTGCAGAGCACTGTCTAGTTTTCTTCAAACATGCTATGTCACGAAGGTGGGGTTTTGAATCCATGATAGTTTAAACTACCAAGGCACGGCGCTAATGGTTTCTCTAACCTAAAAAGGACTATATGGATTTGAAATATGAAAACCTTGACCATGGTGGAGTAAAGCTGGTTTGGGAGTCATGCCAACCCATCTTAGACACAGTAACTACTAGTTTTATTTAATATTTAAGCCAACCTTACACCGCAGCCCACGCCACAAATGATTTCAAACTCACCTAAGCTACAGATCCCTCTAGTCTACGACGGGTGATGAAGCTGCAAGAACATGCATTCACACTTCGCAGTACAAATAAATGCCCACTACTCGCAAGTATACAAATAGGGAGAGTTATAACATCCAGCTTTTCCCTTGAGATTAACACACCAACAACGTTTAAGTTACAAGGTGGTATGGAAAAGGCATTATTGGCCTCCATCAATATAGAATAAGAGTTCATCGGAGATGGTCAGAGATTCCTTGAGCTCTGTTAAAGTTTGCCAAAGTTGATGGCTCGGACAACAATCGTTACCCCCTAAATTTTTACTAAACTCTTTAATATCATATCTCCCTTCTCCTAAACTTAAATATTTAATAATAATTTAATATTAATTGTATTTTAAATTTAATTATTATGCATATAATAGTGTCTGTCTTTATAGTGTCAATCACAATTAAAGATGTCAAATCATAAAGACTAGAATAAAAAAAAGTATTTTCTTACTTTATAAGTTGTTCTTAATTATTTATTTATCTATTTATTTTAGCTTAAAAACTAAATTTAAAATTTTGATTTATTTTAATTAATTTTTTATTTCATCACCCTTCTCTTTAAATTTTAGTTCCACTATTGACTGTAACCTAGCTAAAGCTTGTTTGGGACAAAATAGAACCTCTTTGCTTGTTAGTGGCTGGAAATGAGTTGTTGAGTTGTTGGAACTCACTCAAGATGTTGATCGAATTGTGATTTAGTTATCACATGTTTTATCTTTATTAAGTGAGAAATTTAACATTTTTTAGTGTTGTGAGTATGAAATAAAAGAAAACCAAAATTGGGCTTAATACACTGATGGCCAACTCAATCTAAACTCAAAAGCTTAAGCCTATGAGTGAAAGAAAACCGCCTTAATATTTTTATACTAATATACTTTCAACTATCCAAGAAGATTAAACAGAAACTCTCAAATGCCTTAGCAATATCTCCCTCACATGAGAAATCTCCATATCCATCATTGCTCCCTTCGAAGGGAAGCACATCAAATATAATGCACAAAGAGCACTCAATCATATAGATCCATCATGAAAGTCACTCACTCTCGAAACATAATCAATAATAGTAAAACAACTAAGACTAATGATGCATGAGAGTGTTGCATGAACCACTTCGATCTCAACCAAACCATCAACTCTAATATCATTTGTTAAGTGTGAACTAAAAAGGGGATAAAGTTGGACCTGATACAACTGTAATCAAACTCAATCAATCCAAAAGCTTAAGCCTATAGATGAGATACAATCACATAAGAGTTATACTTCAATATATTTTTTGAACTATTTGATGCAGGTTTTAAACACAGTACTCTCACATGTCTTAAAATTGGGTAAGGTGGAATTCATTCTTAGTGCATCCAGCCAAAAGTTGAATCTACTAAATTTTGATGTGTAACAAGTGCTATAACCTTAAGCAACAACATGGGAACCTAAATCTAATTATAGCATAAATATTTCAATACCTTAAAGCATTAAAGGTTCATATCTTTAAAATGATCGAGGATTTTTCACAGTAGCTGACCAATCTTTCCTCCAGTGAGTGAAAGATCAAAAAATATTGTTCATGATAAAATTTCCAAATAATAATATAGCAAGTCACACAAGTTGACATAGAAAACTGATTGTTGAGATGATGACTACAGTGAAACATTGTTGCTACATTGAACATTTTGCATGGCAAATAATAACAGGGAAAGTTTGAATTTCCTGGCAAACGGAGCTTTAGATAGTGTCAGAGAAAAAACCATCACATAAAGAATGCAACATGAAAATTGCCATAAAAATTAGATCATTAATTGATTTGGAGTGCATGAGGAGATGATAGGATGTGGTCACCATTGTCCCTGATAAGCATCAAGTGGGATCTTCAACTGGCAACAGAAATAAAACTTTTCCCTAACATGATATATTAATTTAGCTAGCTTCAATTGAATCTTCAAAATCGTTTGCACATGGGTTTCATGATTTTTTTTATTATTTATTTGTGAGATGTAACTATAGACTACTTGTTGAAACTTAATTTAAGATTACGATTCTCATTGATCTGAATAGGAGCCCATTCTTTCAGATATGATCATGTTTATGGGAGGGAGTTCAGCCATTCCATTTTGCATATATGAGGAGTGTGCAGCGTCTTTAGTTGATATAGTTTTTCATGGCTAGCTTATGAATAGATTTGGATTTCTTAATCTGCAAATTTCATCATACTCACCTCCTTTTATGTTCTCTCATATGATATTACCTCTTTATTGTTATAGACTGGTTTTTGGAAAAGCTCATGTAATAGGAACTAACTTCAATGAAGAGAGCAATAATGTGAAAATCATGCCACTACTAATGTAGTGAATTTTTAATAAGAGTGATGAAAGCTCCCACTAATAAGTTTGAAAACTTTTCAAACTCCTATTTTAGCACATTTACATTCAAACTAAATATCTCAATTAAATGAATCGAATTATACTAGAAATGATCTGATTCAAATTCAAGTGAGCCTAGATCAAACATTTGAAGCATAATAAGAAACTTAGGACCATTAATTGAAAAATCAAATGATTTTTGGATTTCATATGCTTCTAGTCATATGGAGCATCTCGATAGAATGATTCCAATTAGCCTAAGATCAGTCACTTCGGATGTCATTAAAGTGCTCAAACATTCAAAAGATTTTATACTCTAATATTTAGTCCCACTTTGAATTATTTTGAATCAAATTTAAAAAGTCAAAGGACTAAATTAAATATATTTATAATATAGGACTAAAATAGCCCAATTTAATTAATCCAAAAAATCATTTTAACCTTTTCTCATTTAATTATTATGGAAAAACATATTCATATTTGAGAGCATGACCAAAATAGCTTCTTCATAGAATAATTATGGCATCCCAATTCTTTTAGCATGCAAATGGAGAGTGTCTCACAGCAACTACTCATCTTGAATAACATGCTGAAATCACAAATCAATTAAACTCGACTAGAAGTTTCCTATGCAAGCGTATTAACCCGACATTTAACATAAAACATTCTACACAAGTTAACCTAATAGTTCAACCCAGATGCAAAGCCTACATATTATTTGCAAATAAAACCTTTAATGTAAAGATGATTTCTTGTGTTTATTTTGTTTGTTAGTTCTTTAAGCGATGGTTAATATGACATGTCCTCAGTCCTCATCTTGAGGGATTTTCCCTATATGATCTATAAACCCCACATCCCCATATGGTTGGTGAAAGCAGCCCTCCTACCCTCTACCTACTCTTCTGAACATAACCTTGTTTCCTCCATTTGGAAACATATCAATTCTTTATTATAATCCATCAGTTATGCTTTTATTGACTTTAGTCTAGTCAACCTTTGTTTACCTAGGCACCAAGCATCCTCTAATCTTGTCAGAAGAAGATATCAGCTCACTACTTTTGTACATCAACTATAAATGTCAAAAAATATTACCACGCAAACTAATTAATTACCTTGCTGAATAGGGAACAAATTATAATAAACAACAAGCATCTATCACGATCACATTATCCATAGCTTTACATTGCAAACTTTGGGCAAAAGTCAACTGTTGAAATGGCACTACATAGCAGGGCTGCAAACAGTGACTGAGGGCTGAAAATTGCATGAACATGTGATCAACTGAAAATTAGGTCAGCTGATCTCAAGTTCAACTTGCAGGTACTATCATCTGACAGAAATATTTTGAGCCATTTCTCTGGCACTACTCAAATTTTTTTGGAGATAACTAGAAAGACTTTTAAATGTAACTTCTAGGTTAAAGCTTTCAATAATTCCTAGAGCCAGACCAGTTTCTCTTATAACTTTTATATCATTGAGATGATTCCAACAAGCACAGGTTTGGGAAACATTTTAAATTTTTTGCCCGCAGATTATCATCATTAAGAACTTAAACAAGCTCTTGGTGGATTTGAGATGGCTTCATTTCACAAGGAATCGACATAGAATCAATGATGATACAAGGGTGACAGTTTTTAGTGGCTGAGTTATGGTCTGCGTGTGCTAGCTTTCACCATTGTCTACATTTGAGTTCCTTTTTCTGATTCTCCACTTCTCTTTCTTCTAAAGCTATTAGTTCTTCTCTATTTTTGGAAGTATGATCTTACATTTTGAGGTGCAACAAGAGATAACGGGAATGGAGTGGGTGTTTTTTATTTTTCATTTTTTATGGTAATAGGAAGCATAGGAAGGGATATCAAGTGGAAGCACTGAGAAATATTCGCAGGAGCTACTGGAAAACTTGAACACCATAGCCATTATACATAATTTTCCCCAATAATATAAGCTAAATATAGCTTATGGAGTGGCAAGTTAGTTTTAGAGTAAATAAATTTTTAGTTTTAACCTTTAAATTTCTAATAGTTTTTACCTTTAAATTCCAATAAAATCTACCATTAAGAACTAAAAAAAATCCACACAATATACTTAAATTTTTTAGAATATGTTGACTCTAGGACACACATCAAATACAATGATTGCAGTAGCCTAAGGCTCATCATTGAGCCATAGGAGCGGACCCACTCCTCCTAAACAATAAAACTTAGAAAAATGCAAAGTTGACAACAAAGTCTCCGCTTGAGAGCTAAGTACATGGACAGAGTAATAGACAGTGTCAAGCAAAACTTTAAACTACCAAAGGAGGAACCAACCAATTTTGTTTTGATAGCCCTTTATAAGACATGACAACCCCTATAATGATTGCCTGTGAATGGATTTTATAAATTACAACATAAGGAATGCTTGCCAGCCTCCCAACAATTGATCTGTGACCATTCCCACGCCTCCACATGGATGAATTGTAAGTCACTCCCACCACTACATTGCGCCCTATCATCCAATCAATAAGCACCAAGTGGCCACCAATGCACAACACATCCTTAGCTGCATCCTTAGCCAATAAGTAATCATATTTATAGTCTTCTATCAATTAATTACCAGTACAAAGGTGGAGCAATTGGAGCCATCATTAGGAAAAGAATCCAAAACCTCCGAACCAAGTAGCCTCTTCCTATCATGGACCCTTGAATCTTTAAAACTACCCTACAAATTAATAAAATAGAGACTTTTGGCTGCTAAGTTCCCTAGTCGAATGCAACTGAGAAGAGAGCTGAAAAACAATCACCCAAATCCAAGCTCTTCGAGAATATTACTTAATTAAGTGAAATATATAAAGAAGAGAAACTCAAGATAGTTCATTCATTCATTGCTCCCACACACCATCCCAATTACAGCCATTCAAACTATTCTCCACCATCAAAATCATTCACAATTGAGGGTATTGAAACAATTGTAAACAACTTTTCACTCTATAGGTTTGATGTCAAGGAAAGAGAAAAATGAGATTATAAAGTAGCTAAGGTGAGAGAGAATGCATCTAGGGATTGATCAACTTAGATGCATTAAAAGTGAAGATAATAAAACCTTATTAAAGATGAACACATCAAGAAAGATGAAATTTTTTGAAAATTAGTAAATAAGAGATTTATAAAATAAATTAGTTTGAAAGGCATAACAAATAATATCATGAAATGTATTGAAGATTGATAAAAAAAATTGAAGTGAAGTTAACTTTTAAAAAAAGAATAAATGTTAAGGCTTTACGTTTATATATGACATCTAATGTTATTTGGAGAATTATAGAGTATATTATAGTGATCTAATTAAAAAAGATTTAAAGACAAAGGATGTAAAATGATTGAAAAAAGAAGTATTTTAACACCAATTTTAAAAAAATGATGATATCCAAGATTGTGCTAAATATAAAAGAATCAAACTTATGAGTCATACAATAAATATAGACTCCAAGAAAGAGTAATGAAATATGCAAAAAAAAAAAAAAACACACATCAATTTCAAAGAATCAATTGGACTTCATGTAAAAAGATTCACAATAGATGTCATTTTTGTGCTAAAATAATTATTGGATAGGCATAAATAACAAAGAATAATTTTCATATTATTTTTATTGATCTTGAGAACGCATATAATTAAGTACTATGGGCTTTGCCTTATGATAGCAGTGATTGTTTCAATGTTATGTTGACATTATTAAAAATATGTACAATCAAGCATTGACTAATATTAAAAATGTGGAGCAATAATAAAAATTTCAAATTATTGAAAGTTAACATTAATGATCAATACAACAACAACAACAATAACAACAAGCCTTAATCCCACTAAGTGGGGTCGGCTACATGAATCCTTCATCTCCATTGTGTCCTATTATGTGTCAAATTCTCATTTAATTCAAGTATATTAAGGTCATTTTTAATACATCTTAACCAAGTCTTTTTAGGTCTACATCTACCTTTCTTAACATAAGGCAAATCTAATGCATCTACTCTCCTAACCGGGTTATCGGACGGCCGATGCTTTATGTGGCCAAACCATCTAAGGCGACTCTCTCTAATCTTATCCTGCACTGGAGCTACTCCAACTTTTTCCCGAACATACTCATTTCGCATTTTATCTCTAAGAGTAAAGCCACTCATCCACCTAGCATCATCTCTACATAACTTAGTCTTATGTTTCTTTCTCAACATTCATTACGCACCATAAGTCATTGCGGTCTTACCACCATCTTATAAAATTTTCCTTAAGTTTAAGTGGAACTTTTCTATCACACAATAGGCGGATCATTCCCACTTCAACTATCCAACTTGAATTCTACTAATAACATCTCCATCTATTTCACCATCATTTTGAACAATAGAGCCTAAATATCTAAATCGCTCACTCTTATTAATGACTTATTCACTGTCACACTTCTACCACTAGAACTTCTACTAAAATTACACTTCATATATTCGGTTTAAATCTACTTCGAAAACCTTTAGACTCTAAAGTTGACCTCCATAATTCAAGTTTCTCTTGGACTCCCTCTCAGTCTTATTAGAAGAATGTCATCGACAAAAAGCATACACCAAGGTACATCTTCTGTAAATGCCTGTAAGAACATCCATAACTAAAGTAAAAATATAAGGGCTTAAAGTTGATCCTTGATGTAATCCAACTGAAATAGGAAAATATTTTGTCAATCCTCCTTGTGTTTGGACACAAGTAATAGCTCTAGTATACATATCCTTAATGACTTGAATATAACCAATATTAACTCCTTTATGTTATAGAACTCTCCAAAGAACATCCCTTGAAACTTTATCACAAGCTTTCTCTAAATCAATAAATATCATATGTAGATCCTCCTTACTTTCTCCATGCTTCTCCATCAAACCTTTTAACAAATGTATAGCATCCATAGTAGATCAACCTAGCATGAAACCAAACTGATTGTAAGAAATTTTTGTATCACATCGTAACCTATGCTCAATTACTCTCTCCCATAATTTTAATGTATGACACATTAACTTAATTCTCATAATTTGCACACTCTTGTGCATCACCTTTATTCTTAAATATAACCAACAAACTCTTTCTCCACTCATCGACATCTTTTAGTTTTTTTAAAATAACATTAAAAGATTTGTAAGCCAAGAAATTCCTTGATCTCCTAAACATTTCCACATATTGGAATATTATGGTCTTCTGTTTTTCCACATTTCATTTTCTTTAAAGCTTCTCTAACTTCAAATTTACTAATCTGACGATAAAATGGAATTCTATTTTTGTTTAGGGTATTAAGGTTCTTAAAATCAATCGTCATCCTTCATTGAAAAGTTTATCAAAATACCTCATCCACTATTTTCAATATCCTTTTTCTAAAAAAACACTTTTATTATTTTCATCCTTGTATACCTCAACAGGTATCTTTCTTCTATCTTTTTTGGTTATTAACTTATCATTCTTTTCACCTTTGATATCTAATCTCTGCTATTTTATATCTTTCCCTTCTCCGAAGTTTTACATCTAAATCAAGTTTTATAACAATACTTCTTATTTCTTATCTTTTCTTCCACACTGACTCACCAACTATTCTTATTAAAGAGTTTTTTTCTTTAATTGTCACATTACTTTAAGAACTGCTTAATTTCACTTCCTACTTTTTTTCCACAAACATTAGATTCTTATGAACATCCCAAATTCTAATCTCAGTATTTTCTTAAAAATATTTTATTTGTTTCTTTAAGTCCCCATCTAATCCTGACAATATATTAATTTATTTTTCCTCTTACAACCTTTCATCTTAAAATCTAAAACTAACAATCGACATTTCTTTAAATTTTCACTGAAATGACCTTACAATCTTTACAATCTAAAATCTATTTTTCTTATCGGAAAATAATCAATCTGTTTTCTGATCCATTTTATAAATAATAATATGTTCATCTCTTTTCTTAAATAAAGATAAGAATTCAAAATCATAAACCAAGGTAAAATCTAATATAATATTACCTTTCATTCTACTTTAAATCCATAACCACCACGTGAATACTTTAAAATCTTCTACCACTCTACCACACGCCCATTTAAATCTCCTCCAATAAATATTTTTCTTCAAGAGGTATTTGTATTAATCCCTCTAATTCATTCCAAAAATTTTTCTTTGAGCTTACTTCCAAACCTACTGGGAGCATAAACACTTATAACATCGATAATCTTAAGATCAACAATAATCTTTAAAATATTAATATTTATACATTATTTACAAATATTTATAAACTTATCAACTTACACACACCACTCGATTTACCTGACACACCAAAAGTTTAAAACCTAAACTATCAATCCCTCGCCTTCTCCCAAACCCATTTAGTTTCTTGAACACATAAAATATTTATCTTTTATGAATCATAATATTTATTAATTCCATTAATTTACCTGTAAGAGTATCTGTAAGGATCAATAATAAATTTGAATGTTTTTGTTGGTTATAAAGATGCTAATAAATGTGAGGTGCCTTAAAATCTATTTTTTGCAGATAATATAGTTCTAAGGTGAAATTTTCAAATTAAGCATGATTAGTGATTTAATTAGATAATTAGACAACATAAAAATTTAAAATAGGAGTTTAGGATCGGTGACGCGATCACGACCAACGCTCATCCCTAATTTTTAAAACCCGAGTCGCCAGCTCTCAGATTCCCGATCCTCGTCGCCGATCGCGCCTGTTCGTGCTCGGGCCGGAACCGGAGTCGCCACGGCCAGAAAGTCACCGGTGAAGAAGTAACTTGAAAGGATTATTTTCGATTTATATTTTAACCCTAAACTAAAAAAAAAAATGTATAATGTTGAATTGTATGAGTTTATTTGGCTTGTTTTAATTATTATGATATTCATGGAAATTTGAGATGGATCTCATTTTGTGCAATTTTTTTGAAAACTTCAATTTTACGCAATTTTTTTTTGATTGATTAAGTGTGTACGTGTAGTTTAATTTGGTGTTATGAAGATCTTTAATCAGTATTAAGACATATGTGATGATGTTGTTAAAAAGTTATATATTTTGAATATTGATATTTTTTTGGCAAAGGAGACCGTAGTTGTTATAAAAATATTGCTACAACATATGGTTGAGATATCGATCCGATAAATGCAAAAGAGAATGATTGGCTTTTATAAGTGACGTTGATAAATTGGTTGTTGTCACATTATAAAGATTTGGATTTTATTTGTCACATCATAGTTGGATTTTATTTGTTATCAAACATTAGATTGAGTGATTGCTTGAATGCGTAAGTATTTCACATCTTTGTCATATATTAACGCAAGATTTTTTGTCGCGTAATAGGTCGGCGTCAATTGGTGTTAGTATTACTGTAGTGATGAGTTCGAATCAGATGTATGTTTCTTATTATGATGGTGAACTCGAGTAAGTGATGAGTTCATTCCAACATATATTGGTGGAGAAATCGTCCACCAAATTTCACGTGATTAAATTTGAGAATTACGAGTTATATGGCGTCGTTTGGGATCCATCAAAATTCTGTTAATTGTCGCTTTTTCATTAACCTGGATTACAACACACATTAACGATGATGAAGTTTGAGTTATTATTAATGCAAAGATGTTCATTTATGGTATATGTTGAATTTGAGGAACTCCATGTGGAGATAGGAGATTAGAACATAGTCGGCCGTCAAAGAGGGAATCACCACGATTACATCACACCACCTCCTGATAAGTACTCAAGAGGAAATGTATGAGCGGCAGAAGAAAAATGATTATTTTACTAAAAGCTCGCCATATGGGTGACCTGTGACCCTAAAGGTAATGATAACCCACCGATGTAAATGTTGAAAACTATGCTAAATGGAGATAAGATAGGATGGGGATGAGCATTATATTAATTCTGAGGCCGATGAAGGCCAGAACCATCCCATATGGTCAGAGATTTGATTGTCGATTACTCAATGAGAACGAGTCATACCGGCGAACATTTGATACATGATTACATGCGTAGTGCCAAACCACGAGAATGGGATGATTTGATTTGATGGCCCATCGATGATTCAACCTTTGAAGAGGAGAATTGCATCAGGGAATGGATGAGCTACGATAAGAAGCATCAATTCGCGGGATGGTCGATTATAAACAATGAATAGTATATATTGTGCCAATCAAAATTCCGCAGTCCGCCATTCGACCCGCGAATTCGTTTACGCTGCTACGCCCGCCGAGGTTGCATTTGGAGAATTGGTTCAAGAGCTCTCATGCCTATACCACTCAATTCTTAATGTTGACACGTGCAATGCACATCACAATTTATAAATTATTTTATCCACTCGCACAAAGGCGCTTGGATCTGAAAGCATAGGAATAGAGTCGAAGTTCAATATAAAGAGTCTTATATGAAGGCCGGATGCACGAAAGCGTTAAGTTATTTTGGCTTGGGAGGAATCTTATAGATCATTGGGAAGATTTATGGCTGTTGTTTGCACATCTATGCCCGTCAAGATAACGCATACCCACCTAATCGAATAAATTCCAACGTTCACGCTTAAGCCGCCAATGAGGTTGGCAGCCGCCTGCTCGTCTGATGGGACTTTTCTCCCGTAAGAGTAAGCACTCTACTTAATGTTGTGGGATCGACGCAAATAATGGGTTGTTCACCGACTTCGCATTGTTGAATCGAGTGCATGAGTCCTGGATTTGGTTTTTCGCACTCGCGACTTGATCTCATTACACCACGAGTGACATCTACGCCATCTCTCATGTATTAGCGTCACAAATCCACCCCGCCATTTGAGAGAACTTCAAAAGAGAAGACGACAACTCTAAGATAGATGTAGACTTCATGTAGAAAATGTACGCGTTGAGAAACACGATGACATCCAATTTTCAAAAGCGCATGTCGACATTAAGAATATTAAGCGAGGCATACGCTGGGCTTCAAGGATGTTCAACGGACTCAAACTCATGATAACGCAGTACGGTACTTATGACGACAATTGAGTGCTTCAACGGAGTGCTTAAACGCACGCGCTTTACCAATTGCCTCGATTAAAATTATAATATAGTTTTCATGAATTCTTGAAACGGAATAGAAAGGCAACAAGAAAACTTATTTTTCCTCGCATTAAAGTTACACCGATTAATGAACGAACACGAAGATTACGAACTGTTAGATTAGATCGAGTATCAGTTTGATGTCGCCAGTAACCTACAGTAGAAGTTTCGAGAACCCGATCGCAAGTGTACGTGCACAACCACGCCTTATCACCTACCTTGTCCACACGCGGATTGCGTTTGAGCCATCGCCACCTAAACCACGCGGCAGATGTCTGCGGTACTACGCCTTGCGAATTATATTAAGACATACCGAGAGAGTTTCATGTAATACCCGACGGAGGGCGATCACATCACGGCGCGTTATGAAAATTATAACCCACATAATATTAAAGTCTGGAAGGCCAAGGACAACCGTGATTTAAAATACCATGGATGAAAACATTCCTAAAAGTTTCAGCTTATTTGTAAGAATTGGGCATAATAGTCAACGTGTGTCCTCTTGCCGCACGCAGAGTGTGATGTTTTCTAAGTTAGTTGTTTGATGTCATGTTGTGATTGTGATATTGTAGTAGTTCTACTGTGTACTTGTGTCTCATCTGCTCGATAGTTTCATGTCATATCTACTTGTAGTACATGTTTTATGTCATATTGTCACTTTCAACCTGCAAAATAAAATTATTTCTTTGCTTAGCGTTCATAGTACACATGGTGCAAAATAAAATTATAAATCAAATCATTTATTAGTTAGTTTAGTTAGTTTTTAGTTATTAGTTTATTTAAGCATTAGTTTATTAGTTCTAGTTTTTTAGTTAGTTAGCATACATACCATATGTGGGAAAATTTAAATCTAAAATCTCTTAATTAATAGTAGTTATTTTTATAATTATTTTGTCTTGCTATTTTTATGTATGCCTTTCTACAGCAGGTATTTCTTTTAGTCCTCTGAGCTACTAGTACGAATTACAATGCAATGTAATATTTTTTAAAATCGACTATGTTGTTTGCTTCAATGGTACGTGAATATGTCGCCGATGAAGCCCCGCCATAGAGGAGGCGACTGAGGACAGTAGAGGACTGCACCACCCAGGGTGCCCCCAAGATAGCTATGTTACGCGCATACGTAGATCCCCGATACATTATTTTTGAAGTCATTTCGCCAATGTATGTATTTGTTATACTAACGTAGTTTATGCATGCTCCATTCGATTGCAGTTTGATTTAGTGACACTAGCGATGTTCAGGAATGAATGACCACCTAAATTCATGGTGCTATGAGATGTCTGGATGTCTGACAAAGAGATGATGGATCATATTTACTTAACATCAAATGGACCGCAGACAACACATTCCACTACAGCGAGATCAATCACTACGACGCCAATCGCGCTAGACCCTCCTTTAGGTGGTTTTCAGAAAGCAGTTGAGGCGCATCGACACGTTGTATATCCATCCATCATATCGGAGTTTGGCTGGGGCCATGCATACGCGCGTATACCGTTATTGAGGTGACTTTTAGAGATTCATACAGATCATGAGCTGAGCATATATCAACATACATATTTGTTTGCCATTGGGTCATTTCGACACTTCAGCTCGAGGTCCACCGCAAGATCTACCATTATTGAGGATATTCATTCCTTTGGGTTTTCTCAACAGGTTTTCGACATCATACAGAGTGATGAGAACCAAGCGGCACCAACATACATAGATGTATTCATTTACGCTATGGGCGGAGCACATTCAGACCTACCTTACGTTCCCATCCCGCAACATCGATGGTTGATGGATGGAATGAAGGATTTCTTTAAGAAATGCGATCCAACATCGAGTATCTGAGATGGATGGACTGCGAAAGTCGCACGCAAATAGTCATTTTTTACTTGTTTACTCATCATGGGATTAAAATTTTCATAATAACTTACGCTACATGCGGCCATGGAGTCATAGACATCGACGCATGCGATCGCAGATATATGTTAGAGGAGAGGAGATATGGCCCGATTACAGAGAAGAGGTAGATACCAACGTCGATCGATTGAGCCGCGATGCCTCCATGATTGATGTTGACCGATAGATCCATCGCTCGCTCGTGTTGACGACGGCGGAAAGGCCGACGCTTGATTGGGCGTACCACCACTCATCGCATGGGAGCGGCGACGTGAGTCGGTTGACGTGATTCAACGCAGGATGACGGAGTCGCCGATCAACCGCTATACGAGGAGACTGATCGGCTTCACTTTATATGAGCGCACCGACGTTCTCCCGACACATACTACCCTCGGCGCTCGGAGATCGTCGATGGAGTATGTGGAATTACAATTTGCTTTCCTCGGTACAATGAAACCCTAATATAAATTTACTTTTCAGCGAAGCATCCCGAATACCGGGATATATTTCAACGCTATTTGGGCAGATGATGACACGTAATTTCAAAATCCATCGACGACATGAAGGCGGAGCGGGCGAACATGGATATCTCGAGCAGATACAATGATAGCATTCTGTGATCGATGACAAAAATGCACCGGGATGACGCGGTCCATCATATACGCTGGTGGATTACCTATACATTTACACAACCACCCCAGATTCATATCGTGACGAATGTGATCTCGATGAACCCACATACCGATCCCGCTACATATGGTAATCACATTCCATATGACACCGCTTATACGCATAACGTACTATCACATCTTAGCTTCCGACATATGGATATTCTGACTTGCAACAACCCGCGCAGTGGACGAGGGAGGAGGACCGCCGCGATCATCGCGGATCTACCACGCCACCCCACCATCCCATTACACCCCGGCTACGCGATTCCACCGCATTAATCATCGACGATATGTTTTTTTAACGCTTTATGGCATGCGTAGATGTTTTTTTATTTGTTATGTTCACTTATTCGATCAGATTATAAAGGTTGTTTGTTATCAATTTAGTTTTATTTGGTTAACTCACAACTATTTAGACTCATCCTAAAAAATTTAATACACTTAGAGTGTTTAATATTATCAAAAAAATATATGTATTCAACAAACATTGTGTTAAGACCACACAAAAAAAGTTGTCGTAATATTTTAATTTTGCAACGCCAAATTTTTTACATTCAGAAAATCACCCACCAGATTCATTAAAAAAATGAAAAATTGAGAATTTTTCATTATCTTTCTAACGATACCAAACGCCAAATTCAATAACTCGATATGGTCAAAAATGGAGATCATTTAATTTTTTAAAAAAAAATTAGAGCGGGCCAAGGCGTGATTGATGATAACAGATGAAGGCGATCCAAGCAATGCCCAAATTACCGAAGACTACCTATTTTAAATTTTTTTATCTAATTACCTAATTAAATCACTAATCATGCTTAATTTGAAAATTTCATCTAGTTCTAATTGGCTAGGCATCTATTAAAATTAGTAAAAATTAGAATAATAAAGTGTTTAGAAAGTAGGCCTTAAAAATTAATAAAACAAATAATAATTATATAAATATTTAATGATTACCATTCCATATAATTTGATGATAAAAGATACCTATGTGTAATAGATCTTGAGTATTTTGAATATATTTTAAAGAAAAATAAAGATATAGGTGAGGATAAAAATTTTAGAGTTAAAGCTAAAAAATTAAAATGAAGAACTGCGTTTAAGTTTTGTGTGTAAGGGGATACCATATATGTAGCAACAACAACAACAAATTTTATCCCACTACATGGGAGTCGGCTATATGAATCTTTTTTCTCTAATGTGTCCGATTAAGTGTCATATTCTCATTTAATTCAAATAAATTAAGATCATTTTTATACTTCCTAACCAAGTCTTTCCAGGAATACCTCCACTTTTTTTAGCATAGGTTAAATCTAATAAATCTACTCTCCTTACTGTGTCATCAGATGGCAAAGAGATATCATGGATGCATAAAGATAAATTTTATAAAATCATAACTAGGCCAGTGACGCTATATATATATATTCAAATATTCGGTTGTTAAAATTCATTAATATCTAAGTTAAGTGTAGTAGAAATGAGAATATTTACATGGATTTGTAGCAAAATTATAAAAGATAAATTAATAAATAATTATATTAGAGAAAAAGATAGAGTGGATTCTACTAAAGATAGGCGATCGAAAAAAAATTGGTGCTTTGGACATACGTAGTGAAGAGTAAAAAAATATGTTTATTAGACCATTTGATAAAATTAATATCAAAAGATTAGGCAAACCGAAAATTACATGGACTTGCTCAAACTTATTCATAAATAATAGGTTTAATAAATCATTAACAATCAACAAGAATGAATGAAAAATAAGAATTAATATTTGGGATAAGGCCATTTATAATGAAGATGAATTAGCATGTACATGGTGTTTCTTTAATATCTATCATCTACATTTATTAAGCTTTTTTGGAGATCTATATATATGTTATGCTTCTATGATCCTTCCACTTTTTAGTTCTAGTTTATACGCACTCTTGTTATGAATGTATATGATCATTTAATTGAACTTTTCTTTATGCATTGCTCCCAATAACTACGTTTTTGCATCTTCATATATCGAGTCATCTATCTTGTTTCACGAAGTTATATTCTAAAGCTCATATGCTTCCAAGTTAATCACCACATGCCTTTACAAATTCTATAGGCAAACAGAATTTCAAGCATTTTGACCCATCAAAATTTATAAACAACATCATTGTCAATTCTTTTGAGTTATCAATTGCTACATCTAATCTTGCTCTTTATTGTAGATGTTAGAGCTGTTTCTGCTAACTTGGCATTTATTATGTTTGATTTCAAGCCTTGTCAGTTTACAAATTTGGTTGGAAACTTGGAGCTTTTTGACAAGCGCTTTAGATGTGAAATAGGAAGCTTATTTATTCTTTTTTTTCAGTCAGTCCTTGTCTTGAGAATAGTTAACCGCAATAGTAGTAAAAAAAGTAATTTTAAGCTCTGTTGATTATAATACAATCTCTTCATAATATACAATTAAACTTTTAATATTATGTTTGTAGCTCTTGAATGAGTATAAATGTTGCCCAATGTAAATATGACATTGAATGATTTATAAATACATTAATTTATTTAATTCAGCCCAAAATTATTTCAAGGAATTGAAATCAGCTAATTTGGAGTCAACCTAGCTCATATTTTTAGTTCAAGTCTAGCCCAACATGACTGAACTAGAGTCAATATCTATCATGCCAGAATGCAATGAAGGTAATGATAATAGTTGTAATAATATGTTGGATCTCCCACATGCTTGGATTATTTAAATTTTATAGTAGATTAAAGATTCAATAATAACACATTGAAAAAAAATGAAATCTGAAGAAAACTCTGCATAATTTACTTAAACCAAGAGTTAGAACCAAGAATCTCATCTCTATTTCTCAAGAGTTACTTGACCAGCACATAGTTTTCAAATCGAGCTAGTCAATTATTTTCTATCTACGCTCCAAGCCACCTTAAACTTAAGGACCACAAGTAATTAGGCTTCATGGCCCAGCTTACTGAAACTAAACTTACCCGAATCCAATCATGAAAAGTATCAACAATTTCAGGAGTTAAGAGCATAATAATTTAATTACTGCCAAGTAATGTCAAGGAAAACATAGAATTAGACTAAGTTTTAAAAAAACAAATTACAACAATAAGAAATCTATATGCAAAGCAGAGACTTGAACAATTCTATAAGCACATACAACACCCAAAGAGAAAAGGTAAAAGCACCATATTCAACCGAAAAACTTAAAGAGTAAGCTTATTTTGAAAATATCTACCTTAACATTGGAAACAAAAAATTAAACCAATTGAAAATAAGTTAAAGTTGGAACAATAACAATTAAATGTTACTTACAACACCACAGGTACAACCGTCAAAAATTTCCTGTTATCAGTAAGTTGTTTTCCATTGTCTATTTGTTCCCACCAAGTTAATCTATTGTAGATACCTTGGTCTTCAGCGAAGGGAGTTCCCTTCTTCCAATGGAAAAACTGATACGTGACCTGGAAAAATATCTTGGTGCGATTAATTACAATTATCTTAAAATTTATACATTCGTAACAACTAGCCATGAGCTAACAGCAGAAAAGAAAGGACCCCGGACTTAACAGTTTCGGTTACAAGATAGCTAAAACAGAAAGTATGTGATGTATCCAAGTTATAAGTACAAAATTAAGTCGTTACAAAGTATCTATGATTCTCTGTAAAGGTTAAAAAGCTTTTTGTTTCTATATTCATTGCTATGTTACATAAAACATTGCCAAGCAAGTGATTCCCCCACTATTTCAAGTATCAAGTAATCAGGATAACATTAGACATTCAAATTTAAGTAATCTGATATCAAAAATAAAAAAAGGTATTATAAGTCACATTAATGCAAAAAAAAAAAAAAAAAATTAAGGGAAAAAAACTAACAACATTAAGCTTGCTACATACCATGAAATATTTTGAGGCAACATCACTGAACCAAACAAATAACACTCAATGTTGCCCCGCCATATTAAACAATACAATCTATATCATACAATTTCAAATGATAGTGAAACATGGAGCACTGAAAGACCCATGGATACCTTCGATCAGATTGGTTTATCAACCTTTGGTCTTGTTTTAAAAGTACAATCAAACAGCAGCCAAAAAGGGCCCCTGGACACACTCTTCTATTCAAATCACCAAATACACACAATTTTCATCATCCCAACAACTTGAAATCAACTTTATAAATTCTTCTTCACTAAAATTCCTGTTAATTCCATCCGAACAATTTTCAAATTTACTGAAATGATATCAAAATATCTTGTCATTAGAGTTCTTTCCTCTAATCATATTCTACCATTGTTAGGGGTGTAAGCGAGCCAAGCATGAGTAAGCTTGATGTATATTCATGCTCTACTTGTTTGAATTTTGTTCAAAAGCTCATGTTTGAACTTGTTCATAAACATCATATTTGTATGTGATTCATTCTAACCCAACAAGCTTGTTCAACTGATGTTCAACACAAATTTAGCTATCAAAAGTTTTAAAGTTTTAATTTTTTTTTTTTTAAATTAAGCACACAATGGTCAACCATGATAAACTCATTAACACCTATTAAGTAAAATAATTGATATAAATATAAATTATTTTAACACAACAATATCAAGCCGAACACAATCTAACAAAGGTTTATTTGTGTTTGGCTTGTTAAAAAATGAGTATGCTCGATTCATTTTCAAAACAAATGGTTGAGCACGAACTTCTTAACAAGCGGAATATGAGTTGACGGCAAACTTTTTTAACAATCTCAAACATGCTCATCAGTCAAAAAAAAAAATCAAAACATTTGAATAAGTCTTTAAATAATTTACAAATTAATCTTCAAGAAAATTGTAGAAAATATCCCCTCCAAGTCATGCTAATAAGATAAAACTATAGTTTTCTAATTTTCTACCTCTTCATGTTTATGGAACCAAAATTTAGCATTGCATAATGATAAAAATCTCTCCAAGCTTAGTCTCTGAATTTTCATACCTTCTTTCTCTTCTCCCTCCACCAACATGCCACTTCACTACCCGCCAAAAGAACAATGCACATGATAACTGATTAAAGCTACCAATAACAATAAGCTATGAAACAATTCAATAACTACCAAAGACAATGGATATCATATCCAACCATCTCAAACCATCAACTTAACCTCAACCATATGTTTAGAACAAACACTACTACTATAGCCAACTACCTCACATTCTCTAGTATAAAACTACAGTACCACTGGCTTTATAAAATAATTAAAAATTGTTCAACCACAATCTTCTTGCCTATCGCTTCCTCCACACTCTCTATAAAATTGTTTTGCAATAGCTAGTTATTATAGTATAAGAGCAACAAGCCCAACAACAATAATCCTCTCCTTCCTCAGTTTATACTCCCACCAAAATAGCAACCACATATACTTGCTTTGCCACCATGGATGCATTGACAACCTTAACAACCAATGAACAAAATATCTCTCTCCAATTTAAAAAATATTCTCATACTAGTTGAAATCTTTGATGTCCAACATAAAAATGACATCAATACCTTAACTATCCCCAAAAACCACCTAACATAACATTCTCAAGATCTTAAGAGCAAATGTATTCATAGCACACCTTAACAGATCCACAATCTGACCTACAAGATTACTCAAAGATTCCAACTACATCGTTATTCCTAATCCTCGCCATCAAATCTAATTGCTTATTGATTAGAACTTAGCTATAACTTTGTTTTCCATCATCACAATATCCTTTTACTATATGTCCCCAATCTCAATTCATGCTTGAATCAGAGTCGATTGCATACGACAATCCACAAATCGCTCTCAAATTATACAACACTACAACACGAAAATGAACTTCATCATATGTCCATGAAGGACGAATCCATGACTCAATATCTTTGTGAAATTAAGCCTGAAGATGACTCTATTGCAAATAGTTAGAACAACTTGTGATCTATAGGGCATCATTATCTATACTCAAATGGACTTCATCCAACCTATCAAGACTTTAAAACAACTATCACAAAAACTGCTATAGAGGCTACAATTGATCTTTCACACCGACCTCAACTCGAGGCTAGGACCCTCTTAGCTCCTTCAAGCAACATCATTATTCCATTTCACTTCTGCGAGAAGGCTAAAGCACCCAATCACATCTTAAGTGTATGATCTGTGGCAAACTGAGACATTATGCACTTGTCACATCAGTCGCCAATGTTATCTAATTATGTCATCTACTACAAGAATTAAGCATCTCTTCATCTCAAGTCACTTTCTTATAATGAGATAATATCTCAATTTTGGTACTCATAAATAATCCAATCATTCATGTTCATGCTAAGAACCTTAAAATTGACTATCATTTTATTGGGAATTGCACCAAAATTAATAAAATCCCAGGCTATCACATTGCATCCCATGATCAACTAGCTGACGTCTTCATCAAAGCATTATCAATCTCACACTTCAATGTACTACAAGGCAAGCTAACAATCCAATCTAAAACCTCAATTTAAAGGGAGTTGATGATAGGCTAAAGCTGCCAATAGCAAAAAGTTACAGGATAATTCAACCACTAATACAACACAATGGATCTCATCCATCCACCTCAAACCATAAGCTCAATCTTAACCTTACGTTTATAACAAATATTGTCACTATAACTGATTAGCTCACGTCACTTGCATAAAACCACGGCACTGTTAGCTTATGAAATAATAAGGAATGGTTCATTTACACTTTTCTTGGCTATTTCTTCTTCCATGCTCTCTGTAATACCCTTCTGCGTTATATAGCTATTACCACAAACAGCCAAGACCGCCCTGTGACATGGATCACTATCCCAAGAACCAATATAAAATTAAACTCCAAGAGAACGATCCGTAAGATCAGTTTAAAACTTCATGTGATTTGCAGGATTCAAAAAGCCAACAAATTGATTTCTTCACGTACAGGATTCTGTGCCGCAAAGGAAATTTATTAAAAAAAAAAGACAATCTCAAATTACCAAAACTCGATGACACTTTTCCCCCTAGATTCCTTGTGCAAACCACCTAAATCACATAAGCATAAATATGCAGCTAAATGCATGAACTTAAATTAAGAAACTTTTCGAAGGAATGCTCGAACAACACGATCCCAGATCAGAATTGACAAAATGCATCCACCAGGACAAAAAAAGCAAATCAAAACGTATGAGATAAAGATTTGAGGGTAGTGCGTACGGCGAAGTGACTAAGATTAACAATTGTCCACGCCATGCCAGGCGTGCAGCCGAAGACGGAGAGGACAATAAGCCAGCAGAAGAAGATGATCAGGATGTAGGTAGTCCACACTCCCGGATACATGAACCACTCCGTATTCTTGTTCAGATCCGGCGGCGGCACCGTCTGCGCATAGAGTTTCGCCATCTAATCACCCTTCACTGAGGATCAATGGATCGCTTATATCAAATGAAAATAAATTTAAAAAAGCAAGTCAGAAATGAAAGGAGTCTCTCTCTCTCTCTCTCTCTCTCTCTCTCTCTCTCTAACCTGTTTGAAGATATAAGATGGCTCTGGCTTCTTATAGTAATGGCGAGCAGATCGGAGGAGAGAGAGCGGAACTTTCAACGCCGTAGAGCGGTAGACTGAAGGAGAGCGTGGAGGACGGGATGAGATAAAAATGGGTCAACAGCTTGCTTTGACCTTTTCTTTTCTCAAAGATCTTCGTCGCCGTCGTTTTTTTTTTTTTTTTGCATTTTGAAAAAAAATATAAGTTTTTATCATTAATTTCTCATAATTTAGCTAATAATAATTAACTCATGCCACTTAATCATTAACTTGTTCATAAATTAACCTTAATACTGCTAAAACTAAATAACAAATTATATAGTTATTCTAATTATGAAAGCTATTATACATTCACGGCCTTTTTCCTCTTAAATGATTTTTTTTTTTAAGTGGTGATGCACATTAAAAATAAAATCTTATAGAGATCTATAACATATTATTTGGTTGAGAGTATTGTGATTATAAAATAAAAAGAAAAAATGTGTTAGGAACTTTATTATTTAGGTACATAATTTGAAATAAGAGTGTGCACTAGTCGATTTGAATTGAAATATATAATAGAGAAAATATTATTTGGACGATTTGATTAGATTTACAAACTTAAAGTTCCAATTTAGGTTGCAAATACTAAGTTATTTGATTTTTATTTGGTTTAAAAAATTGTTTAAACCAAATAAATAGAATAAATTAACATAATAAAAATTTAAAAATAAGTATGTAATTTTGGTTTAAAATGCTAAAGTAATTATATAAATATACAGATTTTTATTTATCTAAGAAATATTTAATGTATAGAATTTTTTAGATTGTATTTTAATTAATTAATTCATAAAAATGAAAAAATGATATATATTATATGGTTTAAATTAAAATCGAACCTTATAAATTAAATTATAATTTGGTTCAGTTGGTTAGATTTTATATATTATTCGGAAGGCTGATTATTTCAAATTACTAATTACATTTTATTCGATTTAACAAAAAAAATCGAATCAATCGAATTGCACACCTCTAATTTGAAATACCGCATTAACACACTTTAGTTTGAAGATGGATTTTCATTATCTTATTATTAATATAAATTAATAGTTGGATGAATTATGAACGTTACTAAACATTCTTATTTTTGATTCATTAAACTATTTAGAAGCTTAGTTGATGTTTTTTTTTTGTTAGGAAATGTGCCTAAAGCAAATTTATTATAATTTGTTCTTTATTTAATTAAATATTTAAATATAACATTCGTATGTACGGATGTTATATTATTTGATATAATATTTTATTATAATTTCAAAACTAAATAAATTAACAGTTTTTTATTATCATAAGTATGTTGCCAATAATTTAGATGTTTAATCGACAACTTTTTTTAGTCAAAATGTAGCAAAGCCCATAACTTAAGAAATTGTTATAAATTTATTTAAAGTTATATTTAAGAAACGCCCTTCTAATTAATATAATTAACAGTCTTAATCAGTTTGAAAATGTCAATTGGAAATAGTCCAAACCATCTTACAATTTTATATGAGAAGATTTGATCTGTTTCAGGGCGACAATTTCTATATATATTACAATACGTTCATCTTCAAATCATTGACTTCACAATAACAATGAAAAAAATAAAATAAATTTATATTACAATAATCTTTTAAAAATTGTCATGATAAATTTAGAAATTATTATATTTATACTAAAATTAATGTAATTTTAAAACAAAATCAATGATATTCTAGCTCATTTTAATATAATTTGTATCAGATATCCTGATATAATTCTTTAGCTTGTGGGAAATAAAACTTTAGCTTGTTTAAATCACCTCACATATATGTTCTAAAAGTAGATCATTTCATGTGAGATTAAAGAATTTCTTCCCAGAAATAAATTTTGGTTCAGACTGCTAAAATAAATATAATATAAAAAATAATTGCTTAATTAATATTATATTCATTTCCAAAAAAAAAATTTAAAATTTAATATTATTTTAACCAATATTTAATGAAACTATTTTGAATTAATTTTTCTCATTTTACTCCAAGGCAGAAGACCAGTCAATGACTTAAGATATCAATCAGTCCGTACCTGTATGAACTAGTAAAATCTTGCATAAAATTATTTATTGTATTTACAATCTTTTGCAATTAATAATTCTGATAAATATATATTTTAAAGCTAAAAGAAAAATATTATTTATATAATTTGCCATTAAGGGACTAATTCTCAATTCTCACTATCCATGCTACCCCTTTACCAATTGTATATAACCTCAAACCACTTATAAGAAAGTCAAATATATATATATATATATATATATATATATATATATATATATATATATATATATATATATATATATATATATATATATATATATATATATATATATATATATATATATATATGATCTTTTGATTGAAAATAAAGCTCATCTGAGATGTCTTTTATATTTGACATATATTTGATTCACGACTTTTCTTCTTTCTTTTGGGAGTGTTGCGTGCTAGAGAATTTTATTCCGGTAGATGCGAGATCTTCGTCGTAAAAAAATTATCCAACACTGGCAAGGATATGAACACGTAGAGAATAAACCCGTGAAAAAAAAACCATCGCCCAGAACTTTCACCATGTGTTCAAAAGATACTGGCCCGCTTCTCGTTAGTTCGAGAAGATATAAAACAATATTCCGAGCAATATCGGCCAACTCCAACCCAAGGAGAAGTTTCCCAAAAGCTAGAACCGATCTTCCGAGCAACCTCTTGATTTTCGTGAGAAAGAGCGTGAAGGCTTTTATAGTCCTGAGGCAGGGCGAGCCCCGATCTTCAGCGACCTTGGTCATGATGATAGATCGGCCAGGCCGGTCATTTCTCGAGCTCTCAAATCGATTCCCCTTCTACAAGAATGAAGCTCTATTTATAGATTTTTTAAATCGTGGAAAACTCCAACCACTCCCATCGGACGGCCAAGCGATCCCTCGACGACGGTATTTTGATGATCCGGTGCCTTAATGATGTCTAATGATCTTGATTCGTTGGATTCGCCTTGACGAGCCGCCGATCACTATAAATATGTCCATTTTGTGACCATTTGGCGGATCGGATCCATTTTCATGCTCCGATACGATCCGATCGATTCGAGCTCAGATCAAACTATGTTTGATGTTGTTATGTTCGTCTCGATTCGAGCTCAGATCAAACTATGTTTGATGTTGTTATGTTCGTCTCATCGAGGCCGTTGTAAGTTTCAAATCGGTGATTAGATCGCAAGTCAAAAATGCGAGATTCGTGTTGACCGAATTTTCGAGGATGTATCGTTCTTTTTGGGAGCGTATCTCGCCATCCAAAATATATGTAAATACTTGAAAGAAATGAAAATGAGAGTCCATCAACCGGCGATTTTGAGAGAACAAATCTTCATAACACAATATTATAACTTTTCACGCAGAAATGCGATGCGATGAGTGTGATATTTTGAGGTTATGGACTGTGGACACTGTTTTAGCTCGAGAAGGGCCCGCGAGGCTCAGAAGGCGCGCTTGGCGCTGAAGCGCATACCGCTGGAGGTTTCCAACGTCGAAAGGTCGACAGCGCTGTCGCGGGTGGCGGTCGCAATCGCGCGAATGCGGGCGGCATCCATGCGCACGTCATGGGCCACGTAAAGGCGGCCACGCTGTCGGATCACTATCCATACGTAGGCGCGCGGCCACGGCGTCGATCGCACGTGGCGTCATGGTTAATGACCGCCACGCCACGGGCCACGGCGGCGCGGCCACGGGCGTGTGGCGCGGGCCAGCCCATGCCACGCCACGTAAGAGGCGGAACGAAACGCGAGCCGGGATCAGCGTCCATACCATCACGACGCGGGCCACGCCAGAGGACGACGTTTGGCCTGATCAGGCGGAAAGGGCGGTCCGGAGCGGCTGAGCCGGTATAAGCTTAAAGGCCACCATGGGCGGCTTAGATCTAAGAACTTTCGCTTTGGGTTTTGAATGCCTTTTGGGTTTTAGTTTTACCTTTTAACCCTGGGGGTCTATAAAACCCCTATAAGAAGAGGCAACTTCAGCCTCCTCTCTCTTCTCCTCTGAGTGCATAGCCTCCCCTGGGAGTTTGGGCACTCTTCTTGATCAACCTCACCTCCTCATCTCCATCAACCTGATCACCTCCCAGGAGGCACTCCTTGGAATAATTCAGCAGTTTGGTGTACAGATATCTAATGAAAAAAAAAGGACGGTGGAAGCTTCAAAAATGGGAGGACAAGGTTCGTGGGAGTCATCGACACGGAGACACATTGATTGTGCTTCAAAAAAATATTATTTTAATGATTTGGTTCTTAAGTGTCCAAGAAGTGATGAGAGCCCAATCTCCACCGGGTATTTCACCACTTATGAGATGAGTTTGCGCGGATTGCGGTTTCCCATCCCCGAGATGATCGCCATTTTGTCAAGATGCGAGGTTTGCATTTCCCGCTGAAAGGCACGATCGTGATGGGACTTATAGTCTTCTTCGATGTGACTGACTATTGATTACCTCACCGGATGTGCAAGTTTACTGCGATGCACATGGTCGACACCCGCAGAGTCGGCTACTGACCTTCTGACGAAGGATCCTCCCAAGGGTTGGGCAAGCGATTCTTTTATGAAGAATGATCGTCTTCAGAAATGGAGAAAGTCGAGATTTACCCATTCCCAAGTTGGTGATGAAGATACCGCGACGCAAAATTCAGAATATTGAAGATCTATTTGAGATTGACATATTAACAGATTTGGGGAGGAATCTTCGAGACGGCTTTCTATTCATCCCGAAGCTGCTTTCGAAAAGCCCAACAAAGAGGTTTCGTAGATTCCTCGCTTCTTCCCAGGAAGGACCGCCTCCACTAGAGAAAAAAGGAGCGAAGAGGTGATGGTGATATCGACACCAAAAGAGTCGCCCTTCGAGTAGTCCCCCAAGGATCTTTATTCTGACGGTTGAATCATTCTAGGAGATAAGAACTGTAACAATTTCTTGCATTCACTTTTATTTCCCATTTCGCTTAACGTAATTTTTCTTATTTCATCTGAAGAAGAACTTGACTTCAAATGAATATCAGGTTGAATAACCGGAATTGAGTTCGTGAAGGTCAAGTTCTCCATGAATATATAAGCGGTATGTGGAGAAAGTAAAGAGATGTCCGAGAGAATCAACTTGATGAGTAGACCAAGTGGCGACCGCCAGCCTCAGACGCTTTGCCCGCCCGCTTTTGCCCGCCAGCCCTGTGATCCCGTCCTATTTCCAGCGTCGTGGCAACCGGCGCGGCCCCGCCGACACGTGGCCGCTTTATTCGCGATTAACCGGAGTGGCCACCACGCGCCCACGCCATTTTACTTCGCTGGCGTGTCATGGACGCTGAATCGCGCGGCCCCGGCCAGCAGTTCGTGCTTTACGTTCACGCGGACGAACCGGCCATTTGCTTTACGCGGGTTCGCGACGCGGCAATGACTTTAGCCCATGCGGCCCGCCACCACGCTTAAGGATTTATCCCGCACCGCGACCAGCTTCGCCGACCTGCGACGTTGACTTATGGAAAGTAAGATCAAGGCTTCAGCTACAAGGCCATAAAAGGCTATGCTTCTGTTTATTTCTGGCGGCGCATGGGTCCCTAACGCCTGAAAACTCAGAAGTCAACAGTGTCCATAACCTTAAAATATCACACTACTTATACTTATGCATTCAAATGACGTTCAAAGTTATAATATTGGTTATAAGATTTGTTTTCTCAAATGCATAAATATTTGATCAATTTTTTCATTTGCTATTTTCAAGTATTTGACATATATTTTTGGATGAAGATACCCAAAAATAACCGACATCCTCTAAAATTAATCGATCAAGACGAATCTCGGATTATATCTAATCACCAAAAATCAAATTTCAAACAATCGTCAATGACGAACATAACAACATCAAACATAGTTTGATCCAGCTCAATCGACATAACAACATCGCATAGTTTGATCCAGCTCAATCGACTCATATCGAAATAAAATGGTTGATCCGCCAAATGGTCACAAAAAGATATTTATAGTAATGAGGGCTCAAATCAACGAATCCAAGATCACCCAATTCTATAAAGGCACCTGATCATCAAAATACACCCCGATCGGGGATCGCTGCCGTCCGGATGAGTGATTGAGTTTCCACGAATTTACAAGCTCGCCACCCCAAAAAAATCTATAAGAGCTTCATTCTACCTGGAAGGACCTTGAAATAAGTGAGATCGAGAACCACCTCGATTGAATGTGACATCTGTCATCATCACGGTAATAGGCTGAAGAGCGAGATCGCTCAGATGCCTCAGGGGTTATAAAAGATATTTTTCTTTGAAATGAGGTTCTAAGATTTTTGAAAATTTTGCTGACGATATTTTTCTAATATTTGTTCCTGTATCTCTAACTAAGGAATTTAGGACTGTATCTTTTAACACATAAATAAAGTTAGAGCAAGAATTTTTTTTTTAACTATAACTATCAAATATATAGGATAATTTTGACTAACATCTAAGATTAGGAATAAAATTTTAAAGACGCATATGAGTAAAATGAATCATTAAAAACACGTGACAGTGTATGTACATTTATTCCATGATTTTAAAAGAAAAATATTTAAATCAAAATTTCTGAATAATAATTGAAGATGGATGAATCTAAAGGCATGTATTGTTTTTCTTCGTTGCGTTTTCTTAATCTGATCAAGTTAAATCAAGATATTGTAGTCTGATTTAAGTCAAGTTAAGAAAAATTAGTATAATTTGACTAATACAATTAGGGTTACTGAACTTTACATTCAAATTCGTGTCATATTTGATTACATTAGGTTTAAGAACGGTTTGACTCAATTTAGGCTCGTTAAGAGTGTTTGAGACAGTTTAATACTTTTATTTTACATATTATTATGATATTTTTATTAATTAAATTATAAAATTTATTATTTTTCATAAATTTATGTAATGAGAATGAATTTTTCATAATGATATATGCTAACATGTGGTAGATGTACTGGAATAATTATCTTATTATTTTAAAAAAAATTATAATATCACTGTATTTTTAAAAATTCTATTTTTCTAATAATATTTATATAATTAATTTTACGGGCAATTATAATCATTCTAAAAGAATTATAATTCTTGAGTATGTGTTTGAGCTGAAATTTAATTAAATATAAGCAAAGTCAAATAATATGAGCTAAATTTAAAAAAAAAATTATCCTTGATCATATGCGGTAAAGTATGCAAAATAGGTTGTATTAAATAAAATTTAGTAAGTAAAATTTGTAAAATAATTAGAAGAATTTTAAATCATTAAAGATTGATGGTTGTAAGAAATAAAATAAAAGTTAAAATTTTTAAAAGAAGTTTACATTATGGATTAAGAAAAGAAAAGATTTAGATAAAAGAATTATGAGATCTTAGAATATTTTTGGTTGTAAATTAATTTAAAATTAATATATTATTGATAAAGATAAATATTTTAGTGTAAGAAATTAAATTAAAGAATAGATTGATATTTTTAAATGATTAAGAATAATAGAAATGTGATGTGTGATTAAGATAAAGTTTAAGGACAATATAAAGATATAAAAAAAATTATAACTTTAAGATTAAAAAAAGATTAAATGTTAAGTGATGTTCAATAGGATAACTTAAGAAAAATTTTAAATGAATTGATTTAAAAGATATTTTGAAGAAAAAGATATAAAAGAGAAATATTATTAAAGAAATGAAGATTTTAAAGATAGAAGATTAGGATGAGAAATAAGATTTAAAATATTGATATGAAAGATTTTTTATGAATTTCATTTAAGAAAAGATGAAATATTATTTTTTAAAAAATTTAATTAGAAAAAATGTGATGATTATTTTTTTTAAAAAAAAGATATTTAGATTTGAAGGAACATTAATAAAAATTTTAAGATAAATGAATTATTTTAAAGACTAAAATTTAAGAGAAAAATAAATAAATTATATTTTACGATTGAATTAAAGAATACAAATAAAAAATTATTTTTAAGAGCATTACAAAAATTAAGAGTATTTCATGAATATATGTGAAAAAAGTTTCTCATAATTGGTTTCATGCCGTAGACCTACTATGGATGATACACATTTTAAGATTGATGATGTGAGAAAGAAAAGATAGAAAAGATATTTATATGATTTATTGATTAAAAAAGCTGAAAGTCTAGATGTTATTTGGAAACAGGAAGAGTTAATATTGATTATATTCAAGTCATTAAGGATATGTATACTAGAGTTGTTACTTGTGTCCAAACACAAGGAGGATTGACAAAATATTTTTCTATTTCAGTTGGATTACATCAAGGATCAATATTAAGCCCTTATCTTTTTACTTTAGTTATGGATGTTCTTACGAGGCATTTACAAGAAGATGTACCTTGGTGTATGCTTTTTGCTAATGACATTCTTCTTGTTGATAAGACTGTAGAGGAGTCCAAATGTAAAACTTGAATTATAGAGGTCAACTTTAGAGTCTAAAGGTTTTCATTTAAGTAGATCTAAAACTGAATATATGGAGTGTAATTTTAGTTGTAGAAGTTTTAGTGATGGTGTTATGACTTTAGGTGATCAAGTCATTAATAAGAGTGAGCGATTCAAATATTTAGGCTCAATTGTTCAAAATGATGGTGAAATAGATGGAGATGTTATTAGTAGAATTCAAGTTAGATGGTTGAAGTGGAGGAATGCATCTGACCTATTATGTGATAGAAAAGTCCACTTAAACTTAAGGGGAAATTTTATAAGGTGGTGGTAAGACCTGCAATGGTTTAGTTATAGAGATGAGGATGCTCAGGTGGATGAGTGGCTTTACTCTTAGAGATATAATACAAAATGAGAAGGAAAAAAGAGTCCAGTGGTAGATAAGATCAGGGAGAGTCGCCTTAGATGATTTGGCCACATAAAGCGCCGCCCGTTCGATGACCCGATTAGGAGAATAGATGCATTAGATTTGCCTTATGTTAAAAAAAGGTAGATGTAGGTCTAAAAAAACTTGATTAAGATGTATAAAAAATGATCTTAGTATACTTAAATTAAATGTGAATTTTACACATAATAGGACACCATTGAGACGAAGGATTCATGTAGCCGACCCTACCTAGTGGAAGTAAGACTTGTTGTTGTATCATATGTAGGTCAGTGTTCACCTTTTTATAATGATACAATTCAAAATGATAAAAGTATATATATATATATATATAAAATATTTTATTTCCATCCGCGGTATGTATCCGCCTGTGGTCCTCACGAAGCTATTTTATTGCTCGTTTCGTCCTTTTACCTTCTCCCCTCTTGACGCTAAATGGTTATTGCGCCGCATCTTGTTATACTCCATTCTACTTCTACTGCTTGTGGAATGAGTCTTCCATCGATTCGTTTTTCAGTTGTGTTTTAATGACTCTTGGTTCTTCTTTGTTTTATAGGACTTGTTGATGGAAACTTCTTTTAGAAACTGTTTGGTAGAGATTTTTAAAATACATGAATTTTTGAAATGTAAGTAACTTATTTGCAGGATTGATGGAGAAAATCGCGAGCAGGCACAACAGGAGATCTGAAAATCGATTGGGGCAGTTTTCAAATGCAGGTAAAAACATAGGTTTTCGGGTATTTCAAATCCCTCAAAATTTCACCTTGCATCTTTTGCATCATACCCTAAATATATATAGAAAAAAAGGAAAAAATTGAAATGCAGGGAAATGTGATGCAATACCCTATTAATGCAGCCTACCAAACAGGCCTTAAAGATAAATCATTCTGTTTATTGAAAGGGAAAACTTTTTCTTTAGATTGCAATGATTGTTATTCTCCACGTTTTATTTTTGGACATCTTGTTTTCCGACTTAAGTGAACGCTAACTCTGTATCTGGAACTGTTTGAAAAAGTTTTGAAGCTATTGGATCAATGTCAAGTGGCATATTCATGTCAGGTATTGTGATGCATCAAATGACCTTGAAGGCCTAGTTTTGGGTTTGAGTTGGGCAACAAAGCATTTTGGAATGGCGTTATTTATCATCAATCTTTCTACCCTATAGGTTTGCCTATCCCAAGTAATGTAAGGTCTCCAACGACTTATTTCATGAACTACTTTTTCTTTTGGAGCTATTTGGATGCATGTGGGTTTTTCTAGATCTTAATTATAGTTTTGTGAACGGAAATGCTTTGATGTTCATGGGTTATACCAGGGGTATAATAACAGTTATTACTCATTAGATAAATTTGTATAAATATGTTGATTTTATCTCTAATATCATGCCAATCAAGCATTGTAACAATCATGCACTAATATCGTGCTAATCAAGCATTGTAACAATCATGATAATGGTAGACAATTAAACAAAGCATGTTTGAAGGGCAAGTTTTTGTTTTGCATAAAAAACTAATAATTGATAGTATGTGAACTTATAACATATTCTTATTCATAGGCAAATCATTGGGATATAATAAAATTAAAATTGTCACAAGGCTTTCCTCATCTTCAACTTTATCCAAAATATGTAGGGTCAACTTTTTGAATCTTTATTTTCTTCTCATTGCTATTGAGTACTTTCAAAGCTGTTGAACTTATTATTCACACATCATTTTCAGCTCCTATCCATATTACTTTAGGTTTGCACTTTATATTTTAACATTTCGTGGTTAGGCTACTTTCACATCTAATTAGTGCATGTTCTACCTATCATTGTTATAAGACTCTCTGGTTTGTTTAATCCACCGTATAAATCTCATTATCAATCAAGAGGGTTTCTCCATGTCCAATAATGATTTTAATGACCTTAGCGTTCTTATGAACAATGACTCTTGTTTTTAATATTTTCAATCTCATAACATACAAGGGATGAATCTACGTTTTGCTATCAATTTGATTTGTGGATTGAAGGGATGATTATTAGTGAACTTTCTTTTCAATTTTGTACATAAGAAGACGTATGCTTTAATGGTCGAAGTTGTGTGTCTAGCTTTAATCTTTGCAACGCTTATTGCAATTAAATGATATGATTGTGCCCATTAAGGAAAAGTTTTAGTTCCACCACTTTATGTAGTTTAGACAGAGAGGAGATATTAATGATAGAAAAGGCATATGCTCGAATGAGCAAGAGATTAGAGAAGCCGAGGGCTGGTTTATATAGGGAGATCTTAGACAAGCAATTAAGCATGAATTAAATTGCAATCCTCCAAGGAGAATGGATGAAGCTTGCTATAGAGCTTTATAATCAAGAAAAAAACATTACAATTATCTTCATGTTAACCTACTGCACCTTGCTTGATCTTTCTAAGAAAAATCTTTAATTTTTTTACTTAAAGCACACTAAAAATGCATCTTAATCAATATTTTATGTAGGGGCGGATCCAAAAAATTTTCTTAGAGAGGGTACAACAAGATAAAAAAAATATTGTACTATTATTTAAAATAAAAACTAAAGCATCTCATATAACAAAATAAAAAATTTAAACATCATAATAACTTGGACTTTTTGTTCACATTACATATCATATATAACTTCTCCCTCCGAGTATTTATATTTTGAAATTATTATACAATCAATTCGTTATTAATACTCTTAAATATATCTTTTCAATATATATAACGAGATAGTCATTCATTTAAGAATTTCTCATTTTATTGCGCAAACGATTCTTTATGATTTTGATTGCAAAAAATGCTCATTATACAGTTGTTGTTGCGATTAGCAATATCAAAGTATGTTTTATTAGTAAATATTCAAGAGGATAAACTTTAGTTTTCTTTGTCTCTATTAATTTTTGTGTAAGTTCTCAAATCCCTTTCAACTTTAAAAATACATCATTAGATTTCATGTCAATAATATAATTATCAAGTTGCTTATCTAAAATAACATAGCCAATATTTAAGAAATTTGCAAGATAGAATTTCGCCAAATATATCAATTTTATTATCGAAAGCTGAGAACGAGACATAAATTCAAGCATGCTACACATAAAAGTAACTTAATATTGACCTCATCAAATCTATTATTAAGTTTTTGAAGTTGCATATCAATCACAAAATAAAATAACTCAACTTAATAATAATATAAATTTGTGATTTCTTAAGCATATCATTTTCACCTTCATATATAATAAAATTTGCACTCATATTTGACATAACTATATCATTTTTTTCATAGAATGCATGAATTTCTTTAAGTAAAATACTTTATCTATCATCTCTCATATTTTGGAATCTTTGTTTCGATACTTTAATCAAAGTTATGACATTTATAACATCTTGATTTTTTTTTTTGGTAAAAGCGATGATAATTCATTTGTGATTCCTAATTTAGATTTTATCAAGTGCAAATTAAAAATAAATTTAAAATATTGAATTGAATCAAGTAAAATATATGTTTCACTTCCTTGTTCACTATTTAAATCATCATTTATTATTATAATAATAACATATATAATAGGCCCAAATAAAATAAATATATTAATAAATGTGGTATAATATGATCCTCAACGTGTATCTCCAGTTCGTTTAAAAGTTATTTTTTGATTTAAATTTTTGCAATCTTGTAGTTCTCCATTTTTTATTTGTTCAACAACTTTATCTAGTTATCTTTTAAATAAAATTTTTCTTCAAATTAGATACATTGATAAAAAATATAATAATTTTAATATGATTTTTAGTTACAATAATTAGTATTAATTGCAATTGATGATCAAAACAATGAATCTAATAAGCTGAATTTTTTTTTATGATTAAAGTTTTTAGTTAATGAAACTTGCTATGCATGTTGCTTGTTCCATCATAATTTTGGTCATGTATTCGTGATATATTCAATCTATACTTTGAAAAAAGTGATTCAATAGCGCATTTAAATGTTAGAGCAGTAGTTTTACCAATACGTACAATTTTAAGAAAATGCTTAATAATGCATTAACATATCAAGCTAATACTCGACTCATCTAAAGAATCAGAATAACTCATTACTCAAATCATCATGATGATGATATTTCTCAAGAAATCAGATGTGCAACGTTCTTCTGAATTTCAAAAGTAATTAGTTTATTATTTCCTAGAGCATTTTCAAGAATAAATTTTTTAATACTTTCATTATTATCAGCCAAAAAGTGTAAAGTTTAAGAAAATTTTCTTAATTTTTATAATTCTATGATTCATCATGACCACGAAAAGTTAAGTCTTGGCGCAAAAAAAAGCTTACACAATTAACTGTGACACTCAATCGTGTTTTGTAATTTTTTTAGATTTGATCAGAATATCTTTCATAACTAAAATGTAATGTGTTGATCTTGATTCATTAAACATTCATTTTTTTTAATAATATTATGAGCACTGTGAATTTGACCAATATGAACTTCAAATATATATTATTTTTTTTCAATTTTTAAATCACTTAAAATCAAAAATATCATCACTTGCATGTTTACTAATATTAGGCTTATAAAGTCAACAAAATAAATAATATATTGCATTTTTTGCATTCTTATATTATAATCAACTTTATATTCGTCAAATTACATCAGATTAAATTTGCGTAATTTATTTTCAATGTGTTTAAGAAAATTCATGATCATGAGGTTGTCATTGTCTTTTTTGAAGATATGCTTTTCGAATTCTATACGATCATTAGGATTGATATGACACTGAAAATTTTACTAATGACGAATTGGCCGATTCTAAGTCAAGACTAACTCGATCAAACGCTTATCACGGCCCCAAATATGGATGTTTATAAAAATCGAAGCGCTTTGACGAAATTCTAACAAGCTTAAGATCTTTGATTCAGTTCATTTGAGCATTCAAATACTTAAAATATATCGATGATCAAGGAAATCATTTTGAGCCGTCCGGGGTTTCATGTATTTATAAATACCACTCATATATCATAAATCATTCTTCACATGGCCGTAAAGAGAAGAGAGAGTTTTAAGGATTGAAAACCTTCAAGCATAAGGTTACCGACGGCCGCCACCATCGCCCCGGATCATCACGGCCACCGCCGGCTATTGCTACCACCACCGACCGCTGCCGTTTATCGACATCATCGCGATTATCGCCTGGCCATGCCGGCCACCGCACGACATTGTTGCCGCCGTCCGGCCGCCGCATCGGCTTACCACATTGCCGGCTCCGCCGTTGCTACCGCCGCTATTACTTATCGCTGGTCCGCTGCTGCTGATCACCGCTGTTGGTCGCTGCTGATTACCACGCTGATCACTGCTGACTACGCCGGCCATACTGTTGATATTGTTATTACCACCGCGCTGCATGGCACACCGACCGCATACTGGCCATTTACCGCGCTCATAATTAACATTGATTATCATGACCGCATTCACTATTGTTGATCATTACTAACTATCATGCCTACCGCAGATAATTATTGTACATTTGAGATTGTCCTTTCTTTCACATACAACTAATCTTATTATCGAGAAAATTTAAACTTTATATTTCAAAATAGATAAATAAACATTTTTATGCAGACCGTGATTTTTCCTCTTCGATTTTTCACGTAAAATCCGGAGTTTTTGTTCTCTTTTCAACTATCTGTGTGCGCGTTGAATTTTCATACAAAGCTAAGACGTGAAGCTTTATTCTACTGCTACAAGTTTTCTGACACGCAACAGTTTGACACCGTCTGTGAGAAATATTCTCTTTACATCTTCACAATGGTTAACAATCTGACTTTATGTTCAGAGCAGCACCATCTATATGGTGGAAGAAATCTTACTCTGGAGGAACAAATAAGAAGAATGAAGATTCATCGACCTCCGATCCTTCAACTTTTGTTAGAAACTGAGGAGCAACCCTTAATCTCAAAAGATCGCCCAAATCAATATTTTGTATATCTAATTGATAATCAGTTCGAGAAGCAAGTCAATAATACTCATGAAAAAGATAAAAATTAAGAGACAACTTTGGCTACAACCTCAAGCAGATGTTTTTGATTTGACCTCTTCCACACAGGTTAAATGTCACTGTGTAACTCTCTGACAAACAACATCGGATAGGTTATAACTGCACGCCACGTTAACGCCATCGAAGAAACACTGACAAACAATCTCGGATATGTTATAATTTTGTACCTACTCCACACATGTTAACGTCATCGAGTAATACTCTGACAAACAACTTCGGATATGTCACAACTTTGTATCTACTCCACACAGGTTAGCGTCACCGAGTAATACTCTGACAGATAATCTCGGAAGAATCAAAATATTTAACCTCTTCCACATAGGTTAACGTCATACCTTGATAAAACAACCTCTGATGAGAGTTAAAACTATTGATTTCTTACACTTAAATGTCACCGAAAAACTCGACAAACAACTTAGGATGTCAAAATCTTTCATGGATTCACCGACTTCTTCCATACGATTAATGTATTAAGTAACACTTTGATAAACAACTTGGATGGGTCAAAATTTTCGTGGATTCAAGACCTTCCATACAAGCATCGCCATCAAGAACACTTTGACAAACAACATCGGATGGGTCAAAAATCTTTCATGGATTCAATTCGACCTCTTTCATACAGGTTAACATCATTAAGTAACATTTTGACAAACAACCTCGGATAGGTCAAAAATTCTCAGCGGATTCTATTCGACATATTCTATATAGGTTAACGTAATCGAGTAACACTCTGACAAACAACCTCAGATATGTCATAACTTTGTACCTATTTCTCATAGGTTAATATTATCGAGTAACACTCTAACAAACAACCTCAGATGGGTAAAAAATTCTTGGCGGATTCAATTCAACCTCTTCCATACAAGTTAACGTCATCAAGTAATACTCTGACAAACAACCTCGGATGAGTCAAAAATCCTCCGCGGATTCGATTCAACCTCTTCCATACAGGTCACTGTCATCAAGTAATACTTTGACAAACACCTCAGATTGGTCAAAAATTTTCAATATATTCGATTCAATCTCTTCCATACAAGTTAATGTCATCAAGTAACACTTTAGCAAACAATCTCGGATGGGTTAAAAATTTCCAGCGGATTCAATTCGACATCTTCCATACAAGATAATGTCATCAAGTAACACTTTGACAAAAAATCTCGGATATGATTAAAATCCTCAGCAGATTCGATTCAACCTCTTCCATACGCACGCCATCAAGTAATTGGCAAAACAACCTCGACATCTTTTAATGATTCGATACTCTTTCATACAGATTAATATCATCAAGTAACACTTTGACAAACAACCTTAGATAGGTCAAAAATCCTCAGCAGATTCGATTCTACCACTTCCATACAAGTCAACGACATCAAGTAACATCATGAAGAATGACATTCTGAAATTATCTACTAGAATTTTTGAGTTTTCTGAGGAATGGTTTCTAATTAATGTTTTCTCACCACCTTGGCAGTTGTCAATTATTAGAGTTTCAAGAAACTCAATTTTTTATAAACTACGGGACTTGATCGCCTTCAAATTCGGTCCATCCGACAAGGACAATTGATGCCTCTCCCGAGGAAAAATTGTACTGCATATGAACTACAGTCTGATCGCTTCCAAACCTGGCCGATCCAACAAGGACCTGACGCCTTCGAGGGAAAATCAGTCTTATAACTACGAGCCTTGATCGCTTCCAAACCCCGGTCATTAATTGACATCTCTCGAGGAAAATTGGAGCCTCGCCAGATGAACATGAGTTGACCTAACCTCCGACGAGATAGTGATGCCTCTTTTCGAGAGAAAATCTGAGCCATGAATATATCGCTTCCAAACCCGACGGTCGACGAGATTGACGCTCTTCGAGAGAAAATCGAGCCGCCAGATGAACCAGGTCTTGATCAACAAAATAAATGATCTTATTTTCATAAGAAGGTCAGAGTTTCGCTGACAAAAGAAATTTTTTATTTTTACTCTTAGTCCCTGAACTTCTGCTAGATAATTTCTCATTAATTAAAAATAAAATTGTGTCTAGCGTTTGCCAGTCATTTACTTAAAATAAAAAAAATCCTTCTCCTCATTATGACTAGCATTTGCCAGCCATTTAAAAAAAAACCTCTTCTCCTCATTATGACTAACGTTTGCCATCCATTTAACTAAAAAAAATCGAATCGAATAATTATCCACATGGGCGCCAACACCAGATGCACGCCCCGCACAGCCTCCGTGATCATACTACAGAATGAAGATCTATTCTCTCAAACTATATGTGATGTAAAGTTAATGAACTTGCAAATTTATCAGTTGTTGTTATTTTCAATTATTTGGCGTATATTTTTGAGATAATGTCATCTAAAATAGACAATTGATATGATCGAAAATTCTACAAGACAAATCTGACAAAAGAATCGATTCGAAGTTAAGACTAACCCGATCAAGCTTATTAAAAAACTTTACGATATCAAGAGTTTAAATATGAAGTGTTTATAACAATCGAAGCGCCTTTGACAGCTAGATCTAACAAGCCCAAGATCTCTTAATTCTGACTTCATTTGAACATTCAAATACTTAAAATATATCAGATGATCAAGAGAATCATTTTGAGCAACTGGTGGATTGATTTTGTATATATAAACGCCACTCATCTAATCTATAAATAGCCTCATTCTTCACATGCAAGCCAAAGAGAGAGTTTTAAGGATCAAGAACCTCCAAAGATAATCGGTTACGCCGATGGTTACCAACCACCGCTGGCTGACATCATATTGCCACCGCTATTACTGACCACTGCCGCCATAAAGCCACCTCCATCGATCATCATTGCAATCGGCTGCTACCGTCGCAATTTCATCATCGCTGCCGCCACCCACCGCCGGACTGCCGGCCATACCGCAGGCCATTGCCGATCGCCGCTGCTGACCACCGCCACCACCCATCGACTATTTCGGCACTATCGGCCATTATTGCTGGCCATCGACCGCCATCGGCCACCACCGCTAAGCATTATCACATCGCTGCTGATTATCACCGACAACCGCATATTATCGCCGATCACTAACCATCACAATTTACTGCAAGTTATTGTCACATGATTCGAGATTTCCATTGTCGGGTTTTTCTCACATACAACTCAGAATCCATTATAAAAAACTTAAACTTTTTAAAATAGATATATAATAACATTTTATTGCGCCAGTGATTTTTTCTCTTTTCAATTTTTTCATGTAAAAATTGTAGCTTGCTTTTCTTTCAACTATCTCACATCGGATTTTCATATAAAGACGCCAAGTTTTATTCTATCTACAGTTTTCACACGCAACAATGATATACGAAAATTTTATTCTTAATTCGGGATCTGCTAAAATATCTTCTAAGTTAATTTTGTGTGAGCTTGTTTAGATTTTTCATAATTGCTTTCACCAATAATAATTTTTAAAGAGCTGATCTTATTTTATTTAATCTTTCTTTTAAAATATCTCTCCATATCGAATTAAAAAAACTAATTAAAATAGTGAAATAAAATATATATGGATAATAGATTTATATTTAATAGAAAAAGATATCTTATTTGTGCAATTATGATCGCATAAAAAAAAATATTTACACGTGAATATCAATTTTAAAGCATTAAATAATGAATTAAATCATCAATTTTTCAAAAATAAAGACACCTTCGTCTTTTTTTTTTTAAAATAAACAAGTCAATAGCTTTTCAAAAATAAAGGCATACCGTCGGCCTTTATTAAAATTAATAACAAGATAAATTTTTTTTTTAAAAGTACTCTAAGATATTTTAAAAATATTTGCATACCTTAATTGATTACGAAGACTATTTTATTAAAAAATATTTTTGAATACACTGATACTCTAAGATTATTTGATACAAATCATATAATAAATGATTAAATATTCATCAAAGATTTAATGAGGTATAAGACAAAATAAATCTCAATAAAAAATAAAAAGGAAGGGCTATGAAAGTAAGAGCAAATATTAAAAGAAAATATTGAAAAATTCAAAAACTAAAGTGATGGATGGAACAAATTAAGGTGTATATAAATATTGTAATTATTTGATCAAGATATAATTGCCCCTAACTTTTTTCATATATAGATTAATATCATAATTATATATTTGAATCCACATCAATACTTGAGTTCATATTTCTTTGACTATGACATAAATTTAATCAACTAAAAAATTTATGCCATGCATTATATACATCATAATTTTAATTTCTTTGTCATCTAATCTTTAAAGACTTTAATTAATGTTATTTCAAGCAAGCTTCTATTATTTTAATAAAATACATCAATTGTCATAGCTGAATTAATCAATAAAGTGCTAACATCATTTCAAATAGTTTTCATAAATCATAATTATTTTTTTTCAACCTTCGAGTGACATAACTATTAACTTTGAACAAATTTTATACATTATATTTAAGAAATGAAGAAATGATGGCTCATCATTCTTATAAAAGAGATGAAATTTTGTCAGAATTGCGACTTAACAGAAACAGAGGGGTGACTCATCGAGGGAAGAATATACCTATGCAAAGATCATTGATGACTTGCCGAGGGAAGATTTGGTTCGGAGTTGGGACTTGGACGGTGAGTCACCCCTCTATTTCTGGACGAGTTGCGTTGTGATGGTAGGCCAGAGAGGGCATGTGTCCCTCATTGCCCCCTCAATGCCCCTTGTTGTTTCATTCATTTCTGAAGACTATCTGAAATGTGGTGCGAGGGAGGTGGTCTGGTGAAACCGCAAAGGTGAGTTTGAGTGCATCGTGATCTGCGAGACTCGACACTCGGGAGAACTGAGAAGCGAGTGTTTAGGGAATTAGGGGTGAATGCAAAGCTTTGGCGACAAGATTATTACTAGAGAAATGAAAAACTTATTTTTTCAATAAAGTGAGTCAGAGAGGGCACGTGCCCAGTGCCTCTTGTTGTTTTTTCTTTTGTTGAATATTTTGTGTAAAATTTGTTCAAAGTTAACAATTATGTCACTCAAATGTTGAAAAAAATAATTATGATTTCTGAAGACTATCTGAAATGAAGTTAGTTGGCTTTTGATTAATTCATCTATGATAATTAGGGGTGTAAGTAAGTCAAGCCGGCTCGCGAACTGACTCAAGCTTAGCTTGTTAACGAGCTCGTGAGTCAAGTTTATTGAATCACGAGCTCGAGCTCGAGCTTATAAATAAGCTCAAAAAATTTTTGAGCTCCGCCAAGCCCCGATTTGACTGGCCAGTTATCAGTAGCTTACATACATAACTATAATTATTGTGTATCACGTTATCTGTTCAATAGTTTATCGAGCTTTTTAAACAAGCTCGAGCATTCGAGGCGAGCTCTAATTTGACTTTCTTTAAATCGAGTTGAGCTCGAGCCTGGTAATTGAGCTTGAGTCAAGCTCGAGCTCAACAGGGATTAAATAAGCTTAGCTTGATTAAGTCAAAACTTGACTCAACTCGTTTCGTTTACACTCCTAATGACAATTGATATATTTTATTATGAGTTATTATTATTTCAGAAGCATGCTTAAAGTAGTCTCAATTAAAGTCTTTAAAGATTTTATGATAAAGAGTTTAAAATTCTGAGGTATATAATGCTTGACAAGGATCTTTGGGTTGATTAAATTTGTGTTAGATGGGTCGAAAAAATAAGACCTCAAATATTGATGCAGATTCAAATATATATTATGATATTAATCTATATATGATAATAATTCTTCTAATCTATATATAAAAAAAGCTAGGAAAAATTATATCTTGATTAGGTAGTTACAATATTTATATATATATTAATTTATTCCATTCCACACTTTTTGAATTTTCTAATATATTTTTTATCACTTGTTCTTATTTTCATGACTTTATTTTTTTCTGTATTTTGTTATTGATATTTGTTTTGTTTTAAATCTCATTTAATTTTTGATGAGTATTTAATCGTTTATTATATGTTTTATGTCAGGTGATCTTAGAGGATTAGCATATTCAAAAATATTTCTCAGTAGAATATTCTTTACAGTCGATTAATGTATGCGAATATTTTTTTGTTCAAAAGGCTAAAGGTCTGTTTTTATTTTTTGAAAAATTATTGACTTGTTATTAATTTAAATAATGGCCGACGGCGTGTCTTTATTTTTTAAAAAATATTGACTTGTTTATTTAAAAAAAAGGCTGAAGATGTGTCTTCATTTTGAAAAATTAATGATTTAATTTATTATTTAAGACTCTCAAATTGATATTCATGTGTATATGTATTTTTCGTTGTGCGGTCATAACTGCACAGTTAAGATATCTTTTTCAATTAAATATAAATCTATTTTTCATATACTTTTTATTTTATTATTTTAATTAATTTTTTTAATTTGATATAAAGAGATATTTTAAAAGAAATATTAAACAAGATAGGTTAAACTCTTTAAAAATTACTATTGGTGAAAGTAATAATGCAAAGTCTAAATAAGCTCTCATAGAAGCTAACTTATAAAATATTTCAGCAGATCTTAGATTAAAAATAAAATTTTTGGAGTATCATCTAATGATAGTGATAGAGTTTGAAAAACATATCTTCAAAAAGGGCTATGTCAAACTCGTGATTATAATTTTTTCGAATACAAATTGAAAATAAGTTACCCGGATTTAAATAAAAGTTGTTTGATGAAATATAAAAGTTTGTTAGAGTATAGAATTGCAAAAGATGCAATATTTTATTTATTTAATTATCTTTATAGGCCTGATATTAGTGAATAAGTGATGATAGTTTTGATTTTAAGGGATTTAAAAAAAAATTGTAGTTCATATTGATCAAATTAATAATGCTTATAATATTATTTGAAAAAGGTTTGAAAATTTAATGAGTTAAGATCAATATATTACATTTGCTTATGAAAGATATTTTGATCAAATCCAAAAATATTACAGAACACGATTAAGGGCCCGTTTGGGACGACTGCATGGACGCGGCGCGACACAAACCGCACCGCAGACGTGTTTGGATTCGCAAAATTTGGTCGAGCTTCGGGATTTTGAGCCACAACTACCGCGAAGCTGCAACTCGATGCTGCCTTCCATGGTCCGCGGTGGTAGAGTGTGTTTTTCTTAAATTACCCGCTCGAGCAATCCCGTGTCGTGCCGAAGGGGGGTGTCAATCTCCGACTTTCACTTCACTCCTACCGAAACCCTCATCTGCATACTTCGCGAAGGGCGGTGTCGATTGCAGATATACTCCAAATGAGCATGGAGGAAGAGTACGTGGTGGCGAAGAACTGCAGACTCGTTGGAGAAGGCGGGACATGGAGGCGGAATGAAGGAGAAGCGAAACAAGGGATTGAATTGTGTCATGAGAACTGTGCACATGAAGAGATTTGTTTCAAGTGGAAGATTTTTCTTTGGCAAGCAAAGAAGGGGAATATGAGGCTCGCGGAGAGATGTAGGAATACATTTGGGAGGGAAATTAGGGTTTGTGTATAGTTTTTGCTAAGTCTTGAGTAAAAAATCTTTGTTTTGCAGAATTTTCTCCATTGATCCAACACAAAAACCACAATTTCTCATTAACGTGAGGATTGCAACATTGCTTCCAATCCTTTAGAACTTGTTTGTGATGTCGGTGGGGGCTTCAACTTGTTGGATGACATCCACACCTGTGCATGAGCTTAAAATGGCTGAGAGAATTCTCTTGGGGCATTGCCATGATTGAATTGCAGGAATATTAATGTGGAATTGTGCATGATTATTTTCTGTCTAGCTAACCAATACCCATATTTCAGATCTTCCTAATTTGTTCCTGATCAAATACACATGTAGGCTAGATTCAAAGTAGCTTTCTATTTTTTTTGTTCCTTTAACATTTATGTAAGAGCTCTAGATTTATGTGAAAAATCTTTGACTTTTTAGTTCGTTTCCTCTAAACCCTTGAGTTGACAGTCTTTGAGAGTTCCAAGTAGTTAAAGTTCTACTTCTAGGAACCGGAGTTTCTTCTTGGCAATCCTAAGAGTCAATTGCTAATGTTCAATAATCTTTACGTGATCCAGCAATTGATTTTGGACTTTCGGCGGCCATCTTTTTAATGTTTTAGGAGTCCATTTCCTATCTTTGAGAATCATACTCACTGCTCTAAGAGCTGATTTTCTGAACTCAAGTCTTTGGCTATCAGGGAGTCGATTTCATGCTTATGGAGTCTTGGAAATCCTCTTAGGTTGTTCAAGAGTCAATTTCCAGACGTTGAAAGCGCTTGTTGGCTCTTTGAATTTCCAATCTTCACAAGTCCTTGGCTCTCTAAAGAAAGATTTCATCTTTTTCTTCTTCCTTTACATGCTAATGACTTTGTATATTAGAAGATTTGGTCGTCAAGTCTATAAATAAGTGGAGTCACTTAGTTGAAATCTCTGTTACTGTTGTTTTTTATTTTAATTGTTTATTCTTTTTGCTTGACCTTTTATGAAAATTGAACAGTGAAGGCGTGCAGTAGTTTGCTCATTAAAATAGGATAAATGCTTATGTTATGACTAGTTTAGTGGACTTATGACTATATATGAGTATGAGTTATCCTATTTTTCTTTATTTTGTTTCATATTATTTTCAAGACAAACAAATGAAGACAACAGATTCTTAATGAATTTTCCAAAGAATCAGCCAACAACAACAACAACTTTCACACCAGCTTCTTTTTTGCAGCCTTCACAACTGCTTTCAATACCGCATTGTCCCAAACGGGCCCTAAGTATCATAGTTGATTGTGTAAGCTATCTTTTACGTGAAAGCTTAGCTTTTCGTGGTCATGATGAATCAGATGATTCTAAAAATCAAAGAAATTTTCTTACATTTTTGCACTTTTTGATTGATTATATTGGAAATATTAAAAAAATTATTCTTGAAAATACTCCACAAAGTAATAAGTTAATTGCTCTTGAAATTCAAAAAAATATTACACATGCAATTACTATTGTGACTTCAAACATAATCTAATGAGTTATTTACAATTCTTTTAAATAAGTCACGTAATGTATCGATAAAAGAACAAGTGACTATTGAGCTTCGTTATGTTAATAAGAAGTTGCATTATTAAATTTTTTCTTGAAATAATACATGTTGGTGAAACTACTGTTTTAATACTTAAATGCGCTATTGAAATACTTTTCTCAAAGCATAGATTGAGCTTATCACGAATATGTGATTAAGATAATGGAGCAAGTAACATGCGTAGTGAGTTTTATGAATAAAAATTTTTAATCTTGAAAGAATATAATTCAGCTTATTAGATTTATTATTTTGCTTATCAATTGTAATTAACACTAGTTGTTGTGGTTATGACTCATGTTCAAATTGCTACATTTTTTTAGTAATATATTTAATTTGAAAAGAAATTTTATTTAAAAGATAACTAGACAAAGTTGTTGAGCAAATAATTAGTGAAAAATTATAAGATAATAGAGATTTAAATCAAGAAATAACTCTTGAACGAACTGGAGATACATGTTGGAATCACATTATGCCGCATTAATTAATATATTTATTTATTTGGATCTATTATAGATATTCTGGATATAATATTAGAAGATGGTTCGAATAGTGAGGAAGTGAAGTATATTCTCTACTTGATTCAATTTAGTGTTTTGAGTTTGTTTTTAATTTGCACTTGATGAAATCTATATTAAGAATCACAAATAAATTATTTATTTAAAAAAAATCAAGATATTATAAATGTCATGACTTTGGTTAAGTATCGAAGTAAAGGCTGCAAAATATGAGAGATGATGAATAAACCATTTTACTTAAAAAAGTTTATATATTTTGTAAGAAAAATAATATAGTTGAATCAAATATGAATGCAAAATTTATTATATATGGGAGGTGAAGACAATATGCTCAAGAAATCATAAATTTATATTATTATCATATTGAGTTATTTTATTCATGATCGATAAATAATTTCAGGAGCATATTAATAGATTTGATGAAATCAATATTGAGTTACAATTATATTTGAAATGCTTAAATATATGTGACTCTTTCTTAATTTTTGGCAAAAAAAAAAAAATGTTTGGTAAAATTCTATCCTGCAGATTTCTCAAATATTGACTTAATTATTTTATATAGTTAACTTGAGAATCATATTATTGATACAAAATATAATAATATATTTTTAAAGTTGAAAGAGATTCAAGAACTTGCATAAAAAATTGTAGAGATAAAGAAAAATGATATTTATTTTTTGTATATTTGCTAATAAATTGATATTATCAATCAATAATTGTTGAATCAGCATTATCTGCAATGAAGATCGTAAATAATTATTTGTATAATAAAATATGAAATTTTTAGATGAATGATTGTCTCATTACATTTATTGTAAAATATATATTTAATAGTGTTGATAATGAAGTAATTATACAAGTTTTCAAAATATGAAGACTTAGAGAGAAGTTTTAGATAATATGTGATTTGAAAAAATTCAGGTTATCATGATGTTTAAATTTTTTATTTTGTTATATGAGATGCTTAATTTTTATTTTATATAATAGTATAATATTTTTTAATTTTTTTGTGCCCTCTTTGAGAAAAAATTATGGATCCACCCCAAACCAGTGCCTCCACTGTGCATCCACCATTGATTATATGATAATCAAATTTCATTATATAGAAAAAATAATAATTTATGAATATTTTTAAAGGATGAATCAGATGTAAAAGATTTATAGTTGCATTATTATTTTATATTTGATTTTGCATCTAAGATTAAGGATCTGTTTAGGATAGCTGCAGTTATTTGAAGAAGAGTGGTGGAGGTGTTGCAGAAGAATTTATTATTGAAGAAGTTGTGGTGGGGCCCATAATTTTTTTTTAAAGTCAAACCGCAGCTTTCTAGCTATCATTGCAAGGAGCTAGGTCAAATTGGAAAATGCAATTTTCTGGCCATAGATTCTTCGAAATGCAGGAGGACCACGGTGTTCCAAACGACACTATGGTGCGATTCGTTGCTCCAAACACACTCTAAATTTTAATTTGTAATGGAAGATTCATTAATGTATGCATTATAGCCCAACCCAACACCTATTAATGCTGGTGAACCTAAATTTGAGTTTGAACGAAAACTTGAATATGAAACTGCATATGAGATCATATATGAATTTAAACCTGGATTAGAATTTCAAACTATTCCTAATTGTACGTATTGTACACTCTGAAGTTGTTGATTAATTTGAGCAATTTTGATAACGTAATTCTCAAGTACTACACGTGGAATCATTATACCTAGTGGATTGAAGTTGGAAGTAATGATTACAATTTTTAGTTTATGACACTATCTGATATTTTATTGCGTTTTTTTAGTAATGATTGTTATTTCTTTACAGGTGACAATCATACCTTTTATTTCAGCTTTTTGATGTTAGGGATTGTACATTCGCTATGATATAAGCATTAAATTGGTTAATGGATAATTGAGCTTTTTTTTTTTAGTTCTCTTATTAGAGAATGATACAATCATTGTTTAAGTTTTATTTTTAAATTTTTTTTGGTTGAAGAAAGATGGAAAGATGTACTTTTCAGATTAACAGAATTTTGTAAGCCCTTACTTATTTTGACGTTTTCATTTCTCTTCCTAGAAAGATAGTTCGTATATTTTTTTTTGGTTGAATATTAGCTGTCGCCCTATGCAAAAGGAAAAGGTTAAATGCTATTTACCTTACACCATATTTGTAGTTTTCTCTAAATAGAAATATAACATATAAATGGAAGGTTAGACTTAGCGGTATCCATGCCCCAGATGGAATTTTTGGTTTGCGTAATAAAGGGCAGCTGATGGATCTTCTCTTGGATGGCAAATCTGCTATTTATTCCACTTGGCATGCTGTTGTTTCGGCTGGAATGGAAGGCTGCTGGCGTTGAGCTGATTGGGGGCTATTTCTTGGGGATTCTATTAATTATATTTTGGATTTTTTATACTTAAACCTGCTGTAATATATATATGTATATATATGCAAGGCGGAGTTGATTTTATAACCTTGTATCTATAGGGCCAAGTTTCAGCAAATTGAATCAAGTATTCTGATATATTTTTCTTCTCATCCTCTTCTGCAAGTATCCTCTTCTTTATCTCTTATCTAACGAGTTACCAGAGTAGGTTTCTGGCTAATCGATGTTTGATGACTATAATAGGAGGGCCTTAATAGGGTCAAGCAAAGATGGAGAGAATATGATCTTTTTCGTCTCTTTACTTGTTCGCACCACTAATTTCTGAAAGTATCCATGAAGTATTCACCACTTAATAACATCTTTTAAATCTAATGGGAAGAACTTCTTCCAATGATCTTGCTTGGTTTGAACGATGATTCCAGAAAGGTGAAAGATTGGTTGCTTGAATGGTATTATTCATCAACTTGAAGCTGGTGATTTTTTCTTAGTGCAAGATACCAATAATGCCTTAATGATGTCTTGGCTTATCAATTCTATGGAAGAATATATTGGATCCCTGTACTTGATCCATAATATACTTAAACAATTATGGTGAAAGCAAGATAAATTTAGATCTTTTGCTCAATTATGTGGATTAAGAGATTATGCTCTCTACCTCAATTAAGTACGTACGAATGCCACTGAATACTCCACCATAGTCACAAACATTTGGTAAGAATATGATAATTCAAACTAAATAATTGGTGCAGGGAGCGTGCAAATAAATACGTTAAACTTATGGATAACATAAACACCTGTGATTTTCTTGCAGGCCTCTAGAAAGATATCGATGAAATTCATTGATGAATTCTAGATACTAGTCTACTACCCAAAGCTAAGGAAGCATTCATTGAGGTTTGAAGAGAAAAAGTAGATTAAGTATAATGATAATGCTTGGAGGGAGCTACATGACAAGCTGACAAATTGGATCAATCTCTCTTGTCCTAGAAATCAACAAAAAGAAACTTATGCTTATCAATTGTTGTCTCTCAAGATCATAAGTCTATTTTGCTCACCCTTGCTAGCTCTAAAGATATGATTTTTACATCTTCTGTAAATAAAATAATATTTTTGGCTCTATGGGTATAGCTGTTCTCCTTCTCTGTCTATAGTGAAGGCAGATAGTCATGATAATCAACAACCAAATGATTCTGATGGGAGTAGTATGAGTGATGACGTCTTGGTTGATAGGAAGTTTCGTATCTAATTTATCAAACAGAGATATAATTGGAATAAAATATATCATCATTTTTCAGTCTTCACTAGGCTTCAAGCATGATCCAGTTGAGCTCATATTCTCCTTTGTTGTTTTCCCCAGTACTATTAGATGGTTCATACTTTATTTTTATGCTTTATGTATTTGCTCATTTGTATTTTTCTTGATACTTCAGCAAGTCTAATTAATTGCTTCTGTTGTACTCACATTATTTTCTTAAATATATTATTACACATTAAAAATGCTTCTTTAACCAAAAATAAGGGACTAAAGATTAAAGTAATTGTCATTGTCTTATTGAAAACTTGATGACATTCCTTTGAATATAGAGCAATTGGATCTCCTATACAGATAACTCACATCTGAAAAAGCTTCCAATACCTTTTTAGGGCCAAAAAATAACTTGTCTTGCTCTTACCCACAATCAAGGAGGTTAGGAATCTTGGATCATTAATTGTGGATCTTTAGTTCATATGCCATGTGGAGTACCTATACTCATCTTTCATTGCACTTGAAACCTTGAAGTCAAAATTATTAATGGATCTCTCTCTTATTTGTCAGACAAAAACTATTAGAATTAATCATGAGATTGCTTACATTTTATTTTACATATTTCAAATCTCTATTGCATTCTCTTATCAGTAAGCAAAATGTTGAAAAAGTTCAATTATAAAGTCATTTTCTCATCTTAAATTTATGAATTTTAAGACCAAAAATTAGAAAGAAATGTTTACAGTGTTGTGAGGTTGTAGGACTCTATTGCTTCAATGAGAAATCCAAATTGTTTGTTGTATTTCCATCTCACAAATCGTCTCGAATCTTCCGTATCAACAACCTCTCCTAATTGAATTTCACCATCTATTGCTCCGTATCACGTGCTATGTCCTTCCCTATTTTTGCCAGAAAAAAAGAGAACAATCTCTAATGGTTAATACTATGAGATTTTTCTCTCATCTTCGAGACAAAATCCCTCCCATTTTTCTTCGTCTCTTCGAGCCTTTCCTTCTCGCAACACTCTTCCCTTCGGCTCTCCCTCACATCGCCAACTGCGACTCATCGTAATCCCCAATCCCTACTTCATCTCTCGACGTCTCTTTGCCTTCTTCCTTTTCATGGAAATCTCGATCTCTGCCACTATAGCTTTTTTTTTTTAGCTCAACATTCCTCTCCATCTCTCCCATCTCAATAGTCTTCCCGCCGGCATCTCATCTTCTTATTTTTTTTTTCTTCTTTTTCGTCTTTTGTAAACGACATCTTTCAACTATTACTCTCCCTTCAAGGCCGATTATTCTTGTTAAGCTCACCAAACATGTGAGCCATCTTTTTCCCAAACCGAACGCCGAGCAATTTGCCCTCCTCTTTTATGTGAGAAACTAGCAGCATTTAGGCCTGATGTCTCGCATATTTTCTTCTCAGTTTCCTCTATAGAGAGTTCCTCCCACCTCTATTGCATATTGGCTGCAGAGAACCCCATCTCAAGTTTTTTCTCCACCCATCATCTCTCCAAACTACAGAAACAACCATATAGTTGGCACCCCTATAAACCGAGCTCCTCGCCTCATTTTATTGTTCCTCGCTAACGACCGTTATAGTGTTAATCTTCCCCATCCCTTTGAATTCATTTCCTAGAATTAGCATTTTCTCTTCAAACCGGGCTCAAACTTTAGCTTGATCATGACTTGCTCTAACAGCTCAGTCTCTCACACTCGATTTTGTTGTTGATCCCTATCTCTTCCCTCGTAGCTCCACTTCTAAGAAACGAAACTAACATATTCTTCTCATTGTACCACTCAAGTCACCAATGATATTTTTTTTAATAATAAACAGATCGTCAATCTTTAATACTTAACCCAACTCTCCAACCTGCTCCATAATTAAATCTTCCAACTTCTTTATCCTCTAATCCCTCATTTTATTTTCTTTTCTTAGGAAAAAAAAAAATCTTTTGTTATTAAAATTATAATTCCCTGCTCATTATCGTTGCTTCTTACTGTAAAGAAATAATCATGAAAAAGGGAATTGAATGTGTATGAAAAATTGTATATTTTTGTTTCATTTTATGTAGATTTGAAGACCTTATTAATGCCATAGAGCATAGTGTAAGACTTGGTATTGTTCAAGAGCACTACTACATTCGAGGGGCGTGCAGTAAGCCAAACCAGTTCTGATGTAGTCACCTATGCAGGGATGACGTCAAATATTATCGATTTTTAGACAATTTCAGGATTGAAAAAAAAGGAATCAAAATTCACTTAAAAGCACATTATGGAATAACATAAAATTAAATTTGAACTAAACAAACAGAGTAATATAAATGTGAGCATTAAATAAATAAATAAAAAGACTTATAAGATTTTTTAATAAATTGAAAAGCTCGTTTAAAATTTTAACAGGATCTTCCCCACTTCTATTGAAAATCAGAACTTCACAAGCTATTGAAAGAACTCAAATGACATAAAAAATGAGGATCACTTTAATCTCCAATTTATAGAAATGAGAAGTAAATATGGGGCTCACATTTGATTCAAAATAATAATAAAATATTAGGGCATGTATGACATGTAAAAAATATGTTATACTCTCGCCTAATTTTATTTCAATTTTGCTCTAAATTTGTCACCGAATCCGCAATATTCATTTACGAGCAGGTAAAAGGTATTATTTAAAAGTAAAAAAAAAGAAATAAATTTTTTTTGCGTATTATTTAATAATTAGAATATTTGCCCAAATATTTGGGGGAATTATCTCGGGTTGTGCAAGTAAATTTCAAAATAATTATATTTAAGCATTACAATATATATAAGTACATTAATATGAGATTTAATACATTGTGCAGTCATTTTAGTTCATATATGTATACTATATATTGATGCATTGAAAATCATATATATATACAACATTGATGAATCATTGATGAATCAAAATAAGTTGTACAATTATGCAAGATATATTACATTATTATATTGAGCTGTGCGCAAAAATTGCTAAAATGAAAATTCATGTGATATGTAGGAACTTCATATCAATCCAAATGCACTAAAATATGTGTAAATAGTTGAATTTGAAAATTTTGCATGCATTATATAGCTACCTTCAATCCAAATTAAATGATTTTACTTTCAGACATAATATTCTAAAAATTAATAATGTCAATCCATGTGGAATCACTTAAAGTTAAAATATCTGCATGTGCTCGGATTTAGGAATTTAGAGTAAAACCCTAATATCTAAAAAGGCTGCGCATGCTGAATTTGAAATTATACTAAAAATTTTTAAAAAATAAATAATCTAATTTAGATATAAAATTATCTAAATCTAAAATATTCATCTGGGCCCTTGACACAGTGTTGAATGTTTAAATTTAAGTGTTTAAAAATGCTGCGTGAGTTAAGAATATATAAAATTAGAATTTAATTTGCACTTGAGAATACGCTGAATTCTACGATTATATTTTGAGAGTATAAATATTTCAAAGATTAATCGTCACATTTTCAAAATTTTAATTCTCCTTGAGATACAAAAGACAATCAGTTGCAAAATCATGAAATATAATTATGAGCTCTAATCTACAGATCTGATTGTCTACTACTGGGCGTAGAGTTGACAGGATCTATGAAATAATTATATTTTTTTAAAAATTGAATAATTGAATATAATCTATAGACGAGCATCTATTTGTAGCTAAATAGAGTTGACATTGTCTAAAATTTTTAAACAAGATTCAATTCAATTAGTTAAATTTTCGGTGTGGCTGTGGTGATCATAGATTTCAACCAGAGAGGATTATCAATATCAAAATCTAAATACTTATAATGCAGACATAGGTTGGATCATCTATGAGCAAAGAGTAGAGTTGATAAAGTTTATCTCCGATGATGATTTTATTGATTGAGAATATCAATCGGAGGGGTTCATTATTATCAAAATTTTATGAATCTTCAATGTCAAGTCATTTTAAAGTTAACTTTTCATCAACTATCAAATATACAAGGAAATTTAAAAAAAATAAAAATAAAATTAATTAAACGAAAATTCATCATAAAAAAATATAAACAAAAAAAATAAAAATAAATTCATTCATCTGCTTTCCATAATTATTTGTCGGGGGTGATAAATTTAATATTAACCCAAGCTCACAAAGGATCTAATGTTATATTATGTATACAAATACATTCACACTCAAAATGTACTAGTAAAGATGTGGCGTGTGTCCTCTGTCCGCGTGATTTGGCCAATAAACTCCACACATGAAGCGATTACGATTAGAGCTCTCTGACCGAATGGTTTGACCAGTAGACTTCACTTAATTACGATCATAGTTATAGCTCGTATGTTTCCCAATGATTTTCTATCCTTTTGAATTGTGAATCATAGGGTATACCTAATAGGACAAAAAATTCTCTGTTAGCTAAGGTGGAATTAAGATTGTCCCTTTAGACAAATATCAACCCTAATTCATGAGATTTTTTTAGACGACACAACCCATAACTACTGATAAGAATTCTTCAGTCAGGTTGGGTAGACCACCAACTCTAACTAAATAGACCAAGGACCATGACAGCCCGGGATGATCGAAACATGAGATCTTGTTTGGGCGCGTCATTATTCCCTAATCATATGCTTCAAACATAAATAAATGATGAATTTTATTAAATTTCAAAACCTAATTTGTTGTTACTATATGCTAAGCACTTTGCGACCTAATGACTAGCCTTAATCGAAAGTTCATTCTCACCGATTGGGAGGGATAATTAATTATAAATGCTTGTGCATATAGGAAATTTGGAACTAAATCTAAAGTCCTCACTAAATGAGGGTGAAATCTCTGGGTTATTTATTCACTACAAACAATCATTTGCCTTCTGAAAATTTCGTTTGGCATAAATCTATACTCATTCATCGAGAGGCTGGGCATGAATTTTCGGAGCCCGTAGATTTTTAGCGACTCCACTAGGGATAAGTTTCTTTCACTATTTTTGGCTAGTCTTAATTTTTAATATAATTTCAAATTCAGTTTGCATAGTTTTTTCAGACATTAAGATTGTACTTTAAATCCTTAAGTCCGAGCACTTAAAAGTATTTTAATTTCAAGCGATTTCACATGGATATCAAAATTATTAATTTTTATAACTTTGTAATTGAAAGTGAAATCACTTAATTTGGATTGAAGGTAGTTCTATAATGCATACAAAAGTTTCAAATTCAACTATTTGGACATATTTTAGTATATTTGACATCACATGAATTTTTTGTTTAAGCAATGTTTGAGCACAACTCAACATAATAGCATAATATATCTTTGCATAATTGCATAGCCTACTTCGATTCATCGATATCATATGTATGTGATTTTCAGTGCATCAACATATATCACACCTATATGAATCTAGTATAATTGCACAATGCATTAGGTCTCATTAATGTACTTATGAATTGTAATTGCATACTAACACATATTTTAGAATGCTTGCATAACTTTTAAAACTCTATAAGTATTTTAAAATTTACTTTGCATAACATTCAAGTTCTAAGATAATCCAACCCTTTAAATATTTGTACAAATATTTTAATTATTAAATAATGCGCAAAAAAATTTTATTTATTTATTTATTTACTTTTAAATGATGCCTTTTACCCGCTCGTAGATGAATATTATGAATTCGGTAGCAAATTTAGAGCAAAATTGAAATAAAATGAGGCAAGAGTATGATATATTTTTCACATAATGTACCCGCCCTAATATTTTATTATTTTTTTTGAATCAAATGTGGGCCCCACATTTACTTCTCATTTTTATAAATTGGAGACTAAGGTGACCAACACTTTTATGACATTTGAGTTATTTCAATAGTTTGTGAAGTTCTGATTTTCAATAAAAGTGGAGAAGATGTTAAAATTTTAAGCGAGCCTTCAAATTATTTAAATTTCTTGTAAGTCTTTTTATTTATTTGTTTAATGCTCACATTTATATTACTTTATATGTGTACTTAGTTTGTTTAATTTAAATTTAGTTTTATGTTATTCCATTATGTGCTTTTAAGTGAATTTTGATTCTCATTTTTTTAAGTCCTATAATTTTGTATAAAATCCAGGAACATTTCAGCAATATTTCGGCGTCATCCTTATATAGGGGGCTACATCAGAACTGTTTTGGCTTACCAGCCTATTGAATGTAGCGAGATGTGTCTTGCAATACCACAACCAAGTCTTTGCACTTACTACGCCTTATTGGGCATTAGTCGGGTCTCGAAACCTGTATAAAACGAAATAAAAATATACAAATTTTCATACACATTCAAGTCTCTTTTTCATTATTATTCATTTACAGCAAGAAGTTATAATTTTAATAGGAAAAGATTTTTTTTGTTTTGCTAAGAAAATAAAATAAAATGTGGGATTAGCAAATGAAAGAGTTGGAAGATTTAGTTATGGAGCAGATTGAAGAGTTGAGTTGAGCAGTAGAGACTGACAATCTGTTTATTGTAACAAAAAAAGTGTCGTTGATGACTTGAGCATTACAATGAGAACATGTTAATGTGAGAGAGAGAGAGAGAGAGAGAGAGAGGAGAGAAAATTTTAGATGGGATTGCCTGCACCCAATATGCAATAGAGGTAGGAGGAACTCTCTATAGATGAAGCTGATAAGGAGATATGCGAGACATTAGACGTAAATGCCGCTGGTGTGAGTCGCAATTGACGGTGTGAGGGAGAGCCGAAGGGGAGAGTGTTGCGAAAAGGAAAGGCTCAAAGAGACAAAGAAAAATGGGAGGGATGTTGTCTCAAAGATGGGAGGAAAATCTCGTAGTATTAAACTTCAGAGATTATTCTTTATTTTTTTGTTTACTGTATTTATTTTTGTTTATAGCGAAAATAAGAAAGGGCATAGCATGCGATACAGAGTAATAGGTGGTGAAATTTAATTGGGAGAGGCGGTTGATACGGAAGATTCGAGATGATTTATGAGATTGAAATAAAACAAACAATTTAATTTGAAATATTATCATATATATATTTTATAATAATGATGAAATAATCAGCTTAATTTCAAACATATAAATATATATTTATCTTATTCATATAGTATGTATGTAACATGATAATTTTATAGCTTAGTGGATCTCAGTTATAATATATTGCGCTTTATAGTATTTACTGTTATTCCCTTGTTATTTTTATACCTGCTATATTAAAATATTATACCCATACATATTTACATTTCGTCTTATTAATATTATACCATACAACATGCCCTTGTTATCAAGGGCTTGTATTTTTCTATATACTTCAATATTATAAGTTGGTCATCATAGTTTTTCGTATCTTAAAATGATTGTTTTTTTTATTTGAAATAAAGATGTTTCCAATGTGAAATTATCAACTTACTAAACACCAAAGAGTTACCTCTAAGTAGAGCTATACCAAGCTACCAAACCTTTTTCACTTATGTATAATGGTATTTAGGGCACTTGAGAATTTAGATCTTAAAACCCTTACTCCAAATGCTAATTGATATATTTATTGATGATTCCATGTGTATTGGCTATATTTTCTGAAAGGGAAATCAGATGAATATTGGATATTCAAAAACTTTCACAATATGTTTAAAATCCAATACTTCACCAACATTTAAATCCTTTATTTTGATAGGGTCACTCAACCACAATCTAAAACCGTTAGTTCATCTGGCTTTAATATAGTTAATTTTTGTTCTTTGAATAATGACATCTAACACTACCTTTGCAGGTCCCAAGTTCGGATGTGAAAAGTGGAGGGTTGCGATAGGTAGTTGATAGCTAGCGTAAACTTGTCGAAATAATCATGACATGAATCTTTTAAATTAGTGTTAATGCTAGGGCGTCCCCTAGAAATGATGCGCTGTATGGCTTGAATACGGTGAAAAATGTGTAAGAGCCATTGCATCGGCGCTCCGGTGCAGTGTTAAATAAGCAAGGGTTCCCACATTATGGAGGTATGCGGGCAAATAAGTTAGTCCATGAAATTAGAATTAGGTTAGGAACTTGAAATATAAGTACTTTTATAGGTAAATTAATGGAATTAATAGATATTATGGTTCATAGAAAGATAAATATATTATGTGTTCAAGAAACTAAATGGGTTGGAGAGAAGACCAAAGAGATTGATAATTTAGGTTTTAAACTTTGGTATTCAAGTAGAAGTCGAACTAGAAATGATGTAGGTGTGATTATTGATAAAAGTTTGAAGGATAATATTATAAATATTAATATATGTGGAGATATAATTATAGCTTTAAAGATTATTGTTGATACTAAGATTATCAATGTTATAAATGTTTATGCTCCTCAAGTAGGTTTGGGTGTAAGCTCAGAAGAAAATTTTTGGAATGAATTAGATGGATTAATACAAAAGATATCTCTTGAAGAAAAAATATTTATTGGAGGAGATTAAAATGGACATGTTGATAGAGTGGTAGAAGATTTTAAAAGTATTCATGATGGTTATGGATTTAGAGTGGTAATGAAGAAGGTAGGGTATATTAGATTTTGCTTTAGTATGATTTTGTAGTTGCTAATATTTTATTTAAGAAAAGAGATGAACATATTATTACTTATAAAATGGATCTAGTAAAACACTGATTGATTATTTTGATAAGAAAAATAGATCGTTTAGATTGTAAAGATTGTGAGTCATTTCAGTGAAAGTTTAAGTACTCAACATCGATTGTTAATTTTAGATTTTAAGATAAAATATTGTAAGAGAAAAAATAAATCAAATTATTATCCTAGGATTAGATGGAGACACTAAAAGAACACAAATAAAAATATTTTTAAGAGCAAGTTACAATAACTTAGAATTTGGGATGTTCATAAGGAGGCTAATGTTATATGAAAAAAATTAGTAAGTGAAATTAAACAAGTTGCTAAAAATGTGCTTGGAGAATTAAAATGAAAAACTTCTTTTAATAAAAATAGTTGGTGGTGGAGTCAGAGTGTGCAAGAAAAGATAAGAAATAAAAAACATTATTATAAAACTTGGTTTAGATGTAAAAACACGGAGAATTGTGAAAGATATAAAGCGGCCTGTAGAGATTCTAACAAAGCAATATATGATGCAAAAAATTTAGCTTTTAGTGATTATATAATAGATTATTACACCAAAAGGTGAAAGATGTATGTAAAGTTAGACAACCAAAGAGATAGAGAAGTAAAGTTAGCCAGTGATGTATTAATGATTTAAAAATAATAAAGTTTTCTTAGAAAAGGATATAAAATGGATGAGGTATTTTGATAAATTTTTCAAGAATGAAAGACGATTGATTTTAAGAATCTTAATATTCTAAATAAAATAGAAAATTTTGTTTTATCGTTGTATTAGTAATCAAGTTAGAAGCTTTAAAGAAATTGAAATATGGAAAACAAGAGGATCTGATATTTCAATAAGTATGGAAATGTTTAGGAGATCAAGAAATTTCTTGGCTTACAAATCTTTTAATGTTATTTTAAAGATTAAAAGATGTAAGATGAGCTGGAGAAAGAATTTGGTTCCTATATTTAAGACAGGTGAAGACAAGATCAGGCGAAATTATAGAGAATTAAGTTAACGTGGTCATACATTATATGGGAGAGAGTAATTGAGCATAGGTTATGATGTGATACAAAGTTTCATGCCATGGATTTGCTATACATTTGTTAAGAGATTTTGATGAAGAAGTGAAAAGAAAGGAGGATATGCATATGATATTTATTTTAGAAAGCTTATGATAAAGTTTCAAGAGATGTTCTTTGGAGAGTTCTATAATATAAAGAGTTAATATTGGTTATATTCAAGTCATTAAGGATATATATACTAGGCATACTTGTGTCCAAACACAAGGAGGATTGATAAAATATTTTTCTATTTGCTTGGATTATATCAAGGATCGCTTTAAGCCCTTATCTCTTGCTTTAGTTATGGATGTTCTTACTAGGCATTTGGGGAAGATGTACCTTAGTGTATGCTTTTTGTTGATGACATTCTTCTTATTGATAAGACTAGAGAGGAGTCCAAACTTGAATTATGGAGGTCAACCTTAGAGTCTAAAGGTAAGCAGATCTAAACCCGAATATATGGAGTGTAATTTTAGTTGTAGAAGTTCGAAGAAGTGTTGTGATATTAGGTGAACAAGTCATTAAAAGAGCGATTTATTTAAATATTTAGTATTCAAAATGATAGTGAAATAGATGGAGATGTTATTAGTAGAATTCAAGTTGGATGGTTGAAGTGGAGGAATGACATCCCAGGTGTGATAGAAAAGTTCCGCTTAAACTTAAGAAAAAATTTTATAAGATGGTGGTAAGACCCGCAATGACTAATGGTGCAAAATATTGGCCAATAAAAAAGGAAGACTAAGTTACTGTGAGATGAGGATGCTCAAGTGGATGAGTGGCTTTACTCTAGAGATAAAATGCTAAATGAATATGTTCGGAAAAGTTGGAGTAGCTCAACAGGATAAGATTAGAGAGCCACCTTAGATGGTTTGGCCACATAAAGCGTCCAAATAACCGTTAGGAGGGTAGATGTATTAGATTTGCCTTATGTTAAGAAAGGTAGAATAGACCTAAAAAAGAGTTAAGATGTAAAAAATGACCTTAGTATACTTGAATTAAATGAGAATTTGACACATAATAGGACACAATGGAGATGAAAGATTCATGTAGTTGACCCCACTTAGTAGGATAAAGGCTTGTTGTTGTTGAATAATGACATCTACCTTTTTTTTTTCTCTAAAATAAAAATTGTTTTTTAACATGTTATAAAAATAAAAAACTCAACTCCATTAAAAAATTCATCTATTAATCATTTTCATCATTCAGTAATATAAATTCAAGTCCATTGACTTATGATAACATATATTTAAGTAGGATACACAAATAGGAGCATTGGATAATTTTTTAAAATATTGATTCGCATCACTAGTAATAAGTATTTTCTTTAAAATTTTCAAATCAACACTAATTTTTTAAGTCATTCAGAGTACCTTAAGTACCACTAGCTAATTTCACAAATTAATTTTTTGAATTTTCTTAACTAGATTTTTATAACTACGACTAACTAATTTCATATAACCATAACATCACAACAAATTATTGTTTTTAAATAAGTTTTGCTTGCATATCTTAAATTAATTAGCATACAATAGCAATCAAAATTTGTTAAACATACTTAAATATAACACATAAATCAAATATATGAAAAAAAGAACATACAATAAAAACAAGTAAATGCTTGGAATGACAGAAAATCTAGTTATCTAACTAAAAAAAATAAAACCTATAAAATGAAAAAAAAAAAAAAAAAGTTGGGGAGAAGCTAGTATTTGGATGAAATCGATACTCGTTGAGTATTGAAGGTTTTGCTTTAACTTCTGATCTATGTAGGAGATGCATTTAGTGTCTGATTTTCACCGAGAATTTTGTTGGAAATCTTGTCTTTTCATTTAGTGTGATCTAAATGTTATTGGAGATTTTGTACTGCTATGCTTTTGATCCTTCTTGCTAGATTGCATCAATGGCTACAAACATAGTCAAAATCACTCCCCTTGCATTTCTATTTCACTCTCAAATATATGTACTTCTGTTTGGATGTTAATCATAAATGATTTATTTGATGAATTTCAAATAGCATAATTTTATCTTCTAGTAGTATTCGATTGTATCACATTCATCAATTATGTTTGTCATATGTGTGATTTTTGTTCTATTAAACTTTAAGTTCTTATCTCTTGAATATTTTCTCCATTCTAAGATTCACTTATTTCAAATAATTTTTCACCATCAATTCCAAGTTATCCCAGCATTATCCTTTATCATTCTTTTTTTTGCTGTAGTGAACTATGCATTTGCAGATCTTCCTCAAAAGCAGCCTCCTCTGCTTTCTGTGCTTCCTAACTATATAAAACTGGTTCAATCTAATGATGATTCCGTGAATCTACAAAACAGAAAAATAGAAAAAGTCACTAATGCCTAGCAGTTCTAGTTATATGCATGGTTTTCCAGCAGTACTTAGTGTTTCTTATAGCTTGGTTGAAAGTTGATGATATAGCTGTTTTCTTCCTCTACAGCAGCTGAAATATCTAACACTTTGACTTAAACCTTTACTGTCTGTGCTGCAATTTCTCTTAACAATGGTAAATTGGAAAGACAGCTGCTCTGATAACTTTCAGATGACTAATTTGTTCTTTGGCCTGGAAGTATATGATCTACGCCTCCTATATATGATTTGGTACGCAAATGCTGGTGATGTTTTGGTGTCAACAATAGCAAGGTTTTCCTCTCTTCAATCATTCATTTCGATAATATGATATTTGTATTGCTTGATATGAAGTTCTTCTCTACTTTCTTAAAATTTGTTTAATCTGTCATGTAGGAATGTTGTTCATAGTGATCTAAGGGTGAATAAAATGTACTTGTTGTATGTTCATTCTGCTGCACACTTTGAATTATTATATATGGATTTAAATATACAAACAATTGAAGCAATACAGATTGTCGATACACTTTTATTTGAATACAATTGAAGCAATATAAATTTCTCACGATCATATCTCAAAGAGTATGATAGTTACAACAAAATAGTTGTATGAATTTTATTTATTTATTTATTATTATTATTATTATTTTTGAGGTAGAATTTATAATGCTTACAGTAACTTTCATATATTTTGCTAAACTAATAATTTTATAATTAATTTAATCGATTGCTCGTCATCTCAAATGAATATTTAGAGTCTATTTGGGGCAATTTAGTGTTACTGTAGACCAAATTATTATCTAAAAGTGCACAATATATATTATAATTTTTAATTATTTAAAAAATTAGATAGTAATTTTTTAGCAGATATAGTATTCTATCAGGTTAAAAAATATAATTTTTTTTTCATAATATTTTTAAAATATAACTAAAACATAAATTACATCACCTGTAATGTTGTTCAGACTGTATCGTAGGTAGAAATTATATTATATGTAACTTATATATTTTTTTTCATCATAACTTAGCTTTCTATGTTCATCTTTACATCTCTCACTTCCTTGGCTATTAATGGAAAAAACAAAATTGGTCATATAAGAATGCAAGAAAAATAAAATAAAATTTACGAAGCAGAGTAGATTTTGAATAAAACAATAAAATGAGTATTATGCTATAGAATTAAAATATGATTTCATAATTAACATAACCCATCAATTTTCCAACAAGACGAGTTAACATTGAAGAGAGAGAGAGAGAGAGAGAGAGAGAGAGCTCAATCCAATTTGTTTGTGCAATGAAAACCTACAAAAGTACAAATCATAAAATATCCTACAAAAAGATGAGTTTTTAAATATTTACCAAAAAAAATCTCACTTTTTATCAAGTGAATTTTGTACCATAGAAATGCTCTTTTCTTATGGTGTGATTAATATTAACCAGCAGTAAAAAAAATGGTAAAAAGTAATATGACTAAATAGTACATATAATATTTTAGTGATTTTTTAATCTAGTGTTGATCATGTGTCAAAAAAATCCTTGTGAGTAAATGCACCAACTTGGTTGCATATTGATAAAATAAGTGTATAGGAATTTACTCCCACGATCAGCCATAGTAATACTTTTTATTAAAATAATATGTTTAAAAGATTAGACATTTCCGTTAAAAAATATAACTATTGTAAACAAAAATATGTTATAGTTCATAATCACATTTTTTTAATTCATTAAATAGATAATAAATTATTGATATATTACACGCGTTATAGAATTCTTATAAATTTACACTAAAATTTTTTTATATTTACTTATATAATGTATTTCTATGTATGAAAATTATTTTTAATTTAAATAAATTAGTGATAGTGATATTTTTGATATTATATTAAAGATTTAGATGTTAGATATGTAAATATAAAAAAAAATTAATGATATGTATGTAATTTTTAAAAAATTAGTTTGGTATGACATATTGTGAGGTGTGGACTACTCCTGAAAATACAGCAACAACAATAATAAATTTTTATCCCACTAAGTGGGGTTAGTTACATGAATCATTCGTCTTCATTGTGTCCTATTAAGTATCAAATTCTCATTTAATTCAAGTATACTAAGTTCATTTTTTATACATCTTAACTAAGTGTTTTTAGGTCCACTTCTACCATTCTTAATATAAATCTAACGATCTTTCTCCAATCTGATCGACGATCCGATATTTATATAAACTATCTATTACGATTTTCTCTATTCTTATCTACCATTGGAGCTACTCTAATTTTTTCTCTTATATACTCATTTTGTTTTTTATCTCTAAGAGTAAAGCCACTCATCCACCTGAGCATCCTCATCTCTACTACTCCGGATGATCTTATGAGATGATAATGGAACATGGCCCAGTTTTTTTTTTTTTTTAAACATTTTACACTGTAAACATAGCCAAAAAAATTGTTTTTTTTTTTCTGGCTGTTTGATTTAACGTAAAAGTGCTGCATTAATTTATATCAAATAACTTTTCTTTATTAAAATATTTCTAAAGTAAGCAATTGAATGCACATCGATCTACAACTTGAAAATAAATAAATAAATAAATAAATAAAACACATACCTAGTAACCACTACAAGTATACATAAAAATATTATAAGAAATATAAAAGAAAGAAATGACTGAATGATCAGATTGCACTACTACGAGGCAGCCAACTCAGAAAAATACGAACATATTTAGTATGCGTTAAGAAAATATTTTAGTAACAAGTAGTCTATAAAATAGCTATATTTCATTAAAGTTTAGTTCAAAGCCAAAATTGATAGATATAGAAAGAAAGAAAAAATCTATGTCCACCAATACTGTTTTTGTCTGATTAATAAGGAGATAACCTGATCGTCCAGCATTCAACCAAAAAGGCTGTTGGCATAAGCATTTTGCCACAATGAGGCCACACCACTCTCCCATCTCTCTCTCTCTCTCTCTCTCTCCTTATTTTGTGTACTCATGATACTTAAGAAGATATTTTTTTTTTCTTTTTTATGGGAGGTCAATGTGAATATGTCACATAAAAGTTTCTTATAAATATCTCCTCTCTCTCTCTCTCTCTCTGTCTCTCTCCTAACGCACATGCAGGCGTGCGCAACACACATGCATGGAGGTGCTAATCTTAGCTTATCTTAGTTATCTACCTTTTTTAAACTGCGAGGTTAGCTTTTATCATTTATTCACCCACTCAAAATTCACTTTTGAATTGAGATAATTCAATTTGAGCTGACTTAATTCTAATTGATTCTGCTCAAGCTGATTTAAATTTAAGCATTCTTCAAATCAATTAATCTTGAAGTTTTTATTATATTTTTAATACAAATATATATATTATAGCCACTCATATGTATGTATATTTTAAAAATATATTATTTGGCTGAAATAGCAAATCAAAAAGTTATTATATATATATAATCAGATAATAAATTTTCTGCAGCTACTGTGCCGTAATAAATTTAATTATTAAAATTTTTTTTATCATAAAAAAAATTTAAAGGGCAGCATAAAAATTATGCATAAATATAATTATAATTTCTCTGTAAAAAAATAAATTATGAAAAAAAATATAATATAAAGTGTTTTAAAGCTTTTCAAAGTTGTTTAGCTCATACCTAATTCTGCCATACGAAGGGAAAATAAAGTGGAGAAAATCGGGGGAGAGGATAGCATGTGGATGTAAAAGGATTTGTTTTTTTTTTTTATAAAATTTTTTATTTATAAATTAATTATTTATTTTTTGTGTTTTCTATTTTGCAGATTTTCTTTCTTCCATATGTTCTCAGTGGAAGTCACTTTCAAAGCCTAAATGCCCTCTATTTATCTATTAAAATGTTAAGTTAATGTTAATGCTAATGCAATGAGATTCCACTACGAGGAGCCCACTATATACATAACTCAAAGCCTCTAATGTTAGGTTCTTACTGTTTTCATACTTCATTACTAATATAATTGATGGTGTATTTATTGATTTATTTGCAAATAATTGGGTATTTCTTTAAAAAAAGAAGAAGCAATTTCATTTAGTTTGAAGACACTCTAATCAAATTTTAAATAGTTTAGTTATTAAAAATAATTGCATAATTAGCACCATTACCAACTACCTCAGTTATCATTTTATCAGTCATTATAGACCATTGGTGATTGCCTCCATCGTTGTATAAATAAAGAAATAACATATTTTTAAAATACTAAATATATTTTATTTTATATCAAAATATAAATGAAAATAATTAAAATAAAAACAATCCTAATGATTAAGTATTTACCTTCGAATTACACATAATACCACCTTCTTTAATTACCAGACCAATTAGCGATCTAGCATTCTAATATTCCATTAATCGAGCATCTTATCTTTCTCTAATCTTCTTTAACTTCTGTAGCCAGGTGTTCAATTAAGTGAGCTCCTTAACTTGATACGTGTCATTAAGTTTAGCTTAGCTTAATTAAGAACTTAATATGGCAGATCGAGTAAATTTTTCTTTTTTCAGTTTCGTTCTATGAAGATATTATTGTTAAGGGAAGAGAAGCTTAATGGAATCGGCATTTTGGAGTTACCGAACTCAATCCTGAAGAGCAATAAAGTATTTTAATGGCATGCAATTAGTGGAGGAAAGAAAATTTTAATGGTGGAAAGTTTGTTAGTTGGCATGACGCATGCATGGTTGTTTATGATGGGGATGGAACTTGCATGAGATTTTTTATTTTTTATTTTTTTATAGGGTTCTCATGTTTATTTAATAGATTTAAGAGAAATCGATGCAAATTTTTTTTAATATAATATAATGGCATTTAAATTTATTTGTATGATATTTCTTTTTGAAGTCACTTCAATTAAGAGAAATTTTTCTTATTTTAATTTAGAATGATAGTCTAGGAATAGATAAAGTGTATAAATGAAATAACATGTGACTTTTTTTTTTATAGAATTTTAAAATTAAAAAAAAAATGTTGTTTAGTTAGAAATACCTTCCATAAATAGTAGTTCTAAATTAAAAATGGTTGTGAACCCTTGGCTTGTATGAGACATCCACACATAGTGAGATGATAGACATTTTGCTTGTATTCATAATGGTTGTAATGTAATGAGGTTAAGTATATTGATGGCTCTCATTTGGAATGTAATTGTTGCACGTTACGCAACCTAAATACAATTATAATATACTCAAATTATTATGGTAACTGTAGATGGTTGTGATGACTCATTTTTAGAAGTGAAGGAGCATGACTTTGATATGCTGAATGATGTCATGAGAATTGGGAGGTCACCTTGTATGATAGAATTGGTCTATCATGCGGTGACAAAGATGACGACGTATAATTAGTCAGAAAATTAACACATCAAAGTTGTAGAGATTATTAAGAGTAATTAAAATCTTTTCCCTCTATCTTTCTCCTTTTAGAGGTATAGAGGAATAAATGTAAATGAAGCAACATGGTGACGTAAGAAGCTTATGTTTAGTTCAATCAGAATAGTTCTCCTTTCAACAAATAAAAATGATATCACTTGAAAACAATATATGAGGTGGTACATGGAAGTCATGTAATTATCAAGGTAATTAATGGTATATTAGATTATATCTCTCCAAGTGGTAGAGATATGCATGACATAACTTGAGAAAACTATGGGAGTCAACCAAGGTTAAAGTTAAGAAAATAATTGAGGATAGTTATGAGGGTCATTATTTTTAAGTGAAGGCATGCTATTTGAAAGAAGCATGTGATACAATATAACAAGTTTACATGACTTGAAGGCGATGTGCAAGATGGCATAGGAAGTTATATAGACGACTTAACTTAGGATGATATTCTTTTTAGATGTAGAGATTTCTAGAGTTGAAAATGAGACAAGAAATAATGAAAGAAGATGCGGGCTCTGAAAATTCGCCTCCGACCTCTCACATTGAAGAGAGTGTGATTTAAGTGTCGGTGTAATTTTCAGAAGACAGATGTAATATTAGATAAGACACTACCCAGAGATTTTGCCCTCATTTGGTGAGGACTTTATATATGGTTCCAGGTTTCCTATAAGCGTAAGCACCTATAGTTAATTACCCCTCCTAATTATGAGATAAAACTTTTGATTAAAATTTGAGTTAGATCGCAATGCGTGCTATAGCGCATGTGGAGTTTAAAATTTATGAAATTCATCATTATTAGCTTAAAGCGGGTGGTTGGGGGAATGATGACGTGCCTGATCTAGATCTCATGGTTCCGTCAACGCGCCGCAGTCTACTTAGTCGGAGGTAGTCGACGACCGAAAGATCCTATACACAGGTTATGTCGTCCAAGTAATCCTTGTAGAACTAGGATGGTGTTTGTCTAAGGAGACATGCTTAAGTTTACCTTAGCTGATAGAGAGATTTTTGCCCTATCAAGTATACCCTATGATTCATAACTCAAAGGGTGAGCCATTTAAGCATACACTGATCGTGATTGTAATATAATGGTTCCATTTTGACAATCACGATAAGAGGACTCACAGTAAATGCGTATCATATGTGGAGCCTATTGGCCAAGTCATGCAGTCAGAGGACACGAGCCACGTCCTTATTGGTATGAGATTGATTGAGAGTGAATATAGTATAACACTTGATTTGACATTGGCTCTTTTGTGAGCTAGAGTTTTCTTAATTTGTCACCTTCAACAAACTATTGTGGAAGGTGGATTGAATGGAGTTTGCTTTAAGCTTTTAAAGATTGAATTTCATTTAAGCAGTTTTTAGATTGATATTTAATTTGAGTTAATTTGATTTGAAATTAGAATCACATTTTGATGGAAGTATCCCCTCCGGTTGAAATCACCATTCAACACAACCATCATCGGGATATTTAATTGATTGAATCGAATATGTTTGAGAACTTTAGATTCTCTTAACTCTATTTAGCTCCTAACAAGGATTATATCTACTGTCATATAATAAAATTAACTTCTCAAATGGTTTCATAAGTTGAAATTCTTATAATAATTGGATTTTAAGATTTTGTTAACCCGGATCCGGTCCTAACACTAAAGCGGCAACCGAGCATCCTCGGACTAAATTTAAGCATTCAACGTGTTGGGCCCATTATTTTTTAATTCAGATAATTTTATTTCTAAATCATAAGATTGATTTTATATTTTCATTTAATTCCAACTTAGAGTGCGCAGCCTTTTCAGACATTAAAATTTACTCTCTAAATTTTCATGTCTAAGCACATGCATATATTTATAACTTAGATAATTTCATCTAATTAATGAAATCACTGACATTAAAAATCATAATTAGAATGAATTTTTTTTTTTAATTTTTGGATTGAAGGAAAGTTCCTTCATTCATGCAACATTTAATTTAGTGTCATCTTCTATCTGCTTGTACAAAGAATTGTAGATCCTGTGACAATTTGATTTAGTTTGTAATTTAAAACATAACTTGCACTTAATTTACTTGTTGAATTTTTCAATTCTCCAAGATTTCAAATTCATTTATGAGCAGATTCAATTCTTCTGTACTTGAGAATTTATCTTCAAATTAGTTTAAAGTAAACTATTAATAGCTTTTGTATGAATCTTTCAACTATTCATTAAGAAGCTTTAACTATGCTTGTCAACATGTTATTTAAATTCTTCATAGATCTCTCAAAAATTTCATTTGATTTCCCCATTTTTTATATATAAACATAACACTCAACAAATTTTTTTATGATTTAGTTTTGTATTGAAATACAAATTCAAGTAGACTTGGAATATAACATTCATGACTATCAGCAAGCCAATAAGTTATGCTTGTGAGTAAGCTATCAAATAATATTATTGCACTTATGAGAGTTATCCAGTCTTCATATAAAAGCGATCAAACCCAATTTGACTTTATTTTAAATTCCATATCAAGTTTTATGTTTATTTAAAAGTCAAACTTAAAAACTTATTATAAGTCTTTTAATAGTTTAGCATTCTCCTACCCAAACTTCAATCAAAGCTTGTTTAATTTTGAGGAGTTTACAAGAAAAGAGAACTCATTTTGCCACTTCAATTTAAGCAATAGAGAATTACAATTAAAGCTCGTGAGTTTAATATTAGCCTCCCCAAATTTTAATTAAAGCTTGTTTAATTTTGAGAAATTTTCAGGAAAATAGAACTCACTTTATTAAGAAGTTAATTTTAAATAAGAATTAGTTTTTGTTGACCTCACTTTTGGAGTGAGCTTTCAACTTCTCCATCTTAGACATAGGACTCCTCTAGACACTAAGAGTTCCTTAGTTTTAAGACACTTCTAATGATTAGGTGAACACTTAACCTAACCCTAGAAACTTAGAAGAGTTATCCATAGGAATAGGTTATGTCTTAGGGGTATTAGGAGGACTTGCCTACCCTAGCTTGAACCGAATCCTTGCTTCCTTCTTTCAAGTCAAACTTCAAATTCAAATCAATTCCAAATTCAAATCATTCCAACTCAATTGATTTTCTCAAATCCTAAATCAATTCTAACTCAAAAGATTTTCTCATAACCCATTTATATTCTCATTTATATTCACAAATATAAATGAAATATAAATTCAAATAACCAAAATTAATTCAAAACTCAAATCCAAATCTAACCAAAATTCAACTTATACTCTTTCAAGTCAAATCTTTGAACTCCTTCAAACCAATCCAAATCACTCCAAACTCAAAAGATTTTCTCATAACCCATTTATATTCTCATTTATATTCATAAATATAAATGAAATATAAATTCAAATAACCAAAATAAATTCAAAACCCGATTCCAAATCTAACCAAAATCCAACTTATGCTTTTTCAAGTTAAATCCTTGAACTTAGCCCAATCATTCTCAAATCAATTCAAACCTTTGGATTTTCTCTTCAAACAATCATTCCTTCAATCACATGCCCAAATATAAACATAAACTACAATTACCAAACCAAAATCAAACTAACCCAAGTCAAATCCATGTTCACCCTTTTGACTTGAAATTGTCAAATGAACCAAAACCCATTTGACTCCAAATCACTTGTAATTGGATTTATATTTCCATTATAAGTCCATATGTGAGTTCAACCAAACTTGAATCAAGCTTTGATCAAGTTAATTAACCATTTAGGCTTAGTTGACCCAAAGTGACCTAAAAGACTTTTGAGCCAAATTCTAATCCAACCCAAATTAGATTAAACTAAGCCCATAGAAGCCTCACATTGTGAGCAATAATAATCCTAGGATGATCAATCACCCAAATTGGGTCAAACCAAGACAAACATAGCCTTTGATCAAGTCAACACTTAGCCCAAATGAAATCTAAATAAGCCAAAATTCACTATAAGGCAAATTGATTGAAACCATTGATCTAAATCAATCTATAATTAATGATTGAACATGATCAAGCCATAAATTGAGCCTAACCAAGCTTAATTGGCCACTTGACCTAAGTTGACCCAAATTGACCTAAAAAGCCAAAAAATGGGTCATATCTTGATCTAAGCCAAATTGATTGCAACTAATGGGTCAAATTCATTCCAAATAACTTATTGAACATGACCAAAGCTTCAATTGACTTATTGGGCCCAACCTAGCCCAATTGACCATGAACCCAACTTGACCTAAAAGGTCAAATCAACTTGAAATCAAACCAAATTAAAATTGATTAAAATCAAAGCTTGCAATACATTTTAAATGATCAACCAAGCCTAAACCAACCCATGACCTAACCAATTGGGTCAAATGGGTCAAATTGATCAACTTGACCCATTTGACCTAAATGAATCAAAACTAAATATAAACCAAATTGAACCAAACCAATGATACCCATAAGCTCCAAATGATCATTTGAACTTGACCTAACCCATGGTTTGTCCCAATTTGACCAATTGGTCAACCTGGCCCAATTTGACCCAACTTGACCTAAATGGGTCAAATTGAACCAATTCAAACCAAATGAACTCCAAATCACTTTAAATTTGGCCCAACCCATTTTTGAATCATTTAAAATATGCCCAAATCAAAATCATTGCCAAATGACCACTTTGCTCTAAGGTCAAAGGGTATCCTATGGCCAAATTCACTTGAAATTTGGCCAATTCTTTCTCAATGCCACTTGGCATCCTTCTAGTAGTCCACTTGGACACAAAGGAGTGTGGTGAAAATGACCCAATGAGTTTGGGTCAGCCATGACCCAACCCAAGGCCAAATTGAGCCCTCTAATAGGAATTGAACACTTGGATCACCCAATGCACTCACCTAGCACATGAACATCCACTCTCCTTCCCTCCACTACTTATAACGACTCACATGTGATGGTTGGTAGTCTAAACTGATCAACCAATCTCACCCATTGATAAAAAATGGTAAAACTACTCTTCACCTCGATCCAAGGAGGTGGGGATATATCCCCTCATTCCCACTCAAACGACAAGCACTCAATTCAACAGAGCCAACGAGAGTGAGCCGAAGCATCCCAAGATCTTCCAAGCCCTTCCCAAGCTCCATTGATTTCTCCTTCTTTATTTTGCTCAAAGTCGAAACAGGGGAGCTCAATCCAAATCCCAACTCAAACCAAATTAACCTTGCAAGCACTATCAGTGGACCTCGTCGAGCTCAACCAAGTCATTTCCCAAGTCTCCAAGCCACAGGAAGCATCACCTTGATCAAACCCGATCACCATTGAAGAGGAGCTTGGTCAACCAAGCCATCCACTTCAAATCAAGATCCAATACCTTCAACAGGGCTTCTTCTCTACTAGACGAAGCTACCTCCTCCGTTGGAAGTGCCAGCGATAGCCTCCGGCGAGGTATGTCATTGAAACCGTAGCCATAGGAAAAATTGCTTGGTCTTTTTTGAAGGAAAGTGTCATCTCTTGAGATCTTGACCATTAGATACATTGCTTGTGCTTCCCAAAGGTGTGGGGTGAGTTTGAACTCCATTCGAGCTCGAGTGAGCTCGGATCGAGCAATGATCGACGGACGACATCCGTCTCTCGCCACTCGGGAGGAGACAGATCACACACCGTTCATTCTGCATGATTGAAATGGACGATTGTGATTAAATCATGATAGGACCCCTTTGATTTATGCCTAAACTGTGGGATTAATCTTGGCCATCCAATTTTAGATTGGACGGCTCGTGGAGAAAGCGCGTTCGCCGCCAGCTCACTCAGCAGGCGGATGTGATAACTTAAATAACCTATCCCATCGCACTACGTGGAAAGCACTCCATGTTAGCCGTCATGTGGCCCGAAGGGATTAGGGGGTTAATTAAGCATAATTAATTCATTTTTAATGCTGAAACTTTCAAAATTCATAACTAATTGTAGAAAAATCCAAAAAAAAAACCTTAAGTTTATTTTAAAGATAATTTAGAGAGGAATAATAAAAAATTAAAATTAATTAATTTTGAATAATAATTTTAACTAAATTTGGGTTTTATTGGAATTATAATTAAGCTAATTACTTCTTAATTACTTCGATAATTAATTCCAAACTTCATAAGCTTCCCAAGATCTTCCAAGCCCTTCCCAAGCTCCATTGATTTCTCCTTCTCTGTTTTGCTCAAAGTCGAAACAGGGAGCTCAATCCAAATCCCAACTCACTTAATTCTCCATCAAAACCAAATTAACCTTGCAAGCACCATCAGTGGACCTCGTCGAGCTCAACCAAGTCATTTCCCAAGTCTCCAAGCCACGGGAAGCATCACCTTGATCAAGCCCGATCACCATTGAAGAGGAGCTTGGTCAACCGAGCCATCCACTTCAAATCAAGATCCAATACCTTCAACGGGGCTTCTTCTCTACTAGACGAAGCTACCTCCTCCGTTGGAAGCGCCAGCGATAGCCTCCGGCGAGGTATGTCATTGAAACCGCAGCCATAAGAAAAATTGCTTAGTCTTTTTTGAAGGAAAGTGTCATCTCTTGAGATCTTGACCATTAGATACATTGCTTGTGCTTCCCTGAAGGTGTGGGGTGAGTTTGAACTCCATTCGCTAGTGAGCTCGGATCGAGCAATGATGGACTACATCGCTCTCGCCACTGGAAGAGACATATCACACACCATTCATTACATGATTGAAATGGACGATTGTGATTAAATCATGATAGACCCCTTTGATTTATATGCTGCGGGATTAATCTTGGCCATCCAATTTTAGATTGGATGGCCCGTGGAGAAAGCGCATTCGCCGCCAGCTCACTCAAGCGGATGTGATAACTTAAATAACCTATCCCCTCGCACTACGTGGAAAGCACTCCACGTTAGCCGTCACGTGGCCCGAAGGGATTAGGGGGTTAATTAAGCCTAATTAATTCATTTTTAATGCTGAAACTTTCAAAATTCATAACTAATTGTAGAAAAATCCAAAAAAAAATATAAACTTAAGTTCATTTTAAAGATAATTCAGAAAGGAATAATAAAAAATTAAAATTAATTAATTTTGAATAATAATTTTAACTCAATTTGGGTTTTATTGGAATTATATATAAGCTAATTACTTCTTAATTACTTCGATAATTAATTCCAAACTTCATAAGCTTCCCAAGATCTTCCAAGCCCTTCCCAAGCTCCATTGATTTCTCCTTCTCTGTTTTGCTCAAAGTCGAAACAGGGGAGCTCAATCCAAATCCCAACTCATTTAATTCTCCATCAAAACCAAATTAACCTTGCAAGCACCATCAGTGGACCTCGTCGAGCTCAACCAAGTCATTTCCCAAGTCTCCAAGCCATAGGAAGCATCACCTTGATCAAGCCCGATCACCATTGAAGAGGAGCTTGGTCAACCGAGCCATCCACTTCAAATCAAGATCCAATACCTTCAACGGGGCTTCTTCTCTACTAGACGAAGCTACCTCCTCCATTGGAAGCGCCAGCGATAGCCTCCGGCGAGGTATGTCATTGAAACCGTAGCCATAGGAAAAATTGCTTGGTCTTTTTTGAAGGAAAGTGTCATCTCTTGAGATCTTGACCATTAGATACATTGCTTGTGCTTCCCTGAAGGTGTGGGGTGAGTTTGAACTCCATTCGAGCTCGAGTGAGCTCAGATCGAGCAATGATCGACGGACGACATCCGTTTCTCGGCACTCGGGAGGAGACAAATCACACACCGTTCATTCTGCATGATTGAAATGGACGATTGTGATTAAATCACGATAGGACCCCCTTTGATTTATGCCTAAACTATGATTAATCTTGGCCATCCAATTTTAGATTGGACGGCCCATGGAGAAAGCGCGTTCTCCGCCAGCTCACTCAGCAGGCGGATGTGATAACTTAAATAACCTATCACGTCACACTACATGGAAAGCACTCCACGTTAGCCGTCACATGGCCCGAAGGGATTAGGGGGTTAATTAAGCCTAATTAATTCATTTTTAATGCTAAAACTTTCAAAATTCATAACTAATTGTAGAAAAATCCAAAAAAAAATATATAAACTTAAGTTCATTTTAAAGATAATTCAGAGAGGAATAATAAAAAATTAAAATTAATTAATTTTGAATAATAATTTTAAATCAATTTGGGTTTTATTGGAATTATAATTAAGCTAATTACTTCTTATTTACTTTGATAATTAATTCCAAACTTCATAAGCTTCCCAAGATCTTCCAAGCCCTTCCCAAGCTCTATTGATTTCTCCTTCTCTGTTTTGCTCAAAGTCGAAACAGGGGAGCTCAATCCAAATCCCAACTCACTTAATTCTCCATCAAAACCAAATTAACCTTGCAAGCACCATCGGTGGACCTCAGAATCAACCAAGTCATTTCCCAAGTCTCCAAGCCACAGGAAGCATCACCTTGATCAAGCCCGATCACCATTGAAGAGGAGCTTGGTCAACCGAGCCATCCACTTCAAATCAAGATCCAATACCCTCAACGAGGCTTCTTCTCTACTAGACGAAGCTACCTCCTCCGTTCGAAGCACTAGCGATAGCCTCCGGCGAGGTATGTCATTGAAACCGTAGCCATAGGAAAAATTGCTTGGTCTTTTTTGAAGGAAAGTGTCATCTCTTGAGATCTTGACCATTAGATACATTGCTTGTGCTTCCCTGAAGGTGTGGGGTGAGTTTGAACTCCATTCGAGCTTGAGTGAGCTCAGATCGAGCAATGATCGATGGACGATATCGGTCTCTCGCCTCTCGGGAGGAGACAGATCACACACTGTTCATTCTATATGATTGAAATGGATGATTGTGATTAAATCACGATAGGACCCCCTTTGATTTATGCCTAAACTGCGGGATTAATCTTGGCCATCCAATTTTAGATTGGACGGCCCATGGAGAAAGCGCGTTCGCCGCCAGCTCACTCAGCAGGCGGATGTGATAACTTAAATAACCTATCCCATCGCACTACATGGAAAGCACTCCACGTTAGCCATCACGTGGCCCGAAGGGATTAGGGAGTTAATTAAGCCTAATTCATTTTAATGCCGAAACTTTTTCAAAATTGTAGAAAAATCCAAAAAAAAAAAAAAATATAAACTTAAGTTCATTTTAAAGATAATTGAGAGGAATAATAAAAATTAAAATTAATTAATTTTGAATAATAATTTTAACTCAATTTGGGTTTTATTGGAATTATAATTAAATTACTTCTTAATTACTTCAATAATTAATTCCAAACTTCATAAGCTTCCCAAGATCTTCCAAGCCCTTCCTGATTGATTTCTCCTTCTGCTTTTGCTCAAAGTCGAAACAGGGAGCTCAATCCAAATCCCAACTCACTTAATTCTCCATCAAAACCAAATTAACCTTGCAAGCACCATTATGGACCTCAAGCTCAACCAAGTCATTTCCCAAGTCTCCAAGCCACAGGAAGCATCACCTTGATCAAGCCCGATCACCATTGAAGAGGAGCTTGGTCAACCAAGCCATCCACTTCAAATCAAGATCCAATACCTTCAACGGGGCTTCTTCTCTACTAGATGAAGGTACCTCCTCCATTGGAAGCACCAGCGATAGCCTCCGGTGAGGTATGTCATTGAAACCGTAGCCATAGGAAAAATTGCTTGGTCTTTTTTGAAGGAAAGTGTCATCTCTTGAGATCTTGACCATTAGATACATTGCTTGTGCTTCCCCGAAGGTGTGGGGTGAGTTTGAACTCCATTCGAGCTTGAGTGAGCTCAGATCGATGGATGACATCCGTCTCTCTCCACTCGGGAGGAGACAGATCACACACCGTTCATTCTGCCTAATTGAAATGGACGATTGTGATTAAATCACGATAGGACCCCCTTTGATTTATGCCTAAACTGCAGATTAATCTTGGCCATCCAATTTTAGATTGGGCTGGAGAAATTGCCTCCTCACTCGGATGTGATAACTTAAATAACCTATCTCATCGCACTACATGGAAAGCACTCCACGTTAGCCGTCACGTGGCCCGAATGGATTAGGGGGTTAATTAAGCCTAATTAATTCATTTTTAATGCTAAAACTTTCAAAATTCATAACTAATTGTAGAAAAATCCAAAAAAAAAAATATAAACTTAAGTTCATTTAAAGATAATTCAGAGAAGAATAATAAAAAATTAAAATCAATTAATTTTGAATAATAATTTTAACTCAATTTGGGTTTTATTGGAATTATAATTAAGCTAATTACTTCTTAATTACTTCGATAATTAATTCCATACTTCATAAGCTTCCCAAGATCTTCCAAGCCCTTCCCAAGCTCCATTGATTTCTCCTTCTCTGTTTTGCTCAAAGTCGAAACAGGGGAGCTCAATCCAAATCCCAACTCACTTAATTGTCCATCAAAACCAAATTAACCTTGCAAGCACCATCAGTGGACCTCATCGAGCTCAACCAAGTCATTTCCCAAGTCTCCAAGCCACAGGAAGCATCACCTTGATCAAGCCCAATCACCATTGAAGAGGAGCTTGGTCAATCGAGCCATCCACTTCAAATCAAGATCCAATACCATCAACGGGGCTTCATCTCTACTAGACGAAGCTACCTCCTCCGTTGGAAGCGCCAGCGATAGCCTCCGGTGAGGTATATCATTGAAACCATAGCCATAGGAAAAATTGCTTGGTCTTTTTTGAAGGAAAGTGTCATCTCTTGAGATCTTGACCATTAGATACATTGCTTGTGCTTCCCTGAAGGTGTGGGGTGAGTTTGAACTCCATTCGAGCTCGAGTGAGCTCAGATCGAGCTATGATCGACGGATGACATCCATCTCTCGCCACTCGGGAGGAGACAGATCACACACTGTTCATTTTGCATGATTGAAATGGACGATTGTGACTAAATCACGATAGGACCCCCTTTGATTTATGCCTAAACTGCGGGATTAATCTTGGCCATCCAATTTTAGATTCGCCCGTGGAAGCGCGTTCCCGTGACTCACTCGAGCGGATGTGATAACTTAAATAACCTATCCCATCGTACTACATGGTAAGCACTCCACGTTAGCCATGACGTGGCCCGAAGGGATTAGGCGGTTAATTAAGCCTAATTAATTCATTTTTAATGCTGAAACTTTCAAAATTCATAACTAATTATAGAAAAATCAAAAAAAAAAAACTTAAGTTCATTTTAAAGATAATTCAAAGAGGAATAATAAAAAAATAAAATTAATTAATTTTGAATAATAATTTTAACTCAATTTGGGTTTTATTGGAATTATAATTAAGCTAATTACTTCTTAATTACTTTGATAATTAATTCCAAACTTCATAAGGTTGATTAGTGCGATGATATCTGCCTCCCATAATTTTCTTGGAATTTATTGTTGGATTAATTAGGAGAATTGCTTGTTTCATACCTAATCACTTTCTTAATTAATTAAATGATTAATTAACATGTTAAAAAATAATAAATAAATTAATTAAGTTTGCTAATCATCATGAGATAGTGAATGGACTTAGGGAATGAGATTATGACTTCTTTTCCAATCTTCTCCCCTAAGTTCATTTCATTTGGAAATCAAGTTATAATTAATTAACAACTTAATCACTTCATTAATTAATTCCATTAATCAAACTCAAAACCAAATCATTCTAGAACTTAAATCACTTAATCTTGGGTAGATTCTTAAGTGTTCAAAAACCTAAGATATTTGCAAAAAATTATAACCAAACTACATGTGGAGGAGGGTTATAAAAGTACTTAATTAAACCCTTTAGCTTAATAAACCAATAATTATGAGCCAATTGCATTAGGCCCCTTAATTTTCATGTGGTTGCATATGATTTGTTGGCTGATAATTGTTTGGATAATTATGTTAAAGTGGTATAGGGAAGGGATAATTAATGGATTTAATTCATACCTTAACGTAATCAAAATATAAAATCAACTTAATTGTTTTAAAATTGAACTAAACCAATTCACACATGAGGGAAATAAGTTAAGACCAACAAACTCTTCATCACATTTTCTAAGTCAAATCAAATCAAAAAAAAAAAAAAATGCCCTTAAAGAATTTTGATTCATTTTAAATAATCCCATTTTATATGATTGTCTTTAGGAAGTAGTTAGGGTGAATGAAGTCATGTGCTTACATCCCTTTATTTCTTTCCAAGAATGTTAAATATAGTTTGCCATATGAAATCATGCATTCATTTCTTTTAAAAATCAATTAAATAAAATGTTTCCTTTTATGTTAAATTGCATGTTTTGGCTAAAGTTAAGAATATGAGTGGCTATTATCACTATTAATCCAAAAATTATTTTAAAAAAATTATAAATCAAATATTATGAATGAAGTGATGCTACTTATAAGTACTTATAAGCTTGCATGTGATTATAGCATAAGATGTGTATTTTGTAATTTTTTTTCATTTCTTAACATGGATTTGAAAAAATATATAGTTCATTTGAAAAGAACACAATACTTGCTCAAACCTATTCCTATACATTTCTATGTTATGACTTAAGAAGGATATTCACATTTACACATGTAAATTATACAACCAAATAAAACATAACCTTTTGCATGATTCTTCATTCATTTGGTTCATTTACATATATTTATATTTAAAAGTGGTATATTACTTGGACATCCTGGTCGCAAGTAAGTAGTCCCAAGTTCTTGTACTTACCACTAGTAAAATAATGGCCAGATTCACTTATATCTTTTACACATGTGGATGTGCATTTAATCAATGATAAAAGAGTCCCTCTTTTCTACATAATAAAAAAATATGCATTCATGGAATATCCAAAATTTCAAATCATATCTCTTAGGATTCATCATTAAGGTGTACTAAAATTTGCATTGCATGAAATTCATATGAAATGAAAAAAAATGGGTGTGTGTTATGTGATAGTAATTCACCCAAACTAATCCTAAGAGGTCTTTCTTTTTGAATAGGACTATTTAAAGTAAATCTAAACTTAGGAATAATAAAAATACATAATAAAATATTCATAAAAGAAAATCATTAATGAATCTACCTTAGAAATGTTTTAAGGTAAGGATGAAAGAGAAGTTCTCATATCCTTTCTTCTCTTCATACATTTAGTAACTAAGTGTAGGTTCATTCAAACCAAATAAAATCATCAACTAAAAATTGATAAATCAACTAAATCACTTGAAATGAAATCACCCTTCTAAATTGAATCTTTCACACTTAAAAAATTCCAACCTTAAAGCCTAGCTAAGACATTCCACACAAGCCTTAAATGACACACACATTAGGCTAAGTCATTTTTAGCTCTATGTTAGGGCGATGCATGGTTTGATGCCTAATTTTATTTTGTGATGTAATATTTTTAGATCATATGTTAGGGTGTATGTGCATAGACTGAATGATAGAACGATCTTAGCCTAATCATGCCTTCTGCAGGGGATTGTGCTTAAGGGGCACTGTAATAAAAATATAAATGTCCTCATCGTGCAAGTCGCTTATACCCCTAAGCAAAATCCAAACTAGGACAGATAGGCTTAGTTATCCATGTGTGGGTTGCTAAGTCTAATTTATTCATATAACTGCTTAGGTTGTGTGGTATGTTTAACTAACATTTATTTTGCAGGTTTAGTTAGATTTACCTTTCCCATTTTAATATAAATTTTATAATTAAGATTTGGAATGAATGTTATGGGAGATTAGGATGAACATTGGTCATAAGACCAAGTCTTATGCATGGGTGATGTCTTTGGAGCAATATTCCAATCAAGCCAAAAGGAAGAAAGAAAAGAAGCAAATCAAAAATGAAGAATGAAGACCTCCATAACATGAATTTTTTTAATTGTAATTATTCATTTGTAATCCGAGTTGTATAAGGGTAGAGCTCGGTTACCCATTTTCCTTTTCGAGTTATTGTGGTGGAGCCCAACCACATCGGCCTCTTATTCTTTTGCACTAATTTTATAAATTGATAGATGTTTTATTTATGATTGCGTAATTAGGATGACATGATTTTCTTAGTTTTTCATTATTTGATGAATGACCTGGATGCAATTAGGCTATTAGGGAAAAATAAATTTTTTATCCAATTGATCAACTCAAAATTAAATTAAACAACTCAGAACCTCATATAAAGCCTAAGACATAAATCAAGATAGTAAAAAATTTAATAATCCCTTAGCTGGATATTGTATGTCTCACATCATGCATAAATCATATTGCTTCACTCTTGCTAATGGAGGGCTTCCACCTTTGCTAGAGAAAATGATTTGACCTTTGAGAGCCATGGTGAGAAACATAACTCCTTATTTCTAATTTTGGCCCATAACTAATCTTCTCATGCATTAGGCATATGAAATCCCATAGCCTGTGACAAATAACAATGTCCAAAAATCAAAATAAAACTTGACAAAATTTACATTAGATTAGGTCATTATTCATGCACTTCATGATCTAGTCTCTTAGGAGTGTGTTTAAGAGCTTAGTCTCCTCTCTAAATAAACAACAACCTAGCTATCTTGCAAAGCATAAGACTTTCCTACATGTATTTAAAATCGTAGGAGGAGTTAGTTGGCGGTCACTCCCAGGCGATTATAAGTCCAACAGTCGAGTGATTTATTCCCTCCTGTAGAGATAAACCATATACTCACTTTTCATCTTAGATTTAGGTCATGCTTTGGCACTCCCCAAAGCTCCCTAGATTTAGGATCTGAGGTTGATGTTTCCCTTTTGCAAGCTATAAGTATAAATCCTCACATCTTAGGCGTTTCTATAATCTTGTGTTATGGAATTATAAGCCCTAGATTTCTAATAAAAATTCAACTCAAACACACAATTCACCTCAATTTCAAAAATGTAAAGCCTAACCATAGGATAGTTTGGGATGCTCACTAGGCTTCCTAGTATCATGAACATCCCTACTCATCTTCCATTGGTTTGGATAATAACTCTTTCCTTTCTCTCAAATCCCACTTAATTTTCTAAAAATAATCAATTGATTGATAGTCCTATCTTTGAAATCTTTGGAGACAATGATCATTTACTTAATTGAGAGTATTCCTAAGGAATCTCATTTATTAGAATGTAATTAACTATGGGGGCTTGCCTCCATAGGGAACTTAATGAACCCGGTTTAAAATAAACCATACTTTACTTTTCCATGTAAAGTAGGAGAAAGATTAGTATATTCAAAGACCCATCATCCTTAGGAGTCCTTATTAGGTGATTAGGTCTATTATAGGATGGTGACTTCTATCTCTTGAGATAGGACATTATTCCTCAATGTCATACCCGATCACCCTAATAAGTACATCTATGATTGGTGTCCCAATAACATATTTTATTTTCATATTTAAAAATGAAAATAAAACACCAAAATTCCTCATTACTTTCTCCAATCCCTATAAATATGGCTAAGAGAGAGTAGGGGTGTTTACGATAGTTCGGCTCGAAAAAAAAATTTCGGCTTAAAATTGAGTCCTGGCTCGAAGATTTTGATTTTGAGCTGAGTCAGATCGATTCTAGATCGAGTTCAATCCGGCTCGAAAGTGAAATGGGTTGGCTCGAAATCACAATGTTCAAATCATTTCTCACTGCACATTACAACTATAGAAGTGTGAAATGTTCATAAATCAAAACCCAGAATAGAAGGATAAATGGATAACCTCGTAACCCCAGAATATGTAAAAAAAATTAGGTCGCAAATTAATGCAAGGATCGCAAGTTGAAACCATAAAAAAATAGAGATACACATGCATGACAACATGAAGCACTACAACAAACCATCTTAAGCAGTTGAGCTTGGTCCCTTGGACACTTAGTTAGGTAATAAAAATAAAAGTAACTTAATGAAATCTCTGAACTCAAACAATTGAAGAACTGAAACATCCCTAGTAGGCTCATAGCATGAAATACTTACAAAATCAAGAAATGAAACAAGTATGTAGTAATTCTGGAGCAAAGAAGCAAACCAAGCACGTACAGATAGAACAAGCTAGGTCGAACGAAGATGATAGGGACTAAGAAACACCTCAACCAATAGAGATCAAAATCGAAGTCACTGATCAACGATATCGTGAGCGACATTGTCGACTTTCAAAAATTAGGGCATGAGCTGCATGAGAACGTCGAGAAGCCAAGAAGAACAGAAAAAAGAGAAGAAGGGCCGCAGAGATCGGGAGAATCGAGTGTCGAGGAGTCGAGGACTAGATCCGAGGTCGGACCAACATATTAGAGACTTAGAGTAATAGTAAATTCATCTCCCTCATTGATTTAATGATTCCCTCGATCAGACGGTGGCCCAATTACTTCGATCTGATCGCAAGTCGTGATTCGAGCTATGTGCGGCTTGAACTCGACTCGAAATAAAATTTCGGTTGAAAGTTCGCTCGCTTTTTCGATCTCGATTCAAGCCCAAATTCGAGTCGACTATCGAGCGAGCCACGATCTTCGGGTAAATTTCTCAGCCCTAAGAGAGAGCACTTGCTTGAGTTTAGAGCACTTGAGAAAGAGGGGGAATGATTTTAGTTTGAACTTTAGGAGGGCTTTCAACTTGTTTAAATAAGTTTTGTAAGTGCTTTTCCTCTTTGGTTTGATGTTCATTTTTATATTTATCTTGTATTTTCTTATTTAACCTAAGATTAGGCTATTTCAATTTGAATTTGTTTAAGCTTTGAATTTCAATCAAAATTTTGGTAGCATTTCAGCGTAGGGTGTTTCATCTAACACTTCTTGTCACGCCCTGATGAGCGTGATAGTTGCTGTTTTGCAATACCTCACCTAATTTCCATCTTGTAACGCCCTAATGAGTGTGACAAGGCCTTCAAACCTGCATAAAGAAGCATATATACATACACACATTCCACACATTTATTCCTGCACATCCAAACTCATTTTTTATTTGAAATGAATAGCATAGCAATCAACAAGCACACGCAAAGTGGAAAGAATGATGAAAATGTTAGAAACCTAGAGAAGAACCCGCCTGATGATTTTTTTTTTTTTTTAGCTATGGCAAAAAGAAAGGTCAAAAGAGTAATTTAGTGACTATGTGCTCAATTAGAGGAGGAATTGAGTAGATACACTGAGAGGAACTGCCTTATGATGGAGCTACCTCTCGACTACCCTCATTTGTAAAAAGAAAAAGAGGTCGGCTAAGGATGAATTCGACATAGAGGAAGTTTGGCTAGGAGGAATTCGACCAAGGGAAAATGAGGGAAGGAGGATTTTTGGATAGCTTTGGATATGAGATCAGAAATCGAAGGAGGGAAGGGAATAAGATTTTCGGCCAAGGAAGAAATGAGAGAAGGAGGAAGATTTTCGGCCAAGGAAGAAATGAGGGAAGGAGGAAGATTTTTGGCCAAGGAAAAAATGGGGGAAGGAGAAGGCATTTTCGGCCCAGGAGGAAATGAGGGAAGGAAAAGGCATTTTTGGTGAGGAGGAATGAGGGAAGGAGAAGGTATTTTTGGCCAAGGAGGAAATGAGGGAAGGAGAAGGAATTTTCAGCCAAGGAGGAAATGAGGGAAGTAGGAGAAGGAGGGAGGAGAGCTTACCATTTGCTTGTGATTTGCTTCAATCGGAGATGAAAAAAAAATGAGAGGAAGAGAGGCTCGATTAGGGCTTTTGAATGGAAGGGGAAGGAAGAAGCGGGAGTGGTTGCTCATGCGTTGAAGGGAGAGAGCTGACTGGGAGTAGTTCGTGTAGTTGGGAGCGTCAAATGAGCTTGGAGCATGTGTGAGGAGGGGGAGAACTAAGCAGATGAGGGAGCTTGAATGAGAGTTGTCGTTTCTTTGGATCGAGTGGTTTTAGGATCGAGACACTCGACTGAGAGTTGCTGTCTAGCGCCTAAGTGGGTATCAGGCTATGAATAGGAATTTAGGGTTAGTTTGGGTTATTAGGCATAAAATAGGCTCTTTTCATTATTGTTTTAAGTGTCTAATAAGTCTTAATGTGAATTTCATGCCAAAAAAAATCACATAGTTAATATATATATTAATCTTAGGTTATTCTGATATTTCAGACGTGACGATGTAGTCCGTTTCATAATCGAAGGCCATTTAGTTCAAATTGACATTAAATCAGATAGATTTTAGCTTAAAAATGTGCATCACCGCTTCCAATCACTCGATATTCATGTAGATTTGTCTAAATTGAGTGTGAATAGTCTTATTTGATATATTTCAACATTTCAAAATTAACGGTGTAATCAATTTTATAAATGAAGGTCATTTGGACATCATCATAGCTTCTCGACTCTAATATACGTGTTAGTATATTGATAGCTCAATCACTTGATTGGTTGATCATTAGATTATTTAATATTTATATTTTGACCAATTTCAATATTCTGAACACAATGGCGAAGTCCATTCTTTGATCGGAGGTTATTTCAACTGATTATGGTGATGTTTAGTGTATTTCAGCTCTGATTTATGCTCTGAAGCATCCGAAGTCGATCAAATTCATTTTATAAGCTCAATTCAACTCATGTGGTATATATGAAGGTCAATAAATGCCCCCCAACAATATGATTCGTGCATGAAGTGAGTCATATTTGTTAAAAATTGATTGACCTTATTGATTTTCTTCTCTCTTTTTTGTTCCTCTTCTTTTTTACTACTTCTTAGTATAACACTTTTTTTTTCTGTTTATACTTTGTTATGCTATCACTTGGATTCTTATGTGTTGTTCTCTGAGCACTTGACAGGAGAATGTTCAGTTGGAGAAGATTTGATAACCTGTCATCTACTGAGCCTAGCGAGGAGGCTATTTGGTCGGAGATTGATGTTTGCTAGTTCACCAGCTATATATAGTTGGTTTGACACATGTATTGATAGAGAATAATCTTATTGATGGCTTTGATGAGAGTGGTAGAGTCTCACTTCTTTGTAGTCAATGAACATTGAGAGTGGCTGAATACCTTTTCAGTATACTTCAGGCTGGTTGTATTACAGGTTGGTCAGTCAGTTATCATTGAGGGCTACCTGCCCAATCGTGTTGTACGTTAGTTCATATTTTCTTAGTGTACGACTCATGATGGCCGACCATTCATCCCAGGGATAGTAGATGTCAGGAAGACTAGGATAGTGCCTCTGGAGACACAATTATGCTGCCTTTATAGTTTGGCTACATTTATTGAGATTTGGTACTGGTTCTCATTTTCAGATAGCTCCTCTTCAAAGTCACACAGGGGTCAACTATACTCACCTCACTTGGGTGCGATTATCTTTTGGTCCTTTCTTGGAGCATGGCACGAAGAGATATGAGCGCAGAGTGAGGTTCTTGGGAGTTCCTCACCCATCGTTAGTCACCACCGATAGAAGATAACAGCGCTATAGGTATAATTAATATCTTACTTTCTTTCTATCATCTTCTTTTTTATATTATTAAAATATATTAAATGTACATGATATTCTAATTTGATTCATGACAGATGCACCAATTGATGAGTACGTCAGGGCTGAGGACACCACTCTTCATAGCAAGGTTAGAGCTAGGGATTCTGCTCCCAGCTACACTAAGATTTCTTCGCCACCAGATGTAGTGCCACCTACTGAGCTTATTCGAAGCTTCAGCTTGATTATTCCCCAGTCCACTTCCTGATGACTTGACTTGATGAGGTACCACGTGCTAGTACCTAATATGCTATTGAGGACTTTAGGGTTGAGCCGTCGAGTGTGCCTACCTTTGATACTACTGCCTCGAATTTTGCTATTCCTTCTGTGGAGCCACTCTTCCCTATTGAGCCTTACTCTATCCATTTTCCTAGGGAGACTTATGTGGTGAGAGGCCTTGTACCTAGTGGAGCTTTTGTTGAGCTAGCACAAAGCTCTGGAGCTTATCAGAAAGCAAAGGTTTGCGAGGACTATGCCACTTATGACACATAATTCAATTAGATTTATCATGTTCAGGTACTTTCTTTCTCTCTTTGGTCTTTAGTTGTATTTCTTTACATTCACTGCTCTGCTTTATGCTGATTATTTTCATTTATTTTTTGCAGTGCCTGATGTAAGGTTATGAGTCTGAGATCTACCATCGATATCCTTATACACCAGATCCACGTGACAGGGGCATGCTAGGACTATGCCTGATGCAGGGTTGTAGCTTAGTGTTTTTGAGGGATGTGGTTTCTCGGTTTACTTTGGACTCACCAGAGTCACTAGATAGCTTCACATCATAGGCAAATATCATTCTAGATCTTCTATCTCGCACTGTCTTGGAGGGGCAGGTTCTCAGGTACTTGGAGACTCTCTATAGAGACGTAGAGTTTTTGATCCACCAGATGAGATCACTTAGCATCATCCACTCCCGTGCTTCACTGGTAGAGCTTCAGAAGCATCTCAGGCTCAGCAGGGAGGCGTTGACTTAACACATGATGAGGCTAAGAAGAGTGCTGAGATCTTATGCCACTACCATCAGAGTTCGATGGATGCCACTTCTGAGTTAGACAGACAAACTGCTAGGATCAAAGAGTTACAGGTTGAACAGGATAGGAGAGCTCGAGCTATGGAGCAGGAGCAACACCATTACTAGATACAATCAATCATGATGCCGAGGTTGCTCGACCGAAAGTGAAGGCTTTCAGCTTCGAGGGTGAGCATCGGTGTTTATAGTTTATTCACAACTGAGCTACCAGGCTTCTATGTTGTACTTTTTTTTTCTTTTTTTATCAGTCAAGTATTATCTTGCTATATTGGTGGAAAATCAACATTCCTCTATAACTCTTGTGCTTTTTATTTTGGTGGATTTGATGAGAAAATTAGCTTTGATCTGTGCTTTGTGCTTGATCAGATCATTTGAGAATAGATTGAAATATCACCCTGTAGGCAATATAAAGACTAACTTGAGGCAGCTCTGAATTGAGAGTTTCCTTAGATTATCTTGGTCTATCGATCAAGTAAAAAGATCTCTTGGATTATGATTGCTTGTAGTCACTAGATTTAGTTTGAGATTGAACAGCTATCATCATTAGACTGACAAGTAGAGGTTCTTCCAATGCGGCCTTTTCTTAAGGCTTGTTAAGTAAGGAGAACGTCAACAGCTCAACCATTTATAGGCTTGTTGAGTTTGACCATTAGAACCTACTCAAGTCTTTGACTTAAGCTGTGATGGGTTGGTAATTTGGTCTTCAGACTAATGAACGGGGGCTCTTTCACTGTGGCCTTTTCATATAACTTGTTGAGTGAGGAGAGCATCAGCAACTTGGTCATTTGTAGGCTTGTTGAGTTTGACCTTTATAACACATATGTATCTTAGACTTCAGGATGCATAGGTTAATGTTTTTCTAACTCAGTTGATTGAAGCTTCCAAAATTGGGAGTTCTTCTGACTTGATCTTCAAGATTTGACAAATCTCGGAGATAAACTTTTGATATTTAGGGTTGTCTTTTCATGCATAGTAATAGACTCTTTTTGTTCATTGCAAGAGCTTGCAACTTTAATCAAAATAATTATGAATATATTCAGGGATTTCAACGTAAAGCTCGATGTCAACCAATATATATATATATATATATATATCGTCTTATAGCACGATTTCCACTTAGCTAAATATATAAAAATGCCTCTATCTTGCAAGGAAAATTCTAAAGCACTTTAACAAAATTATAAAATAATTTAGGAAAATATATTAATGTATGAGTTAATATATTTGATATTAAGGGGGTTTTAACATGTAACATTTATTCCATCTATGTATAGAAATCTAAAATTCCCCATGTAATAGGGGAATTTTCACAAAAAATTTTCTTCATCTTGAGTAGGTATACATATTTAGAGATCTCGGCTCGAAGCATGATGTCAACCTAAATAAATATATTAAAAAAATGCTCCCTATCTTACTGGGGATTTCTATTGTACATTAAGAATGTATTTATCATGTATAATACTTTTTTCAGGTATCGACCATTAATTGGCGGCATTTGTCTTTAACCCTTTAGGTAAATAAGTTCATATGCCCTTCCTTGATACACCTTCTCAATGACAAAAGGGCCCTCTCAATTAGGATCAAATTTGCACCCATTTTCAATTTGAATCGATATTTTCAAAGACAGGACATTTTATCTTTTGATGATTAGGGATGGCTACTCGAAGTGAAGGCAATTCAACTTCAAGTGGAAGGGTCATCTTTGTTCCAAATATTAATGAATAAGGAGTGGCTTTAGTCGACATCTTATAGGTAGTTCAATACGCCCATAATGCCTCTATTAGTTTGGTATGCCATTATCGCTTATTTTTAGGGAGGATCTTCTTGAGCAGTTTGACCAATGTTTCATTGAAGGCTTCTTCCAAACCATTTGCGCTTGGGTTATTTATTGAAGATTACCAATCAAATTTGTGTCGATCGACGAATCTATAAATCTTTGTATTTTTGAAAGCTGTGCTATTATAAAAAATTATTCGACGAGACACTCTAAATCTATCGACCATATTATAAGTAAAGAAGTTAATCACTCGATCAGCAGTAACTTTTGTAAATGGGGTAACTTCAGCCCACTTAGAGAAATAATCAGTCACTGCTAAGATAAAGCGGTGGATCAATCAGTCCAATTACATATGTGCCTAAACATTCAAATGGTCAGGATGCTATTATTAGTTGTAATGGATTTGGAGGTTGGTGGATTATATTCCCATGTACTTGACATTCATGGCACCTCTTGGCATGATTGATACAATCTCTCACCATAGATGGCCAATAATAGCCCATCCTTTTGATCTTTACTGCCATCTTGGGACTTGACTGATGTGCACCATAAAGTCCTCATGAACTTTAACCATCACTTTACTAGCTTCATTTGTATTTATGTATCGTAGCCACATTTGTTCAAAGGATCTATGATATAAAGTATTATTTATGAAAGCATAGCACAATATTCTCTTCTCGATTTGAGCTGTCAGTGATTTATTATTTGGTAATTTGCCTTCTTTAAAGTAGTAGATGAAGGGTTGTCTCTAATCATGTGGCTCTTATACTACAAAAGCTTTCCACTACTTTTCTAAAGCAATGTCACTCTTAGCTCTTATTGGTATAACTCCTTGTTGATTTTGGAGAAAATAAGGAGCAAACTAAGTCACATCCTACTGTGTCAAATTTAGTAACCCCTCGACCTATGAGGATTGGTACTTTGCTGGCTTTAGAATTCATCTAGTAAATATCTCGATCATGACATAATCACCATTCATACTTGCCATCTTCTTAGCTAATTTGGCTAAGCAATCTACTTTGCTATTCTTGAATCAAGAGACTCGAGTTAGTGTAACATTTGGTATTTGCTTCACAAGCTCGAGAACTCGCTTGTGGTAGAAAGCTAACTCATGCTTGTTGATTTTATAGATGCCAAGTACTTGATTTATAATATGTTGAGAATCGACAAAAATATGCAAGTTTTGAATGCCTATGAAAATAGCTTCTTCAAGACCTGCCACTAATGCTTCATACTTGGCTTCATTATTAGTTCTTGGCTCAGTCAACCCATATGATCGTCTCATTATCATCCTTCTAGTGTTATGAAGATGATGCCAATTCCTGCTCTTGCCCTTGGGAAATTTAGAGGTTGGATTTGTTTGATTTATGAGGCTCCATCAAAGTATATTTCTCAAATTTGTGATTCTTCTCTTTCATGGATGAGCATAATTTGCTCATCAGACAAATTGTCATTAAGAGAAGAGTCCACAAGGATGAGATGTGTAGCAAGGAAATCTTCTAAGACTTGTCCCTTCACTTCTTTCTACGGAACATATGTGATATCAAATTGTAAAAGAAATACTGCCCATCTTTCCAAGCGACCAATCAACGCTAGTCTTATCATCAAGTGTTTTAGCAGATCGATCTTGAGATGAGAGTAATCTTGTGATATAACATATAGTGATGGAGCTTTTGGACTGCAAAGATCAATGCCAAATAATGCTTCTCTATCAGAGAATATCTCATTTTTGCTCTTATCAACCTTCAACTGATATAATAAAGAGCATTATCATTGCTTTCTTTATTGTGTTGTGCCAATAATGCTCTAAGAGACTCTTCTAATGTAGCTGTGCATAAAATGAGGGGTTTCCCTGGAGTATGCACTACAAGGATAGGTGGATTTAGGTAGCTTTTAATGCTATTGAAGGCTTCTTGGCACTCCTTGTCCCATTTAAATGGAGCATCTTTCTTCATCAACTTTGCAAATGGTTGACAGCATTCTGATAGGTTTGATATAACTTAATGGATGGATACAAGCTATCCTTATAAAGAACATAGCTGACGTAAACTCTTCGGTGGAGGCATCTCCACAATTGCCTTAATTTTAGCAGGATCAATTTCAATTCCTCTGTGATATACAATATACCAAAAGAATTTTTTGGAGGATACCCCGAATGGACATTTTAGAGGATTCATCTTGAGATCATATTTTCTAATTCTCTCAAATACAATTTTCAAGTCTCCAAAGTGACTTTCACGATTTAAGCCTTTTCACCACCAAATCATCAACATAACATTCCACCTTCTGGTGAATCAACTCATCAAAAATATGCGTTATGGCTCTTTGGTATGTAGCTCCAGCATTCTTCAATCTGAAGGGCATGATTGTGTAGCAGTATATACAAATTGGATTCCTAAATGATGTGTGCTTCTCATCTTCAAGAGCCATCTTGATTTGAATGTATCCCGATGATCCGTCCATGAATGAGAACATATTATAGTTGGAAGTATTGTGCACTAATAGTTCTGATATTGGAAGCGGGAAGTCATTTTTGAGCACGCCTTATTAAGGTCCTGAAAGTCAATGCAGACACAAATTTGGCCATTCTTCTTCCTAACTAGGACAATGTTGGCTATCCAATATGTATACTTCTCCTTCTAGATGAAGCCTACTTCTATCAGCTTCTTAGTTTCTATAATTACCTGTTCTTCAATCGCCAATATCATTCGCATAGAAGCTTGCTCAACTAGCATCACATCTGGTTTAATGGTAAGTTTATGAACTGCTATATCAGGGGATAAGCCTGGTATTTCAAAATATAGCCAGGAAAAGCAATCCCTAAATTCACAAAGTAGCATTTTTAACCCTTCAACTTTCTCATCAGGTAGAAGGGCAAAGATGAAAGTTGGATGGTGTTGACCTCACGTTTGGAGTGAGCTCTCAACTTCCTCATCATAGGTCTAGGAATCTTATAAACACTTAGAGTTTCTTAGCCTTAAGGCACTTCTAGTGATTAGGTGAACACTTAACCAAACCCTAGAGACTTAGAAGAGTTAGCAATAGGAATAGGTTGTGCCTTAGGGATTTAGGAAGACTTGCCTTCCCTATAGCCTAAACCCAATCCTTGCTTCCTTCTTTCAAACCAAACCTCAAATTTAAATTCAAATTCAAATTCCAAATCTCAAATCAAATTCCAAATCAAAAGTCAATTCTAGATTCCAAATGATTGAAATCCATGATCAACCCTAAATTCCAAATTCCAAAAATCTCTTTCTAAGCCATATGAGCCACCTTCTTGTGCTTAGCCAAAATGCCTTCAAGTCAACTTAAACTTGGTTGATTTGTTTATAAATCAATCATTTCTTCATTTACATTCATAAATATAAATGAAACGCACCCTCAAATGAACAAAAATAAATCAAACCAAATCAAAACCCAAATTAGCCCTTTTCAACCTACATCCCTAAGCTTAATCAAATTTGCTTTCAAATCACTCCAAACTCAAGTGGTTTTCTCATGAGCCATTTATATCTTCATTCATATTCATAAATATAAATGAAATATAAATTCAAATGACCAAAACCAAACTCAAACCAAACTAAATTCCCAATTTTAGCCCTTTTAGCCAAAATTTTAAACTTGGCTAAATGAAACCCAAATATCATAAACCACCATTATCAAAACAAATCCAAGTCAACCCAAATTAAACCTAAATTGACCCTCATGACTTGAAATTGTCATATGAACCAAAACCCGTTTGGCTCCAAACCAATTGCAATTGGATTTATATTTAAATCCTAAGTCCCTATGTGAGTTCAAATAAACTTAAATCAAGCTTTAATCAAGCTAATTAACTCATTTAGGCTCGCTTGACCCAAAGTGACCTAAAGGACCTTTTTGAGCCAAGTTCTAATCCAACCAAAATTGGATTGAACTAAGCCCATATAAACCTCAATCATGATCAAAAATCATCATGGGGTGATCAACCACGTTGAATTGGGTCAAACAAAGTAAAACCTAGCCTTTGACCAAGTCAACACTTAGCCCAAATGAAACCCAAACTAGCCAAAATCCACCATCTGCCAAATTGATTGAAACCATTAACCCAAACCCATTCATTATTAATGATTAAACATGAACAAGTCATCGATTGAGCCAAACCAAGGTTAATTGGCCACTTGACCTAAGTTGACCCAAATTGGCCTAAAAAGCCAACATGGGTCAAATCATGATTCAAACCAAATTGATTGCAACCAATGAATCATGTTCATCCCAAATCACTTATTGAACTTGACCAAAGCCATGATTGAGCCCAAGTTGACCAATTGGTCAACTGGACCCAACCTAGCCCAAATTGACCTAAAAGGTCATATTGACCAAAATTAAAATTAATTCTAAATTAAATCAAACCAAAGCCTATAGTCATTTTCAATCAACCAATTGAACTTGACTCAACACTTAACCCAACCCAATTTGGTCAAATTGGTCAAATTGGTCAACTTGACCAGTTTGACCTTTTTGAATCTAAAGGAGTCAAATTCAAACCTAAGCCAAACCATACCAAATTAATCACACCAAAACATTCCAAATCATGATCTAGACCTAACCCAAGCCTTGGTTTGATCCAATTTGACCAATTGGTCAACCCAACCCAACCTAACCCAAATGAACCCATTTGACCAAATGAAGCCAAATCACTTCAAACCAAGACATGGGATCTTAGGAGCTGGCTAGACCCAACCCAAACTAGACTTAACCCATTCCCAAATTAGACCAAAGCCTAGTGGACCCCACCCAAGGGGATAAATAAGGGTGCCAAGCTCTTTTACCTTGGATTCTTACCTAAAATGGCAAAGTCCACTCTTGTCTCCCCATGCTAGCCATGAAACTCCTCAAAGAGAGCCCCCCTAGCATCTCTAGCCCAACCTAAGCCACTATAGAACCTACCATGGACCAAAGGAACCAACCCAAGCATCTCACCTCCATGCCCGAACCCATGAGTGCTTGGGGAAAATGGCAATCCGAACTCCCAAAATCAGGCCATGAGCCTCCTACCGCACACTCCCCCAACCATGGCATGATATGTGGAGTCGAAGGTGACAGCTCTAGCAGGCCGATGGAGGTGCATGGGTCAAAAATGGACGACCAATATCCATCCATTACACTCAATTGAGGGGTATAGACCCTCAATTTGAACTAAAAATGCATCACAGAGCTTTGTGAGACTTATGTGGTGAATTTATTTTTTTGGCTATCTTCATTTATCTTGAAAATAAATGAAAATAATAAAAATATGCTAGTTGGACACCATGTAGATTCGTAGATGTTCTTATTAAGGTGATCAGATATGACATTTAGGAATGGTATAGTATCTCGATAGATAGAAGTCACCATCCTATAATGGACCTAATTACCTACTAAGAACTCCTAAGGATAATGGGTCTTCGAATGTACTAGAGATTCTTCTCCTACTTTACATGGAAAGTGAAGGAAGATTTATTTTAAATCGAGTTCATTAAGTTCTCTATGGAGGAAATCCCCTATAGTTAATTACATCTTAAGGAATGAGATTCCTTAAGAATACTCTCGATTAAGATAAATGATCGTTATCTCCAAAGATTTCAAAGATAGGGCTGTGGTGTTTATTTTTGAGGATGTGGGACACCACGCAGATCTTAGGGGGTACTTATTGAAGTGATCGGGTATGACATTAAGGAATGATGTACTATCTTGAAAGATAGAAATCACCACCCTATAATGGACCTAATCACCTAATAAGAACTCCTAAGGCATGATAGGTCTTTGAATGTACCATAGATCTTTCCCTACTTTACATGGAAAAGTAAAGTAAAGTTTATTTTAAGCTAGGTTCATTAAGTTTTCTATGGAGGCAAGCCCCCATAGTTAATTACATCCTAAGGAATGAGAATTCCTTAAGAGTACTCTCAATTAAAGTAGATAATTAGGGTCTCCAAAGATTTTAAGGTTAAGACTATCAAAAGATTGGCTGTTTTAGAAAATTAAATGGGATAGATCAAGGGGAAGACTTATTATTAGAAGTCAAAAGGAGACGGACAGGGAATGCTCATGATATTAGGAAGCCTAGTGAGCATTCTAATCTATCCTATGGTTGGGCTTTATATTTTTGAAATTGAAGAGAGTTAATTATTTGAGTTGATATTTTATTAGAATACTAGGACTCATAATCCCACAACATAATATTATAGAAATGCCTAAGAGGTGATAATTTATGCTTGTAGCCTGGGGGAAATAACTACTCGGATCCTAAGCTAAGGAGCTTTGGTATAAACCACAAGCACATTCTAAATCTAAGCGAAAGGTGGGCATAATGGTCTACCTCCATAAGAGAGGATAGACCGTCCGATTGGACTTACAACCACCCAGAGTGGCCGCCAATTAACTCCTCCTATGCTTTAAATTCATGTAGGTAAGTCATATGCTTTTACAAGATTGCTAGGATGTTATTTATTTAGAAATGAGATTAAGTACTTAAACTCATTCCCTAAGAGACTAGAACATGAGTGGTATGAATTCATGACTCAATCTAATGCAAATTTTATCAATTTTATCTAATTATTTTAGACTCTTTATTTGGATGCAGGCTATGGGATTTTGTATACCTAAATGCATGAGAACTTGATTATGGGCCAAATCAAAAGAGAAAGGGGTGTTCTTCCATCAAAGGCTCTTACAGGTTAAGCCCTTATTCTCTGGCATAGATGGAAGCCCCCACTTAACAAGAGTGGAAGAATATGACATGCATGATGTTTATACATACAATCATCTAGCTAAGGGTTATGAGTTATTTTAAATTTTAATTGTGAGTTATTAATTGGGGTAGAAAAGTTAATTTTATCTTAAGAGCCTATCGCATCCAGGCCACACATTCAAACATCAATAAAAAAGAAACTATGAAAAGCATACTATTCTAGTGCACAATCTAAACACAACATCAAATAATTTTATAGACTATCATAAAATAATAAAAGGTCAGTGCGGTCGGGTTCTACCGTACACCCCGAAAAGAGAAAAAAAAGATGGATAACCAAGCCCTACCCTTATACAACTCGGATTACAAAAAAATAATACATGCTATGGGGGCCTTTTTTTTTTCTTTATTTCTTCATTCTCTTTCTTTTGATTTGATTTGCTCCAAAGGCATCACAGGGCACCCTAGGGACTAAGCCTTTTGGCCACTGCTCATCTTAATCCCCATACGACTAATCCTAATTCCTAATGCAAAATTACATTAAAAATAGGAAAAGTAAATCTAGCTACACTTGCAAAATAAATGTTAGCTAAACACACCATACAACCCAAACAGTTATATGAATAATTTGTACTTAACACCCCACACATGGGTAACTAAGCCAACTAACATAACGTGGGTTATGCTTAGGGGTTAAGCAACTAGCACAACAAAAGCATATATATATATATAACGGCCCCATGCACAACCCCCTGTAGAAAATATGGTTAGGCTAATCACGACCTACCATCCAGTCTACGAGGCATACACCCTAACATCCAGTCTAAAATATTACATCACAAAACAAAATACAACACCATACATACAACTCCCTATCTTAGCACTAGAACTGGTGACTTAGTATTCTAATGTGCTTAAGGCCATGGCAAGACTTTACTAGCTTCTTTAGTTTGAGTTTCAATTTGAGTTTGAATTTGTTTAAATTTTACCTTGGGTGATTTTAATTTAAAAATAATTTATTTTTTTATTTTATTTCACTTTTATTTGGTTAAAATGATGTTTAGGTTTTCAAGAATGAAGATAGAATGAATTCCATTTTGAACTCACTATTCTACATCCTAACTCCCAAAGAGTCTAACCAAGGTCCTATCTTAATTAAATTTATTTGAATTTGTGCAATTCATTTGATTTGATTTAGAATTTAGAATTTGAGTTTATTTAAGTATTTGATTGATTGATCTTGGATTAATTAAATCTCGATAATTTAATTTCCTTAATATTTAATGAAGTTTAAGTTTGTTTAAATCCATGTCTTTTTGATTGATTAATTTTATATTAGATATTTTGGTTTAATTAAATCTTGATAATTCAATGTCCTTTTAAATTAATATTTAATTCTTTTCTTTGATTATGGTTATGCGATTTAATTTTATGTTTATCATGGTTCATTTATTTGTAGTTTGATTGGATTAGATTAATTGAGATTTTATTTTTATTTTTAATTGAGTTCGATTCTTTGTAATTAGGATTTTATTTTTAATCTCTTCCATTTGTCATATTTCTCAAAGTTTGGCTTGTATTTTGATTTATACATTGGATAGTTAATTAGTTTATCTTATTTAAGTAGGTTGAATGAGATTTGATTTGATAACATATTAAATTATGAGAGTCTTAATTTGTTTGATTTGATCACATTTATTGATCTATGGGTTATCTTAGGTTAAATGTGAGTATTAGTATAATTAAGAAGTGTGTTTAGGTTTATCATTAAATTAAATAAGGATTTGTTTGTTTTCTAATTTGATTTCATATTTGTTTAGGTTGATGATGTAATTAATGACTTAATGATTTAGGTTTAATTTAAGTTTTAATTAGTATTTAATTGCATTTTTGTTTGATTTAGTTTAAGTTTAATATGATTAATTTGATTGAATTAATTAGCTTATTTAAGATGTGTGATCAAATTAATTAGTAGATTAATTAAGTGTTTGATTTGAATTTGATATTAAAAAGTTAATTTGTTTTATTAAGATGATAGATTAATTCATTAAGGTTGTATTAATTAGGTGTTTATTCAATAGGATGCTATACATTTGTTAAGAGGTTTGATGGAGAAGTATAGAGAATGTATGGAGGATCTACATATGATATTTATTGATTTAGAGAAAGCTTATAATAAAGTTTCATGAGATAGAGTTCTAACGTAAAGGAGTTAATATTTATATTCAAGTCATTAAGGGTATGTATACTAGAGCTCTTACTTGTGTCTAAACACAAGGAGGATTGAAAAAATATTTTCCTATTTCAGTTGGATTACATCAAGGATTCGCTTTAAGCCTTTATATTTTTGCTTTAGTTATGGATGTTCTTACTAGGCATTTACAAGAAGATGTACTTTGTATGCTTTTCGATGACATTCTTCTTGTTGATATGACTAGAGGGAGTCCAAGAGAAACTTGAATTATGGAGGTCAACATTGAGTCTAAAGGTTTTCATTTAAGTAGATCTAAAATGAATATATGGAGTGTAATTTTAGTTGTAGAAGTTCTAGTGGTTTGTGACATTAGGTAAAACAAGTCATTAATAAGAGTGAGATTTAGATATTTTAGGCTCTATTATTCAAAATGATGGTGAAATAGATGGATATGTTATTAGTAGAATTCAAGTTGGATGGTTGAAGTGGAGGAATGCATCTGGCCTATTATGTGATAGAAAAGGTCCACTTAAACTTAAGAGAAAATTTTATAAGATGGTGGTAAGACCTGCAAAGACTTATGGTGCGTAATGTTGATAAAAAAGAGAAGCATAAGACTAAGTTGTTAGAGATGAGGATGCTTAGGTGGATGAGTGGCTTTACTCTTAGAGATAAAATGTGAAATGAGTATATTCGGGAAAAAGTTGGAGTAACTCTAGTGGCAGATAAGATTAGAGAGAGTCACCTGTTGATCTCATTTTTAGAATGAGCTCTCAACCCCTCCATCTTAGACATATGACTTCTCTTAGACTTTAAGAGTTCCTTAGTCCTAAGATACATCTAGTGAATAGGTGGACACTCAACCTAGCCTTAGAGACCTACAAGAGTTAGCCATAGGAATAGGTCATGTCTTAGGGGTGTCAGGAAAATTTGCCTACCCTTAGTTTGAACCATTCCTCACTTTCCTTCATTCAAGTCAAACTCCAAATCAATCTTAATTGATTTTCTCCAAACTTAAATCAACTCCATATGATTGAAATCTGTGATTGAAATCCATGATTAAAATCTATGATTGAAACCCATGATCAAAACCCATCAAAATTCCTAAATTCAAATCTTCCTAAGTCCTTAATCTTCCCCTTAAGGACTTAACCAAAATCTTGATCAAAACCAATTCAAATCTTTGAGATTTTCTCATAATTCATTTATATTCTCATTTAAATTCACATATATAAATGAAATATTAATTCAAACCAATCAAACTAAACTGAAAATTCAAAATCAATTCATGAAATTTTTCTAAGTCCTTTAAGTTTTCCCTTAAGGACTTACCAAAAAAAAATCAAATATAAATAAATTCAAACTCATGTTATTTTCTCATAACTCATTTATATTCACATATATAAATAAAAAACATATATAAATCAATCAAATCAAACCCTCAAATCAAATTCCCAATCTATAATTTTCCAAAGTCCTTTAAGTTCTCCTTCATGGACTTAGCCAAAATCATGAGATTTTCTCATAATTCATTTATATTCTCATTTATATTCACACATATAAATGAAATTTAAATATAAATCAATCAGACAAAGTTTCAAAATTCAAGCTCCCTACTCCAAAATTTCCTAAGTCCTTTATATCCTCCTTAAAGGACTTTGCTTAAATCATGATCAAACCACTTCAAATCCTTGAAATTTTCTCATGATTCATTTATATTCATATATAAAAATGAAATATAAATTCAAACAATCAAAACCAATTCCAAAAATCAAACTCAAATCCATTCAAAATCCAATCTAAGCCTTTCAAGTCAAAATCTTGAACTTAGCCAAATCAATTTCAAATCAAGCCAAACTCTTGATTTTCCTCCATGATTCAATCAACCCTACAATCATGAGGCCAAATATAAATACAAACTCTAATCAATAAATCAAATCCAATTCAAAAATCAAACCCTAAATCCTTTCATATTCTTCCTTTGAATATGAAATTATCAAATGGATCAAAACCCATTTGACTTCGAACCACTTATAAATAGATTTATATTTCAATCATAAGTCCATATACATGTTCAATCAAACTCAAATCAAGCTTTGACCAAGCCATTTGACCCACTTAGGTTCACTTGACCCAAAGTGTCCTAAAGTACCCTTATGAGCCAAATTCTAATCCTAACCAAATTGGATTGAACCAAACTCATCTATGCCTTTCATGATGATCAACAATCATCATGGGATGATCAATTAACCAAATTGGGTCAAACCAAGTCAAACCTAAGGGTTGACCGAGTCAACACTTAGCCCAAAATGAAACCTAACATAGCCAAATTTCACCATAGGCTAAACTGATTGAAACCATTGATCTAAGTTCATTCATGACCTATGTTTGAACTTGACCAAGCCAACATTTAAGCCTAACCTAGCCCAATTGGCCACTTGACCTAAGTTGACCCAAGTTGACCTAAAAAGTCAAAATGTGTCAAAACTTGATCTAAGCTAAATTGATTCAAACCAATGGGTCAAGTTCATTCAAAATCACTTGTGGAACTTGACTAAAGCCTCAATTGGCCAACTAGACCCAACCTAGCCCAATTGACCTTATACCCAACTTGACCTAAAGGGGTCATGTTGAGTCAAATTTGAATTTAACCAAAATTGATTGGAAACAAAGATACCAATCCACTCCATTTGACTAACCAAACCTAAACCTACCCATGACCTAGCCCAAATAGGTCAAATGGGCCAAATAGGTCAACTTGACCCATTTGACCTAAATGAAGTCATATGAGCCAAATTCAAAACTAAATCAAATTGAATCAAACCAAAGCACCAAAATATTTCAAATGGTCATATGAACAACTTGGTTTGACCCAATTTGACCAATTGGTCAACTTGACCCAAGTTGACCTTTTTTGACCTAAATGGGCCAACATGAGCCAAACCGTATCAAATGGATTCCAAACCTCATGAAGCTTGGACAAACCTAATTTCTCCACATACCTACGATATCCAAATTGAAAAATCAATAAAATGACCATCCTACCCTAAGCCTTGGAACAAATTATGGACTAATCTATGGGAATTTGGTCATGCCCTCTTCATATCCACTTGATACCTTCCTAATACCTCAAGGGGACCTAATGAAGAGTAATGCACCCAACCCAATGGGTTTGGGTCAGCCCAAATGGACCCAAGGCCAAACCCAACCCCATGGGTCAAATTGGCTCATTCCAAATCCTTCCTCCACCCAATTTGATGCACATGGAAGGTTGGCAATCCACTCAAGGCCTCAAACTGACCATGTGCAAAGAGCTAACAGATCAAAAAACCTCTCAAATGTGGCAAATTGGATCAAAATGATAAAGGAGGTGTCGGCCGTCCGATTGCAAAAGGGGGAGATATGCTCCCCCTAATTCAATTCAAAATTATCATTCCCTCATTCAATTGAAGCATAGAGGGTGTTAGGAAAGATCAGAGAGCCATCAAAAGCTTTCTAAGGAGGATTTGAAATTTCTTCTTCTCGATTTTCTCCATTGAAAAATATGGGAGCTACTTTGAATCTTCAACTTCCTCCACACTTAAAATTACTTCAATTCCTCTTGTACACTCCCTTTGAGGATCAATCTGAGTGTACTCAAGCATCCATTTGAGTTCCCACAGTAAGGAGAGGAGGAATTGAATCAAAGCCGCAAGGGAGATCAAGTGGTGTTGGTCCATAAGAAGATCCACTCAACCCCAAGGCTTAAAAATTTGAACAGGGCTTCATCTCCACTAGATGAAGCTACCTCATTGATCTAGAGCACCGGTGATCACCTCCGGTGAGGTATGAAATTTTTTGACCACCTAGCATAGGAGGTGTTAGTCTTTTGTGAAAGGAATTTTCAAGTCATGGAAAATACACTGTTAGATATGCTCCGTAGTAGCTTTAGATGGTGTGGGTAAAGTCTTGTTCCTATCCGAGCTCAATCGAGCTCAGATCTTCCCTAAGATCATGGACGACCTCTGTTAATCCTAGGGGAAGAATTGGGGAGATCCTGACCATCCATCGCTGCATTTTGGATGGATGACCGAGATTATTCCCACATTTTGGAATTAATAATCCTTTTATAAACCGCGGAATGATCCCTGGTCGTCTGATCTTTGATCAAACGGCAGGGATCAAAGTGCGTCCTGCTGCCCACCACCATTTGGATGGGACATTTAAGTGGGAGGCTCACCACACGACGCATGTAAAGCATGCTGACCGTCATCACCATGTGTCACGTTGTGAGCTGAGGGATTAGTTTAGGGATTTAATTAAAGCTAATTAATCTCCTGATCTTCTAAAATTCATATATCTCTCAATAAAATTCAAAAAAATATGGGATAAAATCCTATGAAAGATAATTTAACCTAAAATATTTTAAAAATAAATTGAATAGATTTTGAATAAACCTTTTCTTTGATTTTGGTTTTATTGGAAATTATATTTTGCTAATTACCTCTTGATTAAACCTCTGATTAATCCTAAACTTCTTGGGTATGTTTTAGAGGATGACCTCTGCCTCCTTAATTTTGTTGAGAGTTATTGAAGGCTTAATTATAGAAATTGCAAATGTGTTTCTTAATTACCCTCCTTATGTAATTAAAGATAATTAGAGTTTGGATTAGTGTTTTAATACATTATTAAGGTTGATTAAGGTTAAATCTAGTGAATAAGAGGCTTAGGGAATAATTTTGAGGTATTTTCCCTAAGCTATTCCCTATACCCCCTTTTTCTTTCCTTAATCCTCTCTTAATTAAGGGTTAATTCATTAATTATCTCCTTAATTAATTTTAAAAAATTTAAAAAAAAACTTCTGGGACTTAATTAATATACTTTGGGTAGATTCTTAGGTGTTTAAGAGCCTAAGTTCAATTAAGAAATCAAAACCCAATTCATATGTGTGAAAGGGTGTTTTGAAATTACTTAAGTTAAACCCCTTAACTTAATTAACCATTAATCATGAGCCAAATTTCATTAGACCCTTTTCTTCCTAGGTGCATTGCAAGTTTAAATTCCTTGTGAGTTTTTTATGTCATCTCATTGGCTCATAATTGTTTGGTTAACTATGCTAAGGTGGTGTAGGTAAGGCTTAATTAATTTGCTTAATTCATACCTTAACCTAATTAATACATAAAAATGAATCTAATCATTTAAAAATTAAACAAAAATGTCAAACACATGTGGGAATGGGTTAGAAATAGCGAACTCAACTCACCTTTTCAAAATTAAATCAAACTCAAAACTAAACAAAAATCTCATTGAATGCACTTTGATTTATTTTAAACCTTCTTATTCCATAAAATTGTCTTTAGGATTTAATTAAAGTGAATGTGTTTACATGATTTCATTGCTTTGATTCTTTCCCCAACATGTTAAATTTGTATGTCATGCGGTTTCATGCATTCATATTTTTTTCAAATTCAAATTTAAAAATGAAATTGTTTACTTTATGTCAAATTTGCATGTGTTGGCTAAAGTAGAAATATGAGTGACTGTTATCACTACAAAATTCAATTTATTTTCAAAATATATAAATCAATTATCAAATCTGAAAGTGTGTTATTTCTATTTTAATTACAAGTTTGCATGTGAAGAAATAAAAGGGTGTGCTTAGTATAGTTTTCCTTCCTTTTAATGTTGGTATAGTTTTGAATAGGAATTGGTAATATATATGGTTCATTTGAAAAGAACCTAACACTTGCCTAATTTCACATTCCTATTCATTCCTATGCTATCACTTAGGAAGGGTTACCTATGTTTGCATACATAAATTGCATAAACAAAATGAATCAATTAATATAACTTTTGTATTCTTTCTTTCCAATCTATTTCTTTTGTACACATATTTGTATTTAAGGAAAGTGGTATATTAGTCTGGACAACCCTGAGGTTGTGAGGCTTTAAGTAGCTCTAAGTAGGTCATGTACCTTACACCTCTGGTTAACAATGGCACTGTACTCACTTATGCCTTTCTTACTTTCATGTGTGAATGTGAAAATTGGATAAGAAATTCCTTTTCTACTTAAAGAAAATTATGCATCTTAAACTTCCAAATTTACTTAAATGAATTACTTAGCATGCATCATAAAGTATGTTAAATATTCTCATTTTTATGTATAGATATGCTTAGGACTCATTTATATGCATGTTATACATATTGGGAAAGAAATGAAGTGATGTGTGTTATGTGGATTTAATTCATTTTATTTAATCTTAAAATGCCTTTATTTTTGAATAGGTTTGTTTAGAGTTCATCTAAACTTAGGATTAATGAAAATACTTAATCAAAACATTCACCAAACAAAACTAAAATGTGAATATACTTTAGAAATTACTTAGGTTAGGAAGGAAAGAAAAGTTCCCTTCTCTTTCCCTCTCTTTACAACTTAGTAATTAATTGTAGGATTCACTCAAAATTAATCAAAATATGAAATAAAAATCAATCCAAAATAATTAAATAACTTAAATGAAACTATCCTCTAAGTTGAACATGTTTTCATGCTTAGAAAGTTTGGACCTAAAGCCATATCTAAGCATACCACACAAACCTTCAAAGCAGACATATTGGCCTAAGTCACCACTTTTAGCTTTAGGTTAGAGTGGTGCATAGTTTGATATTGTATTTTATTTTATGATATATATTTTAGACTTGATGTTAGGGTGTATGCTCGTAGAATGAATGGTAGGATGTTCTTAGTCTAATAATTATTTTAGACTGGATGTTAGGTTTGCAGCTGCTTTATACCCCTAAGCATAATCCAATAGGCCAGGTGGACTTAGTTACCCATATATGGGGTGATGAGTCCAATATACATGCTTGGGATTTATGTGGTTTATTTTAGCTAACCTTTGTTTTGCAGTTATTAGTTAGATTTCCATTCTTTTCCTTTTCATGTAAATTTGTGCAATTAGGATTTTAGAATGATTGTTATGGGGATTAGGATGAGAATTGGTCATAAGATCCTATCTTATGCACCATGTGAAGCCTTGGAGCATCTACCTTCCAACCATCCAAAAGAAGGAACCAAAGAAGAAAGAAGAAAAGAAGAAGAAAAAAGAAAAGAAGAATGAAGAATGAAGCTTGAAGACACCCATAATAATGAATTCCTTGCTTAATTATAATTTAATTCATTTGTAATCCGGGTTGTATAAGCGTAGAGCTCGGCTACCCAATTTGTTATTTTGGTTTGTGGTGCCAAACAATGGACTTTATTCTTTTTGATTAGTTTATAAATTGATTGATGATTTGTTTAGCTTTTACATTAAGTGGCATCATTTCCTAGTTTCTTCCTTGCTTTATGAATGGCTTGGATGTGGATTAGGCTCTTTAGGGAAAAATAAATCTTTTACCAAATTTAACAACTCAAATAAAAAAAATAAAGAACTCATAACCTCACTTAAACCTTAGGTTTAAAATCAAGATAAAAAAATTAGCAACCCCTTAGCTGGATGAGTATTTCTTTTATAATATCATGAACAAATGCATCTTATTTCACTCTTGATTGAGGGAGGGCTTCCACCTTTTTTGCGGAGAAACTTGACCTTTAAGAGCCATGGTGGAAACACACCTCCTCCCTTCTCGCTGATTTTGGCCAGTAACTTTATTTCTCATGCATTAGGCATATGAATCTATTAGCTTGAGTCAAAATAATTGTTCAAAAAATAAAAATAAAATGAAATTTGAATTGCATTAGATTTAGGTCATTTGAAGCAGGTCCTTACATAATCTAGTTGCTTTAGGAAGTGAGTCTAAGGACTTAGTATCTTTCTAAATAAATAACAGCCTAACTATCTTGCATAAGCATAATGACTTGCCCACATGTATTTAAAATCATAGGAGGAGTTAGTTGGCAGCCACCCCCAAGCGGTTGTAAGTCCAAGTTGTCGGGTGGTTTGTGATCTCTTATGAAGACAAACCAAATTCCCCTTTTCACCTTAGATTTAGGTTGTGGTTTTGACCCTCGCCAAAGCTCGCTAGATTTAGGTCCTGAGATTGCTTCTCTCCTTTGTGGGTCATAAGCATAATTCCTCACCTCTTAGGCATTTCCTTAATCTTGTGTTAAGAATCATAAGTCCTAAATTTCGAATAAAAATGCAACTCAAACAAACTAAATCAATTTCAAAAATGTAAAGCCCAACCATAGGATAGTTTGAGATGCTCGTTAGGTTTTCTAGCATCGTGGGCATATCCTACTTATCTTTCATTAAGCTTCAATAATAACTCCCTCTCTTTGATCAATCCCATTTGATCTTCAAAAATGAACTAATCAATGATAGTCCTTCCCTATTGAAATCTTGAAGATAATAATCATTTACCTTAATCGAGAGTTTTCCTAAATTATCCCCATTCATTTTGATGTAATTAACTATAGGGGCTTGCCCCTGTAGGGAACTTAATGAACTTGGTTTAAAATAAATCTTACTTTACTTTGCCATGTAAAGTAGGGGAAGAATCTCTAGTACATATGTAGATCCATCATCCTTAAAAGTCTTTATTGCGATGATTAGGTCCATTGAAGGTAGTGACTTCTATCTTTCGTGATAGTACACTATTCCTTGATGACGCACTCGATCACCTGAATAAGTACATCTGCGGATCTGCACATCCTACAAAGAGGAATTTTTATAGTCTTGTCTTGGTTTTATCACCACTAATTTGAAAGGTGACTCATATAGAAATTTTATCCACATCACCTTAGATGGTTTGACCACATAAAGCATCGGCCATCTGATGATCCGGTTAGGAGAGTATATGCATTAGATTTGCCTTATGTTAAGAAAGGTAGAGGTAGACCTAAAAAGACTTGGTTAAGATGTATAAAAAATGACCTTAGTATGCTTGAATTAATTGAGAATTTGAAACATAAGAGGACACAATGGAGATGAAGGATTCATGTAACCGACCCCACTTAGTGGGATAAAGGCTTGTTGTTAATGTTATTGTTTGATTAGACTTCACTAGGGAGGTTGGTTTTATTCGTTATGGCTCCACTAGGGAGAAGGGTTCTAGATTGAGGGCATATCTGTTAGGGATGTACACTCAGTTAAATTTGCTTGATTTAGTTCTAAGCTCCACTAGGGAGGCTGATTTGATTTTCACCCCACTGGGGAGAAGTTTGGTTTGCCCAATATATTTAATTTGACTTCACTAGAGAGGTTGGTTTTGAATTTATTTTGTTATGGACCCTGTCATTGTGCGATGGACCACACTAAGTTGCCACAAGGGCCTTGGCCTATCTTAGATTTATAATTCCAAAGGGGTAGTATACCTGCCATAAGGTAGGACTATCCAACCTAAGGGGTTGCCTTTCGACGTGCAATGACTATGCTAGGAAGAAAGCATTGCAGACTTACATCTTCCAAAGGAGGGAAAAGCCGTTGGGGTGATCTATTGATGGCACAACAAATCAACCTCATCCTAGTGACTACTGAGTGTGCGCATCTGAGGATCTTACCTCACTCAAGAGTAGTTCAGATGATTAATTTGATTTATACTGGTTTGGTTTGATTTGATTTAATTTAATTTGGTGTGTTATATTGTTGAACCTGTTGGCGTGTGATGGACCCATTGAGAAGGGGCTATGTCGGCCTTGACTTATCTCCGATTTACAAATCCAAAGGGGTAGTCCACCAACCACAAGGTAGGACTATTCGGCCTAAGGGTTGCCTTTCATTGTGCAACGACTACATTAGAAAGAAAGTGTAACAGACTTATATCTTCTAAAGTAGGGATCAACCGTTGGGGTGATCTCTCAATGGCATAATAAATCAATCCCAACCTAGGGTGACTATTTGAGCAAATGCCACTATGGACTCATATCGACTCAAGAATAGTTAGAATTAATTTAATTTTAGATGGACCTTGTCAGTGTGCAATGAATGTACTAAGAAGGAGCTAATATTAGCCTAGACCTATCTTTGGTTTACAAATTCAAAGGGATAATCTACTAGCCGTTAGGTAGAACTAACCAACCTTAGGGGTGACTTTAGTTTGCAATGGTTGAATTAGGAAGAAAGCGCGGGGACTCATATCATCCTAAACAAGGAACCACTAGGGTGATCGGTTTCTTGTGCAACAAATCAGACCTGATCTAAGGCTGCCCATCATTTACAGTGGTTGTGCTAGAAAGAATGCGTAATAGATTTGTATCTTTCAAAGCAAGGATGATCTTCGAGGTAACCTGTTGGTGGCACAACAAGTCAAACCTGGCCTAAGGGCAACTACTGAGAGAGTGTCAACCCGGGGACTTATCTCAACTTAAAGTAGTTAGGCAATTCCTATAGGAAGTTTTGCTGACACTACCCTAAAGATAGGATGCCTGCTTGGGGAAAGGGGCTAATGGGGACTTGAATTCTTAATCCACAAGTGAAGATATATTTTATTTATTTTATATTTGCATGGACCCTGTTGGTTTGTGAGGGACCACACTGAGAAGGAGCTTATATCACTAGTCTATCTCGCACTTCGGACCAAGGAAAATGTGGTTGAACAAATTCTCCAACCATAGGGGTTACTATGAAAGGGTGGTCCAATCCAAAAATAAGGTAGTGTCTAAATGGAGTTAGGATGTGATCCAAATAGGCGCCCATGGGGAGGTGCCAGGGGCTTTATCCGAATCTCAGAAAGCCAGGTATTAGGTGGCCAACTCAAGGAGAAAGTGCGGGTACTCACATCTGTCAAGAGTGTTGTATCCACCGGGTGGGACACCGTTAACATGGTGATAACCAACCAACCTAAAATGCCCATTAGTTTGTGATAATTAGTTTAAAGAAGCACTTCTCTCTAAAGCAATGGGATAGTCTTGTAGATAGGCCATCCAACTAGGCGACTACTAGCGAGTCTGCGTAGAGACCAAACCAAAGTAGTCGAGGAAAGAGCCACGGGGACTTATCCTAAACCTCAAATATACTCGACCTAGTCAGTGCATGATGGATAGTTTAAGAAGAAAGCGTGTAGGCTTACATCATCTTAAATAAAGTCAACATGAGGTAGCTTACTGGCTAAGTAGTGAGGACTACCAAACAAACAAGGTGCTTATCAGTTTGCAATGGTCAAGTTAGGCAAAAAGTGTGGGGATGAACATCTCCAGACAAGTGAATACTCGGGTGACACACTAGCAAGGTAGCATGTCAGCCCGACCTAGAGCAGCTGATGAGTGAGTATCACATGGGGCTTGCTCCCACATCAAAATCGCCCTAGATAAAAGATATATGTTTATTTTATATGTGATTGTGTGTAGTTTGTATTGGTGTTGTGTTATTAAGGATATGATGCTGCTTTGGTTCTCTTACACCTACTCTAAGTACATCATGGTGGATTCACAAGAAAAAGATGTTTCTAACACAGAAGAAATAAAATTTTATATGAAAAGAAGCTTTATTGATGGTTATTATCAAACAAGATTTATGGATAATATTTATTTAAGTAGAGCCCATTAATTGGAAGCATTGGGCGCTCTCCCTTAAATTTTATGAGTTGATAAGATCCTCCTTAGTAGGTCTTCTCTATAGCATAAGGGCTTTCCCAAGTTGGTTCAAACTCGCCTCTCATCTTTCGATGTGCAACTATTGGTCTCCTTAGAACTAAAATAGGCTCTCATACTTGAAAAGATCTTGGGCGAACCAACTTGTTGTGAGCTTGAATCATTTTGGCTTTATACAACTCGAGGTTCTAGCATGCCCGAAGGCATCTCTCCTCCAAACCTTTGAGCTCTTCCAACCCAGCTTGCATTCTGCTCCATTGTGATTTTACTACCCACGACTATCCTTAGTGATGGGAGTTAGACTTCGGTATAATGACTTTAGACCCAAACACTAAGGAGAATGGGGTAGATTGAGTTGGAGTTCTATATTTGGTGCAGTAGGCCCATAAGGCTTCAACTAACTGCTCATGCTGCTGTCTCTTATTATCATTGAGTATCTTCTTTAATATTTGGATGAGAGTTTTATTGAAGGCTTCTGCTAAGCCATTTATGCTTAGATAGTAACTGGTGGAATATCTTCAATCTATGCTGTCTCTCTGGGCAAAGCTGTTGATTTTAGTGCTCTTGAATGCAATACTATTATCAGATATAATTCATCGAGGCACCCCGAACCTATATATGATATGGTTCTTGAAAAACTAGAGAACATACTGAGCTGTAACCTCTTTAAGTGAGATTGCCTCCGCCCACTTGGAAAATTAGTCGGTGGCAGCTAGAATGAACCGGTGACCCTTGGAGAAGGAGGATCGATCGGACCCACTATGTTGGTACCACAACACTTAAATGGCCATGAGGCTAATGTCAGATGGAGAATGTTGGGTGGTTGATGTAGGACCACACCTTGTACTAGACATTGGTAGCATATCCTAGCTATGTCCATGTAATCTATGATCATCAAAGGCTAGTAGTATCCTAGTCTCTTGATATTGGCTTTCATCTTCGAACTAGATTGATGTGCTCCACATAAACCTGAGTGTACCTCAATCATGATCATATGAGATTCATATTTTTCCAGACAACATAACCATATGATGAAGGAATGCTACAAGGTGCCATCCACGAGCATAGGAAACTCTCACTTCCTATGCTAGTGATTTCTCTTGGGGTAGTTTGCCTATATTTAAATAATCCATGAATGGTTGCCTCCAATCTGACCCCTTATCCTTTTTGGCAATGGCAACTTCCCCTCCAAGAGAGAATCTATTGATGAGTTCAGCATCAATAAGGGATAAGACTTGTCTATTTTGGACCCTTATTAGAATGGACTCATCTTCCGGACATGCCAAATCTTTAGCAAGCTTGGTTAATGCATCTGCTATTGTATTCTTTCCTCGAGGAATCTTATAAATGGTAACCTCTGGGATTTGGGCCAATAACTCCATAGTGCACTTGTGGCAATGATGAAGCTCAGGCTTTAGAACTTTGTAGGACCTAATGATTTGGTTGATGTCTAACCAAGAATCCCTAAAGATGTTGACACTCTGGATGCATAGTATAATGACTAACTCTAGATTGATAATCAGAGCCTCATATTCAGCTTCGTTGTTTATGCATGGATTGGATAGATTATAATAAATTATGGTTTTTCTCCTCTTTGAGAGGAAGCTGCACCATCAAAATACATCTCCCAGCGGTGAATGCTAGTGTCCCCTAAGTTCATGATTTGTTCATCAGGTCATCACTTGCAGAATCACAAAGGTGGGTGTCTACTAAGAAATCACTAGTGCTATCCTTTCACAATGGAGACAATGTGATACCAAACTATGATAAAATCATGGACCACCGTGCCAACCATCCGGTTAACATCAAATGTGTCATGAGATATTGTAGTGGATTGACTCTAGAGATCAAGTTCACCTTATGAGAAAGCATGTAGTGCTGTAGCTTTTGGGATGCAAAGATTAAAGCTAGGCAGTGTTTTTCAATAGGCGAGTAGTTTGCCTTAGCAGGGATTAGACGATGACTGAGGTAATAGAGAGCAATTTCTTTTCCTTCATCATTGGCTTGGGCTAACAAAGTGCCAATGGAGTCATCTAATGCAGCGGTGTAGAGGATCAACAGCTTGCCCTGGATAAGGGCTACTAGAACTAGCGGCGTCATCAGGTAGTGCTTGATGTCTTGAAAAGCATGCTGACACTTATCGTCCACTTGAACTTGGCATCCTTTTTGACAAGTGATGAGAATGGTTAGCATCTTCTTTATATGTTGGATATGAAGCATCTTAGATACGCCAACTGCCCTTGGATTGATCTGAGCTGAGTTAGACTTTTAGGGGGTGGCATTTCTAAGATAGCCTTGATCTTCTCAGGGTCGATTTCAATCCAACGGTGTCAGACAACAAACTTAAAATTTTCTAAAGCTACTCTGAATGCACACTTTAGGGGTTTCATTTTTAGGTTGTATTGTCTTAATCCGTTTGAAAACTACTCTCAAGTCAAAGAGATGACCTTCCTTTTCTTGCTTTTGATAATGAGATCATCGACATAGCATTCAACTTGATGATGAATGAGTTCATTGAAGATTCAAGTCATGGCCCACTGGTATGTGGCACCACCATTTTTAAGGCTGAAAGGCATGACCTTATAATAATAAATTCTAATCAGGGTTTGAAAAATAGTGTTTCTTTCATCCTCGGAGGCCATCTTGATTTGGTTGTAGCTAGATGACCTATCCATAAAAGAGATTATTGTGTGAGATGAGGTAATGTGCACCATTAATTCGGTATAGAAGTGGAAATTCATCCCTAGGACATGTGTGGTGAAATATTTTTATCTTCATTTATCCTTTCTTTTTGAAAAGGATAAATGAAAATAAAAATATACGCTTTATTGGATGGCATGCAGATCTACAGATGTTCTTATTGGGTGATCAGGTACGACATTGAGGAGAGGTGTACTATCTCGAAAGATAGAGATCACCAACCTACAATTGACCTAATCACCTTGATGAGGACTCTTATGGACTACAGGTCTTCAGAATATACCAAAGATTCTTTCCCTACTTTACATGAAAAATTAAAGCAAGGTTTATTTTAAATTGGTTTCATTAAGTTCTCTCCAGGGGCAAGCCCCCATAATTAATTACATCTTAAGGAACAAGATTCTTAGAAATACTCTCGATTAAGGTAAATGGTCATTATCTCTAAAGATTTTGATAAGGTAGGACTATCAATCGATTGGTTTATTTTTAGAAAACCAAGTGGGATCAATCAAGAAGAGAGAGTTTTTATCAAAGCCAAATGAAAATAAGTAGGAGATGCTTAAGATACTAGGAAGCCTAGTAAGTACCCCAGACTACCCTATGGTTGGGCCTTACATTTTAAAAATTGAATTAATGTGTTTGAGTTGAATTTTTATTAGAATGCTAGGGCTTATAGTTCCGTGATACAAGGTCATAGAAATGCCTAAGAGGTGAGGATTTATGCTCGTGGCCCACAAAGAGGAGTAGCAACCTCTAAACCTAAATCTAGGGAGCTTAGGCGAGGGCCAAAAAGCATGACCTAAATCTAAAGCAAAAATGGATATTTGATTTACCTCCACAAGAGAGGATAAACCACTTGACTGTTGGACTTACATGCCAGGGGTGGCCGCCAACTAACTCCTCCTATAGTTTTAAAATATGTAGGCAAGTCATATGTTCATGCAAGATAGTAAGGTTTTTATTTATTAAGAATGAGACTAAGTCTTTAAAAACACTCTCTAAAAATAGTAGATCATGTAGGGCATGATTTCATGACTTAAATATAATGCAAAATTTTCATATGCTCTATTTTCATTTGGACAATCATTTGACTCATGCTATAGGATTCTTTATGCCTAATGCATGAAAAATTAGATTATGAGCCAAAATTAGCAAGATAAAGAGGTGTGTTTCCACCATAGCTCTAAGAGGTCAAGCCAAGATCTCTGACAAAGGCAGAAGCCCTCCAATAAAGAGTGAAATAATATGCTTTTATGCATGATGTCAGAAAAGAAAGTACACATCCAGCTAAGGGGTTGCTAATTCTTTTATCTTGATTTTAACTTAGGCTTTAAGTGAGATTATGAGTTGTTTATTTTTAATTTTGAGTTGATTAATTTGGTAGAAGAATTATTTTTTCCTAAGAGCCTAATCATCATCTAGGCCATACATCAAGCAAGGAAGAAACTAGAAAAACATGCCATTTCTAGTGCACAAGCTAAAGAAAACATCAAACATTTTATAAAGCTAACGTAAAAGAATAAAAGGCCATTTATGGTCGGGCACCACTGCACAAACCCAAAAATAAATTGGGTAGCCTGGCTCTACCTTTACACAACCCGGATTACAAATGAATTAATTACAATTAAGCAAGGAATTCATGTTATGTGGGGTCTTCATTCTTCAGATCTTCTTTCTTCTTTTCTTCTTTCTTCTTTTGGTTCTTTCTTTTGGATGGTTGGAATGTGGTTGCTCCAATGGTTTCACATGGTAAATAAGATAAAATCTTATGACCAATGCTCATCCTAATCTCCCATAATAATCATTCCAAAATCCTAATTATAAAAGTACATGAAAAGGAAAAGTAAATCCAACTAACACTTGTAAAATAGAGATTAGCTAAAGAAACCATACCAATCCCAAGCATGTATATTAGACTTAGCACCCACATAGGCAACAAAGTCCACCTAGCCTATTAGAATATTCTTAGGGGTATAAGCACCTGCACAACAATAGCATTTATATTTTTATTATTATAATGCCCCTTAAGCACAATCCCCTATAGAAAATAATGATTAGATTAAATAATCCTACCATTCATTCTACGCACATTCACCCTAACATCCAGACTAAAATATTACATCACAAAATAAAAGCAAAGCATAAAACCATGCACCACCCTAACCAAAAGTTAGAAATGGTGACTTAGTCTAATGTGTGTGCTATTTAAGGTTTGTGTGGTATGCTTAGCTATGGCTTTAAGGTTTAAATTTTCTAAGTATGAAAATGTTCAACTTAGATGAGTGGTTTTATTCATGTTGTTTATTTGATTTAGTTGAGTTTTATTTGGTGATGTATTTAAGTTTGAATGAACCTACAATTAATTACTAAGTTGTAAAGAGAAGGAAAAGAAAAGAGAAACTTCTCTTTCCTTCCCAACTTAAGTAATTTCTAAAGTAGATTCATGTTTGATTTTTTTTAAGGAATGCTTTCTTATATATTTTAATTAATCCTAAGTTTAGATTAAATCTAAACAAACCTATTCAAAAAGAAAGGCATTTTAAGATTAAGTAAAGTGAAATAATATCACAAAACACACACTTCATTTCTTTCCCAACATATATATCTTGCATATGAATGAATCCTAAGCATATCTATACATACAAATAGAGATGTTTAGCACACTTTATGATGAATTCTAAGAAATGTTACTTAAGAAATGCTGGATGCTTTCTGATGCATGATTTTTATTAAGTAGAAAAGGTTTATTCTTTTATCCTTTATTCATATGCACATGTGTATGTATGAAAGGCATAAGTGAGTACGATGCCATTATTAACACCAGGGGTGTAAGGTACAAGATTTACTTAGGGCTACTTAAAGCCTCGCAACCCTGGGATTGTCTAGAATAATATACCACTTTCCTTAAATACATATGCATGTACAAAAGAAATAAATGGAAAAAAGAAAGATGCAAAGTTTATGTTTGTTTAATTTTTGGTTTTTTTATGTAATTTATGTGTGTAAATGTAAAGATCCTTCTTAAGTTATAACATGGAAGAGGATAAGAGTATATTTTATGTAAGTGTTATATTCTTTTAAAAGAACTATACACTTTGCAAATCTTATTCAAATCCATGTTAAGAGGAAAAAAGGAAGCAAATATAATACACATTTTTATATTCACATGCAAGCTTATAAATAAAGTATAAGTAGCATACCTTTCAATTTTGGTATTTAATTTATAAGTTTTTAAAATAATTTTATATTTAATAGTGATAATAGCCATTCATATTTTTTACTTTAGCCAACCCATGCAATTTGACATAAAGAAAACATTCCATTTTTAATTTGATTTTTAAAAGGGATGGATGCATTATTTTCATATGACATACACGTTTAGCATGCAAGGAAAAAAAATAAAGTGATGAATGCAATGTAAAATCATTCACCCTAATTAATTCTTAAAGACAATCCTATGAAATAAGAGAGTTCGAAGTGAATCAAAGTTTGTTTAATGTAATTTTTATTTTGATTTAGGAAATGTGAAAGAATGTTTGCTGGTTTTAACCTATTTCCCCCATATGTGAGTTAATTTAGTTTATTCTTAGGATCGTTAGTTGATTTTTATATTTTGTTTAGGTTAATCTGTGAATTAAGTGTGTTAATTACCCTTTACTTACACCACCTTAGCATACTTAACAAAATAATTATGAGCCAATGGATGAAATAAAATCACACAAGGAATTTAGATCAATAATTCACCTAAGAAAGAAAGGGGCCTGATGCAATTGGCTCATGATTAATGATTAATTAATCTAAAGGATTTAATTTAAGTAATTTCATAACCCTTCCCACACATGTGAGTTGGATTTTGATTTCCTTAATATACTTAGGTTATTGAACACCCAAGCACCTACTGAAGATGAATTATTAAGTTCTAAAAGGTTTTAGAATTTTATCAAATTAATTAGGTAGGTAATTAGTGGATTAATTCTTAATTGAATTTGGATTAAGGAAGAAAGAGGGGGTTTAAGGAATAACTTAAAGAAAATATCCCAAAATTATTTCCTAAACCTCTTTTTCATTTAAACAAACTTTAATTAACTTAATTAAGGGATTAAACTAGTGATTACACACTTAATTAGGCTTAATTACATAAGGAGAGTAATTAAGAATGAATCCAAAAGAAAATTAGGGGAGGCAGAAGTCATCCCACTAAATACACATGAGTTGAGATTAATTAATGGAATAATGAGAGGGTAATTAGCCTAATTATATTGCTAATAAAACCCAAATTCAGAAAATAACACTGTCCAAAATCTATCAAAATTAATATTATAATATTCTACATTCAATTATCTTTCATATTCAATTTATTTCATATTTATTTTGATTTTTCTACACTTAGATATGAATATTTGAAGTTTCCATGATTTTTCCTTAATTAAATAGCTTAATTAAGTGGTTAATCCTACCAGCGCCATGTGGAGCGACTGCATTCTTTCCATGTGGCACAATGGAGAGCCACTTAAGTCACATCATAGCGCCGCGTGGCGTGGCGTCTTTCTCCCATCTATCGATCAAGGATCGGATGGCGAATCATGCCAATTCTTAAGGGTTAAAATGATGGATCCATGTGTCTTGATCATGGCTAGCCATCCAAAGTGCACGGATGGATGACCCATGATCTATCCTTGATCTTCCCTATGGGAGATGGCCACCGTCCATCTTCTAGGGGAAGATTCGAGCTTGATTGAGCTCGGATTGAATCCAAATTCAACCCACACCATCTAAGAGTAAAGGGGAACACATCCAAAGACTAACTTTGCTTAGGGTGAAACTTCACTTCATAAAGGACCACACCATGGTTAATTTAAGCTTGGTTTAATGACATACCTTGCCGGAGGCTATCACCGGCACTCGATTCCCTTGAAGTAGCTTCATCTAGTGGAGAGGAAGCCTTGTTGAAGTTTTAAGGTGTTCAAATTGGATGGATCTTTCTATGGACCAAGTTCACCTTCAAGTGGGCTCAACCTTGGTCAAGAGTACTCCTCCCTTGCTTGGAGAACTTGTGTGAAGGCTTGGGTGAACTCGATTGAGTTCCCTGATGGAGCTTGCAAAGTGAATTGGATTAGTTTGGAGTATTGAGTGAGATGGATTAGTGAGGGAGCTCCCCTATTTTTAGTCTAAGAAAACCGAGAAATGGAAAATTCGAACTCACTCTAGGAAGCTTGGAGAGACTTGGAAATGGTTCCTCTGGCTTCCCTAAGCTCAATCGAATTGGAGACTATTGAATTGAAATTAAATTAGGGGGAGTATATCTCCCCACAATCGGATGGTGAGCTTAGAGATGCCATTTTTGATCAATTGACCTCATGCAATGGGTTGTTTGCCATTTAGGTTTTCACATGGTGGGTTTGGCCAGAAGGGTAGTGGAGAAGTTGCACATGTGGAAAATGAAAGGAAGAATGATCCCGATGTACTTATTTCTATGGGGGTGGTCAGTTTTGACCTTGGGTTGGGTTGGGTTAACCCAAACCCAATAGGTTAGGTGCACCACACTCACTAGTGTCCACTTGATCCACTAAGAGGGTGCCAAGAGGCCATGGAGAGGATTTGACCAAATTCCAAGTGAATTTGGCTAAAATTTATCCATTGACCTAGGCGTAAAATAGTCATTTGGCTTGGATTTCAATTAGAATATATTTGTATGATTGAAAAATGGGTTGGGCCAAGTTTCAATGAATTTGGGGTTGATTTGATATGATTTGGCTCATGTTGACCCATTTAGGTCAAAATGGGTCAACTTGGGTTAAGTTGACCAATTGGTCAAATTGGGTCTAACTAAGGGTTGGGTCAAGTTCATATGACCATTTGAAATATGTTGGAATCATTGGTTTGGTTCAATTTGATTTATATTTGAATTTGGTTCATTTGATTTCATTTAGGTCAAATGGGTCAAGTTGACCAATTTAACTCATTTGACCTATTTAGGTTAGGTCATGGGTTGGCTTTTGTTTGGTTGGTCATTTGAAATAGATTGGTATCTTTGTTTCCAATTAATTTGATTTATATTTGGATTTGGTTCAATTTGACCCTTTAGGTCAAGTTGGCTTCAAGGTCAGTTGGGCTAGGTTAGGTCTAGTTGGCCAATTGGGGTTTTGGTCAAGTTAAACAAGTGATTTGGAATGAACTTGACCCATTGGTTTCAATCAATTTGGCTTAGATCAAGTTTTGACACATTTTGACTATTTAGGTAAAGTTGGGTCAACTTGGGTAAAGTGGCCAATTGGGTTAGGTTTGGCTCAAGTGGTGCCTTGGTCAAGTTCAAACATTGATCATGAATAAGTTTTGATCAATGGTTTCAATCAATTTGTCCTATGGTGAATTTTAGCTTGTTTAGGTTTTATTTTGGTTAAGTGTTGACTTGGTCAACCCTTAGGTTTGACTTGGTTTGACCCAATTTGAGTGATTGATCATCTAATGATGATTGTTGCTCACAATGTGAGGCTTAGGTGGGCTTAGTTCAATCCAATTTGGTTGGGATTAGAATTTGGCTCATAAGGTGATCACTTTGGGTCAAGTGAGCCTAAGTGGGTCAAATGGCTTGGTCAAAGCTTGATTGAACTCACATATGGACTTATGATTGAAATATAAATCCATTTGCAAGTGGCTTGAAGTCAAATGAGTTTTGATCCACTTGACAATTTCAAGTTCAAAGGGTGAACATGAGTTTGACTTGGGTTTGATTTTTGAATTTAGATTTGGTTTGGTGATTGAAGTTTATGTTTATATTTAGATTCATGATTGTAGGATTGATTGAATCATGAAAAAAAAAATCAAGAGTTTGGCCTGATTTGCATTGGATTTGACTAAGTTCAAGAATTTGACTTGAAAGGCTTAGGTTGGATTTTGGTTAAACTTGAGCTTGAGTTTTGAATTAATTTTTGATTTGATGATTAAAGTTTACATTTATATTTTGATTTATGATTGTAAGATTGATTGAATCAAGAGGAAAATCAAGAGTTTGGCTTGATTTGAGTTTGATTTGTCTAAGTTCAAGAGTTTGACTTGTCTAAGTTCAAGAGTTTGACTTGAAAGGCTTAGGTTAAATTTTGGTTGAATTTGGACTTGACTTTTGAATTTATTTTTGGTTATTTGAATTTATATTTCATTTATATTTGTGAATATAAATGAGAATATAAATGGGTTATGAGAAAATTCCTTGAATTTGAATTGATTTAGATTTGATTTGAGCTAAGTCCATGAGAAAGAATCAAAATGATTTAGGAAATATTTTGGAATTTGGAATCTAATCATGGGCTTCAATCATAAGTTTCAATTATTTGGAATTGATTCATGATTTGAGAAAATCCATTGAATTGATTCAAAGTTTGAGTTAGAGTTGGATTTTTGACTTGGAAGAAAGAAGTGTGGATTTGGTTCAACCTATAGGGTAGACATATTTTCCTAACACCCCTAAGGCATGATCTATTCATATGGCTAACTCTTCTAAGTCTCTAGGGCTAGGTCGAGTGTCCACCTAATCACTATGTCTTAAGACTAAGGAACTCTTAAAGTCTAGTGGAGGGGTTAAGAGCTCATCCTAAAAATGAGGTCAACAAAGGATGCCCAATAGGTGTGGTGTGACTGGCAAGGAACACCCCACGTAATGGTGTTGACAAAAATGATCAAGAATACCGGATGATCACAAGCACTAATAGAGACAAACTACTCCTAACCCAAGGTGTAGAAGGAATTCAGAGCTTAGTGCAATGTGACTCTACTCATGTCAAGGACATAAGAGAGGGAAGGAGGAATCCACTAGGGATAGAGTATGCGAACCTTCCACTAGAGAAGCTGGTTCAAATCATCCACAAGGGGATGAGAAGTTTGATTTGATTCTCACTGGGGAGAGAAATCAATCTGATTTAATTTGTTGGTTGTTTAATTGTGTTTATTTTGACTCCACCGGGGATAGAAAAGTGAACTCTCCGCTGGGGAGGCAAGTTCAAGTCATCCACAAGGGAGGAAATGTTGTAAAATCTGCTGAGAGATTAGAATTCTGGATCCGCTAGGGAGCTAGAAAGATTTGCATCTCACTGAGGATAAGTAAAAGATTTAGATTTAGATTGATTGATTATTTTGTGCTGTTTGTTTCACTCCACTAAGGGAGGAGGTTTGAATTTATTTTAGATTTTTAAATTTTGGATTTTGAGATGGGCCCTGGTTTGTGACGGATCACACTGAGTAGGAGCCACGGAGGCCTAGACCTAACCCAAATTTACCAATCCAAAGGGGTTGTCTACTAAACACATAGTAGGACTAGCCAACCAAAGGGATGCCTTTCAGTATGCAGTAGCTATACTAGGAAAAAGCATAGTAGACTTACATCCTCCAAAGTAAAGACCAATTGTTGGGGTGACCCATTGGCAAAGCAATGAATCGAACCCAACCTAGGGCTGACTTTTGAGTGAATGTCGCTGGGGGACCTAGATCAACTCAAAGATAGTCAAGATTAATTTTATTTTTAAATTATTCATTTTGATGGGTCCCATCGGTTTACGATGAACTGCACTGAGTAGGGGCCATGGAGGCCTAGGCCTAACTCAGATTTACAAATCCAAAGGGAGTAGTCTACTAACCACAATGTAGGACTATCCAACCAAAGGAATGACTTTGAGTTTGCAATGTTCAAGCTAGAAGAAAGCGGGGGACACACATCTTCCAAAATAAGGAACTACTGGGGTGATCGATTGGCAAGGCAATTGACCGAACCTGAGCTAGGGCTGACTATTGAGTGAATGCCATTCGGGGACTTAAATTAGCTCAAAGATAGTAAAAGATTAATTTTATTTTTTTAAATTTATTTTGATGGATTTCATTAGTTTGTGATGGATCACACATAGAAGGAGCTTATATTAGCCCAGACCAATCTCAGATTTACTGAACCAAAGGGACTAGCTTCCCACCAATGGGAGAACTATCCGACCAAAGGAGTGCCTTTTGGTTTGCAATGATCAATTTAAGAGAAGAAAGCTCGAGGACTCACATATTCCACTACAAAAGACCATAGGGGTGATTGGTTGCTTTGGGCAACAAATAGAACCTGACCTAGGGCTACCTGTCGGTTTACGGTAGTCATGCTAGAAAGAATACATCATAGTCTTACATCTTCCAAAATGAAATGATTGTCGGGGTAACCTGCTTGTGGAAAAATAGATTGAACCCGACCTAAGGGTGACTACAGAGTGAGTACCGACCTGAGGATTTATCTCAACTCAGGTAGTCAAGCAATTCCTATAGGGAGTTCTGCTGACACTGTGTTGACCTCATTTTAAAGATGAGCTCTCAACCCCTCCATCTTAGACATAGGATTCCTCATAGACTTTAAGAGTTCCTTAGTCTTAAGACACATCTAGTGATTAGGTGGACACTTAACCTAACCCTAGGGAAGAGTTAGCCATAGGAGTAGTTATGCCTTAGGGGTGTTAGGAAAATCTGCCTACCTTATAGCTTGAACCACTTCCCTTACTTTTTTCCTTCAAGTCAAACTCCAAATAAAATCAACATGAAACCTAAATCAATTTCAGCCTAATTTATTTCTCTAGACTCAAATCAATGCCATAGGATTGAAACCTATGATTGAAATCCATGATTGAAACCCATGATTGAAATTCCAAAATTCAAATATTTCTTAAGTCCTTAATTTCCCTCATAAGGACTTAGCCTAAAAATCATCTTCAAATCAATTCAAATTCATAAAATTTTCTCATAACTCATTAATATTCTCATTTATATTCACATATATAAATGAAATATAAATTCAAATCAATCAAACCAAATCCAAAAATTCAAATCCAAAATTTCAAATCTTTCCTAAGTCCTTTAATCCTCTTTTAAGGATTTAGCCTAAGTCATGCTCAAATCACTTCAAAGCCTTGAAATTTTCTCATAACTCACTTATATTCTCATTCATATTCACAAATATAAATGAAATATAAATTCAAAATAACCAAAACCACCTAAAATTCAAGTTCAAATTCAATCAAAATCCAACCTAAGCCTTTCAAGTCAAATTCTTGGACTTAGCCAAATCAACTTCAAATCAAGACAAACTCTTGATTTTTCTTCATGATTCAATCAATCATACAATTATGAATCCAAATATAAATACAAACTCCAATCACTTAACCAAAACTCAATTCAAAAATCAAACCAAAATCTATTTCAGGTTCACCCTTTGAACTTGAAATTGTCAAATGAATCAAAATCCATTTGACTTCAAACCACTTGTAAATGGATTTATATTTCAATCATGAGTCCATATACAAGTTCAATCAAACTCAAATCAAGCTTTGACCAAGCCATTTGACCTATTTAGGCTCACTTGACCCAAAGTGACCTAAAGCACCCTTATGAGCCAAATTCTAATCCTAACCAAATTAGATTGAATCAAACACACATAAACCTCTCAACATGATCAACAATCATCATGAGATGATCAATCACTCAAATTGGGTCAAACCAAGTCAAACCTAAGGGTTGACTAAGTCAACACTTTGCCAAAATGAAACCCAACATAACCAAAATTCACCATAGGCCAAATTAATTGAAACTAATGATCTAAGTTCATTCATGATCAATGTTTGAACTTGACCAAGTCAACATTTGAGCCTAACCTAGCCCAATTTACCACTTGAACCAAGTTGACCTAAAAAGTCAGAATGTGTCAAAACTTGATATAAGCCAAATTGATTGAAACTAATGGGTCAAGTTCATCCTAAATCACTATTGAACTTGACCAAAGCCTCAATTGGCCAACAAGACCTACCCTAGCCCAATTGACCTTGAACCCAACTTGACCTAAATGGTCATATTGAGCCAAATTCAAACTTAATCAAAATTGATTGGAAAGAAAAAAGGTACCAATCTACTTCATATGACTAACCAAACCTAAATCTACCCATGACCTAGCTCAAAGAGGTCAAATGGGTCAAATTGGTCAACTTGACCCATTTGACCTAAATGAAGTCATATGAACCAAATTCATACCTAAACAAAATTGAATCAAACCAAAGCCACCAAAATATTTTAAATGTTCATATGAACTTGACCAACCCTTGGTTTGACCCAATTTGACCAATTGATCAACTTCACCCAAGTTGACCCATTTTGACCTAAATGGGTCAACATGAGCCAAACAATACCAAACGAACTCCAAATCCAATGAAACATTGCCAGATCTATTTTCTCAACATACCAGACATACCCAAATTTAAAAATTAGCCAAATGACCATTTACCCCTAGTCTTTAGAGTAAATTTTGGCCAATTTCACTTAAAATTTGGTCAAATCCTCTTCATACCTACTTGATACTCTCTAGTGGTTCAAGTGAACACTAGGGAGGGTGGGGCATCCAACCCAATGGGTTTGGGTCAACCAAACCCAACCCAATGGACAAACTGACCATGTGCATGGAAATGGCCACATGGCAAATCTCTTCCCACTCAATTTGAGCACATGGGGAGTTCACCATTGCACTCCCTAGCCTAAAATGAACACAAGGGAAATTCTAACAGTTCAAACAATCCACTGAATCAAGGCAATTAGATCAAAATGGCAAGCCTATGCTCAGCAATCTGATTGCTAAAGGGGGAGATATACTCCCCCTATTTCATTTGAATCTTCACAGAGCCATTGTCGATTGAGTGAGAGGAAGTCATAGGAGCTATTTGCAAGTGATCCTAAGTTTCCTAAAGGGAGATCCAATTTCCATCTTCTCGATTTTCCTTAAGTGAAAAAAGGGGAGCTCCATCAAAAGTCCATTTTATTCCACACCAAAAACCAAGCCAATTCCCTTTGCAAACTCCCTTAGGGACCCCAATCGAGCTTGCCCAAGCTCTCTTTCAAGTTGTTGAAGCAAAGGAGGAGTCACCTAGAATAAAGTTGAGCTCACTTGAAGGAGGAGTTGGTCCATAGGAGAAGATACTCAACCTCAACCCTCAAACAAGAAAGCTTCGCTCGCAAAGCTTCTCCAAGAGACTCGAGCGTCGGTGATCACCTCCAGTGAGGTTAGCCATTTTCTGAGCATTAAACTCAATGTGGTATGGAGCTTTGTAAAAGAAATGTTAATCTCATAGGATCTTGATTGTTAGATGAAATCTTCTATGCATGTTGATGGTTTGGGTAAAATTTGGGATCAATTCTAGCTCAATAGAGCTCTGATAATCCCCTAGAACTTGGATGACCCCATTGTTCACAGGGGAAAATAGGGATGGATCTCTGGCCATCTAGCCGCACATTTTGGATGGACGACCGAGATTAAAATGCGCGATATATTTATTTTTAACCCTATGATCCGCAACTTTAATCTCAGCCATCCGATCCTTGATTGGACTGCTGAGGAGAAACCACGTAGTGCCACTGCCACGCAGCACTATGATGTGATATTTTAAATTACCATTCAGATGATGATGCGTGTAAAGTGCATGCCGCGTCAGCAGCATGAGTGGCACCCACGTAATAATAATAGGATTAGGTATTTATTTAATTCTAATTAATCACCTAAGCTTCTAAAATTCATATCTCAACATAAAAAAATAAAACAAATATGAAATAAATTGTATTAGAAAGATAATTGAACATAGAACATTCTAAAATTAATTTTGATTAATTTTGAATAGTTCTCTTCCCTAAATTTGGGTTTTATTGGGAAAATTTGCTAATTACTCCCTAATCAATACATCAATCTTAAAACTTCTTGGGTTTAATTAGAGGGATGACTTCTACCTCCCTTAATTTTCTTGAAATTTATTGGTGGCTTAATTAGGGGAATTTCTAGTTCTTTCCTTAATTACTCCCATAAAGTATCAGACTTAATTAAAGGTATAATGAGTGATTTAACCCTCTGATTGAGTTGATTAAGTTTTGATTAAGTGAATGAGAGGTTTAGGAACTAATATTGGGATACTCTCCTTAAGATATTCTTTAAACCCCCTTTATTCCTTAATCTTATCTTAATTAAGGGTTAATTCACAAATTATTCCCTTAATTAATTTTATAAAATTCTAAAACTTTCTAGAACTCAATTAATCTATCTTGGGTAGATGCTTAGGTGTTCAAGAGCCTAAGTATAATAAAGAAAATCAAAATTCAACTCATATGTGTGAGGGGTATTTTGAAATTACTTAAGCTTAATTAATCATTAATCACGAGCCAAATTGTATTAGGCCCTTTTCTTCCTAGGTGCATTACTGATTTAAATTCTTTGTGTGGTTTTATGTCATCTCATTGGCTCATAATTATTTGATTAACTATGCTAAGGTGGTGTAGGTAAGGGATAATTAACATGCTTAATTCATACCTTAATCTAATCAAAACATAAAATGAATCTAATCACTTAAAAATTAAACCAAAAATATAAAACACATGTGTGAATGCGTTACGAACAACAAACTCACCTCACATTTTCAAAATTAAATCAAATTCAAAATCAAACAAAAATCACATTAAACAAACTTTGATTTGCTTTAAGCTCTCTTATTTCATAAGATTATCTTTAGGAATTAATTAAGGTGAATGTGTTTACATGCTTTCATTACTTTAGTTCCTTCCTAACATGCTAAATATGTGTGCCATATGATTTCATACATTCATTATTTTCAAAAATTAAATTTGAAATGAAAATATTTCCTTTATGTCGAATTGCATGTTTTGGCAAAAGTAAATAGAAATATGGCTATTATCACTATTAAATCCAAATTATTTTCAAAATATATGAATCAATTATCAAAACTGAAAGTGTGTTACTTATATCTACTTATTTGCATGTGATTAAAATATGAGGATGTGCTTAGTGTAGTTTTCCTTCTTCTCTTTGGTATAATTTTGAATAGGATTTGGAAAAGTGTATAGTTCATTTGAAAAGAACCTAACACTTGCCTAATTCCATCTCCTATTCATTCCTATGTTATTACTTAAGAAGGATACCTACACTTGTACATATAAATTGCATAAACAAAATTAAATCAACCAACACAAACTTTTTGCATCCTTTCTTTTCCATTCATTTCTTTTGTACACATGCTTGTATTTAAGAAAAGTGGTATATTCGTCTGGACAACCCTAGTGTTGCGAGAATTTAAGTAGCCCTAAGTAGGTCTTCTACCTTACACTCCTTATTTAACAATAACGTCATACTCACTTATGGCTTTCATACATTCATATGTGCATGCGAAAATTGGATAAGAAATTCCTTTGCTATTTAATGAAAATCATGCATCATAAGCATTAAAATTTTCTTAAGTAACTTACTTAACATGCATCATAAAATGTGCTAAGTATTCCCATTTGGTATGTATAGATATGCTTAGGATTCATTCTTGTGTATGTTATACAAGTTGGGAAAGAAATGAAGTGATGTGTGTCTTGTGATTAACTCACTTTATTTAATCTTAAAATGCCTTTTTTTTGAATAGGTTTGTTTAGATTTCATCTAAACTTAAGATTAATTAAAGCACATAATAGAAAATTCACTAAATAAAACTAAAATATGAATACACTTTAGAAATTACTTAGGTTAGGGAAGGAAAGAGGAGGTCTCTTCTCTTTCCTTCTCTTTACAACTCAGTAATTAATTGAAGGATTCACTTGAGACCAATCAAAACATAAAATAAAATCAATCCAAAATAATTAAACCACTTAATTAAAACCCTCATCTAAGTTGAACATTCTTCATACTTAGAAAATTCTAACTTAAAGCCATGGCTAATCATACCACACAAACCTCTAAAGCACATACATTAGGCTAAGTCACCACTTCTAGCTTTAGGTTAGGTATGTTTGATGTTTTCTTTTATTTTATGATATATATTTAGTTGGATGTTAGGGTGAATAGAGAATGAATGATAGATTTAGTCTAATCATTATTTTCAGAGATTGTGCTTAAGGGGCACTATGATAAATAAAAATATAAATGCTTTATGGTGCTTATACCCCTAAGCATAATCCAATAGGCCAGGTGGACTTAGTCACCCATGTGTGGGGTGATAAGTCCAATATACATGCTTGGAATTTGTGTGGTTTGTTTAGCTAATCTCTATTTTGCAGATGTTAGCTAGATTTACTTTTTCCTTTTCATGTAAATTTTGCAATTAGGATTTTGGAATGATTGTTATGGAGATTAGGATGAACATTGGTCATAAGATCTCATTTTATGTACTATGTGAAGCCTTTGGAGCAACCACCTTCCAACCATCCAAAAGAAGGAACCAAAGAAGAAAGAAGAAAAGAAGAAGAAGAAAGAAGAAAAGAAGAATGAAGAAATGAAGCTTGAAGACCCCCATAGCAATGAGTTCCTTGCTTAATGGTATTTAATTCATTTGTAATTCGGATTGTATAAGGGTAGACCTTGGCTACTCAATTCATTTTCAGGTTTGTGTGGTGGTGCCCGACCACAAATGGCCTCATATTCTTTTGCGTTAGCTTTATAAATTGATTGATGATTTGTTTAGCTTATGCATTAAGATGACATCTTTTTTCTAGTTTCTTCCTTGCTTGATGTATGACATGTATGTGGATTAGTCTCTTAGGAAAAATAAATCTTCTACCAAATTTAACAATTAAAAATTAAAATAAAGAACTCATAACCTCACCTAAAGCTTAGGCTAAAATCAGGATAAAAGAATTAGCAACCTCTTAGCTGGATGAGTACTTCTTTTATAACATCATGCATGAATGCATATTATTTTCACTCTTGATTGGAGGGCTTCCACCTTTGCCAGAGAAACTTGGCTTTACCTTTGAGAGCCATGGTGAAAACACACCTCCTCCCTTCTTGCTGATTTTGGCCAATAATCTTATTTCTCATGCATTAAGTATATGAATCCTATTAGCTTAAGTCAAAATGATTGTCCAAAAATGAAAATAAAATATAATATGATTTACATTAGATTTAGGTCATTTGAAGTATACCCTTACATGATCTAGTCTCTTTAAGGAGTGAGTTTAAGGACTTAGTCTCTTTCTAAATAAAAATAGCCTAATTATCTTGCATAAAGCATATGACTTGCCTACATGATTTTAAAACCATAAGAGGAGTTAGTTGGTGGCCACCCCCAGGCAGTTGTAAGTCCAAGCAGTCGGATGGTTTGTCCTCTCTTGTGGAGGCAAACCAAATACCCATTTTTTGCCTTAGATTTAGGTTATACCTTTGGCCTTCACCAAAGCTCCTTAGATTTAGGTTATGAGGTCGCTTCTCCCTTTTGTGGGCCATAAGCATAAATCCTCACCTCTTAGGTATTTCCTTAATCTTGTGTTATGGAATCATAAGCTCTAAACTTCTAATAAAAAGTCAACTCAAATGAATAATTCAATTTCAAAAATGTAAAGCCCAAGCATAGGATAGTTTGAGATGGTCGCTAGGTCTCATAGCATCGTGAGAATCTCCTATTTATCTTCATTTGATTTAATAATAACTCTTTCTTTGATCAATCCCATTTGATCTTCTGAAACAAACTAATTGATTGATAGTCCTACACTATTGAAATATTTGGAGACAATGATCATTTACCTTATTCGAGAGTATTCCTAAGGGATGTCATCCCTTAGGATGTAATTAACTATGGGGCCCCCTGTAGGAACAATGAACATTTTAAAATAAACCTACTTTACTTTTCCATGTAAAGTGGGGAAGAATCTTTACACATACCCATTATCTTTAGGAGTCCATGTCGAGGTGATTAGGTCCATTATAGGGTGATGACTTTTATCTTTTATGATAGTATGCCTCTCCTCAATGTCATACCAATCACCCTCAATAAGAACATCTACGGATCTACGTGGTGTCAAAAATTGCAAAAAGAAGAGATGTATATTTCCATCCTCATTTTATCCCGCATAGAGTGAAGATGGAAGTATATATCTTATTCTTTAGAAATCTCTCATATGAATATTTCACCACAGATTTTTTTGGCAACTTCGTTGGGGATGGTTCCTCTCTCCATCTTTGGCAAATAATTGTTGTCTTCAAGTATCGATAGTGGGTTTGTACTTTGGTATGAATCCGAGACTATCTTTCATTCCATTGGCACTTAGCTTATTTCATTCTTAAGTTAAGCTATCTAACATCTTTAGGTTTTAGGACCTCACCCTGTGTTGGTCTTAAAATCCTCATTGGGTTCTCCAATGGGTAAAAATAAAAGATCTAAATAAAAAGAAAATATTTAAAGACTTCCTCCTTATCATTTCTATGATAAGGAACTGTTCATTCTAAAATAATAAAGATAAAATAAACCCTTATCAAAAATCATGCTTTTCAAAAAGCTATCTTTCAAAAATGCACATAATAAAATATTTTACACAAAATTTTCTAAATCATCTTCATCTAACAATCTTTATGATTGTTATATGTAAGATCATCAAAAAAATAAAATTCCAATAATCATATTTTCAAAAGCATTTAGATGGGCTTTTTCTGTATTGGATGTTGAATGGATATTACCTCTTCAAACAAAATCAAAAATAAAATTTTCAAAAAGCACATATGAACCTTTCCATTCAATATACCCATACCTATTGAATGAAAATCTCATTTTCAAACAATATGAACATCTCCATTCAATATATCCAAATTTATTGAATGAAGATTTCATTCCCAAATAAAAATAACATCATTTGGAAATCCCACTTAAACATATTCCAGATATGATTAAGTTGGGATTGCCTCCTTTAAATAATCACACACAAAGCAAAATTTTTACATTTACAAAAATAAGATTGACTTCCGTTCCTACATACCTAAATTTATAAGATTGACTTCCGTTCCTACAAAAATAAGATTGACTTTCGTTCCTACTTAATAATCATATTTTTAAAATTCAAACATATTTGGAACTTTATTTAGCACACTCAAATTTGCTAAGTGAAGTCTCAAAATTTGAAAAACAAAATTTTCAAAATACATTTGAAACTTTAGTCTAGCATTTCTCATTTGCTAAGATGAAGTCTCTCTTTTTCCAAAAATAAAATTTGAAACACACTTTTGGAAATTTCATTTAGCATACTCAAATTTGCTAAGTAAAATATCCATCCCACAAAAATTTTTAAAACATATTTGGAACTTCAATTTAGTTTACCCCATTTGCTAAAATGAAGTCTCCCTTTTTCAAAATTCAAAACAAAGATTTGAAACACCTTTGGAATTCCATTTAACATAATCAAATTTGCTAAATGAAATTTCCACTTCACAAAATTTCCAAAAAGCACTTTTTGAACTTCACTCTTTAACATACCAAATTTGCTAAAGTGAAGCCTCCATTTTCAAAATAAGACCAAAACATAAAAAGTTTAAACACATCTTTTGGAATTTTATTTAACATACTCAAATTTGCTAAGTGAAATTTCCATTTCACAAAATTAAGTGGGTCTTCATCTTTAGCATACCATATTTTCTAAAGTTTCAATCAAAAACAAATCAAAACTAAAAGAAAACACATTAAGATTTTCTTAGCATACCCAAATTTGCTAAGGATCCTATTTTTGCAAAAATCAAAATATCCAAAACAAATGAAATACTTTAGGATTTCCTTAGCATACTCAAATTTGCTAAGAATCCAACTTTCAAAAATCTTTCAAAAAACAAAACACACTTGGGTTCTTCACTTAGCATACCTAAATTTGCTAAGTGAGAATTCTAATTTTCAAAATCAATAGCAATTCATAAGATACAAAAAAAAGAAATAATTATTTTCAAACACTTAACTTAGCATACCCAAATTTGCTAAATGAATAAATTCTAAAATACCAAATCAAAAACAAAACCAATTGACCCTTACTTTAACATACCCAAATTTGTTAAAGGAAAGGGTCCTCAAATTAAAATCTAATTTCAAAATGAACCTATGGAAGCATCTTTCTAAAAATATTTAAATCTATTTTTCAACATACCCAAATTTGTTGAAGTTGGATTCATATTCAAAATTCATTTTTCTAATCAAATTTTTAAATCTTCTCTAAATCCATTTGAACCCCCCTTAACACTTCTAAGATGTCGGATGTGGGTTCAAATTTTAAATTCAAAACTAGAAATCAACAAAACATAAATATGATCCAAGCTTGTTTCCAACATTGCAGATTCTCAGCATCAATCACAGTTATAGCTACAGTTCAGTTCTTCAGTTTTTTTAAGTTGATTATAAATGGCAAGTTCATAGAAGTTTGTGTTCACTTTCCCCTATGGCATGGACTTGGCCTTGGATCAATCTCCATGATAATATATCTACCTTATCCATTTTGGCTAGAGATTTTGAGGGAGATCACCAGGGTACTCCCTCACAACTATCGAGGACGGGTGGTCGAGAAGGTCATCCGTGATTGATTTACCTTCGATCGACACATCCCCTCAAAGAGGAATGCGGTAGTCCCATCGTTCATGCAATGATAATGACCCCTGGTGCCTCATGGTTTCCGGCTGCCCCAAGGGCTAACACACTTCATTGCACCTCTAAGGGTAAGGCTCTGATCCCGAGATTGCCTAGCCTTTGAGGTTGGGTCTAGTTCTTACTCCACTCACCCTACTGACTTAGGAGAAATAAAATTGCATGATTAAGATCACACCGGATTGGAGAGATGGAGGCCGCCATAGTGAGAGGAGTTCCTACTCTAATCACCACCGTTACAACAAACTAGTTTCATCCTCTAGGTTAGACAAAGAGGATAGGAGGATCCATTCACCTCACTCAGCCCCGCTAGTGACAGAGGTTATATGTCACCCTCGATCATTACGCCGTTGGTGAGCTTAATGACGTTCTGAAAGAGCTCAGCTTGATTTGAGATTTATCATCCCCAGCGTGGGAAACACCTCTGGAGAGAGGCAGAGGCCCTTATATATCACTAGTAGAGAGCGAGGTTTGCGCTGACCTCTCATGATTAATTTCCCGACGCTTCGATCTGATCATAGATATCATTTTACTCACATGGATGACCCATCATAGGAAGAGGGTCCCTATCCTGAGAGAGTCGGTGGTGTCTCCACCACACCGCTCTACCCCTATCCGTCGTCACCTGTTCACATCACAACATCTTTAGTTCCACTAAAGGCCATGAAGGCCATATCCGGGGAGAAGCGTACCTTGTTGGTGATCCGACTACAACCGAGGGATCCTATTCCATCTACACACCTCTATGGTGCCAAGCTCTCCTGCCTTCTACCCTAGTGGTGGAGGGAATGGCACCCAACCATAGTGTCATCCCTTCACCAACACCACCACCAACAGACATGGAGATGGTGGCGTTGGTGAGGAGATGATAGCCCAGTTACACCGATGATAGTAAAACCTCCTAGGGGTGGCACCCTTTCAGAGTCTGTGATAATCAGGAGTGTGTCTCTTCTAATGAGTACAGTTCTCATATGATTGATTCTATGATAGCAGGTGAGGTCTGGTGCCTCTCAGTACATGACAGTGATCACAACGGTCAGCCAAAATCATTTGTGCCCATTCAGATTGATTGTTCTCTTGAGGAGATAGTGGTACATTATCTTGTAGAAAAGAAAGAAATCTTGAAGTATGACTGGTCTAATGAGGAGAAGATTAGCTTTGATTCCAATGAAGATGATTTGTTGGGAAATTCAGTCGGGGTCTACATGGTAGATACCAGGGGATCACTCCTTAGAGAGCAACAGGCCATGGAAGGTGATAAGGTTGAGCAGGAAGACACAACCCTATCAGCCCAACACCTCCAATATTAGTTAAAGTAGAAAGATGAACAGATAGATAGGATGGTGAGGCAACTTGAGTACTTGTTAGTAGCAATCTCATTACTTCAAAAATAAGCCCCAGTAGTTCATCCTACTACAGCTAATATTAGTCAGCCAGAGTTAGTGCATGTCTTGGACCCAGCCAAGACCTTACCTTTATTGAGCAAGGTAGCACTAGCATGTATAGGAAGGTAGTGGAAAGTACCTCCATACAGGAGAAAGACATCAGATCTATGGTTGACTAGCAAGTGAAGGAAGTGTTGGCTCAAGCCCGGGGAGGATCATTAGTTCCAAAGGGTAGACCCTACTCGGAGGAATTTGATGCAATCCAATATCTTAAGGGTTTCGTGCCACCTTCTTTCAAGAGCTTTGATGGTAGTGAAACCGAGGTAGCACATTGCACACTTTAGAGCTAGTTATTGCAATGTTGGTGGCATCAATGCTTTGCTATTCTTCCTTTTCATCAATAGCCTAGCATGGATAGCCTTCGATTGGTATGCTAAACTTCCCAATGGTTTAATAAAGACATTTGCTGAGTTCGAGCATCTCTTTATCAAGAGGTTTGCTGGAGCTCAGTAAAGGGTTACTATTGGTGATCTCATTGTAGCACAACAACACACAGGTGAGTCCCTTGTTGACTATATTCTTAGATGGCATAACTTGAGAATGAAATATGAACCATAGCTATCTGGGCAGCATGCCATTGAGATTCTTCTAAAGAATATCTATGGCCTAGTCACCTTCATGCTTAAGGGCTTCACTATCAAAGCATTTGAGAAGCTAATCAATAAGGTGGCTAGTCTACAAGGAGAGGCCAAATAGTTGCCTTTTCAAGGCTAGTTGCCCAAAGCAAAGCCACATAAGGTCTATGAGAAGAAGCCAGGAATAGTGACAATGGTAGATAAGGGAAAGCAACCAGCTAGATCGGGCCTAGAGACCATGACCTCGCTCGCCCTCACCTCCTTACCACCATCGAGATAGCCCTCTTCACAGCCTCCACGCCAGATCACCGCCTCCCTCCCATACCATCATCACAAGAAGTACACACATACCCGCTGTAGCTATGGTCCACCTACTCTTTAGATAAGCTTAACAAACCTTATTCATTTAAGAGGGAGGTAATAAAGAAGATATTTAAGAATCTTAAAGAAGCTGATTTTAGCTACTGAGCCCAAGAGACTGAGGAAGTGGGAAAAGCCATGATCTAACTTTTCCCTACCATATGCTAGGTCATGTTTTGGAAGATTGCTTCACATTTAAGACCTTGAACATAGCTTCAAGATCGAAGTTATCCCAAGGAATACCTTGTGGAACAACCATCTAGTTCCATTAGGGTAATCCTTGGGGATACTTATGATCCTTCAAAACCAAAGAAGGTTGGGATATCTCTTTATCCAAAACCTCAAAAAAGATCATTAAGATCAAGAAACTTTTCTTGAGGTGCTTGAGTCAAACCTCCAACATCAAGGAAGGTTTGCAAGTTGCTATGCCAACTTGGGAAAGGGGAGCTCAAGAAGAAGCATGTGCCCCGATAGCCATAACCACCAGAGTCTAGCCTCCAATCGCTGTACCACTACCACATCTTTCACTTGTTCTTCTTCTTCTTCTTCTACTAGTAGAACTCTTGTATCGGATGATTAAATCCCTTACCCCAGTTACTTTACTTGATTTATACTTTGTACCACCTATCAAATCCAAGAAATTAAAGAATAAAGCTAGCTTGAATTACATCTGTGTAACTTCTGATGGGTTGTCTACTTCTATTCTTAATGATAACTCTTCAAGTCAAAATAACTATAATAATTTCAATCTTCCTCTTTCTGATTCAGAGTTGGGCTTTCCTACTCTGAATATTATGATTTCACCTCTTGAGATAGACTTGGAATCATCTGATTTAGAGGGTCCTATAGGAGAAGATGTAGGTGAGCCTGATGTGCATGTAGAACCTTCTATTACCCTGCCACAAAAGATCACTGATGTCAACCTCCGTAGTGGCAACATTCTACCTTCTAGGGCAGTACCTCAAGATAGAGGGAAACAAGTCATTGGTATAGAGGATCAAGAAGCCCCTCCATAGGATGCTCCACCCTTGGATATGCTTGTGGAGGATCAGCCCAAGGTGGATTACAATGTCCTCTCTCATCTAAGAAAGTTGCCATCTAAGCTAAGCATATACGATGCCCTTGTCTTATCCAAAGAGATGAGGGAATCATTAATCAAGGCTCTCCTTGATCTTGAGATATGCTTAGCTCAACTGACCGCCATAAGTGAGGAGGCACATTACACAAAAGAAGCTCAGGGGATTACCTTCATAGATGAAGACCATCTTCTTGGGGATTTAGAGCACAACCGTCCCCTCTACATCACAATGACATGACATACTTGCGAGTTCTCATTGATCAGTGCATCGTGAACATTATGAGTCTAAAGACCCTTGCCTATTTGAGGATTGACATCTCACACTCCAAGGAGATCGAATGATGTTGAGAGGATTCAATGAACGAGGTGTGCAAGCTTTTGGTTCGATAGTGTTACCTTTAAAGATAGGTGACTGGAAGACTGAAGCCAAGTTTTACATCATTGATTTGAATATTTCATTCACTACTTTGTTCGGTAGGCTACGGATATATCATAACAAGATAATTCCATCCTCCCTCCATTTGTGCATCAAGTTCATAGAGGATGGGATTGAATACCGTGTCAATGGAGATGAAAACCCATTTTTAGTTAAAGAGATTGAGATTTACGAGGATGCAACCTACTATCTTTCTAAAAACACCCTTTCATGAACTAATAAAACTCATTCAAAATAAAAAGAAAAATGAAGAAAAGAAAAAAAGAAAAAAAGAAAAAGAAAAATGAAAATCCAAGTGAACAAGAAAGGGGAATTGAAGAAGAAATAGATATCACATTCCCCACACATTCCATCATATGGACATGTGGGTAGATGACTCAACCTCAGGTGAGGCAGGTAGAAATGAGGCAGTTCAGAGGTGGAAGACCCTGGTTGGCCATCGCCAACAGAGGTCATCCAGTTCATGGAGTACCCTACTATTCACATAGACTTGGAATCCAGAAAGGATGAGTCTAATGTGATTAGTATACCCCAACCCCTCTCGGTTCCATTGAGGTGATTTTGATCCGGATGAGATGAAGACCGACCTCGCATAAAAGTATTCAATTAGTTTATGTGAAACTAGGCATAGTTGGAACCTTAGCTCTAACCTCACTTTCATCTCAAAAGTTGAAGGTTTAGTAGTTAAGGAAGCCCTAAGTCTTCATGACAAAGCCAAGAGATTCTTTTTGGGATCATCATCCTCAAGTCCTGAAGTTGTAGAACTTGAGGAGGATACATTTAAAGAATTAATGGAATTACCATTTGACTTTTACTACCTTGTGTTCATAATCTTATACAAAAAGGTTTAGTTCCTCATACATGGTCCAAGCAGTTAGTACTTTGAAAAGCTATGGAACAAAAAGGGGGAAGCACAATCAAGAGCGGACTAGGATTCATACAGTGGGTCCAATCATGATGATGACTATTGCCTAGTTACCAATCATTTGGAGTCCGATAGGTTCTTTTCACAACACCAACTCTTATGAGAATGTGTGTTTAGAAATCTAGATGATCCATCTCCAAATCAAAGATGCATAAATTTGAAGAGGAGATTCATTCAATAATTGATAAGCTTAAAGAAATCAACCTGGGATAGAAGAAAATCCACCCATGTACATCGTTTATTGCTAAAATGAAGAAGAAATGACTTAGTTATTGATTAAAGACTCTTCTGCATGGAGTTATGAAGAGATGCCTGATTATCTCTAACGTAGTCCACAAGCTAGCAATAGATCCTAACCCCTATTAAGCAAGCTCCTAGACATATGATTAGAAATTGAACAACAGTCATTTAAAGTCAAGAAATTGATCGATGTTGGTTTCATCGGAAGAAAATATCCTACCGGTTAGCTGTCATCTTAAGAAGAAGAATACCAAATTTACACATGCATTTTAGGGACTTAAACAAGGCATGTCCTAAGGATGAGTTTCCTCTTCCTAATTAATTAATGGACATCACCTCATCTCATGCGTTCTTTCATGGATGGGTCATCTACAACCAAATCAAGATGTCTCAAAAGATGAAAGAAACACGCTTTAAACCCGATCGAATCTTCTATTATAGGGTCATGCCTTTCTTAAAATGCTAGTGCTACATACCAACGGCCATGACTGATCTTCAATGAACTCATCCATCATCGTTGAGTTTATGTTGATGATATATTAGTCAAGAGAGAAAAGGAAGACCATCTTTGACTTGAGAGTAGTTTTTGAATGGTTAATATAACCTCAAAATGAATCAAGTGTGCATTCGTAGCTTCAAAGAAATTCCTTGGGTTTGTTCACAGGGAATAAATAGATCCAAAAGATTAAAGCTATCTTAGAAATGCCACCCAAAGAGTTTAACTCAACTAACCTTCCAAGGATGATGATCTAAGATGCTTTATCTCCAACCTATCGGGAGATGCCATTCTCAGACTTGTCAAAAGGATGCCAAGTTTAAGGGGATGATAAGTGCGATGCCTTGAAGATATCAAGCAAGATTTGGTGAAGCCGCCAGCCTCATCTCAGGCCACTCATCCTCACCTTGCATTGAATGACTCTCTGCATTGGCCCACAATGATGAAGAGGCTCTACTACCTATCTCCCATTTTTGCTAAACTATCCACCTATTGAGAAACATTGCCTAGCTTTGATCTTTGCATCTCAGAAGCTATGACACTATATGCTTCATAAGGTGAACTTGATCTCCAGAACCAATCCACTGCAGTATCTCATGACACAACCAATGCTATCTGGATGTTTGGCATGATGGTCCATGATTCTCTCATAGTTTGATATCACATTCATACGCCTCCATGCGATAAAAGGACAAGTACTGGTAGATTTTTTAGCAGCACACCCACTTCATGCTGATTCTCCGCTTAGTGATGATCTCCTTGATGAACAAATCATGAACTTAGAGGAGGCTAACAATTATCGATGAGAGATGTATTTTGATGGTGCAGCTTCTTTTCAGGGGAAGCACCATATCTACTCTCAAGAAAGTGGTAGAATAGTTCTCTAACTGCATGATGTGATGAGATTTTCATACTCTTTCCAACCCTGCACCAACAATGAAGTCGGTATGAGGCTTGATTAAGTTAACCATCACTATCGAGCATCAACATCTTTGGGATTCTCGTTGGTCATCAATCGATTGGTCCTACAAAGTTCTCAAACCCAAGCTTCATATACATGATACCATGAAGTTGACCCAAATTCGAAGTCACCATCTATTCGAGCGAGAATGAGAGATATGCTTTGGCCAAACTTGCCAAAGAATTGGCATGTCTAAGATGAGTCCATTTCAATAAGGTCCAAAATAGATAAGTCTATCCCTTATTGATGTTGAACTCATCAAGAGACTTTCTCTTGAAGTGGAGGTTACCGTTGCCTATAAGGATAAGGAGCTAGATTGGAGGCAACTGTTCATAGACTATTTGAATAATGGAAAACTACCTTAAGAGAAGTCACAAGCCCATCAGTGAAATAGAGCTCTCTCTATACTCTCATTGATGGCACCCCACCGCCCTTTGTGGTTACATTATTTAGACATGAAGCCCATGGAATTATAACCAAGGTACATTCAAGTCTATGTGGAGCAATTGGACATGAAGACTAGGATACTACTGGCCATCGATGATTATAGACTGCATGGATGTAGATAGGAGATGCCATCAATGTCTGGTGCACGGTGTGGTCCTCAACCAACCACCCAACATTCTACACCCTACATTGGCCTCATGGCCATTCGAGTGTTTTATTGTGGGTCGATATCTTTCTAAGGGCATCGTTCATCTTAGCTATCACCGACTACTTTTCTGGGTAGGAGGCAATCCCACTCGAGAGGTCAACTCAAAGATGTGCTTTAGTTTTTAGAACCATATTGTATAGGTTCAGGGTGCCTCGATGAATTATATCCGATAATGGTACTACATTCAAAAGCACCAAGATCAACAGCTTTGCCAGAAGACATAGTATAGATTGGAGATACTCCACCATCTACTACTGAGAAATGGCTTTAAAAGCATTCAACAAAAAACTCTCATCCAAATATTTGAAGACTCTTGATGACAACAAATGATAGTGGAATGAGGTTGGTTGAAGCTTGTGGGCCTATCACCACATACCAAACTCCAACTCGCCTACCCCATTTTCCTTAGTGTATGGTCCTGTCATTTCTACCTTTAGAAGTTCAACTCATCACTAAGGATAGCATTGGGTAGTAAGATCACTACATAGCATAATGCAAAGTTACTTAGAAGAGCTCAAGGTTTGAGGAGAGTCAGCGTGCAATCTCGAAGTTATACAAGGCCAAAATGATTCAAGCTCACAACAAGCTGCCCTAGGTCTTTCAAAGGGAGAACTTGTGTTAGTCCTAAGGAGACCAATTGTTGCCCATAAAAAAGATGGGAGGCAAGTTTGAACCCACTTGGGAAGGCCCCTATGTCATAGAGAAGGCCTACCAAGGAGGATCTTATTAGCTTATTGATTGTAAAGGGGAACACCCAATGCTTCCAATTAATGGGCTCTATCTAAAAAAATATTACCCATGAAATATTTTATGTTTCAAAAAAAATTCTATCAATCAACAAAAATCTGATTCCATTTCATCAAATTCTTCTCTTCTTCTGAAGTGTTATTTGCTTATCTTGTGAATCCACCATGATGTGTTTAGGGTAGGTGTAAGAGTCTCCCAGTGGCATCCTATCCCTCTTTCACAACACAAACACAATCTCCTGATGCTATTAGAATAGGTGTAAGAGAACTCGAGATGCATCATATTTCAATTAGCATAACTAAGTTAGGTGTAAGAGAACCAGATCGACATCCTTTCTTTAGTAGGAATTCTTATTTGCCATCCGTGGCACCACTTCATTAAAATTCCCAAACGTGTTTAAGGTAAGTGTAAGAGTTCCCTAGTGGCATCCCATTTCCTTTTAACACATGCACAAAAATAAACACATATCTTTTATCTCGAGCCATTTTGATGTGGGAGCAAGTCCCATGTGGCACTCACTCATTAATTGCTCTAGGTTAGCTCTACATGCTACTTCGCTAGTATGTCACCCTAGTGATCACTTGTTTGGAAGATGTGAGTCCCCACACTTTCTTCTTAACTAGATCATTACAAACCAATGAGCACCTTGTTAGTATAGTAGACTTCATCTCACCAAGCTATCTGATGATTTTATTTAAGAAGATGTGAGTCCCTGCTTTCTTTTGAACTAATCATCATGATCTAACTAGGTTGAGTATATTTGAGGTTTAGGATAAGTCCCCCGAGGCTCTTTCCTCTTGACTACATTTGAGTTGATATAAGTCCCCGGACATTCACTCAAGGTTCTAGGTCGATGACACCTGAGCCAAGAGACTATCCGAATCATCAAGCTATGAGATGTGAGTCCCAAGCTTTCTTCCTAGGATGATTGTTGCAAACCCAGCACCTTAGGTTGGTTGATGTTCACTATCGACAAAGGACTCACCCGGATATACCACTCTGTGATGTGAGTCCCCAACTTTCTCCTTAAGTTGACCATCAATACCTATTTGATATATATAGCCATATCATCTTCTGGGTTTTGATTAAGCCCTTAGCGCCTCTCTCCCTCACTCTATTTGGATCACATCCTTGTGACCCCATTTAAACACTATAGGTTACCTTGGATTGGATAGTCCCCTTTCAGTAGCCACCCTGAGAAAATTTGTTCAACAATGCACGATTCTCCAATACTAAATGAGATATAGCTAATATAAGCTCCTTCTCGCTTGATCCCTCACAAACTAATAGGTCCATGATAACAAACTAATAAAACAAATAAAATTAATTCATGGATTAGAATTCAAGCCCCAAAGGCCCCTTTCTAACAAGCATCCTATCTTTAGACGTGTAACTCCTAGAATTACCCACTTGAGTTGAGATAAGTCCTCAACTCACTCAAGTCACCCTTAGGTTGGGTTCAATATTTTGATTAAAGCAGTTCCCCGCCACATGCTTTGAAAGATGTAAGACTATGATCATTTTAGCATGATTATGCAACCGACATGGCCTTTATGGGTTTAATTTAAGCAACCATCACCCCAAATCTTTCATAGTGGAAAATGTGAGTCCCCGAGCTTTCTTCCCTTTAATTGATCATTGCAAACTGAAAGACACTCCTTTGGTTAGATGGTTCTCCCATCGGCTCGGAAGCTATTCCCTTTGGTTCAGTAAATCTGAGATAGGTCTTGGCTGATATAAGCTCCTTCTCAGTATGATCCATAGCAAACCAATGAAATTCATCAAAATAAATATCTATCCTTGAGTTGATCTAAGTCCCCCAGTGGCATTCACTCAATAGTTAGCCCTAAGTTGGGTGTAATCTGTTGCTTTGTCAATAGATACCCCAACAACTGGTCCCTACCTTGGAGGATGTAAGTCTATTACACTTTCTTCCTAGTATAACTATTGCATACCGAAAGGCATCTCTTTGGTTGGCTAGTCCTACTATGTGTTTAGTAGACAACCCATTTGGATTGGTAAATCAGAATTAAGTCTAGGCCTCCATAGATCCTACTCAGTGTAGTCCATCGTAAACCAACAGGGTCCATCTCAAAAATCCAAATCTAAAAATTGAAACAAATTCAACCCTCTTCCTAGTGGAAATTTCTCCCCAATGAGACTTGAATCAAATTAAACTTCTCATCCCCTTGTGGATGACTTGAACCTGCTTCCCTAATGGAAGGTTCACATATTCTATCCTTTTCCCTCTCTTATGTCCTTGACATAAGTAGAGCCACATTGCATTAAGTCGGATCTCTTCTACACCTTGGGAGAGTAGATCTTCTGAGTGGTTGTTGATCAGGAATCAACTCAACATGTGCGGTGTTCCTTGTCAGTCACACCACACCTATTGGGTGCCCTTTGTTAACCTCATTTTTAGAATGAGCTCTCAACCCCTCCATCTTAGATTCCTCTTAGACTTTAAGAGTTCCTTAGTCTTAAGACACATCTAGTGATTAGGTGGACACTCAACCAACCCTAGAGACTTAGAAGAGTTAGCCATAGAGTAGGTCATGCCCGGGTGTTAGGAAAATCTACCCTGCTTGAATCCACTTCCCTTCCTTCCTTCAAGTCAAACTCCAAATCAAATCAACATGAAACCTAAATAATTTTAGTCTAATTGATTTTATCGAGACTCAAATCAATGCCATAGGATTGAAAGCTATGATTGAAATCCATGATTGAAATCCATTATTGAAATTTTAAATTCCAAATATTTCCTAAGTCCTTAATTTCCCTAAGGACTTATTCTCTCAAATTCAAATTCATAAAATTTTCTCATAACTTTATTTATAATCTCATTTATATTCATATACATAAATGAAATATAAATTAAAATCAATCAAACCAAATCCAAAATTCAAATCCATTCCAAATTTTTCCTAAGTCCTTCCCTCTTAAGGATTTAGCCTAAGTCATGCTCAAATCACTTCAAATCCTTGAAATTTTCTCATATCTCATTTAAATTCTCATTCATATTCACAAATATAAATGAAATATAAATTTAAAACAATCAAAACCAATTCCAAAAGTCAAGTTCAAATTCAATCAAAATCTAACCTAAGCCTTTCAAGTCAAATTCTTGAACTTAGCCAAATCAACTTCAAATCAAGCCAAATCTTGATTTTCCTTCATGATTCAATCAATCATAATCATGAATCCAAATATAAATACAAATCTCAATATCACTTAACCAAAAATTCAAAATCAAACCAAAATCTATTTCATGTTCACCCTTTGAACTTGAAATTGTCAAATAAATCAAAACTCAGTTGACTTCAAACCACTTGCAAATGGATTTATATTTCAATCATGAGTCCATATACAAGTTCAATCAAACTCAAATCAAGGTTTGACCAAGCCATATGACCTGCTTAAGCTCACTTGACCCAAAGTGACCTAAAGCACCCTTATGAGCCAAATTCTAATCCTACCCAAATTGGATTGAATCAAACTCAGCTAAGCCTCTTATGATGATCAACAATTATCATGAGATGATTAATCACTCAAATTGGGTCAAACCAAGTCAAACCAAAGAGTTGACCAAGTCAACACTTAGCCAAAATGAAACCCAACATAGCCAAAATCCACCATAGGCCAAATTAATTGAAACCAATGATCTAAGTTCATTCATGATCAATGTTTGAACTTGACCAAGTCAACATTTGAGCCTAACCTAGCCAATTGGCCACTTGACCCAAGTTGACAACTTGACCTAAAAAGTCAAAATGTGTCAAAACTTGATCTAAGCCAAATTGATTGAAACCGGTCAAGTTCATTCTAAATCACTTGTTGAACTTGACCAAAGCCTCAATTGGCCAACTAGACCTAACTTGCAATTGACCTTGAACCCAACTTGACTAAAGGGTCATATTGAGCCAAATTCAAACTTAACCAAAATTGATTGAAACAAAGATACAATCCACTTCATATGACTAACCAAACCTAAATCTACCCATGACCTAGCTCAAATAGGTCAAATGGGTCAAATTGGTCAACTTGACCCATTTGACCTAAATGAAGTCATATGAACCAAATTCAAACCTAAACCAAATTGAATCAAACCAAAGCCACCAAACATTTCAAATGGTCATATGAACTTGACCCAACCCTTGGTTTGACCCAATTTGACCAATTGGTCAACTTGACCCATTTTGACCTAAATGGGTCAACATGAGCCAAACCATACCAAATGAACTCCAAATCCAATGAAACTTGGCCAAACCTATTTTCTCAACATACCAAACATACCCAAATTCAAAAATTAGCCAAATGACTATTTTACCCCTATGCCATAGAGTAAATTGTGGCCAATTCTACTTAGAATTTGGTCAAATCCTCTTCATATCTACTTGATACTCTCCTAGTGGATCAAGTGAACACTAGAGAGGGTCGTGCACCCAACTCAATGGGTTTGGGTTAGCCAAACCCAACCCAATGGCCAAACCAACCATGTGCATGGAATTGGCCACATGGCAAACCTCTTCCCACTCAATTTGAGCACATGGGGAGTTCACCATTCCACTCCCAAGCATAAAACTCAGGATAGTTCTAAAAAATACAATCAAGGAAATTGGATCAAAATGGCTTGACCATCCAATTGCTAGGGAGATATACTCCCCTAATTCATTTGAATTCATGAGCCATTGTCGTTGAGTGAGAGTCATAGGAGTTATTTCAAGTGATCTAAGCTTCCAAGGGAGATCTAATTTCCATCTTCATTTTCCTTAGTGAAAATAGGGAGCTCCATCAAACATTTTACTCCACACCAAACCAAGCCAATTCCTTTGCACACTCCCTGGGGACCCCATCAGCTTGCTGCTCTCTTTCAAGTTCTTAAAGCAAAGGGTCACTAGACTAAGTTGATCACTTGAAGGAGGAGTTGGTCCATAGGAGAAGAAACTCGACCTCAACCCCTCAAACTTTCAGCAAAGCTTCATCTCAACCAGATGAAGCTTCTCCAAGGGAATCGAATGTTGGTGATCACCTCCGGTGAGGTTAGCCATTTTTCAAGCATTAAACTCAATGTGGTGTGGAGCTTTATAAAAGACTATTAATCTCATAAGATCTTGACCATTAGATGTAATCTTCTATGCATGTTGATGGTTTGGGTAAAATTTGGGATCAATCCGAGCTCAATCGAGCTCGAATCATCCCCTAGAACATGGATGACCTCCATTATTCATATGAGAGAATAGGGATGGATCTCTGGCTATCCATCCGTCCATTTTGGATGGACAGTCAAGATTAAAATGCATGATATATTCATTTTTAATCCTCTGATCTATGGCTTAATCTGATCCATCTTTGATCGGCGAGGAGAAAGCACGTGACCACCATGTATGATGTGATGTTTTAAATTACTCATGGTGATAATGTAAGCATATGCCACATCAGCCGCATGTGTGGCACCCACAAATTAATAATAGAATTAAGGATTTATTTAATTCTAATAAATCACCTAAGCTTCTAAAATTCATATCTCAACATAGAAAAATTAGAAAAAAATGAAATAAATTGCATTAGAAAGATAATTGAACAAAGAATAATTTAAAAATTAATTTTGATTAATTTTGAATAGTTCTCTTCTCTGAATTTAGGTTTTATTGGGAATGTTAATTTGCTAATTCCTCCCTAATTAATCCACTGATTAATCTCAAACTTCTTAGGTGTAATTAGAGGGATGACTTCTGCTTCCCCTATTTTTTTGTGGGATTTATTGGTAGCTTAATTAGGGAATTGCTAGTTCATTTTTTAATTACTCTCTTAATGTAATTAGACTTAATTAAGGGTATAAATAGTGATTTAACCCTCTGATTGAGTTGATTAAGTTTTGATTAAGTGAATGAGAGGTTTAGGGAATAATTTTGGGATACTCTCCTTAATATATTCCTTAAACCCCTTTCTTCCTTAATCTTACCTTAATTATGGGTTAATTCACTAATTATTCCCATTAATTTCATAAAATTCTAAAACTTTTTATAACTCAATTAATTTATCTTGGGTAGATGCTTAAGTGTTCAAGAGCCTAAGTACAATTAAGAAAATCAAAATTCAACTCATATGTGTGAGGGGTGTTTTGAAATTACTTAGGCTTAAACTCCTTAGCTTAATTAATCATTAATCATGAGCCAAATTGCATTAGGGCCTTTTTTCCTAGGTGAATTAATGATTTAAATTCTTTGTGTGATTTTATGTCATCTCATTGGCTCATAATTATTTTATTAACTATGCTAAGGTGGTGTAGGTATGGGATAATTAACATGCTTAATTCATACCTTAACCTAATCAAAACGTAAAATAAATCTAATCACCTAAAAATTAAACAAAAATATCAAACACATGTGGGAATGGGTTAGGAATAGCAAACTCACCTTACAATTGCAAAATTAAATCAAATTCAAAATCAAACAAAATCACATTAAATAAACTTTGATTTGCTTTAAGCTCTCTTATTTCATAAGATTATCTTTAGGAATTAATTAAGGTGAATGTGTTTACATGCTTTCATTACTTTAGTTCTTTCCTAACATGCTAAATATGTGTGTCATATTATTTCATACATTCATTATTTTCAAAAATCAAATTTAAAATGAAAATATTTCCTTTATGTCGAATTGCATGTTTTGGCTAAAGTAAGAATATGAGTGTCTATTATCACTATTAAATCCAAATTATTTTCAAAATATATGAATCAATTATCAAAACTGAAAGTGTGTTACTTATATCTTACTTATAAGCTTACATGTGATTAAAATATGAGGATGTGCTTAGTGTAGTTTTCCTTCTTCTCTCTTTTGGTATAGTTTTGAATAGGATTTGGAAAAGTGTATAGTTCATTTGAAAAGAACCTAACACTTGCCTAATTCCATCTCCTATTCATTCCTATGCTATTACTTAAGAAGGATACCTACACTTGTACATATAAATTGCATAAACAAAAATAAATCAACCAACACAAACTTTTTGCATCCTTTCTTTTCCATTCATTTCTTTTGTACACATGCTTGTATTTAAGAAATGTGGTATATTAGTTTGGACAATCCCAAGGTTGCAAGGCTTTAAGTAGCCCTAAGTAGGTCTTCTACCTTACACCCCTCATTAACAATAGCGTCATACTTATGGCTTTCATACATTCATATGTGCATGTGAAAATTGGATAAGAAACCCCTTTGCTATTTAATGAAAATCATGCATCATAAACATTCAAATTTTCTTAAGTAACTTACTTAACATGCATCATAAAATGTGATAAGCATTCCCATTTGGTATGTATAGATATGCTTAGGATTCATTCTTGTGTATGTTATACATGTTGGGAAAGAAATGAAGTGGTGTGTGTCTTGTGATCTTAACTCACTTTATTTAATCTTAAAATACATTTTTTTTTGAATAGGTTTGTTTAGATTTCATCTAAACTTAAAATTAATTAAAGCACATAATAGAACATTTACTAAACAAACCTAAAATATGAATCTACTTTAGAAATTACTTAGGTTAGGGAAGGAAAGATGAGTTCTCTTCTATTTCCTTCTCTTTACAACTTAGTAATTAATTGAAGGATTCACTTGAACCCAATCAAAACATAAAATAAAATCAATCCAAAATAACTAAACCACTTAATTAAAACCCTACTCTAAGTTGAACATTCTTCATACTTAGAAAATTCTAACTTAAAGCCATAACTAAGCGTACCACACAAACCTCTAAAGCACACACATTAGGCTAAGTCACCACTTCTTGCTTTAGGTTAGGGTAGTGCATGGTTTGATGTTCATTTTTATTTTGTGATATATATTTTAGTCTGGATGTTAGGGTGAATGTGCGTAGAATGAATGGTAGGATGATTTAGTCTAATCATTATTTTTTGTAGGAGATTGTGCTTAAGGGGCGCTATGATAAATAAAAATATAAATGCTTTTATTGTGCAGGTGCTTATACCCCTAAGCATAATCCAATAGGCCAGGTGGACTTAGTCACCCATGTGTGGGGTGATAAGTCCAATATACATGCTTGTTTATGTGGTTTGTTTAGCTAATCTCTATTTTGCAGATGTTAGCTAGATTTATTTTTTCTTTTCATGTAAATTTTGCAATTAGGATTTTGTAATGATTGTTATGGGGAATATGAATAACATTAGTCATAAGATCTCATTTTATGTACCATCTGAAATTCTTTGAAGCAACCACCTTCCAACCATCCAAAAGAAGGAACCAAAGAAGAAATAAGAAAAGAAGAAGAAGAAAGAAGAAAAGAAGAATGAAGAAATGAAGCTTGAAGACCCTCATAACAATGAGTTCCTTGCTTAATTGTATTTAATTCATTTGTAATTCAGGTTGTATAAGGATAGAGCTCAGCTATCCAATTCATTTTTGAGTTTGTGCGGTGGTGCTCGACCATAAATGGCCACTTATTCTTTTGCGTTAGCTTTATAAATTGATTTATGATTTGTTTAGCTTATGTATTAAGATGACATCTTTTTCCTAATTTTTTCCTTGCTTGATGTATGGCCTATATATGGATTAGTCTCTTAGGGAAAAATAAATTTTCTACCAAATTTAACAATTAAAAATTAAAATAAAGAACCCATAACCTCACCTAAAGCTTAGGCTAAAATCAAGATTAAAGAATTAGCAACCCCTTAGCTGGATGAGTATTTATTTTATAACATCATACACGAATGCATATTATTTTCACTCTTGATTGGAGGGCTTCCATCTTTGCCAGAGAAACTTGTCTTGACCTTTCAGAGCCATGGTGGAAACACACCTCCTCCTTTCTTGCTGATTTTGGCCAATAATCTTATTTCTCATGCATTAGGCATATGAATCCTATTAGCTTAAGTCAAAATGATTATCCAAACATGATAATAAAATGTAATATGATTTATATTAGATTTAGGTCATTTGAAGCATACCCTTACATGATCTAGTCTCTTTAAGGAGTGAGTTTAAGGACTTAGTCTCTCTCTAAATAAATAACAACCTAGTTATCTTGCATAAAGCATATGATTTGCCTACATGAATTTAAAAAATCATTGGAGGAGCTAGCTCGAGGCCACCCCTAGGCAGCTGTAAGTCCAAGCAATCGGGTGTTTTGTTCTCTCTTGTGGAGGCAAACCAAATACCCAATTTTTGCCTTAGATTTAGGTTGTGCCTTTGGCCTTCGCCAAAGCTCCCTAGATTTAGGTTTTGAGGCTGCTTCTACCTTTTGTGGGTCATAAGCATAAATCTTCACCTCTTAGGCATTTTCTTAATCTTGTGTTAGGGAATCATAAGCTCTAAACTTCTAATAAAAAGTCAACTCAAATGAATAATTCAATTTCAAAAATGTAAAGCCCAAGCATAGGATAGTTTAAGATGCTCGCTAGGTCTCATAGCATCATGAGCATCTCCTATTTATCTTCATTTGGCTTTAATAATAACTCTTTCTTTGATCAATCTCATTTGATCTTCTGAAATAAACTAATCGATTGATAGTCCTATCTTATTGAAATCTTTGGAGACAATGATCATTTACCTTATTCGAGAGTATTCCTAAGGGATCTCATCTCTTAGGATGTAATTAACTATGGGGGCTTGCCCCTGTAAGAAACTTAATGAACCCGGTTTAAAATAAACCCTATTTTATTTTTCCATGTAAAGTGGGGAAGAATCTTTGGTACACATGCATACCCATTATCCTTAGGAGTCCTTATCGAGGTGATTAGGTCCATTGTAGGTGACTTATCTTTTGAGATAGTACATCTCAATGTCATGCGATCACCCTCAATAAGATCATATGTGGATCTACGTGGTGTCAAAAATTGCATAAAAAGAAGAGATGTATATTTCCATCCTCATTTTATCCCATAGAGTGAAGATGGAAGTATATATCTTATTTTTTAGAAATATCTCATATAAATATTTCACCACACAGTGCCCTAAAGGTAGGATGATTGCTTGGGAAAAGGGGCCCTTTGGAGGCTTAAATTCCTAATCCACAAGAGAATTAATTTGTTTGTTTGTTTAACTTTTTTAACGTTAACCTTGTTGGTTTGCAAGAGATCAAACTGAGAAGAAACTTATATCAGCCTAGACCTGTCTCAGATTTACTAAACCAAGGGATAATCTGCACATCCGCTGAACAAATTCTCCAACCATAGAGGTGGCTGCTAGGAATGGAAAACTGTTCAATCTAAGAGTAACCTAAGTAGTGTCTAAATAGGGTCGCAAAGGATGTGATCCAAATAGAATGCCAACAGGGAGAGGGGTCGCAAAGGGCTTGATCTAAAACACTGGAGAAGATGACATAGCTAGTCATATATCAAATAGGTATTCGAGTGGCCAACTTAAGGAGAAAGTGCGGGGAATCACATCTGCCAAGAGTGGTGTATCCATCGGGTGAGTCGCTGTTAGTATAGAGAACATCAACCAACTTAAGGTGCCCGTCAGTTTGTAATAACCAGCCTAGGAAGAAAACTTGGTTACTCACATCCTCCTATAACAGAAGTGATTGCTGGGATAGTCTGTCTTTGGCTCGATAAGTGCCATCTGACCTAGGGCGACTACTGAGTGATTGCCACTAGGGGACTTACATCGACTCAAATGTATTCAAGAGGAAAGGAGCCTCTGGGGGACTTATCCTAAACCTCAAATATACTCGACCTAGTAAGATCGTGATGATTAGTTCAAGAAGAAAGCTCAGGGACTCACATCCTTTTAAACAAAATCAACATGAGGAAGCATACTGGCTGGGCAGTAATGTCTACCATACTAGCAAGGAACTCATTAGTTTTTTCAATGGTCAAGTTAGGATGAAAGCGCGGGGACTCACATCTTCCAAACAAGTAACCACTGGGGTGACATACTAGCGAGGTAGCATGTAGACCCGACCTAGAGCATCTAATGAGTGAGTGTCACAGAGGCTTGCTATCACATCAAAATAGCCGAGATAAAAGATATGTGTGTATTTTTGTGCTTGTGTTAAAGGGAATTAGACACCTCTTGAGTTATCTCACACATACCCTAAAAAATGCTAGGGATTTTGATGAAATGGTGCCACAGATGGAAACAAGGAATTCCCACTAAGAAAAGATGCCACTCGGGTTGTCTTATTCCTAACTTAGTTGTGCTAATCGAAGTAGGATGCCTCTTGGGTTCTCTCACACCTATTCCAATAGCGCTAGGAGATTATGTTTGATTTTATGTTATGAGAAAGGGATAGGATGCCTCTAGGGGACTCTTACACCTAATTCGGACATGTCATGGTGGATTCGCAAGATAAATAAACAACGCTTCAAAAGAAGAAAAGATTTTGATGAAATGAAATTAGATTTTTGTTCTTTTGTTGATAATTATTTTCAAACATAATTTTTATGGGTAATATTTCTTCAAATAGAGCCCATTAATTGGAAGCATTAGATGTTCCTCTTTACAATCAATAAGTTGAAAAGATCCTCCGTGGTAGGCCTTCTCTATGATAGGGGCCTTCCCAAGTTGGTTCAAACTTTTCTCCCATCTTTTGATAGGCAATAATTGGTCTCCTTAGGACTAACACAAGTTCTCCTACTTGGAAAGACCTAGGGCAGACCAGCTTGTTGTGAGCTTATTTTGGCCTTGTACAACTTGAGGTTTTGGCACGCCCGTAGGCGACTCTCCTCCAAACCTTCGAGCTCTTCTAACTGTAACTTTGCATTCTGCTCTTCAGTGATCTTGCTACCCAATGCTATCCTTAGTGATGAGCGTTGAACTTCTAATGATAGAATGGCTTCAAACCCATACACTAAGAAAAATGAAGTAGACTAAGTTGGAGTTCGGTATGTGGTGCAGTAGGCCCACAAGGCTTTAACCAACTGTTCATTCCACTGTCACTTGTCATCATCAAGAGTCTTCCTTAGTATTTGGATGATAGTTTTATTGAATGCTTCTACTAAGCCATTTGATGTGGGAAAGTAGATGGTAGAGTATCTCAAATCTATACCGTGTCTTCTAGTGAAGCTGTTGATCTTGGTACTTTTGAATGCAGTACTATTATTAGATATAATTCATCGAGGCACCCTGAACCTATATACGATATGGTTCTGAAAAACTAAAGCACATCTTTGGTGACCTCTCTAGTGGGATTGCCCGCCCACTTAAAAAAGTAGTAGTCGATGGCAGCTAAGATGAACCGATGACCCTTGGAAGAAGGAGGATCTATAGGACCCACAATGTACAACATTCAAATGGCCATGAGGCCAATGTAGGTGTAATATTGGGGTTGGTGTAAGACCATGTACGACGATGGCATCTCTAGCTACATCCATGCTTGTAATATCGAAGGCCATTAATATCCTAGTCTTGATCTTCATCTTCATCTTGGGCGGATTGATGCTCCATAGACCGATGTACCTCAGTTACAATGCCATGGGTTTCATGTTTATCTAAATAATGTAACCAAATTTGATCAAGGATCGTCGGTACAGGGTGCCATCAATGAGAGCATAGGAGAGAGCTCTCTGTTTCACCTGATGGGCTTGTGTCTTTTCTTGAGGTTGTTTATCGGTGTTCAAATAGTCTATGAATGGTTGCCTCCAATCTAGCTCCTTATCCTTATAGGCAATGACAACCTCCCCTTCAAGAGAAAGTCTCTCGATGAGTTCAGCATCAATAAGGGATAGGACTTATCTATTTTGGACCCTTATTGGAATGGACTCATCTTCCAGGCATACCAATTCTTTGGCAAGTTTGGCCAAAGCATCTGCTATTGCGTTCTCTGCTCAGGGAACCTTGTAGATGGTGACCTCAAGAATCTATGCCAATAACTTTATGATATACTCGTGGTAATAATGAAGCTTGGGTTTGAGAACCTTTTAGGACCCAGCAATCTGGTTGATAAACATCTGAGAATCCCCATAGATATTGATGCTCTTGCCACACACTATGATAGCTAACTCTAAATTGGCAATCAAAGTCTCATGCTCAGCTTCTTTGTTTATGCATGGATTGGATAGATAGTATGAGAATCTCATCACATCACAGTCTGGAGTTAAGAGAACTATTCTTACCCCTACCTTTCCTGGAAGAGCAGATCGTGGTGCTTCCCCTTTATGAAAAAAAGCTGCACCATCAAAATACATCTCCCATCAGTGGTTGTTAACCTTCCCTAAGTTCATGATTTGTTTATCAGGGAGATTGTCACTAAGTAGAGAATCAGTTGGAAGTGGGTGTGTTGCTAAAAAATCTGTTAGTGCTTGTCCTTTTACTGCACGGAGGGGTACGAATATAATATCAAACTGTTAGAGGATCATGGACCATTGTGCCAAACATACGAATAGCATTGGCCATGTCATGAGATATTATAATGGATTGGTTTTGGAAATCAGGTTTACCTTATTAGAAAACATATAGTGCCGTAGCTTTTGGAAGGCAAAGATCAAAGCTAGGCAATGTTTCTCAATGGGTGGGTAGTTCACTTCAATAGGAATCAAACAATGGATGAGGTAGTAGAGAGCACTCTCCTTCCCTTTGTCATTGTCTTGGGCCAACAAAGCACTGAGGGAGTCATCCAATGCAGTAGTGTAGAGGATGAGTGGCCTGCCCGGGATAAGGGCTGCTAGAATTGGCGGCTTCACCAAATATTGCTTGATATTTTCAAAGGCATGCTGACACTTATCATCTCACTTGAACTTGACATCCTTTTTGATAAGTGCTGAGAATGCCTTGCATTTCCCTGATAGGTTGGAAATAAAGCGTCTTAGATACTCCAACCATCCTTGGAAAGATCTGAGTTGAGTTAAACTGTTAGGAGGTGGCATTTTTAAGATAGCTTTGACCTTTTTTGGATTTATTTCTATTCCCTAATGTAGGACAACAAACCTAAGGAATTTCTCCTACTCTGAATGCACACTTCAGGGGATTCATTTTGAGGTTATATTATCTTAGCCATTCGAAAACTACTCTCAAGTCAAAGAGATGATTTTCCTTTTCTCTACTTTTGACTACTAGATCATCAACATAGCACTCAACCTGATGATGGATGAGTTCATTGAATATCTAAGTCATGGCCCATTGGTATGTAGCACTAGAATTTTTAAGGCCAAATGACATGACCCTATAATAATAGATTCTGATCAGGTTCAAAAGCAGTGTTTATTTCATCCTTGGGGGCCATCTTGATTTGGTTATAGTAAGATGATCCATCCATAAAGGAGAAAATTACATGAGATGAGGAGATATCCACCATTAATTCTAGTATAAGAGGAGGAAAATCATCCTTAGAACATGCCTTATTTAAATCCCTGAAATCGGTGCATTTGTAAATTTGGAAATTCTTCTTCTTAACTAGTATGACACTGGCTAACCATGTAGAGTATTTTTCTTCCTTGATGAAACTAGCATCAATTAGTTTCTTGACTTCGAAAATGACATGCTGTTTAATTTCTAATCACAAAGATCTAGGAGATTGCTTAATAGGGTTAGCGCAAGGATCTATTGCTTGTTTGTGGACTGTTAAGTCAAGAGATAATCCGGGTATCTCTTCATAGCTCCATAAAAAGTAGTCCTTAAATTTAATCAATAGCCTAACTAAGTCATTAGTTTCTTCTTCATTCAGTAATGAATTGTTGCATGTCGCATGGATTTCCTTCTATCCCGAGGTTGATTTCTTTAAGCTTGTCAATTATTGAATGAATCTCTTCTTCAAATTCTGGCGATGCATCTTTGATTTGAAGATCATCTAGATCATCTGAGATTTATAGACACACATCCTCATAAGAGTTGGTTTGGTGTGAAAAGAACATATCAGACTCTAGATGATTGGTGACAACTAAGCAGTAATCTTCATTGTCGACTGGATCTAATGTACTGAATCCTAGTTTTGATCTTGATCGTGTGTCCTTGCCTGTGTTGTTCCATAGCTTTTCAAAGTATTCTGACTTATGCTTAGACCATGAATAAGGAATCAAACCTTTCTTTGCAAGATTAAGAACACAAGGCGAGTACCAATCAAAAGGTAATTTCATTAATTCTTTATATGAATTCTCTTCAAGTTCTACATCAATTTTAGGACTTAAGGAGGATGATCCTAAAAAGTATCTCGTTGGCTTCATATCCATGGAAGACTTAGGGACTTCCTTAACTACTAAACCTTCAACTTTTTAAGATGAAAGTGAGGTTAGATCTAAGGTTCCTAACTACTGCCTGATAGGTTTACATACATCTGATTCAAATACTTTGCTTTGTCAGGCTGTCTTCATCCACAGCAAGTGTCACCTCAATGAAACTTGAGAGAGGGTTGGTTGGTATGCTAATCACATTAGACTCATCCTCGAGATTCCAAGTCTATGTGAATAGTAGGGGTACTCTATGAACTAGAACATAACCCTGTTGGTGATGGCCAACGGTCTTCCACCTCTGAAATGCCTGTTTCTACCTGCCTCTGCCTGCACGGTGGAGGTTGAGTCATCCCCCACATGTCCATATGATGAATGAAGCGTGGGTGGAATGTGATATCTTCTATTTCTTCTTCAATTTCCTTTCTTGTTCACTTGGATTTTCATTTTCTTTTCTTTTTTTTTTTTCTTTTCTTCATTTCTTTTCTTTTGAATTTGAATTTTATCCAAGTTCATGAAAAGGTGTTTTGAGAAGAAGTAGGTCACATCCTAATATATCTCAACCTCTCTAATGAAAATGGTTTTCATCTCCCAGTACTCAATCCCATCCTTCACGAACTTGATGCACTGATGGAGGGAGGATGGAATCATCTTCATGTATCCAAGGCCTATCAGCAAAAGGAATGAAGTATTTGAATCAATGATATAAAACTTTACTTCATCTTCTCACCTATCTCCAAAGGTAACACTATGGAACCTAAAGCACTCTTTGTTCATTGAATCCTCTCAACATCATCATCTCCTTGGAGTGTGGATGTCAATCCTCAAATAGCAAGGTCTTTAGACTCATAATGTTCATGCGATACTAGATCGATGAGAACACGCTAAATGAATCGCCCATGTCCGTAATATGCAAGCGGTTGTGCTAAATGTCCCCCAGAAGTAGGTCTTCATTTGTGAAAGTGATTCACTAAGCTTCTCTGGAGTAATGTGCCTAGTCCACTTTGAGCTGATCCTCTACAAGCATATCCAAGGGTGGAGCATCCAATGGAGGGGATTCTCGATCCTTTGAACCAATGACTTATTTCCCTCTATCTTGAGGTGTTGTCCTAGGAGGTAGAACCTTGCCACTCAGGAGGTTGACGTGATCTCTTGTGGCAGGTAATGGAAGATTCTACACATCGGGCTCACCTGACTTCTCCTATGGGACCCTCAAATCGGATGATTCCAAGTCTATCTCAAGAGGCAACCATAGTATTATTCATAAGGAAAATCCAAATCGAATCGAGAAGAGGAAGATCAAAATTATTATAGTTGTTTAGACTTGAAGAGTTTATTAGAATAGAATTAGACAACCCATCAAGTGACACAAATAATTCAAGCTAGCTTTATTCTTCAATTTCTTGGATTTGATAGGAGGTACATAGTAAATCAAGTAAAGTAAGAGGGGTGAGGATTTGATGCCCTCATCACGATACAAGATGTCTACTTGAAGAAGAAGAAGTAGTAGGAGTCGATGTGGTAGCTATTATGGGGGAGGCGGACTCTCGGTGGTTGCACTATTGGCTATCGGGATATCATGCTACTATTCTTTGCTCTGAGATCCCCTTTCCTTGAGTTAGCTCTGGCAACTTGCAAATCTTCCTTGATGTTGGAGGTTTGAGCTGACTCGAGCACCTTGAAGAAAGTTTCTTGATCTTGAGGTTTTGGATAAGGAAATATCCCAACCTTCTTTGGTTTTGGAAGGATCACAAGTATCCCCAAGGATTATCCTAATGGAACTAGATGGTTGTTCCATAAGGTATTTCTTTGGGATGACTATAGCACAGGTCTTGAAGCTATGTTCAAGCCAGTCCTTAAATGTGAAGCAATCTTCCAAAACATGACCTAGCATATGGTAGGGAAAAGTTAGATTAGGATCATTTTGCCCACTTCCTCAGTCTCTAGGTTGGGTAGCTAAAAAATTAGGCTTCTTTAAGAGATTCTTAAAGATCTTCCTAATTACCTCCCTCTTAAATGAATAAGGCTTGTTAAGTTTATCCAAAAGAGTAGGTGGACCATGGCGGTATGTGTACCACTATTGATGATATGGTGAGGAGGAGGGAGGTGTGATGGAGGCTGTGTGGTGGCGATGGGGTTTACCTCTGGTGGTGAGGTGAGGATGGAGAGAGGAGGTAGCAAGGTCTCTACTTTAGCTATTTCCCTTATCCACATCACTACCGCTTCTTCTCATATACTTCTTATGGCTTTGGCTTTTTGGTAGATATAGAAGAAGTTTGGCTTCTCCTTTGCTAGCCTTGTTGATTAATTTCTCAAAAGTTTTGATGGTGAAACCTTTGAGCATGAAAGGTGGTGGGCCATGGATATTCTTAAGAGAATCTAATGGCATGCTATTGAACAATTGGTTCACTTCATACTCAAATTATGCCATATAAGAATGTAATCAATGAGGGACTCACTAGGATTCTATTGAGACACAATGAGATCTCCAACATTGACCTTTTTTGAGCTCCAGAAAACCTCTTGATAAAGAATTGCTCCAACTTAGCAAAAGTCTTCATTGAACTATTGGGAAGTTTTACCAATCAAAGCTATCTAAGCTACTAAAAGAAGAGAAAGAGTAAAGCATCACTACCACTATTGCAATAACTAGTTTTGTGCAATATCTTTGCCTCGTTCCTACCATCAAAAAATCTTGAAGAAGGTGGCACAAGGATATTGGATTGCATCAAATTCCTCAGGTAGGGTCTACCCTTTGAATTGATGATCCTCCCCGGGCTTGAGCCAACACTTCTCACTTCTTGCTCAACCATGCTTTTGATATCTTTTCTTGTATGGAGGTACTATCCACCTTCATACATGGTGCTACCTTGCTCTCTTTGGAGGTAAAGTCTTGGTGGGTCCAAGACATGCAACTCTGGTCTTAGCATTATAGTAGGATGGTGCTTGGTTTTGAAGTGCTAAAACAGCGCTAATAGTCCTTGAGCCTCTTCTCATCTATATTTTTTTTTTCATCCTTCTATTTGATCTACTGAAGGAGGTGTTGGGTCGAGTGGGTTGTGTCTTCCTGCTCGGCCTCAACACCTTCGATAGTCTACTACTCTTTGAGGAGGGATACCCTAGTATCTACCATGCAAACACTTACTGAATCTCCCAATAAATCATCTTCATTGGGATCAAAGCGATCTTCTCCTCATCCAGTCATATCTAGATCTCTTCTTCTCCATGAAATAATGAGCTACTATATATCATCTAGAGAAATCATGATTACTAAATGACTTTGATAGTGGTGGGATCACTATATCATGTCTTGTGAGGCACCGGACCTCCCCGATCTTGGAGTCAACCCATGAGGCTATACTCTTTGGAAGAAATATGCTCGATTATCAAATGTAGTGACACTCTAGGAGGATCTATCATCATGGAGCAACTGGCTGCCACCTTCTCCCTGTAATCTCTGTCTTATGGTGGTGGTGGTGAAGGGACAACCACTATGCTTTGAGGTCATTCTTCTTCACCACCCGGGAAGAAGGTCGAAGAGCTCACCACCATAGTGGTGAGATGATGAGATCTCTCTTCATAGTGATCACCAATGGGGTCCTCTTCTCCCCAATGTCCTTCATGGCCTTTGGTGGAATGATCTTTGGAACATGGTTTGAGATGGTGGATGGGGGGGGTAGAGCGGTGTGGTGGAGACACCGACTCTCTCTAGAATAGAGCTCTCTCTTGTGATGGGTAGTCCCCATGAGCGTCTATCGTATGATTGATGCGGGTAGCACGATCAAGAAAATCAATGTGCAGGAGCGCCAACTAAACCTCACCTCTCACATGATGAAACGAGTATGGGCCTCAGCCCTCTCACGACTAGATGCACTCCCTTGGGGATAATGGATCTCAAATCAAAGCGAGCCACTCGGTCATCATAGGCTCACCTACCGGCATAGAATAGATGGGCGCCTGACCTCCTCTCTTCGGTAGTGGGATCTGGTGAAGGTGAAGCAAAATCCTCTAACATCCTCTCTGTTGAACGAGAGGATGAATGGTTCTTTAAATGGGGGAAACCAAAGTGGGCAACTCCTCAATAACGTGTGGTGCCTCCATCTCCACAATGCAAGTGTGGTACCTTTATCATCATGCTCTTTCTCCTTTTTGGGTTGGTAGTAATAAGAGCTAGACCTCAAGTAGGGGAGACAATCCCTAGGATTAGGGGAGCCTTCCCCTTGGAGGGTGCTAGTGAGTGGGTGCTAGACCTAACTGGGGAAACACATGGAACCACGGGGTGCATTGAGCGATGCTACCATGGGAACTGCCACAACCTTCCTCTTTATCAGGGGAATCTCAAAATATGACAGCATGTTAACTCAAATGACCAGCTCTTGCCTGGCCTCTATGCTCCTACTAATAGTCGTGAGGGAGGTCCCTCACATGTGTAACCCCTCAAACCTCATCCAAAGTGGATGAGGTGGGCATAGTCGAGTGGGGAAGGCGGATCGGCCAAGTCCATCCCATGGGAAAAGTGAACACATACTTTGCTACCATTGAATTCTAAGCTGACAAATTGGTGAAGGATTATAACTATAATGTCAAAAATAAACTTGAATCAAATTCTCTTGCTTTGCTGCTATTTTGAATTTGAATTTATAATTTGAACCTATACTCAACATCTTGGAAGTGTTAAGTCGGGCTTAAATGATTTAGAATAGATTTTTGAGATTTGATTGGAAAGAGGAATTTTTTGATGTAGAATCCACTTTCAACAAATTTGGATATGTTGAAAATGAGTTCAAATATATTTTTGTGAAGAGATGCTTCCATAGGTTCATATTTGAATTTTGATTTTGATTTTGAGGACCCTTTATTTAACAAATTTGGGTATGTTAAAGTAAAGGGTCAATTTGATTTTGATTTTGAGATTTTGGAATTTACTCACTTAGCAAATTTGGTATGCTAAGTGAGGTGTTTGAACAATTTCTTCTTTTCTTTATTTGCTTTATTTTGTGAATCATTTGTGATTTTGAAATGGAATTCTCATTTAGCAAATTTGGGTATGCTAAATGAGGAATCCAAGTGTGTTTTTTTTTGAAATTTTGAAAATAGGACTCTTAGCAAATTTGAGTATGCTAAGAAAATCTAATGTGTTTCTTTTATTTTGAGATTTTGATTTTGAAAATAGGATCCTTAGCAAATTTGGGTATGCTAAAGAAATCTAATGTGTTTCTTTTGTTTTGATTTTGTTTTGAAAATGGAGACTTCACTTTAGCAAATATGGTATGCTAAAATGAAGTTCCAATATGTTTTGATTTTGTGAAATGGACACTTCACTTTAAATTTGAGTATGCTAATGAAATTCCAAAATGTGTTTCAAATTTTTGTGTTTTTTTTATTTTGTTTTGAAAATGGAAACTTCACTTTAGAAAATATGGTATGCTAAAGAATGAAGTTCCAAAAGTGTTTCTTTTATTTTTGGATTTTGTTTTGAAAAGTGGAGACTTCACTTTAGCAAACGTGGTATGCTAAAATGATGTTCCAATATGTTTTGAATTTTGTGAAATGGACATTTCACTTAGCAAATTTAAGTATGCATAATAAAATTCCAAAAATGTGTTTCAATTTTTTGTGTTTTTGATTTTGTTTTGAAAATGAAAACTTCAATTTAGAAAATATGGTATGCTAAAGAATGAAGTTCCAAAAGTGTTTCTTTTTATTTTAGATTTTGTTTTGAGAAATGGAGACTTCACTTTAGCAAATGTGTAATGATAAAATAAAGTTCCAATATGCTTTGGATTTTGTGAAATGGACACTTCACTTAGCAAATTTGAGTATGCTAAATAAAATTTATGCTAAAATGAAGTTCCAATATGTTTTGGATTTTGTGAAATGGACACTTCATTTACCAAATTTGAACATGCTTAATGAAATTCCAAGAATGTGTTTCAAATTTTTGTGTTTTGATTTTGAAAATGGAGACTTCACTTTAGCAAATGGTATGCTAGAATGAAGTTCCAATGTGTTTTGAATTTTTGTGAAATGGAGATTTCACTTAGTAAATTTGAGTATGCTAAATGAAATTCCATAAATGTGTTTCAAATTTTTATGTTTTGATTTTGTTTTAAAAATGGAGACTTTACTTTAGAAAATGTGGTATGCTAGAATGAAGTTCCAATGTGTTTTGAACTTTTGTGAATGAGGATTTCAGTTAGCAAATTTGAGTATGCTAAATGAAATTCTAAAAATGTGTTTCAAATTTTGTTTGAAATGGAGACTTCATAAAATGTATATGTTAGAATGAAGTTCAAATGTATTTTAAAATTTTTATTTTTGTTGATTCTAAAAGAGATTTCCATTTAACAAATTTGGGTATGTAATGGAAATCAATTATTTCATTTTCAAAGATGTATTTTTGATGTGATTATTGCTCTTGAAAGAGGAAATTCCAACAATCATTTATGAATATGTTTTGGCATTTCAAAATAATGTCTTTTATTTGGAAATGAAATTTTCATTCAATAAATTTGGGTATATTGAATGGAGATGTTTCATATGTGCTTTTGAAAGTTTATTTTTGATTTTGATTGGAAATGAAACCTCGATTCAATAAATGTGGGTATATTGAATGGGGGAGGTTTCATATGTGCTTTTTGAAAGGTGAGAATTCCAACTTAACACATGTGGAATGTGTTGAGTGAAATTTTGAAGTTGTGATTTTGGCTTGATGATGAAACATCCATCCAACACATTTGGATGTATTGACTGGAAGACCCATCATCAAATTTTATGCTTTTGAAAGTTTAGGATTGTTGGAATTTTATTTTTGAAAATAAAGTCTTCATCAAAATAAATTAAGTGAAGAAGTTCATTCATGCTTTTGAAAGTTATGATTGTTGGTTTTATTTTTGACATGTTTCTACATGTAACAATTATAAAAAATTATTAGAGCTAGTGCAAATATCTTATTAAGTGTATTTTGGAAAAGTGATTTAGAAATCAAGACTTTTCATGAAGGATTTATTATTTTTCATTTTTTTTAGAATGTACCTTTCCTTACCATAAAAATGGTAAGGAGGAAGTCTTTAGTCATTTTCTTTTCATTAAATTTTATTTTTACCTATTGGGGAACCCAACGGGGGTTTTAAGATCAACACAGGGTGAGGTCTTAAACCTAAACATGTTGACTAGCTTAACTTAAGGAGGAAATAAGCTAAGTGCCAATGGAAAGAAAGATAGTTTTGGATTCATACAAAAGTACAAACCCACTATCAATAGATGGAGACAATGATCATTTACCAAAGATGGAGAGAGGAACCATGCCCAGCGGAGTCGCCAAAAAATCTATGGTGAAATATTTTTATCTTCATCTATTCTTTCTTTTTGAAAAGGATGAATGAAAATAAAAATATACGCCTTATTGGCTACCACGCAGATTCAGATGTTCTTATTGAGGTGATCGGGTATGACATTGAGGAGAGGTGTACTATCTCGAAAGTTAGAGATCACCACCTACAATGGACTTAATCACCTCAATAAAGACTCCTAAGGACTATGGGTCTTTGAAATATACTAGAGATTCTTCCCCTACTTTACATGGAAAAGTAAAGCAGGGTTTATTTTAAATCGGGTTTGTTAAGTTTTCTATAGGGGAAAGCCCCCATAGTTAATTACATCCTAAGGAACGGGATTCCTTAGGAATACTCTTGATTAAGGTAAATAATCATTATCTCCAAAGATTTCAAAAAGGTAGGACTATCAATCGATTGGTTTATTTTTAGAAAACCAAGTGGGATCGATCAAGAAGAAAGAGTTCTTATCGAAGCCAAATGAAAATAAGTAGGGGATGTTTAACATACTAGGAAGCCTAGTAAGCACCCAGACTACCTTATGGTTGGGCTTTACATTTTTAAAATTGAATTAATGTGTTTGAGTTAAATTTTTATTAGAATGCTAGGGTTTATATTTTTGTGATACAAGGTCATGAAAATGCCTAAGAGGTGAGGATTTATGCTCATAGCCCACAAAGGGGAGTAGCAACCTCTGAACCTAAATCTAGGGAGCTTTGGCGAGGGCCAAAAGCATGACCTAAATCTAAGACAAAAATGGGTATTTGGTTTACCTCCATAAGAGAGGATAAACCACATAGACTTACAGCAAATTAATCACTAACTCCCTATTTTAAAATATGTAGGTAAGTCATATGTTATGCAAGATAGCAAGGTTGTTATTTATTTAGAATGACACTAAGTCCTTAAACACTCTAAAGAGACTAGATCATGGGCATGACTTTGACTTAAATCTAATGCAAATTTTCATATATTTTATTTTTCATTTTGGATAATCATTTGACAGGCTTTAGGATTCTTTATGCCTAATGCATGAGAATTAGATATGGGCCAAAATCAACAATATAAGGAGGTGTGTTTCCACCATGGCTCTCTCATAGGTCAAGCCAAGTTCTCACAAAGGTGGAAGCCCTCAAGAGTGAAATAATATGCTTTTATGCATGATGTTAGAAAAGAAAGTACACATCCAGCTAAGGGGTTGCTAATTCTTTTATCTTGATTTTAACTTAGGCTCTAAGTGAGGTTATGAGTTGTTTATTTTTAATTTTAAGTTGATTAATTTGGTAGAAGATTTATTTTTTCTAAGAGCCTAATCATCATCCAGACCATACATCAAGCAAGGAAGAAACTAGGAAAATATGTCATTTCTAGTGCACAAGCTAAAAAAATATCAAACATTTTATAAAGTTAACAAAAAAGAATAAAAGGCCATTTGTGATCGAGCACCACTGCACAAACCCAAAAATAAATTGGGTAGCTGAGCTCTACCCTTATACAACCCGTATTACAAATGAATTAATTACAATTAAGCTAGGAATTCATGTTATGGGGGGTCTTCATTCTTCACTTCTTTCTTCTTTTCTTCTTTTCTTCTTTCTTCTTTCTTCTTTTGTTCTTTCTTTTGGATTGTTGGAATGTGGTCGGTCTAATGGTTTCACATGGTATATAAGATAAAATCTTATGACCAATGCTCATCCTAATCCTCATAACAATCATTCCAAAATCTTAATTACAAAAGTACATGAAAAGGAAAAGTAAATCTAACTAACACCTACAAAACAGAGATTAGCTAAACAAATCATACCAATCCCAAGCATGAATATTGGACTTAGCACCCCACACATGGGCAACCAAGTCCACCTCACATATTGGATTATTTTTAAGGGAATAAGTACCTATACAACAAAAAGCTTTTATATTTTTATTATTACAACACCCCTTAAGCACAATCCCCTACAGAAAATAATGATTAGACTAAATCATCCTACCATTCATTTTATGCACATTCACCCTAACATCTACACTAAAATATTACATCACAAAATAAAAGCAAAGCATAAAACCATGCACCGCCCTAACCTAAAGTTAGAAATGGTGACTTAGTCTAATGTGTGTGCCATTTAAAGTTTGTGTGGTATGCTTAGCTATGGCTTTAAGGTTTAAATTTTCTAAGTATGAAAGTGTACAACTTAGATGGGTGGTTTTATTCAAGTTATTTATTCGATTTAGTTTATTTTTATTTGATGATTTATTTAAGTTTGAATGAACCTACAATTAATTACTAAGTTGTAAAGAGAAGAAAAATAAAAGAGAAATTTCTCTTTCCTTCCCAACCTTAAGTAATTTCTAAAGTAGATTCATGTTTGATTTTGTTTAGTGATGTTTTCTTGTATGTTTTAATTAATCCTGAGTTTAGATTAACTCTAAACAAACTTATTCAAAAAGAAAGGCATTTTAAGATTAAGTAAAGTGAAATAATATCACAAAATGCACACCACTTCATTTCTTTCCCAGCATATATAACATGCATATGAATGAATCCTAAGCATATCTCTACATATAAATAGAAATGTTTAGCACAATTTATGATGGATGCTAAGAAATACTACTTAAGAAATTTTAGATGCTTTATGATGCATGATTTTCATTAAGTAGAAAAGGGTTATTCTTTTATCCTTTATTCATATGCATGTGTATGTATGAAAGGCATAAGTGAGTCTTGTCATTATTAGCACCGGGGGTAAGGTACAAGGCTACTTAAAGCCTCACAACCCTGGAGTTGTCCAGACTAATATACCACTTTCTTTAAATATATATGCATGTATAGAAGAGATAAATGGAAAAAAGAAAAATGCAAAGTTTATGTTTATTTAATTTTTGGTTTGTTTATGAAATTTAAGTGTGTAAATGTAAAGATCCTTCCTAAGTTATAACATGGAAGAGGATAAGAGTATATTTTAAGTAAGTGTTATATTCTTTTAAAAGAATTATACACTTTACAAATCTTATTCAAATCCATGTTAAGAGGAAAGAAAGGAAGCAAACATAAGACACATTTTTATATTCACATGCAAGCTTATAAATAAAGTATAAGTATCATACCTTTTAGTTTTGATATTTGATTTAAAAGTTTTCAAAATAATTTTAGATTTAATAGTGATAATCTCCATTCATAGTTTTACATTAGCCAACCCATGCAATTTGACATAAAGAAAATATTTCATTTTTAATTTGATTTTTAAAATGGATGGATGCATGATTTCTATATGACATATATATTTAGCATGCTAGGAAAGAAATAAAGTGATGAAAGCAATGTAAACTCATTCACCCTAATTAATTCCTAAAGATAATCCTATGAAATAAGAAAGTTCAAAGTGAATTAAAGTTTGTTTAATGTGATTTTTATTTTGATTTAGGAAATGTGAAAGAATGTTTGCTGGTCCTAACCCATTTCTCCCATATGTGAGTTAATTTAGATTTTTCTTAGGATCATTAGGTGATTTTTATATTTTATTTAGGTTAAGTTGTAAATTAAGTGTGTTAATTACCTCTTACCTACACCTTAGCATACTTAACCAAATAATTATGAGCCAATGGATGACATAAAATCGCACAAGAAATTTAAATCAGTAATGCACCTAAGAAAGAAAGGGGCCTAATGCAATTGAATGATTAATTAAGCTAAAGAGTTTAATTTAAGTAATTTCATAACCCTTCCCACACATGTGAGTTGGATTTTAATTTCCTTAATGTACTTAGGTTATTAAACACCTAAGCACCCACCCAGGATGAATTAGTTAAGTTTTAGAAGGTTTTAGAATTTTATCAATTAATTAAGTAGATAATTAGTGGATTATTCTTTAATTAAATTTGGATTAGGGAAGAAAGAGGGGATTTAAAGAATAGCTTAAGGAAAATATCCCAAAATTATTCCCTAAACCTCCTGTTCATTTAAACAAACCTTAATTAACTCAGTCAAAGGATTAAACCACTGATTACACACTTAATTAGGCTTAATTATATAATGAGAGTAATTAGGAATGAATCCAACAATTACCCTAATTAAACCATTAATAAATCCCAAGATATTTAGGGGAGGCAGAAGTCATCCCACTAAATACACATGAGAAGTTTGAGGCTAATTAATGGAATAATCATAGGCAATTAACCTAATTAAATTGTTAATAAAACCCAAATTGAAATAACATTATTCAAAATCTATCAAAATTAAATTTAAAATATTGTACATTCAATTATCTTTCATATGAATTTATTTCATATTTTTCTAATTTTTCTACACTTAGATAAGAATATTTGAAATTTTCATGATTTTTCCTTAATTAAATAGTCTAATTAAGTGGTTAATCCCGTCAGCGCCAAGTGGAGGCGGCACATGCTTTCTACATGACATGACGGGAGAGGCCACTTAAGTTATCACATCATAGCATCATGTCAGCAACGATGCTACACGCTTTCTCCCCATCCGTCCGATCAAGGATTGGATGGGTGAGATCAAGCCCATGGTTCTTAAGGGTTAAAATGACAGATCTATGTGTCTTGATCATGGCATCCATCCAAAGCACGTAGATGGATGGCCCATGATCTATCCCTGACCTTCTTTGTGGGAGATGGCCACCATCCATCTTCTAGGGGAAGAGCCGAGCTCGATTGAGCTCGGATTGAATCCAAATTCAACCCACACCATCTAAGAGTAAAGGGGAACACATTCAATGGCTAACTTTGATTGGGGTGAAACTTCACTTCACAAAGGACCACACCATGGCTAATTTAAGCTCGATTTAATGGCATATCTCACCAGAGGCTATCACTGGCGCTCGATTCCCTTGAAGTAGCTTCATCTAGTAAAGACAAAGCCTTATTGATGTTTTGAGGTGTTGAAATTGTATGGATCTTCCTATGAACCGAGTTCACCTTCAAGTGGGCTCAACCTTGGTCAAGAGTACTCCTCCCTTGCTTGGAAAACTAGTGTGAAGGCTTGGGTGAACTCGATTGAGTTCCCTGATGGAGTTTTCCAAGAGAATTGGATTGGTTTGGAGAGTATTTGACCAAATTCCAAGTGAATTTGGCCAAACTTTACCATTTGATCTGGGGGTAAAATAGTCATTTGGCTTGGATTTCAAATTGAATATGTTTGGTATGATTGAAAAATGGGTTGGGCCAAGTTTCAATGAATTTGGAGTTGATTTGATATGATTCGGCTCATGTTGACCCATTTAGGTCAAAATAGGTCAACTTGGGGTCAAGTTAACCAATTGGTATAATTGGGTCAAACCGAGGGTTGGGTCAAGTTCATATGACCATTTGAAATATGTTGGCATCATAGGTTTGGTTCAATTTGATTTATATTTGAATTTGGTTTATTTGATTTCATTTATGTCAAATGGGTCAAGTTGACCAATTTGACCCATTTGACCTATTTGGGTTAGGACATGGGTACGTTTATCTTTGGTTGGTCATTTGAAATGGATTGATATCTTTTTTTCCAATTAATTTGGTTTATATTTGTATTTGGATCAATTTGACCCTTTAAGTTGGGTTCAAGGTCAAATGGGCTAGGTTAGGTCTAGTTGGCCAATTGGGGTTTTGGTCAAGTTCAATAAGTGATTTGGAATGAACTTGACCCATTGGTTTCAATCAGTTTGGCTTAGATGAAGTTTTGACATATTTTGACTTTTAGGTCAAGTTGGGTCAACTTGGGTCAAAGTGGCTAGGAGCTCAAGTGATGCCTTGGTCAAGTTGAAATATTGATCATGAATGAGTTTTGATCAATGGTTTCAATCAATTTGGCCTATAGATTTTGGCTAGTTTATGTTTCATTGGCTAAGTGATGATTTGGTCAACCCCAGGTTTGACTTAGTTTGACCCAATTTGAGTGATTGATCATCTCATGATGATTGTTGCTCATAATGTGAGGCTTAGGTGGGCTTAGTTCAATCCAATTTGGTTAGGATTAGAATTTGGCTCATAAGGGTACTTTAGGTCACTTCGGGTCAAGTGAGCCTAAGTGGGTCAAATGGCTTGGTCAAAGCTTGATTTGAGTTTGATTAACTCACATATGGACTTATGTTTGAAATATAAATCCATTTGCAAGTGGTTTGAAGTCAAATGGGTTTTGATCCACTTGATACTTTCAAGTTCAAAGGGTGAACATGAGTTTGACTTGGGTTTGATTTTTGAATTTAGTTTTGGTTTGGTGATTGAAGTTTATGTTTACATTTGGATTCATAATTGTACGATTGATTGAATCATGAAGAAAAATCAAGAGTTTAGCTTGATTTGAATTGGATTTGGCTAAGATCAAGAATTTGACTTGAAAGGCTTAGGTCAGAATTTGGTTAAACCTGAGCTTGAGTTTTAAATTAATTTTTGATTTGATGATTGAAGTTTATGTTTATATTTGGATTCATGACTGTAGTATTGATTGAATCATGAAGAAAAACCAAGAGTTTGGCTTGATTTGTGTTTGATTTGGCTAAGTTCAACAGTTTGACTTGAAAGGCTTAGGTTAAATTTTGGTTGAATTTGGACTTGAGTTTTGAATTTATTTTTGGTTATTTGAATTTATATTTCATTTATATTTGTGAATATAAATGAGAATATAAATGGGTTATGAGAAAATTTCTTGAATTTGAATTGATTTAGATTTGATTTGATTTGAGCTAAATCCATGAGAGGGAATCAAAGTGACTTAGAAAATATTTTGGAATTTGGAATCCAATCATGAGCTTCAATCATAGGTTTCAATTATTTGGAATTGATTCATGATTTGAGAAAATCCATTGAATTGATTCAGGGTTTGAGTTAGAGTTGGAGTTGATATGAGTTTGGTGTTTTGACTTGGAAGAAAATGAGGATTTGGTTCAAGCTATAGGGTAGGCAAATTTTCCTAACACCCCTAAGGCATGACCTATTCCTATGGCTAACTCTTCTAAGTCTCTAGGGCTAGGTTGAGTGTCCACCTAATCACTAGATGTGTCTTAAGACTAAGAAACTCTTAAAGTATAAGCGAAGTTCTATGTCTAATATGGAGGGGTTGTGAGCTCATCCTAAAATTGAGGTCAACAATATGCCTTATTTAGATCCCTAAAATCGATGCATATGCAAATTTGGCTATTATTTTTCTTAACTATGATGACAATAACTAACCAGCTAGGATATTTTTTTCCCTGATAAAACCAGCATCAATCAATTTCTTGATTTTAGAAGTGACCTGTTGTTCAATGTCTAATTGCATGCGTCTTGGAGCTTGCTTGATAGGGTTAGTATTAGGTTATATTACTAGTTTGTGGACTGCTACATCAAGAGATAAATTGGGCATTTCTTCATAACTCCATGCAAAGCAGTCTTTAAACACAGCTAATAGCCTAACTAAGTCATTGGTTTCTTCTTTATTCAACCAAAAGCTGATGTATGTCAAACATGGATTATTTTCAATTCCTAAGTTGATCTCTTTAAGTTTATTAATGATTGATCTGATCTCCTCTTTGAACTCTAGTGATGCATCCTTGACTTCAAAGCCATTTGGATCATCTAAAGTTTCTAAACACACCTCCTCATATGAGTTAGCATGATTTAAGAAGAACCTATTAGACCCCAAATGAGTGGTGTTGACTAGGTAATGGTTATCATCATCGACTAGACCCATTATGTTGAATCCTAGTCTCGATCTTGATTGAGAATGTCATTCCCCATAACCTTTCAAAGTAGTCTGATCAGTGTTTAGACCAAGTATATGGGATTAATCCCTTCTTTGTTAAGTTAAGAACATAAGGCGAGTACAAATCAAAAGGTAATTCTATTAAATCTTTATATGAATCATCCTCAAGTTTTACATCAACTTCTTGACTTGAGGATGATGCTCCCAACAAAAATCTCTTTGGCTTGACATCTGTGGATGACTTGGGGGCCTCCTTAACTACTAAACCTTCAACTTTCTATGAAGAAAGTGAGGTTAGAGCTAAAGTTCTCAACTACTGCCTGACTATTCTACATAATAGTGATTCACATACATTCATGCTTTACTTGGAGGCCAGGCCTTCATCACTGTCTGGCTTGAATGTCACCTTCAAAGGGACCCGCTGAGAGGGGTTGGTTGGCGTGCTAACCATGTGAGACTCATCCTCTGAACTGGACTCTAAGTCTATGTGGATAGCGGGAGTACTCCTGTGCGCTGGAACATAGCTCCTATTGGTTGGCCACTAGCAATGAGGTCTTCCACCTCTATAACTACCTCTAAATTTATGACTTCCTCTACCTCGTGGGGGTCGAGTCATCCTACCCATGTGTTCATATGGAGGAACAAACTGTGGGCGAAATGTAACATCTGGCTCTACCTCTTCCTCAGTGTTTGATTCTCACTCACTTGTGCTTTCTTTTTTTCCTTTTTTCTTTTCTTTACCTTTTTCAAATTACTTTTCCTTTTATTTTGTTTCTTTTTCTTTTGATTTTAAACTTTCACCAAGTTCACGAGAGTAGACTTTTTGATTTGGAGGAAGATAGTAGGTTGTATCTTCATAACTCTTGATCTCTCTAATTGAGAATGGCTTCAAGTCTCCTTTGACACAATACTCGATTCCACCTCTTCTAAATTTGATGCACTGGTGCAAAAATGATGGAATTGTGTTGTTGGAATGTATCCAAGGCCTACCGAGCAAAGTAGTGAAAGATGTATATGAATCTAATATGTAGAACTTGGCTTCTGTCTTCTAATCATATCTCTCTAGTGGTAACACTATGGAGCCTAAATCCCTCTCACCTTGTTTGTTGAATCCTCGTAACATCATCTAATCTCCTCAAAGTTCAAAGATATCGATCCTCAAGTAGGTGAGGGTTTTTAGACTCATAATGTTCACTGATGCACCTTGATCAACTAATACCAAAAGGCCCAATCGCTTTGATGTAGGGGGGATTATGCTCTCCCCAAAAGAAGGTCTTCATCTGTGAATGTTACTCCACGGACTTCTCTTGAATAACATGCCTCCTCTCCAATAGCGGTCAGCTGAGCTAAGCATATTTGTGGATCCAGAAGAGCTTTGATCAATGACTCCCTCATCTATTTGAATAAGACAAGGGCATCATATATGCTTAATTTAGCTGACAACTTTCTTAGGTGAGTGAGGACATTGTAGTTAACTATGGGCTAATCCTCCATAAGCATAACCATGGGTGGAACATCCTGTGGAGGAGCTTCTTGATCACTAGAACCAATGACTTGTTTACCCTAATCCTGAGCTGCTACCTTAGGAGGTAGAACTTTTTCACTGTAGAGGTTGACATCAATGACTTCGTGAGATGATTTAGTGGAAAGGTCTACTTGCTAATCAGGTTCACCTACAACTTCTCCATTGAGATCATCAGAGTCTGATGACTCCAAATCAATCTCAATGGGTGAACCTGAATGATTTTTTAAATTAGAAAAGGAATGATTACAACTAAAGTTATCATTATTATTTTGTAGACTTGGAGAGTTTTAGGGAGGAATAAAATCTAGAGTATCAGAAGTGGACAAGAAGTAAGTGAAAGCTTTCTTCATTGATTTCTTTTTAAATGGAGGTACATGATAGAAATCTAATAAAGTAAGTAGGGTAAGGGGTTTAGTGCCCTTGTTTGTTGATACAATGCTCCTGTTGGCAGAAGAGGAGCTAGTGGAGGAAGAAGTAGTAGCACGATGGTGGATGGAGTGCTGGACTCGTATAGTGGTTGTGCTACTATGCTATCCTAGGCTAGTAAGGTGGACTAATGCTACTACTACTGCTGTGGGGCTTCTACCTCCTTCAAGTTGTCCTTAATAACTTGCAAACCTTCCTTAGAGTTGGAGGTTTGAGTTGCTTTAGGCACCTGTAAGGGTAACTTTTTGATTTTAGAGATGATTTTCTTGTATGTTCGGGATAGGAAGATATCCCAACCTTCCTCTATCTTAAGAAGATCTTGTATCCCCTAGGATTACCCTAACAAAACTGGAGGGTTGTTATAGTAAATATTCCTTAGGGATGATAATGGCAACTGACTTGTAGTTATGCTCAAGCCAGTCTTTAAAGGTAAAGCAATCTTCTAAGACATGACCTAGCATATGGTGGTAGGGGCAAAGGTTAGGATCATGACTCTTGCCCACATCCTCCAACCTCCTAGGATCTCGTAACTGAAAATCAGGCTTCTTTAAGAGATTCTTAAAGATCTTCTTAACTACCTCCCTCTTGAATGAATAAGGCTTATTTAATTTGTTACAAGTAGGTAAATGGTACCGGTGATGGATAGAATCTACTGATGTTGTGGGTGGGGATACTATTGAGCAGGTGCGGTGGAGGATGATATGGCAACTGAGGTGTCTGATATGATGATCGAGGTGGTGGCAAAGGAGGTGGTTAACCTGGCTGAACCATGGCTAGCTGCTTTCCCTTGTCAACCGTTGTGACTACCCCTAGATTTTATTCAAATGCCTTCTGCGGTTTGGACTTGGCTGACTGATCTTAGAAAGGTAACTGTTTGACCTCTCCTTATAGACTAGCCGCCTTGTTGATTAATTTCTCAAATATCTTAATGGTAAACCCTTTAACCATGAAGGCGACCGAGCCATGAATATTCTTGAGTAGAATTTCAATGGCATGCTATTCAGATAGCTATGGTTCTCATTTCATACTTAAAAATGTGCCATCTAAGAATGTAATTAGCAAGGGACTCACCGAGGTGTTGTTGAGCTACAACGAGATCACTCACAGTTATCCTTTGCTAAGCTCCAACAAAACTCTTAATAAAGAGCTGCTCTAACTCAGCAAATATCTTCATTGAACCATTGGGTAGTTCAGTGTACCGATCAAATGTGATGCCTATCAAACTACTAATAAAGAGATGAAATAAGAGTGCATTCCTGCCACCGATATTGCAACATGAAGTGTGCTATGTGCTGACGAGGGTTCCCATTGCCATAAAAAATTTTGAAGGAAGGAGGCATAAAACCCTTAAGATATTGGACACCATCAAATTCCTCTGGGTAGGGTCTACCCTTTGGAACATATGAGCCACCTCAGGCTTGCACCAATACATCTTTCACTTGCTGCTCCACCAACTGCTTAATATCTATTTCTTGTGTGGAGGTGTTGTCCACCACCTTCCTATGTAAGCTACCACTATCCTGATCTACTGGAGAAGTGCCTTTGGGCTGATCTAGGACATGCGCTAACTTGGGATGACCTATCTCTATCAGCATATACTGCGGTACTGAGGCCTGGTTTTCAAGTGCATGGAGAGCTGCTAATAAGTCTTTCATCTGCTTCTCCATCCAGTTGATCTGATTATTCTTTTGTATTTAAGCTATTGATGGAGGTGTTGGGTTGAATGAATGGTGTCATCTTCCTCAACCATAATACCTTCCTGACTATGCTGATCTCTATGAAGGGAGCTCCTAGTATTGACCTTGTGGGCCTCAACCGAATCCTCAAGGAGATCATCCTCATCTAGATCAAAGCTGACTTTTCTCTCCTCATAATTTGATTAGTTACTCCCTAGAAGCTCTCTCTCTTCTCCATAAAGTACTGTGTCGGGATCTCATCTAGGGAATGATCTAACTGTGCTAGTATAAATACACACTGCTGAGCTGTAGAGGGGCTATTCTCACTGACGGAGATGCACTTAACACTGCTTATCACTGGAGTGCTAGTTCTGGGAGGGTCATGACTGTTAGAAGATACATGCTTGTGGCTACTCATGGGTGGAGTAGTGTCCCTAAGGAGATCCACTACCATGGGGATTGCAAAACTATCCCCTTCCCCTTCTACAGATGCTACTATTACTACCTCTGATGGTGGTAGTTGTGGTGGTGGGACCACGATGCTGCGGGGTTGTTATTCCTTCTTCACCAAGATTGAAGTAGGAGGTCGAGTAGGGGAACTCACCCTCACTTCAATTGGTTGAGTAGATGAAGTGGAATCTTTTGGTCGTAGCTAGATCACCAATGGGGCTTTCTTCTCCACGGATGTTATCTTTTGTGCTTTTGTAGGCATGGTGGATGGCAGGACCTGAACAGGTGATGGTGGGCAAGAAGTAGATCGATGTGGTGATGACAACACTAACTCTACCCTCACTGGGGAATTTCCCTTATGACTAGTGGTACTTGTCAGCTCTATACTATCAGTCCTGTCGGCCCTAGTGGCCCAATGATTGGGAGAATCAACTAGAGGTCGGACATTTTGGCAAACCTCCACCTTTGCTCCGACCGAACTATTACCGCCTCGATGCTCTATCACTATGAATGTGCGTGGTAATAATTTTGGGGATGATAGACCTTAAGTCAAATAACATACCAGACTCTGAACGTTAGTGTACCATGCCTACCTATCGTAATACCATATGAGACATAGGACTTCCTCCATCCCTGCCTGGAGCCGTATGGGAGGTGGAGGAAATGCAGCTATCCTTTGATACTCCTCTCCATCTGATGCTGAGAGGGAGTGAAATTGGTTGTTAGTCAGCAATGGGGAAATATCACGGGGGGAACCTTCCTCTCCAATGTGGGATGCGGCATCCATCTCTTGGACACGATGGCCATTTGATCTGTGACTCTTGCGTCCAATGCGTGCAGGAGGTAAGGAGGTATGAGATCCTACCCTCAAGGTAGGGGAGGCTATCTCTCAAGCCAAGATAGCCTTCCCCCTTAGAGGGGACCATCGAACAGGTGCTTGCATGCACCCGAGTGATTATGGGAACAACTGATTGAGTAGGAACTGGATTGACTAGAGAAGCCTCAACTACCATCCTCTTTAGGGAAGGATACTCAGTGTCAGAAGGTAGGTCAATCCGGATGACTGGCTTCTGCTCAACCACCTCATCCTGGCTAACAGTTGTGAGGGTTGCCCCCTCATTGGTGATGCGGCTCTCAAATCCTCAGCCAAAGTACACTTGATGGGTGGAGTCAGTCTGAGGGAGGTTGGCTTGATCCAGGGCCAAATCCATCCCAAACGGAAAGGTGAAAACAAACTTCTGAGAGGCCACCGCATAAGACACTAATTAATGCTATATGTCGATTTGTTGAAATATAACTTGTAATGATTTTCTTCCTTGATATTTGTTCCATGCACAGAAGTTTTGAACCCACACTCAACAATTCAAATATGTTAAGTGGGGTTCATTGGAGAGATTTGGATATTGAGGAGAGTCTTTGCCATTTGATTTCAATTTTGAACCCATACTCAATCGATTTAGGTAGATTGGGTGGGGTTTTAAAATTTGAGGAGAGATTTTTTTGGAGATATTTGTGTTTTGTGCATCTTGTTTGAAAATATTGATTGTTTGAAAGACCTCTACTTAGCAAATTTGGGTATGCTAAGAAGATGTTGTGATTGTGTATTTGAAATATTTTTACTTGTCAAGATTTGATTGTGCGATATTTTGATTTGAAAATGGGGCTTCTTACTTAACAAATTTGGTATGTTAAGTAAAGGCCTCATGTGTTTGATTTATGCTTGATGATGAGACTTCACTTAACAAATTTGGTATGTTAAGTGAAAGTCAAATGTAGTTGTGAGATAGATTTGCTTTTCCTTGAAGATGGGAGTCCCACTTAACAAATTTTGGTATGTTAAAATAGGGATCAAATGTGTGTTGAAAAGAGACCCCCACTTAACAAATTTGGTATGTTAAGTGAAAGTCAAATGTGTTTGAAAGAAAAGAACTTATTTAACAAACTTAGGTATGTTAAATAGAGTTAGGGAAGGGGAACTCCCATTTGACAAATTTAGGTATGGGTGGGGCGGCTTAGGATATGTCTTGACTTCTCTTGTATGTATGATTTATTGTTTATTGCTTTTCAAAAAGGGGGAAAACTTCAACTATAGCACATATGAAGTATGCTAAGTGGAGTTTCAATTTTATATTATGATTTAATTTAAAAATAAAATCTCCATCCAACAAATTTGAGTGTGTGGGATGGGATTAGTTTTTTTCAAAGAAAATGTGCTTTTAAAAAAGACATTAAAAATGGTTGATTTTGATTTTGAAAAGAACCTCCATGTAACAATCATAGGATTTGTTAAACAAGGTTTGGTTATATGTATTTTGTGCCTTTTTGAAAATTTCTTACAAATTTTTGTGTAAAGATCTCTTATTATGTAGATTTTGAAAAAGTGCTTTTGGAAAGACATGTTATTTTGTAGAAGAGTTTTATTTTCTTATTATTCATGGGATGAACCTTGCCTCACCATCAGGATGGTGAAGAGGTTCTTAATTTCAATCATCTCCTTTGTTTGATTAATTTTAATTTTCACCTATTGGGGCAACCCAATAGGGATTTTAAGACCTACATGGAGTGAGGTTCTAAAACCTAAAAGCTATTAGCGAGCTTTGCTTAAGGATGAAATAAGATAAGTGCCAACATAAAGAATGATAGTCTCGGGCCTATATAGAATATAAGTCCTCTATTAATGCTTGGAGACAATAATTGTCTACTAAAGATGGAGGGAGGAACTATCCCCAGTGGAGTCGCTAGAAAAATCTATGGTGTTTATTTTTGAGGATGTGGACACCACGCAGAACTTGAGGGGTACTTATTGTAGTGATCAGGTATGACATAAGGAATGATGGACTATCTCAAAAGATAGAAATCACCATCGTATAATAGACCTAATCACCTAATAAGGACTCCTAAGGAATGATGGGTCTTCAAATGTACCAGAGATCTTTTCCCTACTTTACATAGAAAAAATAAAGTAGGGTTTATTTTAAGCTGGGTTTTTTAAGTTCTCTATGGAGACAAGCCCCCATACTTAATTACATCCTAAGAAATGAGAATTCCTTAAGAATACTCTCGATTAAAGAAGATAATTAGGGTCTCCAAAGATTTCAAGATTAAGAATATCAAAGGATTGGCTATTTTAGAAAATCAAATGGGATAGATCAAGGAGAAGACTTATTATTGGAAGTCAAAGGAAGATGAGTAGGAAATACTCATGATACTAGGAAGCCTAGTGAGCATTCCAATCTATCTTATGGTTGGGCTTTATATTTTTGAAATTGAAGAGAGTTAATTATTTGAGTTGACATTTTATTAGAATACTAGGACTCATAATCCCATAACATAAGATTGTAAAATCTCTAAAAGGTGAGAATTTATGCTTATAGCCTAAAGAAACAACTACCTCGGATCCCAAGCTAGGGAGCTTTGGTACAAACCATAAGCACGTTCTAAATCTAAGTGAAAGGTGAACATAATGGTCTACCTCCACAAGAGAGGATAGATCATCTGATTGTTGGACTTACAACCTGAGTGGTTTCCAACTAACTCATCCTACTCTTTAAATCCATGTGGGCAAGTCATATGCTTTTGCAAGATGGCTAAGTTGTTATTTATCTAGAAAGGAGACAAATTCCTTAAACTCACTCCCTAAGAGACTAGTGCATGAGTGGTATGAATTCATTACACAATCTAATGCAAATTTTATCAAATTTATCTGATTCTTTTGGACTCTTTATTTTGACACAGACTATGAGATTTTGTATGCCTAAATGCATGAGAACTTGATTATGGGCCAAATCAAAAGAGCAAGGGGTGTTCTTCCATCAAAGGCTCTTATAGGTTAAGCCTTTATTCTCTGGCATAGATGGAAGCCCCCTATTAACAAGAGTGGAAGAATATGACATGCATGATGCTTATATATACAATCATCCAGCTAAGGGGTTGCTAAAAATTTTATTATCTTGATTTAATTCCTAGGCTTTATGGTGAGGTTATGAGTTGTTTTAAATTTTAATTGTGAGTTATTAATTGAGGAAAAAAAGTTAATTTTATCCTAAGAGCCTACCGCATCTAGGCCACACATTCAAACATCAATAAAAAAGAAACTATAAAAAGCATACTATTCTAGTGCGCAATCTAAACACAACATCAAATAATTTTATAGATTATTATAAAAGAATAAAAGGCCAGTGTGGTTGGGTTCCACCGTACACCCTGAAAAGAGAAAAAAAAGATGGTAGTCAAGCTCTACCTTTATACAACCTGGATTATAAAAAAAATATACATGCTATCGGGGTCTTCTTTTCTTCATTTCTTCCTTCTCTTTCTTCTGATTTGATTTGCCCAAAGGCATCAGGTACCCTGTGGACTAAGCCTTCACCGCTCATCCTAATCTCTCATAATAATCCTAATTCCTAATAAAAAATTACATTAAAAATAGGAAAAGTAAATCTAGCTACGCTTGCAAAATAAATATTAGCTAAACACACCATACAACCCAAGCAATTATATGAATAATTTGGACTTAACACCCCACACCTGGGTAACTAAGCCCACCTATCCTAACATGGGTTATGCTTAGGGGTTAAGCAACTGTATAATAATATATATATATATATATATATATATATATATATATATATATATATATATATATATATATAGTGGCCCCTTAAACACAACCCCTTGCAAAAAATGTGATTAGGCTAATCACGGCCTACCATCTAGTCTATGAGGCATACACCCTAACATCTAGTCTAAAATATTACATCATAAAATAAAACACAACATTATACATACAATGCCTAACTTAGCATTGGAAGTGGTGACTTAGTGTTCTAATGTGTGTGCTTAAGACTTGTGACAAGACTTTACTAGGCTTCTTTATTTTAAGTTTCAATTTGGAGTTTGAATTAATTTAAATTTTACCTTTGGGTGATTTTAATTTAAATGATTTAATGATTTATTTTTCATTTTTTTCACTTTTATTTGGTTAGAATGATCTTTAGGTGTTTAAGAATGAAGAGTAGAATGAAATCCATTTGTAGACAGAACTCATCCTATTCTACATCCTAACTTCTAAAGAGTCTAACTAAGGTCCTTAAGTATCTTAATTAGCCCATTTAAATTTGCATAATTCATTTGATTTGATTCAGAATTTAGAATTTAAGTTTATTTAAGTATTTGATTGATTGATTTTGGATTATATATTTTAAATCTTAATAATTCAATATCCTTAATATCTAATGAAGTTTAAGTTTATTTAAATCCATGTGTTTTTGATTGATTAATATTAGATTGGATGTTTTGGTTTAATTAAATCTTGATAATTCAATATCCTTTTAAATTAATACTTAATTCTTTTCTTTGATTATGGTTATGTGATTTAATTTTATGTTTATCATGTTTCATTTATTTGTAGTTTGATTGAATTAGATTAATTGAGATTTTATTTTGATTTTTAATTGAGTTTGATTCTTTTTAATTAGGATTTTATTTTTAATCTCATATAATTGGTCTGTTTATTAAAGTTTAGTTAGTATTTTGATTTCATATATTGGATAGTTAATTAGTTTATCTTATTTAAGTAGGTTGAATGAGATTTGATTTGATTACATATTAAATTGATGAGAGTCTTTCTTTATTTGATTTAATTTAATTTGATTAGCTTTTATCGATGGGTTTGCTTAGGTTCAATGTGATTAAGATTAAGAAGTGTTTAGGTTTATCAAAATTAAATAAGTTGTTTAATTTGTATTTCATATTTGTTTAGGTTGATGATGTAATTAATGAATTAATAATTTAGGTTTAATTAAGATTTTCATTATTATTTAATTACATTTATATTGATTAAGTTTAAGTTTAATATGATTAATTTAATTAACCTAATTAACTTATTTAAGATGTGTGATCAAATTAATTAGTAGGTTAATTAAGTGTTTGATTTAAATTTGATTTTTTTTAAAAAAAAGTTAATTTTGTTTATTAAGATGATGGATATATTCATTAAGTTTGTATTAATTAGGTGTTTATTAAATTTGATTAGCTTAAGGGTAATTAGTTTAATTAAGAAGTGTATTTAAGTTAATTATTAAATTATATAAAGATTTATTTATTTTTAATTTTGTTTTATATTTATTTAGATTAATGATGTAATTCATGACTTAATAATTTATGTTTAATTTAGGATTTTATTGGTATTTAATTTCATTTATATTTGATTAAGCTTAGGTTTAATATTATTAATATGATTAACTTAATTAGTTTACTTGAGGGGTGTGATTAATTATTAAATTTAATTTGGGGTTTGATTTGAGAAAGTGTATCTAAATTGGGTTTAGGCTATAGGATAGATGATTTTCTTAAGTCCTAAGGCATGGCCTAATCCTATGATTAACCCTTCTAAGTCTCTAAACTTAGATTAAGTGTTCACCTACTCGCTAGAAGTGTCTTATGACTAAGGAGTTCTTAGTATTTAGAAGAGTCCTAAGTCTAAGAAGTGGAGATTGAGAGCTCACTCCAAAAGTGAGGTCAATAAGGACTATCAACAAATTGGTAAATTTTTAGTAGATCAAGTGGGATTGATCAAAAAGAGAGAGTTATTATTGAAACCAAATGGAGATGAGTAGGGGATGCTTATGATACTTGAAACCTAATAAACATCCCAAACTATCCTATGGTTGGGCTTTATGTTTTTGAAATTTGAAGAAGATTATATGTTTGAGTTGAATTTTTATTAAAAATCTAGGGCTTACAATTTCATAATATAAGATCATGGAAATACCAAAGATATGAGGATTTATGCTTGTAGCCCGCAAAGGGAAACAACAACCTTGGATCTTGAATCTAGGGAGCTTTGGCGAGGGCCAAGATACGACCTAAATCTAAGGCAAAAATGGGTATCTGGTTTACCTCCATAGGAGAGGATAAACCACCCGACTGTTGGACTTACAATCACTTGGTGGTGGCCGCCAACTAACTCCTCTTACGATATTGAATACATGTAGGAAAGTCTTATGCTTTTGCAAGATAACTAAGTTGTTCTTTATTTAGAAAGAAGACTAAATCCTTAAACACACTCCCTAGGAGACTAGATTATGTTGGTCATGCATAATGACTTAATCTAATAAAATTTTGTTAAGTTTATTTTCATTTTTGGACAATTTATTTGACATAGGCTATGAGATTCATATGCCTAATGCATGAGAAATTAGTTATGGGCCAAAATCAATAAGAAGGAGGTGTGTTTCTACCATGACTCTCAAAGGTCAAGCCATGTTCTCTAGCAAAGGTGGAAGCCCTCCATTAGCAAGAGTGAAGTAAGAAGTTTTTTATGCATAATGTGAGACATACAACTTCCAGCTAAGGGGTTGCTAAATGTTTTATTATTTTGATTTATATCCTAGGCTTTAGGTGAGGTTATGAGTTATTAATTTTACTTTTGAGTCGATTAATTGGATAACAAATTTATTTTTTCCTAAGAGCTTAATTGCATCCAGGTCATTCATCAATCAATGAAGATACTAGAAAATCATGTCATCTTAATGCACAAGCTAAACAAACATCAAATATTTTTATAAAGTTAGAGCAAAAGAATAAAAGGTCAATGTGGTTGGGCTCCACCACACAAACTTGATAAGAAATGTAGGTAGCTGAGCTCTACCCTTATACAACCGGATTATAAATGAATAATTACAATTAAAATGAATTCATGTTATGGGGGGTCTTCATTCTTCATTCTTCTTTCTTCATTTCTTCATTTCTTAATTTCTTTCTTTCTTCATTTCTTTCCTTTTTTTTGGTTGGTTGATATGTAGTTTGCTCCAAGGCTTCACATGGTGCATAAGACCTTATCTTATGACCAATGTTTATCCTAATCCTCCATAACATTCATTCCTAAATCTTAATTATAAAATTACATAAAAATAGAAAAAGTAAATCTAACTAAACCTGCAAAATAGAGATTAACTAAATATATCACACAACCCAAGTATGTATATGAATAAGTTGGACTTACCACCCCACACATGGGTAACCAAGTCCACTGTCCTAGTTTGGATTATGCTTAGGGGTATAAGCAACCTGCACAACAAAAGTATTTATATTTTTTTTATTACAGTGCCCCTTAAGCACAATCCCCTGCAGAAGATAATGATTAGACTAAGCTCGACTTATCATGTGGTCTGCGCACATACACCCTAACATTCAGTTTAAAATATTACATCACAAAATAAAATTAGGTATCAAAACATGCACTGCCCTAACATAGAGCTAGAAATAGTGACTTAGCCTAATGTGTGTGTCATTTAAGGCTTGTGTGACATGTCTTAGCTAGGCTTTAAGGTTGGAATTTTCTAAGCATGAAGGATTCAACTTAGAGGGTGGTTTTAGTTTAAGTGGTTTAGTTGATTTATAAATTTTATTTGATTTGGTTTTAATGAACCTACATTTAGTTACTAAATGTTGTAAAGAGAGAAAAAGAGAAAAGAACATCTCTTTCCTCCCCACCTTAAGTAATTTCTAAGGTAGATTCAATAATGGTTTTCTTTAGTGAATGTTTTATTATGTGTTTTAATTAACCCTAAGTTTAAATTTTCTCTAAATAAACCCATTCAATAAGAAAGGCATCTTAGGATTAATTAAGTTGAATTACTATCACATAACACAAAACCATTTATCTCTTTCCAACATGTATCACATGCATATGAATGATCCTAAGATATCTATACATGCAAATGCAAGCTTTAGCACACTTTGATGAAGATGTTGTTCAGGAAAATTTGGATATTCCATGAATGCATGTTTTTATTAAATAGAAAAGAGGGACTATTTTATCTGTTAATCAAATGCACATTTACAAGTATGAAAGACATAAGTGAGTACGACGCCATTATTTTCTACACCAGGGGTGTAAGATACAAGACCTACTTGGGGATACTTAAAGCCTTGCAACCCCAAGATGTCCAGACTAATATACCACATTTCTTAAATACATGTGCATGTACAAAAAGAAGCAAATGGATGAAGAGTCATGCAAAAGATTTTTGTATTTGATTTGGTTATGCAATTTACATATGTAAATATGAAGATTCTTCCTAAGTCATAATATGGAAATGCATAGGAATATATTTAATAAAGTGTTATGTTCTTTTCAAATGAACTATTCACTTTGCAAATCCTATTCAAATCCATGTTAAGAAAGGAGAAAGAAATTACATAAAACACATCTTATACTATAATCACATGCAAGCTTATAAGTACTTATAAGTAGCACACCTTCATTTATAATCTTTGATTTATAGGTTTTGAAAATAATTTTTGATTTAATAGAGATAATATCAACTCATATTCTTACTTTAGCAAAACATATAATTTGACATAAAGGAGACATTTCATTTAATTTGATTTTTCAAAAGACATTGTTGACCTCACTTTTGGAATGAGCTCTCAACTTCTCCATCTTAGACTTAGGACTCCTCTAGACATCAAGAGTTCCTTAGTTTTAAGACACTTTTAGTGATTAGGTGAAGAGACTTAGAAGAGTTAGCCATAGGAATAGGTTATGCCTTAAAGGTGTTAGGAAAGCTTGCCTATCCTATAGCTTAAACCTAATCCTTCTTTCCTTCTTTCAAGTCAAACTTGAAAGTCAAATCAACTTCAAATCCAAACAAATTTCAAATTCAAATCAACCTCAAATCCAAATCAACTTGAAACTCAAATCAATTCCAACATAATTGATTTTCTCAAATCATCAAATCAATTCCTAAATCAAAACCATGAATCAATTCCAAATGATTGAAACCCATGATTAAATCAAACCCAAAAATCTTTTTTTTAAGTCACTTTGATTTCATCTTATGGACTTAGCTCAAATCAAATCCAAATCACTCCAAATTCAAAAGATTTTCTCATAACCCATTTATATTCTCATTTATATTCATAAATATAAATGAAATATAAATTCAAATAACCAAAACCAAATTCAAAACTCAAACCCAAATCTAACTTAAATCCAACCTAAACTCATTCAAGTCAAATTCATGAACTTAGACAAATCAAACTCAAATCAATCCAAACCTTTGGATTTTCTTCATGATTCAATCGATCCTTCAATTATGAATCCAAATATAAATACAAACTCCAATCATCAAACAAAAACAAACCCAAGTAAAATCCATGTTCACCATTTTGACTTGAAATTATCAAATGAATCAAAACCTATTTGATTCTAAATCACTTGCAATTGGATTTATATTTCAATCATAAGTCTATATGTGAGTACAACCAAACTTGAATCAAGCCTTGATCAACTCAATTGACCCATTTTGGCTCACTTGACCCAAAGTGACCTAAAGCACCTTTTTGAGCCAAATTCTAATCCTATCCAAATTGGATTAAACTAAGCCCACCTAAGCCTCACATTTTGAGCAACAATCATCATATGATGATCAATCACCAAAATTGGGTCAAACCAAGTCAAACCTAGCCTTTGACCAAGTCAACACTTAACCCAAATGAAACCTAAACTAGCCAAAATCCACCACAGGCCAAATTGATTAAAACCATTGTTCTAAACAAATCCATGATCAATGATTGAACATGACCAAGTCACCAATTGAGCCAAACCTAGCCTAATTGGCCACTTGACCCAAGTTGACCTAAAAAGTCAAAATTTGTCAAATCTTAATCTAAGCCAAATTGATTGCAAGCAATGGGTCAAATTCATTCTAAATCACTTGTTGAATTTGACCAAACCTCCAATTGACCAACTAGACCCAACCTAGCCCAATTGACCATGAACCCAACTTGACCTAAAAGGTCAAATCAACTTGAAGTCAAACCAAACCAAAATTGATTGAAACTAAAGCTTGAAATATATTTTAAATGATCAACCAAGCCTAAACCAAGCCATGACCTAACCCAATTGGGTCAAATGGGTCAAATTGGTCAATTTGACCCATTTGACCTAAGTGAACTCAAATGAGCCAAAACCAAATATAAATCAAATTAAACCAAACCAATGAAACCCATAAGCTAAAAATGATCATTTGAACTTAACATAACCCTTGGTTTGGCCCAATTTGACCAATTGGTCAACTTGACCCAAGTTGATACATTTTGACCTAAATGGGTCAACATGAGCCAAATGATATCAAATCAACACCAAATTCATTGAAAATTAGCACAACCCATTTTTCAATAATTCTAAACATACCCAAATCAAAATCAAAGCTAAATGACCATCATACCCCTAGGTCAAAGGGTAAAATATGGTCAAATTCACTTGGAATTTTATCATATTTCAACTCAAAACCACTTGGAATCCTCCTAGTGGACCATTTGGACACTAAGGAGGGTGGTGCATATGACCCAATGGGTTTGGGTCTATCAAACCCAACCCAAAGCCAAAATTGACCACTCCACTCAAAGTTTTCCACATTGATCACCTCCCACACTCATTTTAACCCATGTGCACCTCCACACTCCCACTCCTCTGCCAAAATTGAGCCACATGGCACTCCTAACAACCTAAACAACCCATTCCATGATAGCAAGATCAAAATGGCAAAATGAGCTTCAACCATTCCATTCAAGTAGGGGGAGATATACTCCCCCTCATTCCAATTCATTTCACCAACCTTGAATTTGATTGAGCTCAGAGGATCAAAGTAAGCTTCCTAAGCTCCTCCAAGCATTCCTAAGCTCAATTGAATTTCCTCTTCTCAATTTTGCTTAAGCCAAAAATAGGGGAGGTGAAGGAGAGTTCCAACTTATTCAATACCTAACCAAAGTCCAATTCCTATTGCGAGCACCATCAAGGCATCAAGTGGAGCTCATCCAAAGAAAATCCCAAGCATCTAAGCCATGGGAAGGGGGAGTTATAACAAAGCCGCAAGCCATTGAAGTAAGCTTTAGTCAATTGGAAGATCCATTGCAAAATGAACCTTCAAACCTTCAATAGGGCTTCGTCTCCACTAGACGAAGCTACCTCAATGGTTGGAAACACGATAGCCTTCGGCAAGGTATGCTTCAAAATCAAGCTCCTATTAAAAATTTTGTGGTCCTTTCTGAAGGGAAGTGTAATCCCATTGAATTTCCACAGTTGGATGTGCTTCTCCCTACTTCTTACTGGTGTGGGTTGAATCCTAGTACAATCCGAGCTCAAGTGAGCTCAGATCTAGCCATGGAGGATGGATGGTCTCCGTCTCCAATAGGCGAGGGAAGGAATGAATCATGGACCATCCATCCTACAAGTTTTGGATGGACGATCCTGATGAAAACACGTTTGAAACTACAGGTTTAGTCATGATTATTCGATCTTTGATCGGATAGCCAAGGATAAAGTGTGTAGCACCACCGACTCACTTAGCATCTAATTTGACAACTTAAATAACCAATCACACGCCACATGGAAACCCCGATCAAGAGTCCACCGGGCCGACAAGATTAGTTATATGCAATACATGTAACTGAACGTATTAATCATAGAAACTTCAAAAATTCATAACTATATGTAAAAAAAATCCAAAAAATGCAAACTCAACTTCATTTTAAAGATAATTCAAAGGAGAATAATAGAAAATTAAGTTTGATTGATTTTAAATAGTAACATTTTCTTAATTTAGGTTTTATTAGGATGTAATTATGTTGATTACTTCTTAATTATTTCAATAATTAATTCCAAACTCCCTAGGGTTAATTAGTGGGATGACCTCTACCCCCTATGATTTTCTTAGAATTTATTATTGGATTAATTTGGGTAATGGCTTATTTTATCTCTAATCACTCCCTTAATTGATTAAATGATTAATTAACCTATTAAATCATGATGTATTCATTAATTAAGCTTGTTAATCTTCTTGGAATAGTGGATAGACTTAGGGAATGAGATTAGGATGCCTTTTCCAAATCTTTTCCCCTAAGTCTATTTCATTTGAATGAAGACTTACTTAATTTACAAATTGATTAATGATTTAATAATTTCATTAAATAGGTTAATTAACCAAACTCAAAACCAAAAATTAATCTAAAACTTAATCACTTAATCAATCCCAATCTTGGGTAGATCCTTAGGTGTTCAAAAGCCTAAAGTAAGCTTAAGGAAATCAAATCCAACCCACATTGTGGGAAGTGTTATGAAAGTACTTAATTAAACCATTTAGCTTAATTAATTATTAATTGTGAGCTAATTGCATTAGGCCTCTTTCTTTCTTAGGAGCATTGCTGATTTAAATTCTATGTGGTTGCATATCATATGTTCACTCATAATTAGTTTGTTAATTATGTTAAAATGGTGTAGGTAAGGGATAATTAATAGAATTAATTTACACCTTAGCCTAAATAAAACATAAAATTAATCTAACCATCCTAAAATTAAACTAAACTAATTCACACATGATGGGAAAGGGTTAGGACCAGTAAACTCTTCTCACTTTGCCTAAATCAAATTCAAAACTGAAACAAAAATCTCTTTAAGCAATTTTGGTTTACTTTAATTAATCTTATTTCATAGGATTGTCTTTAGGAATTAATTAGGGTGAATGAAATTACATGCTTACATCACTTTATCTCTTTCCAAGTTTGTTAAAAGTTATTTTCCATGTGAACTCATGCATTCATATCTTTTGGAAAATAAAATTAAATTGAAATGTTTCCCTTATGATAAATCACATGCTTTAGCTAAAGTAAGAATATGAATGGCTATTATCTGTACTAAATCAAAAATTATTTTCAAAATCTATAAATCAAAGATCATAAATGAAAGTATGCTACTTATAAATATTTATAAGCTTGCATGTGGTTATAGTATAAAAATATGTTTTATGTGGTTTTCTTCTATTTTCTTAACATAGGTTTGTATAGGATTTGCAAAGTGTATAGTTCATTTGAAAAGAACATAACACTTGCTTAAGTTCATTCCTATGCACTCCCATGTCATGAATTAAGAAGGATCTTCATATTACATATATAAACCAAATCAAACAAAAAAAAATCTTTTGCATGATTCTTCATCCATTTATTTGCTTTTGTACATGCACATGTATTTAAAAAAGTGGTATATTAGTCGCACATCCCGGGATTATGAGGCTTTAAGTAGCCCCAAGTAGGTCTTGTACCTTACACCCCTGGTGTTGAAAATAATGGCATTGTACTCACTTATGTCTTTCATACATGTAAATGTGCATTTGATTAATGGATAAAAGAATCCCTCTCTTTTCTACTTAACAAAAAAAATATACATTCATGAAATATCTAAATTTTCTTAAACAACATCTCTTTGCATTCATCATTAAGGTGTGCTAAGACTTTGCATTTGTATGTATAACTATCCTTAGGATACATTCATATGAATGATGCACATGTTGGAAAGAAATAAATAGTTGTGTATTTTGTGATAGTAATTCACTTTAATTAATCCTAAGATACCCTTCTTATTAAATATGTTTATTTAGAGTGAATCTAAACTTAGGGTTAACTAAAATATAATAATAAAATTTTCACTAAAGAAAAATGATTAATGAATTTATCTTAGAAATTACTTAAGGTAGGGATGAAAGAGAAGTTCTCTTCTCTTTTCTTCTCTTTACAACACTTAGTAATAAAATGTAGGTTTATTCAAACCAAATCAAATAATCAAATAAAATTGGCAAATCAACTAAATCACTTAAAGTGAATCCACCCTCTAAGTTGAAACTTCTCTTACCTTAAAGCCTAGCTAAGACATACCACACAAGCCTTAAATGGCACACACATTAGGCTAAGTCATTATTTCTAGTCCTTTGTTAGGGTGGTGCATGGTTTGATGCCTGATTTTATTTTATGATGTAATGTTTTGGACTGGATGTTAGGGTGTATGTGTGTAGACTGAATGGTGGGGCGGTCTTATTCTAATCATTATCTTCTGCAAGGGATTGTACTTAAAGGGCGACTGTAATAAAATTATAAATATTTTTTTCTATGCAGGTTGCTTATATCCCTAAGCATAGTCCAAACATAGGCCAGGTGGACTTGGTTACACATGTGTGGGGTGTTAAGTCCAATTTATTCATGTACATGCTTGGGATGTGTGGTGTGTTTAGCTAATCTTTATTTTACAAGTTTTAGTTAAATTTACTTTTCCCAATTTCATGTAATTTTGCAATTAAGATTTGGAATAAATGTTATGGGGAAGTGGAGGTGAACATTGGTCACAAGACTATGTCTTATGTACCATGTGAAGCCTTTGGAGTGACCACATTCCAACCAAGTCAAAAGAAAGAAAGGAAAGATGCAAATCAAACATGAAGAAAGAAGAAATGAAGAAATGCAGAATGAAGACCCCCATAACATGAATTCCTTTTAAATTGTACTTATTCATTTTTAATCCGGGTTGTATAAGGATAGAGCTCTACTACCCACATTTCTTTTCATGTTTGTGCAGTGGAGCCCGACCACAAAGGCCTTTTATTCTTTTATGTTAGCTTTATAAAATTATTTGATGTTTATTTAGCTTGTGCATTAAGATGCCATGTTTTTTTCTAGTTTCTTCCTTGTTTTGTTGAATGGCCTCGATACGATTAGGCTCTTAACAAAAAAATAAAAGTTCTGTCTAATTAAATAACTCAAAATTAAAATTAAAATAACTCATAACCTCACCTAAATCCTAGGACATAAATCAAGATAATAAAATATTTAGCAACCCCTTAGCTAGCTGTTGTATGTTTCACATCATACATAAAATCATCTTGCTTCACTCTTGCTTATGGATGGCTTTCGCCTGTGCCAGAGAGTATGGCTTGACCTTTGAGAGCCATGGTGAAAACACACCTCGTTCTTACTGTTTTTGGCCCATAACTAATTTCTCATACATTAGGCATAGAAATCCCATAGCCTGTGTCAAACTAATTGGCCAAAAATAAAAATAAACTTAACAAAATTTTTATTAGATTAAGTCATGAGTTCAAGCCCTACATGATCTAGTCTCTTAGGGAGAGAGTTTAAGCCATATGCCCATTTTCACCTTAGATTTAGGTCATGTTTTAGCCCTCGCCAAAGCTCCCTAGATTTATGATCTGAGGTCGATGTTTCCCTTTGCTATAAGCATAAATTCTCACCTCCTAGGCATTTCCATGATCTTGTACCATGGAATTGTAAGTCCTAGATTTCTAAATAAAAATTAAACTCAAATAAATAATTCTCTTCAAATTCAAAAATATAAAGCCCAACCATAGGATAGTTTGGGATGTTCACTAGGTTTTCGAGCATCGTGAGAATCTCCTACTTATCTCTCTTGAGTTTCGATAATAACTCCCTCCTTTTGATCAGTCCCATTTTGATCTTCCAAAAATAACCAATTGATTGATAGTCCTACCTTTGAAATCTTTGGAGATAATATTAATTTACCTTAATCAAGAGTATTCTTAAGGAATCTCATCCTTTAAGTAATTAACTATGGGGACTTACCTCCATAGGGAACTTAACGAACCCAGTTTAAAATAAACCCTACTTTACTTTTCTATGTAAACTAGGGGAAGAATCTCTGGTACATACGAAGAGCCATAGTCCTTAGGAGTCCTTATTAAGGTGATTAGGTCCATTGTAGGATGGTGACTTCTGTCTCTCAAGATAGTACATCATTCCTCAATGTCATACTCAATCACCCTAATAAGAACATCTGCAGATCAATGTGGTGTCCAACCAAAGAACGTATTTTTATCTTCATTTATTTTTCTAGGATAGATGAAGATAGAAATATTTCAGCATAGACATGAATGCATGATTTCATATGACAAATAATATTTGCATCCTTGGAAATAAATAAAGTGATGTAAGCATGTAACTTCATTCACCCTAATTAATTTCTAAGGACAATCCTATAAGATAAGATTATTCAAAGTGAATCAAAATTTTTAAAAAAAGATTTTTATTTTTGAATTTGATTTGATTTGATTTAAGAAATGTGAAAAGAGCTTAATGGTCCTATCCCATTTCCTCCATGTGTGAATTAGTTTAGTTTTATTTTAAAATAATTAGATTGATTTTATGTTTTGTTTAGGTTAATGTGTAAATTAAATCCATTAATTACCCCTCACTTACACCACTTTAAAATAATTAACCTAATAATTATGAGCCAACATATGATATGCAACCACATGTAAATTAAATCGGCAATGCATCTAAGAAAGAAAGGGGCCTAATACTATTGGCTCATAATTATTGATTAATTAAGCTAAAGAGTTTTCATTAAGTACTTTCATAACCTTCCCACACATGTGAGTTGGATATGATTTCCTTAAACTTACCTTAGGATCTTAAACACCTAAGGATCTACCCAATAAGAGATTGATTAAGTTCATATTGATTTTGAAAGTTTGATTAGACTAATTAAATAGATCATTAGTATATTAATCCTTAATTATATTTTTGATTAAGGAATAAAGGGGGTTTGGGGAATAACTTAGGGAATGTATCCCAAACCCATTCCATAAACCTCCTCCTCACTTGAACAATGTTAAAATAACTCAATTATGGGATTAAACCACTGTTCATATGCTTAATTACTCTTAATTACATAAAGGGGGTGATTAGGGGTTCATTAATTAATTTTTCTAATTAACCCATTAATAAATCCCAAGAAAATTAGGAGAGGCAGAAGTCATCCTACTAAATATGTCTGAGAAATTTGAAATTAATTAATGTAGAAATTAAAGAGTAATTAAGATATTAGATTTTTTATTAAACCCTAATTAAGGACAATCTACCATTCAAAATCAATTAGAAACAATTTTATTGGATTTCCCTCTGAATTATCTTTAAAATGAACTTGAGTTTGCATTTTTTTTAGATTTTTCTATATTCAATTATAAATTTATGAAGTTTCAGTGATTAAAGGATAATTAAATACTCTAATTAATTAACTAATCTCATCGGTGCCACGTGGGTTGCTGATGCGGTGTGCACTTTTCACGTGGCACGATGGGATTGGTTATTTAAGTTGTCACATCGTACACCTTGTCAGCTCGTAGTACTATGCGCTTTCTCCTAGGCCATCCGATCAAGGATCGAACACCTAGGATTAATTCTGTGGTTATAAGAGGTTTAAATCAGCAGATCTATGCATTTTAATCAGGGTCCTCCATCCAAAACACGTGGGATGGACGGCCCATGATTCACCCTTGCCTATACTGCGGGAGACGGAGGTCGTCCATCCTCCATGGCTTGATCTGAGCTCACTTGAGCTCGGATTAGGCTAAGATTCAACCCACACCATCAAGCAACATAGGGAAGAACATCCAATGGTTGAATTTTGATGGGATGATAATTCCCTTCATAAAGGAACAAGCATTTTTCAGCTTAAGGTCAGTTTTGAGTCATACCTCGCCCGAGGATATCACCGGTGCTTCCAATAGAGGAGGTAGCTTCTTCTAGTGGAGATGAAGCTTTGTTGAAGGTTTCAAGCTTCAATTTGAAGTAGATCTCTCAATTGACCAAGGCTCCCTCCAATGGCTTGCTTTGGTCTAGGTCTCCCTTCTATAGCTTGGATGCTTGGAAAAAGCTTTAGGTGAGCTCGACTTGCCTCCTTGATGGAGCTTGCAAAGTGAATCAAGGTTTGGTGGAGAATTGAGTAAGTTGGAAAATCCTTAGTCCTCCCCTATTTCTACTATGAAAGAAACCGAGAAGGAGAAGTTCAAATGAGCTTGGGAATGCCTAAAAAACTTGGAGAAGCTTGCCTTTGATCCTCTGAGCTTAATCGAATGTAAGGAAGTTACTCATTTGAGTTGGAATGAGGGGGAGTATATCTCACCCTACTTTGATCGGATGGCCAAGGCTAGCCTTTCTATTTTGATCAAATTAAGGAGATTAGTTGGATTGTTTAAGTTGTTAGGAGCTCCATGTGCTTCAATTTTGGCAGAGGAGTGGAATGGAGAAGGTGCACATGTGTTAGGTGAGTGTATAAGGTGATCCAAGTGGAGAAGTTTGATTATAGGGGTCAATTTAGCCTTAGGTTGAGTCATGGCTGAACTAAACCCTTTGGGTCATGTTCATCACCCTCCTCAGTGTCCATGTGGTCCACTAGGAAGATGTCAAGTGGCAATGAAAAGAAATTGGCCAAATTTCAAGTGAATTTGGCCATAGGTTACTCTTTGACCCAAGGATAAAATGGTCATTTGGCCCAAATTTTAATTTGGGCAGATTTGAAATGATTCAAAACTAAGTTGTGTCAATTTTAAATGAATTTTGAGTTAATTTGATATGATTTGGATCAAATTGATCCATTCAGATCAAAATAGGTCAACTTGGGTCAAGTTGACCAATTAGTCAAATTGGGTCAAATAAAGGGTTGGGTTAAGTTCATATGACCATTTTAAGTGTTTTGGTATCATTAGTTTGGTTCAATTTAGTTTTGGTTCATTTGAGTTCACTTAGGTCAAATGGGTCAAGTTGACCCATTTGACCCAATTAGGTTAGGTCAGGGTTATTTTAGGCTTGGTTGATCATTTGAAATTTATTGCAAGCTTTGGTTTCAATCAATTTCAGTTTGGTTTGATTTCAAGTTGATTTAACCTTTTAGGTTAAGTTGGGTTCATGGTCAATTGGGCTAGGTTAGGTTTAGTTGGCCAATTGAGGCTTTGGTCAAATTAAACATGTGATTTAGAATGAATTTGACCCATTGCTTGCAATTAATTTGGCTTAGATCAAGATTTGACCCATTTTGACTTTTTAGGTCAGGTTGGGTCAACTTGGGTCAAGTGGCCAATTGAGCTAAGTTTGGCTCAAATGATGACTTGGTCAAGTCCAATCATTGATCATAAATTAGTTTAGATCAATGGTTTCAATCAATTTGGCCTATGGTGGATTTTGGCTCGTTTAGATTTCATTTAGGCTAAGTGTTGACTTGGTTAAAGGCTAGGTTTGACTTGGTTTGTCCCAATTTGAGTGATTGATCATCCTAGGATGATTGTTGCTCATAATGTGAGGCTTAGATGGGCTTAGTTCAATCCCATTTGGGTAGGATTAGAATTTGGCTCAAAAAGGTGCTTTAGGTCACTTTGGGTCAAGTGAGCTTAAGTGGGTCAATTGGCTTGATCAATCTTGGAAAATTTTGGTTGAACTCACATATGGACTTATGATTGAAATATAAATCCAATTGCAAGTGATTTGGAGTCAAATGAGTTTTGATTCATTTGACAATTTCAAGTCAAAAGGGTGAATGTGGGTTTGACTTGGGTTAGTTTGATTTTGGTTTGATGATTGAGGTTTATATTTATATTTGGGCTTATGATTGAAGGATTGATTGTTTGAAGGGAAAATCCAAAGGTTTGAATTGATTTGAGGATGACTTGGTTAAGTTCAAGAATTTGACTTGAAAGGGTATAGGTTGGACTTAAGTTAGATTTGGATTTCAGTTTGAAATTTAGTTTTGGTCTCTTGAATTTATATTTTATTTATATTTGTGAATATAAATGAGAATATAAATGGGTTATGAGAAAATATTTTGAGTTTGAAGTGATTTGGATTTGATTTGAGTTAAGTCCTTAAGATGAAATCAAAAAGGCTTAGGAAAGATTTTGTATTTGGAATTGAATTTTGGATTTAGTTTTGATTATTTGAATTTATATTTCATTTATATTTATGAATATAAATTATAATATAAATGGGTTGTGAGAAAATATTTTTTGAAGTGATTGGGATTTGATTTGAGCTAAGTCCATAAGATGAAATTAAAAGGGCCTAAGAAAGATTTTGGATTTAGGATTGATCAAGGATTTCAATCATTTGGAATTGATTCAAGATTTAGATTTTGGAATTGCTTTGAATTTGAGAAAGTCAATTAAGTTGAAATTGATTTGAATTTAAAGTTTATTTGAATTTGAGGTTGATTTGAATTTGAAGTTGGACTTGAAAGAAGGAAGTAAGGATTTGGTTCAAGCTATAGGGTAGGCAAGTTTTCCTAATACCCCTAAGGCAGCTTATTCCTATAGCTAACTCTTCTAAGTCTCTAGGGTTAGGTTAAATGTTCACCTAATCATTAGAAGTGTCTTAAGGCTAAAGAAACTCTTAATGTCTAAGATGAGTCCTATGTCTAAGATGGAGAAGTTGAGAGCTCACTCTAAAAGTGAGGTTAACAAAGGGTGCCCAATAGGTGTGGTGTGACTGACAAGGCATACTGCACGTATTGGTGTTGATGAGATGTTCAACAATAGTCAAATGATCACAAGCACTAACAGAAATGATCTATTCCTAAACTCGAGGTGTATAAGCAATCAAGAGCTTACTAATGTGACTCTACTCATGTGAATAACATAAGATAGTAAAGGAGGAATCCACTAGGGATTAAGTTTGTTCACCTTCCACCAGGGAAAAGGTTCAAGTCATTCATTAGGGAATGTGAGGTTTGATTTGTTTACTTTCATTGGGGAGAAATTGATTTTATTTGTTGATTTATAATTTGTTGCCCAACTAGGAATGAAAATGTGAACTCTCCACTAGGGGAGAAAGTTCAAGTCATCCACCGAGGATAAGAGGTTGTGAAATCCGCTTGGGGATTAGAATTTGGTATCCATTGGAAATGAAAATGTGAACTCTCCACTAGAAAGTTCATGTTGGATTGAATTAATTCCACTGGGGGAACTGAAAAGATTTGCGTCTCACTGAGGAGAAGCAGATTGATTTGAATTGTTTAATTTGGTTTAACTTCACTAAAAAGGTTGATTGGATTTATTTTGTTTGTTTAATTTGACTCCATTAGGTGAGGATGGTTGATTTTATTTTAGATTTTAAGTTTTGAATTTTGAGATGGACCTTGTTGGTTTATGATGGACTGCATTGAGTAGGGGCCATGTCGGCCTTAATCTACTACAGACTTACCAATCCAAAGGGCAACCACATAGTAGGACTATCCAACCACAGGGGTTGCCTTTCGGTTTATAATGGTCAAGTTAAAAAGAAAGCACAGGGACTCACATCTTCTAAAATGAGAAACCATTGGGGTGATCGGTTTCTTGTGCAATAAATCAAACCCAACCAGAGCTGACTATTAAGTGAATGCTGCTGGGGGACTTAAATTAGCTCAAAGATAGTCAAAGTTAATTTCATTTTTAATGATATTTGATAGATCCCATCGGTTTGCAATGGATTGTATTGAGTAAGGGTCGTGTTGGCCTTGATCTAACACATATTTACCAATCAAAAAGGAGCAGCTTCCCGACCAAGAGGAGAACTATCTAACTAAAGGGGTGCCTTTCAATTTACAATAGTCAATTTAGGGAAGAAAGCTCGGAGACTCTCATCTTTCCTGAATAAAAGATCACTGGAGCAACATATTAGTAAAGTAACATGTTAACCTGACCTAGGGCTGCCCATCAATTTACAACAGTCATGCTAGAAAGAACGTATAGTAAACTTACATCTTGCAAAATAGATTGAAGGAACAGAGCTAGAGGAAACCGGCAGGGGACTTATCTATCAAGAGTAGTCAGGAAATTCATATAGGGAATTTTCCTGACACTACTTTAAAAATAGGATGCTTGCTTGGGAAAGGGGATGCTAGGGGCTTGAATTCCTAATCAATAAGCTAATTTGTTTATTTATTTTGTTTTGTTTGTTTATCATGGACCTTGTTGGTTCGTGAGTGATCACATTGAGAAGGAGCTTATATCAACCTAGATCTATCTCAAATTTATTAAACTAAGGGAGAATCTGTGCATCCACTAAACAAATTTTCCAATCACAGAGGTGGCTACTAGGAAAGGGGGACTGTCCAATCCAAAAGTAATCCAAGTAGTATCTAAATGGGGTCACAAAGGACGTGATCCAAGTAGAGTGCCTACAGGGAAAAGGACCACTAAGAGCTTTATCCAAAACCCTAGAGAAGATAACATCTATAGGTATTCAGTGGCTAACTCAAGGAGAAAGTGCAGGGACTCACATCTGCCAAAGAGTGGTGTATCCACTGGGTGAGTCGCTATCAGCATAGCGAACGTCAACAAACCTAAAGTGTCTGTCGGTTTGCAATAATCAATCTAGGAAGAAAGTATCAGGGACTCACATCCTCCCATAGCAGGACTGATTATCAGGATAGTCTATCTTCAACTTGACAGGTGCTATCCGACCTAGGGTGACTACTGAGTGAATGCCACTGAGGGACTTATAATAACTCAAGAGTAGTTAAGGAGAAAAGAGCCTCTGGGGGACTTATCCTAAGCCTCAAATATATTCATCCTAGTCAGTGCATGATGCATACTTCTAGAAGAAAGCTTGTAGGCTTATATCCTCTTAAACAAAGTCGACATGAGGTAGCTTGCTGGCTTCGCAGCAAGGTCTTCCAAACTAACAAGGCGTTCATTAGTTTGCAATGGTCAAGTCAGGAAGAAAGTGTAGGGACTCACATCTTCCAGATGAATGACCACTGTGGTGACAGACTAGCAAGGTAGCATGTCAGCCCTACCTAGAGCAGCTAATGAGTGAGTGCCATAGGGGGCTTACTCCCACATCAAAGTAGCTCGAGACAAAAATATATGTGTTTATCTTTGTTTGTGTTTGTGTTAGAAGGAATAGGATGCCTCTAGGGTTCTCTTACACATCCTAAACACATTGGGGAATTGATGAAATGGTGCCATGAATGGCAGTTGGGATTCCATCAAGAAAGGTGTCACTAGGGCTATCTTACTCCTAACTTAGTTGAGCCAGTTGAAATAGCATGCCTCTTGAACTCTCTCACACTTATTCTAGTAGTGCTTGGGGAATCATGTTTAATTGTGTTCATGTTATGAAAAAAAAGATAGGATGCCTCTTGGGTTCTCTTACACCTATCCTAAAAACATCATGGCGGTCGCAAACAAGCAAATGATGCTTCGAAAGAAGAGAATATTTTGATGAATTGGAATGAAATTTTTTATGATAATTGTTTTCAAACATGATTTTATGGGTAATATTTCTTTAAATAGAGTCCATTAATTGGAAGCATTAGGTGTTCCCCTTTATAATCAATAAGCTGATAAGATCCTCCTTAGTAAGCCTTTTTTATGACAAAAGTGCTTTCCCAAGTGGGTTCAAACTTGCCTCCCATCTTTCAATGGGCAACAATTGATCTCCTTAGAACTAATACAAGTTCTCCTACTTGAAATGTTCTAGGACAGACCAGCTTGTTGTGAGCTTGAATCATCTTGGCCTTATACAACTTGAGATTCTAGCACGCCCATAGTCGTCTCTCCTCTAAACTTTCGAGCTCTTCTAACCGCAACTTCATATTCTTCTCTGTAGTAATTTTACTACCCATTGCTATCCTTAGTGATATGAGTTAAACTTCTAATGTATAATAGCTTTAGACTCATACACTAAGAAAAATGGGGTAGATTGAGTTGGAGTTTTGTATGTGGTGCGGTATGCCCACAAAGCTTCAACTAGCTGCTCATGCCACTATCGCTTGTTATCATCAAGTGTCTTCTTTAGTATTTGGATGAGAGTTTTGTTGAATACTTCTACTAGGTCGTTTGCCCTAGAATAGTAGATGGTGGAGTATCTCCAATCTATACCGTGTCTTCTGGTGAAGCTATTGATCTTGGTGCTCTTGAATGTAATACCATTATCAGATATAATTCATCAAGGCACCCCGAACCTATATACGATATGATTCCTGAAAAATTGGAGCATATGTTGAGCTGTGACCTCTTTGAGTGGGATTGCCTCTGCCCACTTGGAAAAGTAGTCGGTGGCAGCTAAGATGAACCGATGACCCTTAGAAGAATGAGGATCGATAGGACCCACTATGTCGGTACCCCAACACTCAAATGGTCATGAGGCCAATATAGGATGTAGAATGTTGGGTGGTTGATATAGGACCACACCATGTACCTAACATAAAAAGCATCTCCTAGCTACGTTCAAGCATTCTGTAATCATCGAAGGCCAGTAGTATCCTAGTCTCTTGATCTTTACTTTCATCTTGACGAGGATTGAGGTGCTCTGCATAGACCTAAATGTACCTTGATCATGATCCTACGGGCTTTATGATTGTCTAAATAACATAACCACATTTGATTGAAAGATCATCGGTACAAGGTTCCATTCAAAGGATAGGAGAGAGCTCTATGCTTCATCTAATGGGCTTGTGATTTCTCTTGAGGTAGTTTTCTTGTGTTCAAGTAATCCATTAATGGTTGCCTCCAATCTAGCTCCTTGTCCTTATTGGCAACGGCAACCTCCCCTTCAAGAGAAAGTCTCTTGATGAGTCTAGCATCAATAAGAAATAGGACTTGTCTGTTTTGGACCTTATTGGAATGGACTCATCTTTTGGACATGCCAATTCCTTGACGAGTTTTGCCAAAGCATCTACTACTGCATTCTCTCCTCGAGGGACCTTGTACATGGTGACCTCAGGGATTTAGGCTAACAGCTTCATGGGATACTCATGGTTGTGAGGAAGCTTAGGTTTTAGAACATCATAGGACCCAGCAATCTAGTTGATAACCAACTGAGAAACCCCATAAATGTTGATGCTCCTGACACCCATTGTAATGGCTAACTCCAAACCAGCAATCAAAGCCTCATACTTGGCTACATTATTGGTGCAGGGATTGGAGAGAGAGAATGAGAATATCATCATATCGTGATCTAGAGTTAAGAGAACTATTCCTACCCATGCCTTTCTTGAAAGAGTAGATTGTGATTATTTTCCTTTGTGAAAGGAAGCCGTACAATCAAAATACATATCCCAATAGTGATTGTAAACCTCCCCTAAGTTCATGACTTGTTCCGTGGAGATCATCACTTGCGAATCAACAGAAGTGGGTTTCTGAAATATGCTAGTGCATGTTCTTTCACACGGAGGGGTATGAATGTAATATCAAACTTTGAGAGAATCATAAACCAACATGCTAATCATCCAAATAACATCGGCCATGTCATGAGATACTGCAGTGGATTAATTCTTCAAATCAAGTTCACCTTATAAGAAAGAATGTAGTGTCGTAGCTTTTGGGATGCAAAGATTAAAGTTAGGCAATATTTCTCAATGGGTGGATAGTTTGCTTCAGTAGGGATCAGACGAGGGCTGAGATAGTAGAGAGCATTCTCCTTCCCTTCGTCGTTGGCTTGGGTCGTCAAAGAGTAAAGGGAGTCATCCAATGCAGCAGTGTAGAGGAATAGTGGCCTGCCCGGGATAGGGGCTGCTAGAACTAGTGGCTTCACTAAATACTGTTTGATATCTTCAAAGGCATGCTAGCACTTATCATCCCACTTGAACTTGGCATCCTTTTTTGACAAGTGCTGAAAATGGCTTGCATCTTCTCGATAGATTGGAGATAAAGTGTCTTAAATATGCCAACCACCCTTGGAAAGATCTGAGTTGAGTTAGACTTTTAGGGGGTGTCATTTCTAAGATAGCTTTGATCTTCTCTGGGTGTATTTCTATTCCCCAATTTTGAAAAACCCAAGGAACTTTCATGAAGCTACTCTGTATGCACACTTCAGGGAGTTCATTTTGAGATTAAATTATCTTAACTATTCGAAAACTACTCTCAAGTCAAAGAGGTGGCTTTCATTTTCTTTTCTTTTTACTTCTAGATCATCAACATAGCATTCAACTTGATGATGAATGAGTTTATTGAAGATCTGAGTCATGGCCATTGGTATATAACCAGATTTTTAGCGAGGCGACCTTATATAGATTACATCCAGGAGAATTTACAAAATGAGTGGCTGACTCTGGAAGAAATTCATCCTTAGGACATGCCTTATTTAAGTCCCTAAAATTGATGCCTATGCAAATTTAGCCATTCTTCTTCTTAACCGGGATGACACTGTCTAACCAGGTAGGGTATTTTTCTTCCTTGATACAACCATCGATCAATTTCTTGACTTCAAAAATGGCCAGTTGTTCAATTTTTAATCACATACATCTAGGAGCTTGCTTGATAGGGTTAGTGTTAGGGTCTATTGCTAGTTTATGGACTGCTGTATTATGAGATAATCTAGGCATCTCTTTATAACTCCATGCAAAATAGTCCTTAAACTCAATCAATAGCCTAACTAAGTCATTGGTTTCTTCTTCATTCAGTAGAGAACTGATGTATGTCGAGTGTGGATCTTCTTTCATCTTGAGGTTGATTTCTTTGAGCTTGTCGATTATTGAATGGATTTCCTCTTCAAATTCTAGAGGTGCATTTTTGATTTAAAGATCATCTTGATCATCTAAAGTTTCTAAACACACTTCTCGTAAGAGTTAGTGTGGTTTGAAAAGAAGCTATCAGACTTCAGATGATTGGTGACAACTAAGTAGTAATCATCATCGTTGGCAGGACCCACTGTACCGAGTCCTAGTCCTGATCTTGATTGTGCATCCCTGTCTTTATTGTTCCACAACTTCTCGAAGTACTCTGACTTGTGCTTGGACCATGTATAAGGAATCAAATTTTTTTTCAAGATTAAGAACATAAGGCGAGTACAAATCAAAAGGCAATTCCATTAACTCTTTATATGAATTATCCTCAAGTTCTACATCAGCTTCTAGACTTGAGGATGATGATCCCAATAGGAATCTCTTTGGCTTGACATTCATGGAAGACTTAGGTCTTCCTCAACTTTTAAAGAAGAAAGTGAGGTTAGAGCTAAAGTTCCCAGCTGCTGCCTAATAGTTTTACATAAACTTGATTCGACTTGGAGGCCTATTCTTCATCATTACTGGCTCTAGTATCACTTCCAATGAAACCCATTGAGAGGGGTTGGCTGGTATGCTAATCACATGAGACTCATCCTTCGAGCTGGATTCCAAGTCTATGTGAATAGCAGGGGTACTCCTGTGAACTGGAACATAGCCCCTGTTGGCTGGTGGCCAACCAGGGGGTCTTCCACCTCTGGAATTGCCTCTGTGTCTGCCTCTACTTGGTGGAGGTCAAGTCATCCTACCCATATGTCCGTATGATGGAATGAACTATGGGTGGAATGTAACATGCAGCTCTACCTCTTCCTTGATGTCCTTTTCTCGCTCACTTGTACTTTTCTTTTTCTTTTCTTTTTCTCTTTCTTTTTATTTTTCTTTTGAATTTGAATTTTGACCAAGTTCACAAGAAAATATATTTTGAGGAAGATAGTAGACTGCACCTTCATATATCTCAATCTCTCTAACTGAAAAATGATTTTTCATCTCCTTCGACATAATATTCGATTCCATCCCTTCTGAACTTGATGCACTGATGAAGGGAGCATAAAATTATCTTATTCTGGTGTATCCAAGGCCTACTGAGCAAAGCAATGAATAAATTATTTGAATCAATTATATAGAAGTTGGCTTCAGTCTTCCAGTCACCAATCTCCAAAGGTAACACTATGAAGCCTAAAGCCCTCTCGCCTTGTTCATTGAATCCTCTCAACATCATCCAATATCCTCGGAGTGTAGAAATGTCAATCTTCAAATAGGCAAGGGTCTTTAGACTCATAATGTTCACCGATTCACCTGGATCAACTAAAATCCTAGAAAGTCTAAATTTTCCCATATCCACTATGATGTACAGGGGAAAGTTGTGTTCCATGTCCCCCAATAGAAGGTCTTCATCTGTGAATGTGACTCCCTAGACATCTCTTGAATAATATGCCTCCTCTCTAATAGTAGTCAGCTGAGCTAAGCATATCTCTAGATCTAAAAGAGCCTTGATTAATGATTTCCTCATTTCTTTGAATAAGACAAGGGCATTACATATGCTTAGTTTAGCCAGTAACTTTCTTAGGTGAGCGAGGATATTATAATCCACTCTGGGCTGATCCTCCATAAGCATATCCATCCGGTGGAGCATCTTGTGGAGGGGCTTCTTGCTCACTTGTACCAATGACTTGTTTCCCCTTTTCTTGAGGTGTTTCCCTAAGAGGTAGAACCTTTCCACTATAGAGGTTAACTTTGGTGATCTCATGTGATAGTTTAGTGGAAGATTCAACCTACTCATTAGGCTCACCTACAGCTTCTCCTATATGACCCTCAGAATCAAATGATTCCAAGTCTATCTAAAGAGGTGAACCCATATTATTCAGAGAAGGAAAGTTCATCTCTGAATCAGAAAGATGAAGATCAGAGTTGTTATAATTATTATTTAGACTTGAAGATTTTTCAAAAAGAGTAGAGTTAAACAACCCATCAGAAGTGACACAGATGAAATTCAAACTAGCTTTATTCCTTAATTTCTTGGATTTAGAAATAGGTGTAATAGTAGAAATCTAGTAAAGTAAGTGGGGTGAGGGATTTGATGCCATCATCTGCCGATACAAGATGTCTACTAGAAGAAGAGCTAGCTGAAGTAGAAGTGTCGACTGAGGTAATAGCTGCAATGGTGGAATGGAGACTGGGCTCGATCAGTGGTTGCGCTACTTATCTATCACGGGCTGGTATGGGCTGCTACTGCTGCTGCTGAGCTCCCACTTTCTCCAAGTTATCTTTAGCAACTTGTAAACCTTCCTTGATGTTGGAGGTTCGAGCTGCCTCAGGCACCTGCAAGGAAAGTTTCTTGATTTTTGAAATAATCTTTTTAGAGGTTCGGGATAAGGAGATATCCCAACATTCTTTGGTTTTGAGAGGATCGCATGTATCCCCAAGGACTACCATAATGGAACTGGATGGTTGTTCTACTAGGTATTCCTTTGGGATATCTATAACACTTATCTTATAGTTATGCTCAAGCCAATCCTTGAATGTAAAGCAATCCTCCAAAATATGGCCTAGCATGCAGTGGTAGGGGAAAAATTTAGGATCATTGCTCCTGCCCACTTCCTCCGACTTTTTAGGCCGGGTAGCTGAAAATCATATTTTTTAAGAGGTTCTTATAGATTTTTCTGACTACCTCCCTCTTAAATGAATAAGGTTTGTTTAGTTTATCCAAAAGAGTAGGTGGATGATAGTTGCCTGAGGATGGGTATGTGTACCGCTATTATGAGTATGGTTGAGGAGGGGGTGGCGAAGGCCGTGGAGGCTGCTATGGTAGATGGTAGGATGACATAGGAGGTGGTAGAGGAGCTGGAAGTAACGGCTGTGGAGCTCGAGGTCTCTCATACTGCTCTCTGGCTAGTTGCTTCCCATTGTCCAATGTCGCTAGTGCCCTAGGCTTCTTTTCATAGATTTTTTGCGGCGTTGGCCTTGTTGACTGATCTTAAAAAGATAACTATTTTGCCTCTCCTTGTAGACTAGTCACCTTATTGATTAGCTTCTCAAATATCTTGATGGTAAAACTTTGAGCATGAAGGTGATTGGGCCATGAATATTCTTTAGCAAAATTTTAATGGCATGCTGTTCAGATAGCTACAGCTCGCATTTCATACTCAAATTATGCCATCTGAGAATATAGTCAATGAAGGACTCACTGGAGTGTTTTTGTGGCACAACAAGATCGCCCACAGTCACGCTTTACTAAGCTCCAGCAAACCTCTTAATGAAGAGTTGCTTGAACTCAGGAAAAGTGTTCACTGAACTGTTGGAGAGTTCAAAGTACTAATCAAAGGTTATTCCACTAACCTGTTGATAAGAAGATGGAATAGTAATGCATCACTGCCACCAGCATTCCAACAGCTGGCCCTGAGGTGTGTTATGTGTTGGCAGGGTTCCCGCTGCCATCAAAGCTCTTGAAAGTATGTGGCACAAAATCCTTAAGATACTAGATGGCATCAAATTCCTCTGGGTAGGGCCTACCCTTTGGAACCGATGATCCTCTTCAAGTTTGTTCCAGTGCTTCTCTCACTTACTGCTCAACCATGAGTTTAATATCATTTTCTTGTATGGAGGTACTATCCACTACCTTCCTATACAAGCTAGTGATGCCTTGCTTTACTGGAGCTGAAGTCTTGGCCTGATCCAAGACATGCAATAACTCAAGCTAACCAATCTCCTAATATTAAGATACACTACTGGGGCTTGATTCTAAAGGCCAAAACCACTTAGTAAATCTTCAGGCTTATCAATTTGTTCAACCTTCTGTTTAAGTTGTTGAAAGAGGTGTTGGGTCGAATACGCAGTATCATCCTGTTCGGCCGAAATAACTTCTAAACTTTGTTGATCTTGAAGGATGGAACCTTTGGTATCAACCATATGCACTCCTGCTAAATCCTCCAACAAATCATCTTCATTAGGATCAAAGCTAACCTTTTCTTTCTCTAGGTCAGACCAATCGTACCCTAAGATTTCCTTTTTCTCAACAAGATACTATGCTACAATATCATCTAGGGAGCAGTCCAACTGCGTAGGTGTGGTGAAATATTTCTATCTTCATCTATCATTGGAAAATAAATGAAGATAAAAAAATATACTTTTGGTTGGACACCACATAGATCCGTAGATATTCTTATTAGGGTGATCGGGTACGACATTGAGGAATGATGTACTATCTCGAGAAACAGAAGTCACCATCTTACAATGGACCTAATCACCTTAATAAGGACTCCTAAGGACTATGGGTCTTTATATGTACTAGAGATTCTTCCCCTACTTTATATGGAAAAGTAAAGTAGGGTTTATTTTAAATTAGGTTCATTAAGTTCCTATAGAGGCAAGCCCCCATAATTAATTACATCTTAAGGAATGAGATTTCTTAAGAATACTCTCGATTAAGGTAACTGATTATTGTCTCCAAAGATTTCAAAGATAGGACTATCAATCAATTGGTTATTTTTGGAAGATCAAATGGGATTGATCAAAATGAGGGAGTTATTATTAAAACCAAAGGGAGATAAGTAGGAGATGCTCATGATGCTAGGAAGCTCAATGAGCATCCCAAACTATCCTGTGGTTGGGCTTTATATTTTTGAATTTGAAAGAAATTATTTGTTTGAGTTGAATGTTTATTAGAAATCTAGGACTTACAATTCCATGATACAAGATCATGGAAATGCCTAAGAGGTGAGGATTTATGCTTGTAGCCTATAAAGGGAAACAGTGACCTCAGATGCTAAATCTAGGGAGCTTTGGCGAGGGCCAAAGCACAACCTAAATCTAAGGAAAAAATGGGCATATGGTTTTCCTCCACAAGAGAGGATAAACCACCTCACTGTTGGGCTTACAACCACCTGGGGGTGGCCGCCAACTAACTCCTCCTACTATTTTAAATACATGTAGGCAAGTCTTATGCTTTTGTAAGATAGCTAGGCTGTTGTTTATTTAGAAAGAAGAGAAAGTCCTTAAACTCACTTCCAAAGAGATTAGATCATATAGAATGTGAATTCATGACTTAAATCTAATGCAAATTTTGTTATGCTTTATTTTCATTTTTGGACAATTAATTTTGACACAGGCACTGGGATTCATATGCCTAATGCATGAGAAATTGATTATGGGCCAAAATCAGCAAGAAGGAGGTGAGTTTCCACCATGCCTCTCAAAGGTTAAGCCATATTCTCCAAAGGTGAAAGCCCTCCATAAGCAAGAGTGAAGCAAGATTATTTTATGCATGATATGAAGCATACAACATCTAGCTAAGGGGTTGCTAAATCTTTTATTATCTTGATTTATGCCCTAGGCTTTAGGTGAGGTTATGAGTTATTTAATTGGATAGAAAATTTATTTTTTTCTAGGAGCCTAATCACATCCAGGCCATTCAGCAAAGCAAGGAAGAAACTAGGAAAAATATGCCATCTTAATGCACAAGCTAAATAAACATCAAATAATTTTATAAAGCTAGCGCAAAAGAATAAAAGGCCTTTATGGTCGGGCTCCACCTCACAAACCCGAAAAAGAAATGTGGTTAGCTGAGCTCTATCCTTATACAACCCAGATTACAAATGAATAATTACAATTTAGAAAAAATTTATATTATGGGGGTCTTCATTCTTCGTTTCTTCTTTTCTTCTTTATTCATGTTTGATTTGCTTATTTTTGTTCTTTCTTTTGGCTTGGTTGGAATATGGCTGCTCCAAAGGCTTCACATGGTACATAAGTCATAGTCTTATGACCAATATTCACCTTTACTTCCCCATAACATTTATTCCAAATCCTAATTGTACAAAATTTACATGAAAAATGGAAAAAGTAAATCTAACTAAAACCTGCTAAATAAAGATTAGCTAAATACACCACACATCCCAAGCATGTATATGAATAAATTGGACTTAGCACCCCACACATGGGTAACCAAGTCCACCTAACCTAGTTTTGAATTATGCTTAGGGATATAAGCAACCTGCACAGCAAAATGCATTTATATTTTTATTACAGCTCCCCTTAAGCACAATCCCCTGCATAAGATAATGATTAGGCTAAGATCATCCTATCATCTAGTCTACGCACATAAACCCTAACATCTAATCTAAAACATTACATAATAAAACAAAGTTAGGCATCAAACTAATATAGGACTAGAAATTGTGACTTCTCCTAATGCGTGTGCCATTTAAGGCTTGTGTGGTATGTCTTAGCTAGGCTTTAAGGTTGAAATTTTCTAAGTGTGAAAGGGTTCAACTTAGAGGGTGGTTTCATTTTAAGTGATTTAGTTGATTGGGTTATTTTTATTTGATGATTTGATTTTGTTTGAATGAACCTACATTTAATTACTAAAAGTTGTAAAGAGAAGAAAAAAAGGAGAAAACTTCTCTTTCATCCCTACCTTAAGTAATTTCTAAGGTAGATTCATTAATGATTTTCTTTAGTGAATGTTTTATCATGTGTTTTAATTAATCCTAAGTTTAGATTTGCTCTAAATAAACCTATTCAATAAGAAAGGCATCTTAGGACTAATTAAGGTGAATTAATATCACATTACACACAGCCCTTTATTTCTTTCTAACATGTATACTATGCATATGAATGTATCCTAAGCATAGCTATACATGCAATGCAAACACTTTAGCACACCTTAATGATGAATGCAAAGAGATGTTGCTTGAGGATGAATGCATGATCTTGTTAAGTAGAAAAGAGAGGGATTCTTTTATCCATTAATCAAATGCACATTTATATATATAAGACATAAGTGAGTACGATGCCATTATTTTCTACATCATGGGTGTAAGGTACAAGACCTACTTGGGGCTACTTAAAGCCTCGTAACCCGGGATGTTTAGACTAATATATCACTTTTCTTAAATACATGTGTATGTATGAAAGTAAATGAATGCATGAAGAATCATGCAAAATATTTTTGTTTGTTTATTTGGCTTGGTTTATATATATGTAATATGAAGATCCTTCTTAATTCATGACATGAGAGTGCATAGGAATGAACTTGAGCAAGTGTTATGATATTTTGAAATGAACTATACACTCTGTAAATCCTATACAAACCCATGTTAAGAAAAGAGAAGAAAACCACATAAAACACATTTCTATATTACAACCACATGCAAGCTTATAAATATTTATAAGTAACATACTTTCATTTATGATTTTTGATTTGTAGATTTTGAAAATAATTTTTGATTTATTAGTAATAATAGACATTCATATTCTTACTTTAGCCAAAGCATGCAATTTGACATAAAGGAAACATTTCATTCTAATTTGATTTTTCAATAGGTATGAATGCATGAGTTCACATGGGAAACAACATTTAACATACTTGGAAAAAGATGAAGTGATGTAAGCATGTAATTTCATTTACCCTAATTAATTCCTAAAGACAATCCTATGAAATAAGATTATTTAAAGTGAATCAAAATTATTTTAAAGAGATTATTATTTTAATTTTGAATTTAGTTTGATTTAGGAAATGTGAGAAGAGTTTGCTAGTCCTAACCCATTTTCCCCATGTGTGAATTAGTTTAGTTTAATTTTAGAACCATTAGATTGATTTTATGTTTAGTTTAGGTTAAGGTGTAAATTAAACCCATTAATTATCCCTTACTTACACTACTTTAATATAATTAACCAACTAATTATGAGCCAACATATGATATGCAATCACATGGAATTTAAATCAGTAATGCTCCTAAGAAAGAAAGGGGGCCTAATGAAATTGCCTCATAATTAATGATTAACTAAGCTAAAGAGTTTAATTTAAGTACTTTCATAACCCCTCCCACACATGTGGGTTGGATTTGATTTCCTTAAGCTTACCTTAGGCTTTTGAACACCTAAGGATCTACCCAAGATTGGGATTGATTAAGTGATTAAGTTTCTAGAATAATTTTTAAATTTGAGTTTGGTTAATTAAGCTATTTAATGAAATGATTAAATCATTAATCAATTTGTAAATTAATTAAGTCTTTATCCAAATGAAATAGACTTAGGAGAAAAGATTTGGAAAAGGCATCCTAATCTCATTCCCTAAGTATATCCACTATTCCAAGATGATTAACAAGCATAATTAATAAATTCATCACCATTTAATAAGTTAATTAATCATTTAATTGATTAAAGGAGTGATTAGAGATGAAATAAGCAATTACCTACATTAATCCAATAATAAATTTCAAGAAAATCATGGGAGGCAGAGGTCATCCCTCTAATTAACCCTAGGGAGTTTGGAATTAATTATTGAAATAATTAAGAAGTAATTAACATAATTATATCCCTAATAAAACTTAAATTGAGTAAATTTTACTATTCAAAATCAATTAAACTTATTTTTATATTATTCCCCTTTGAATTATCTTTAAAATGAAGTTGAGTTTGCATTTTTTTTTGATTTTTCTTCATTTAGTTATGAATTTTTGAAGTTTATGAGATTAATATGTCATTAAATAACCTAATTCTATAACTAATCCCATTGGTACCATGTGGGTTGCTGGCATGCGCTTTCAATGTGGTGCGATTGGATTGGTTATTTAATTTGTCAAATCAAATGTCACACCAGCCGGTGGCACTACGTGCTTTCCCTTGGACTATCCGATCAAAGATCTGACGGTTAGGATTAAACCCGTGGCTTCGAAGGATTAAATCATCTGATCTAAATGGATTAATCAGGACCGTCCATCCAAAATTCATGGGATGGATAGTCCATGATTCATCCCTGCCCTTTCCTATGGGAGATAGAGACCATCCGTCCTCCATGTCTTGATCCGAGCTCACTTCAGCTTGGATTGGGCTGGGATTCAACCCACGCAATCTAGAAGCAAGGAGGATAACATCCAATGGTGTAATTCTATTGGGATTACACTTCCCTTCACAAAGGACCAAAGAATTTTGAACTTAAGCTCGATTTTGAGGCATACCTCACCGGAGATCCCAACTATTGAGGTAGCTTCGTCTAGTGGAGATGAAGACCTATTGAAGGTTTTAGGGTTTAATTTGTAATGGATCTTCCAATTGACCAAAGCTTGCTTCAATGGCTTACTTTTGATCGAACTCCTCCTTCCCGTGGCTTGGATGCTTGGGAAATGATTTGGGTGAGCTCGATTAGGTCCCTTGATGGTGCTTGCAAAAGGAATTTGGATTCTATGGAGAATTGAGTGAGTTTGAGTTTTTATTTTCTTCCCCTATTTTGACTTGAGTAAGACTGAGAAGGAGAAAATTGGAGAGAGCTTGGAAATGGTTGGGAAGCTTTGGGAGCTTCCTCTAGGTTCCTAGGATTCAATCGGATGGTCGAGAGCCTCCTTTCCATTTTGATCAAATTTCCCTCATGGAATGGGTTGTTTAGGTTGTTAGTAGCTCCATGTGGTTTGGTTTTGGCAGAGGAGTGGGAGTGTGGAGGTGCACATGTGCTAAAATGAGTGTGGGAGGTAATCCATGTGGAGAATTCTAAGTGGAGGGGTCAGTTTTGGTTTTGGGTTGGCTTTGGCTGACCCAAGCTCATTGGGTCATGTGCACCACCCTCGTTGGTGTCCAATTGGTCCACTAGGAGGATGTCAAGTAGTCTTGAGTTGGAATATGATCAAATTCCAAGTGAATTTTACCATAGGTTACCCTTTGACCTAATGGTAAAATGGTCATTTGGCTTTATTTTTGATTCGAACAGATTTGCAATGATTAAAAAATGGGTTGTGCCAATTTTCAATGAATTTGGTGTTGATTTGATATCATTTGGCTCATGTTGACCCATTTAGGTCAAAATTGGTCAACTTGGGTCAAGTATTGGCCAAATTGGGTCAAACCATGGGTTGGGACAAGTTCATATGACCATTTGGAGTGGTTTGGTATCATTGGTTTGCTTCAATTTGATTTATATTTGGTTTTGGTTCATTTGAGTTCACTTAGGTCAAATGGGTCAAGTTGACCAATTTGACCCATTTGGGTTAGGTCAATGCTTGGTTTAGGTTTGGTTGGTCATTTGAAATATTTTGCAAGCTTTGGTTACAATCAATTTTGGTTTGACTTGATTTTGGCTTGATTTGACTTTTAGGTCAAGTTGGGTTCATGGTCAATTGGGCTAGGTTGGATCTAGTTGGCCAATTGAGGCTTTGGTCAAGTTCAACAAGTGATTTAGAATGGATTTGATCCATTGGTTGTAATCAAATTAGCTTAGATCAAGATTTGACACAATTTGACTTTTTAGGTCAACTTGGGTCAAGTCGCCAATTAGGCTAGGTTTGGCTCAATTGGTGACTTGGTCATGTTCAATCATTGATCATGAACTAGTTTAGATCAATGGTTTCAAACAATTTGGCCTATGGTGGAATTTGGCTAGTTTAGGTTTCATTTGGGTTGAGTGTTGACTTGGCCAAAGGCTAGGTTTGACTTGGTTTGACCCAAATTGAGTGATTGATCATCCTAAGATGATTGTTGCTCACAATGTGAGTCTTAGGTAGGCTTAGTTCAATCTAATTTGGGGAGGATTAGAATTTGGCTCAAAAAGGTGATTTAGGTCACTTTGGGTCAAGTGAGCCTAAGTGGGTCAATTGACTTGATCAAGGCTTGATTCAAGTTTGGTTGAACTCACATATAGATTTATGATTGAAATATAAATCCAATTGCAAGTGATTTGGAGTCAAATGGGTTTTGATTCATTTGATAATTTCAAGTCAAAAGGGTGACATAGGTTTGACTTAGGTTAGTTTCATTTTGGTTTGATGATTGAAGTTTGTGTTTATATTTGGTTTATGATTGAAGGATTGATTGTTTGGAGAGAAAATAAAAAGGCTTGGATTGATTTGAGGTTGATTTGGCTAAGTTCAAGAATTTGACTTGAAAGGGTATAGGTTGGTTTTAGGTTAGATTTGGGTTTGAGTTTTGAATTTGGTTTTGGTTATTTGAATTTATATTTTATTTATATTTGTGAATATAAATGAGAATATAAATGGGTTATGAGAAAATATCTTGAATTTGAAGTGATTTGAATTTGATTTGATCTAAGTCCATAAGATGAAATAAAAGTGACTTAGGCAAGTTTTTAGATTTGGACTTGAGTTTTGAATTTGGATTTGGTTACTTGAATTTATATTTCATTAATATTTGTGAATATAAATGAGAATATAAATGGGTTATGAGAAAATCTTTTGACTTTGAATTGATTTGGATTTTTGGAATTGATTTGAATGATTTGAGAAAAGTCATTTAAGTTGGAATTTGATTTGAATTTGGAGTTGGTTTGGATTTGAAGTTTTATTTGCAAGAAGAAAGTGAGGATTGGGTTTAAGCTATAGGGTAGGAAAGTTTTCCTAACACCCTTAAGGCATAACCTATTCCTATGGCTAACTCTTCTAAGTATCTAGGGTTAGGTTAAGTGTTCACTTAATCACTATAAGTGTCTTAAGACTAAGGAACTCTTAATGTCTAAGAGGAGTCATATGCCTAAGATGGAGAAGTTGAGTGCTCATTCCAAAAGTTAGGTCAACAACAAGCACAAATGGTCGCGGCTGACCGGTAGCAGGATCATTGTCATGAACAGAGATTCATCTAATCTCTCCTGACACTGAAGGCCTAATCTTGTGAGGACTATGCTCATTAGATGATACATGCTCCTGGCTATCATCAGTCATGAGTGAAGTACTACTCTTGGGAGGATCTATCTCCATGGGGGCAACTAAACTGTCTCCTTCTCCCTCAGTTGCTACTAACTCCATGATCTCCTGCGATGATGGTGGTGATGGCACGATTACTATGCTTCGAGGTCGCCACTCCCTCTTCACCGCAACTGTGGTGGGAGGTCGAGCAGGAGAGCTCGGCCTCACCTCAGTTGGTGATGTAGATGAAATGGGATTTCTTGGTCTTAGCTAGATCACCAGTGGGGTTCTCCTTTCCCTAGATGCTGCCTTCATTGCCATTGACGAAACTGTGGATGATGGAACTTTCACTAGAGATGGTGGATGTGGAGTAGAGCGCTATGGCGGAGGCACCACCAACTCTTTCTATGCAGGAGTCCTCTCTCCTATGGTGGGTAGTACCAGTTAATAGAATGTTGTCAGTATGACCATTGAGGGTAACGTGTCGATAGAAAATCCACAAGGGCTGAGGCAACTAACTGCCTAGCATACATCTTCCTCTCTTTGCCGGTAACATGCACTGATACACGGGCATCTCTGGCCCTCTTCTATCTGAGCTACTCACCCACGTTATGAGGGATGAATGATCGTAGATCAAATTGGCCTCTCTAATTATAAGCCCCTTCATGCAAACCCCAGTTGACATACGATCTCCTCCTATCTTTGGTAGGAGCCTCATACTGAATTACGGGTGGAGGTGACATTATAAGCCTTCTAACATCTTCCTCTCCATCAGATCCGAAGAGAAGGTGGAACTTATTCTATGTGATCATAGGAGAGACTATCCTGGGTAAATCCTCTACTGAAACCTAAGAAACTGCCTTCATCTCTTTGGCTATGCACACATGATGATGCTTGATCTTGTGGCACTTGTTGCGGCACTGAGTTCTGCTGGGAGGAGCAGCACAGGAACTAGACCCTACCTCGTAGGTAGGAGAGACTATCCCTCAAGATATGGGAGCCTTCCCCTTGGAAGAAGCCAACGAGTGGGTGCTAGACCATACTGGGGCAACAATAGGAACAACAAAACGAGCGAGCGCTAAAATTGCAACTATCGTGAGAACTGCCATAACCTACCTCTTCAGTGAGGGAAATTCAGAATCAGACGGCATCTCAACAGGATGACTGGCTTCTTCCCATTCACTACACTCTTGCTGACATTTGTGAGGGCTGCCCCCTCACAATTGATTATGCCCCCCTCGAATCCTCAGCCAAAGTGAATGAGATGGGCAAAGTCAGTCTGTGAGAGGCTACCCTGATCCAAGGCCAAATCCATCCCAAAAGGAAAGTGAAGACATACTTTTGGGCTTCCATTTAAACTCCAGGCGAAAAGGCGGAAATTTTGTAATTTAAAAACAAACTCAAATCAAATTTTTTTTCTTTTGCATCTTGCTAACTTTTTGAATTTTTATTTATAATTTGAACCCACACTCAACAATTCAAATATGTTAAGTGGGGCTCATTGATTTTGGAGAGAGATTTTGAATTTAGAATTGGAGAAGAGATTTTTGAATTTAGAATCTATTTCCAACAAATTTGTGTATGTTAAAATTGGTTCAAATATTTTGAAGAGATTTTGATGCTTTCATTGATTCATATTTGAATTTGATTTTTCATGTCTGGGGACCCTTCATTTGACAAATTTGAGTATCTTAAATGGAGGGTCAAATGATTTTTATTTTTGGAATTACTCACTTAGAAAATTTGGGTATGCTAAATGAGTTGTTTGAAAATAATTTTCTTCTTTTGTTTGTTTGCTCATGATGTGAATCATGTGTGAAGATGGAAAATTCCAACTTAAGACATGAGAGATGTGTTGAGTGGAATTTCAAAATGTGTAATTTTGTTTGGAGATAAAGTCTCCATCCAACAAGTTTGGACATATGGAATGAAGATGCTTATCTTCAAATTTGTAATTTTTGAAAAGGGTAGAAACTCCAACTTCAACAAATGTAAGATATATTGAAATGGAGTTTTAATTTTATGATGTGATTCTATTTGGAAATAAAATCGTTATTCAATAAATTTGGGTATATTGAATGAGGATATTCATTTTCAAATATGTGCTTTTTGAAAAGATGATTTTTGATTTTGTTTGGAAATAAAATCTTCATTCAATAAATTGAATGAGAAAGTTCATTTATGCTTTTTTAAAGAGATGATTTTGGTTTTATTTGGAAATGAAATCTTCATTTAATAAATTTGGGGTATCTTGAATGAGGATGTTCATTTTTGCTTTTTGAAAAGATGATTTATTTGAAAATGAAATCTTCATTCAATAAATTTGGGTATATTGAATGAGGATGTTCATTTGCGCTTTTTGAAAAGATGATTTTTGGTTTTATTTGAAAATGAAATCTTCATTCAATAAATTTGAGTATATTAAATGAGGATGTTCATTTGTGCTTTTTGCAAAGATGATTTTTTGGTTTTATTTGAAAATGAAATCTTCATTCAATAAATTTGGGTATATTGAATAAGGATGTTCATACATGCTTTTTGAAAATATGATTTAGAAATGAAATCCTCATTCAATAAATTTGAGAATATTGAATGAAGATGTTCATTTGTGAGTTTAGAAAGATGATCTTTGTTTTATTTGGGAATGAAATCTTTATTCAATAAATTGAATGAGGATGTTCATTTGTGCTTTTTGAAAGATGACTCTTAGCTTTGATTTTTCTTGAAAAGGTCTTACATGTAACAATCTTGAAGATTGTTAGATGAGGTTAAATTTTGAAACTTTTTGTGCAAATATTTTATTATGTGAACTTTTTGGAAAAGTGCTTTTGGAAAATGATGTTTTTATATAAAGGATTTATTTTTCTTTCTTTATTTTTGGAATGAACCTTTCCTTACTATATAAATGGAAATGAGGAAGTCTCTAGTTATTTCTTTTTATTAAATTTTATTTTCACTTATTGCGAGACCCAATAGGGGTTTTAAGACCTATACGGAGTGAGGTCCTAAAACCTAAAGGATGTTGGGTAGCTTAGCTTAAGAATGAAATAAACTAAGTGTCAACAAAAAAGAAAGATAGTCTTGAATTCATATGAAATACAAATTCACTATCGATACTTGGAGACAATGATCATTTACCAAAGATGGAGAGAGGAACCATCCCCAGGGGAGTCGCCACAAAAATTTATGGTGAATTTTTATTTTGTTGTCTTCATCTATCTTGAAAAATAAATGAAAACAACAAAAAATACGCTTTGGACACCATGATAGATATTCTTATTAGGGTGAATGACATTGAGGAATGATGTACTATCTCAAGAGATCAAAGTCACCATCTTACAATGGACCTAATCACCTAATAAGGACTCCTAAGGACGATGGGTCTTCAAAAGTACCAGAGATTCTTCCCCTACTTTACCTGAAAAGTAGGGTTTAATTTAAACCGAGTTCATTAAGTTCCTTATGGAAGCAAGCCCCCATAATTAATTACAGTTTAAGGAATTAGATTCCTTAAGAATACTCTCGATTAAGGCAAATGATCGTTGTCTCTAAAGATTTTAAAAATAGGACTATCAACAAATTAGTTTATTTTTGGAAGATCAAGTGGGATTGATCAAAAAGCGGGAGTTATTATCAAAACCAAAGGGAGATGAGTAGGGGATGCTTATGATACTAGGAAGCCTAGTAAACATCCCAAACTATCCTATGGTTAAGCTTTATATTTTTGAAATTTGAAGAGGATTATATGTTTGAGTAAAAATTTTATTAGAAATTTAGGACTTATAATTCCATAATTAAAGATCATGAAAATGCCTAAGAGGTGAGGATTTATGATAGCCCGCAAAGGGAAACAACAATCTCAGATCCTAAATTTAGGGAGCTTTGGCGAGGACCAAGGCATGACCTAAACCTAAGGAAAAATGGGATATGGGTTACCTCCACAAAAGAGGATAAACTACCCGACTGTTGGACTTACAACCGCCTAGGGGTGGCTACCAACTAACTCCTCCTACGATTTTAAATATATGTAAGAAAGTCTTATGCTTTGCAAGATAGCTAAGCTGTTATTTATTTAGAAAGGAGACTAAGTTCTTAAAACACTCCCTAAGAGACTAGATCATGTAGGGCATGAATAATGACTTAAATCTAATGCAAATTTTGTTAAGTTTTATTTTGATTTTTGGACAATTTATTTGACACAGGCTATTGGATTCATATGCCTAATGCATAAGAAATTGATTATGGGTCAAAATTAGCAAGAAGGAGGTGTGTTTCCACCATAGCTCTCAAAGGTCAAGACATATTCTCTAGCAAAGGTGGAAGCCCTCCATAAGCAAGAGTGAAGCAAGATACTTTTTTTATGCATGATGTGAAACATATAATATCCAGCTAAATGGTTGTTAAATCTTTTATCTTGATTTATGTCCTAGGATTTAGGTGAGGTTATGAGTTATTAATTTTTAATTTTGAGTTAATTAATTGGATATAAAATTTATTTTTCCTTAAGAGCCTAATTTCATCCAGGTCATTCATCAATCAATGAAAAAACTAGGAAAATCATGTCATCTTAATGCACAAGCTAAACAAACATCAAACTAATTTTATAAAGCTATCACAAAAGAATAAAAGGCTGATGTGGTTGGGCTCCACCGTACAAACTCAAAAAGAAATGGGTATCCGAGCTTTACCCTTATACAACCCGGATTATAAATGAATAATTACAATTAAAATGAACTCATGTTATAGGGGTCTTCATTCTTCATTCTTCATTCTTCTTTCTTCATTTCTTTCCTTCTTTTGGTTGGTTGGATGTAGTTTGCTCCAAGGCTTCACATTGTACATAATACTTGGTCTTATGAGCAATGTTCATCTTAATCCCCCATAACACTCATTCCAATCTTAATTATAAAATTTTATGAAAATGGGAAAAGTAAATCTAACTAAACCTACAAAATAGAGATTAGCTAAACATACCACACAACCCAAGCATGTATATGAATAAGTTGGACTTAGCACCCCACACATGAGTAACCAAGTCCACCTATCCAAGTTTGGATTATGCTTAGGGGTATAAGCAACTTGCACATCAAAAGCATTTATATTTTTATTATAACGCCCCTTAAGCACAATCCCCTGTAGAAGATAATAATTAGACTAAGATCGTCTATCATTCAGTCTACACACATATACTCTAACATACAATTTAAAATATTACATCACAAAATAAAATCAAGCATCAAACAATACATCACCCTAACATAGAGATAAAAATAGTGACTTAGCCTAATGTGTGTGTCATTTAAGGCTTGTGTGGCATGTCTTAGCTAGGCTTTAAGGTTAGAATTTCTAAGTGTGAAGGATTCAACTTAGTGGGTGGTTTCATTTTAAGTGGTTTGGTTGATTTATCAATTTTATTTGATGATTTGATTTAGTTTGAATAAACTTACACTTAGTTACTAAATGTTGTAAAAGAGAAGAAAAAAGAAGAGGACTTCTCTTTAATCCCTACCTTTAGTAATTTCTAAGGTAGATTCATTAATGATTTTTCTATAGTGAGTGTTTTATTATGTATTTTAATTAACCATAAGTTTAGATTTACTCTAAATAAACCTATTCAATAAGAAAGGCATCTTAAGATTAATTAAGGTGAATTACTATCACATAACACACAACCATTTATTTCTTTCCAACATGTATATCATGCATATGAATAATCTTAAGTACATCTATACATGCAAATGCAAACTTTAGCACACTTTAATGATGAATGCTAAGAGATGTTGTTTAGGAAAATTTGGATATTCCATGAATGCATGTTTTTATTAAGTAGAAAAGAGGGACTCTTTTATCCATTAATCAAATGCACATTTACATGTATGAAAGACATAAGTGAGAATGATGCCATTATTTTCTACACAAGGCGTGTAAGGTACATGACCTACTTTGGGCTACTTAAAGCCTCACAACCCCAAGATGTTTAGACTAACATACCACTTTTCTTAAATACATGTGCATGCACAAAAAGAAATAAATAGAAGAGGAGTCATGCAAAAGATTTTTGTATTTGATTTGGTTATGCAATTTACATGTGTAAATATGAAGATCCTTCTTTAATCATAACATAGAAGTGGATAGGAATGGATTTAAGCAAGTGCTATGTCCTTTTTAAATGAACTATACACTTTGCAAATCTTATTCAAATCTATGTTAAGAGGAAATAAGAAAAAGTACATAACTCCTCTTATGCTATAGTCACATGCAAGCTCATAAGTAATTATAAGTAGCATACCTTCATTTATAATCTTTGATTTATAAATTAAAAATACTTTTTGATTTAATAGTGATAATAGCCACTCAAATTCTTTACTTTAGCCAAAATATACAATTTGACATGAAAGGAAACATTTCATTTAATTTCATTTAATTTCATTCTTTAAAAGATATGAATGCATGATTTCATATGGCATACAACATTTAACATGCTTGAAAAGAAATAAAGTGATGTAATCATATGATTTCATTCACCCTAATTAATTCCTAAGGACAATCCTATAAGATAAGATTTCTCAAAGTGAATCAAAATTACTTAAAGAGACTTTTATTTTTATTTTGAATTTGATTTGAAAATGATTTATGAGAAAGGGTTTGCTGGTCCTAACCCATTTCCCCCATATTTTAGAGCAATTAGATTTATTTTAAGTTTTGTTTAGGTTAAGGTGTAAATTAAATCCATTAATTAACCCTTACCTACACCGCTTTAGCATAATTAATCAAATAATTATGAGCCAACATATGATATGCAACCACATGAAATTTAAATCAACAATGCTCCTAAGAAATAAAAGGGTCTAATGCAATTGGCTCACAATTATTGATTAATTAAGCTAAAGGGTTTAATTAAATACTTTTATAACCATCCCACACATGTGAGTTGGATATGATTTCCTTAAACTTACCTTAGGCTTTTGAACACCTAAGGATCTACCCAAGAAGATATTGAATAATTTTACATTGGTTTTGAAAGTTTGATTAAACTAATTTAGTAGATCATTAGTGGATTAATCCTTAATTATGTTTGGATTAAGGAAGAAAGGGCATTTAGGGAATAACTTAAGAAAAATATCCCAAACCCATTCCATATATCTCCTCATTACTTAAATAATGCTTAATTATCTTAATTAAGAGATTAAATCATTGTTCACATGCTTAATTACTCTTAATTACATTTAGAGGGTGATTAGGGGTTCATTAATTAATTTTTCTAATTAACTCATTAATAAATCCCAAGAAAATTAAGTGAGGCAAAAGTCATCCCACTGAACATGCCCAAGAAATTTGGAATTAATTAATGAAGTCATTAGGGAGTAATTAAAGTTATTAGATTTTTAATTAAATCTAATTAAGGAAAATCCAATATTTAAAATAAATTAGAAACAATTTTATTGGATTCCCCTCTGAATTATCTTTAAAATGAACTTGAGTTTACAAATTTTAGATTTTTCTATATTTAGTTATGAATTTATGAAGTTTCTTTAATTATTGCTTAATTAAATAACCTATTTAACTAACTAATCCCACATTGAACATTGCGGCGCTTTCCGTGTGATGAGATTGGTTATTTAAGTTGTCATTAGCATTTGGCACGATGCACTTTCCTTTAAGTCGTCTGATCCTTGATCGAACGGCCAGGATTAATCTCATGGTTATAAGGGGTTTAAATTAGTGAATCTACGCATTTTAATTAGGGTCGTCCATCCAAAACATGCAGGATGGATGGCACATGATTCATCCTTGCCTAAGCTACGGGAGACGAGGCCATCCATCCTACATGGCTTGATCTGAGCTCACTTAAGCTCGGATTAGGCTAAGATTCAACCCACACCATCAAGAAGCATAGGGAAGAACATCCAACAACTGAATTTTGATAAGGTGACAATTCCCTTCATAAAGGACCAATCATTTTCAACTTAAGGTCGATTTTGAGCCATACCTCACCGGAGGCTATCACTGGTGTTTCCAACGGAGGAGGTTGCTTCATCTTGTGGAGATGAAACTCTGTTGAAGGTTTCAAGCTTCAATTTGAAGTAGATCTCTCAATTGACTAAGGCTCTCTCTAATGGCTTGCAGCTTTAGTCTAGGTCTCCCTTCCCATGGCTTGGATGCTTCGAAAAAGCTTTGAGTGAGCTCGACTTGCCTCATTGATGGTGCTTGCAATGTGAATTGAGGTTTGGTAAAGAATTGAGTAAGTTGGAAAATCCTTAGTCCTCCCCTGTTTCGGCTATGAAGGAAATTGAGAAGGAGAAATTCAAATGATCTTGGGAATGCTTGGGAAACTTTGAGAAGCTTGCCTTTGATCCTCTGAGCTCAGTTGAATGCAAGGAAGTTACTCATTTGAGTTGGAATGAGGGGGAGTATATCTCCCCCTACCTGGATCGAATGGTCGAGGCTTGCCTTGCCATTTTGATCAAATTGAGGAGATTAGTTGGGTTGTTTAAGTTGTTAGGAGATCCATGTCCTTTAGTTTTGGCAGAGGAGTGGAATGAAGGAGGTGCACATGTGCTAGGTGAGTGTAAGAGGTGATCCAAGTGGAGAATTTTGATTGAAGGGGTCAGTTTATCCTTGGGTTGGGTCATGGCTGACCCAAACCTATTGGGTCATGTTCACCACCCTCCTTAGTGTCCATGTGGTCCACCAGGAGGATGCCAAGTGGCCATGAAAAGGAATTGACCAAATTCTAAGTGAATTTGGCCATAGGTTAACCTTTGACCCAAGGGTAAAATGGTCATTTAGCCTTGATTTTAATTTGGGCATATTTGAAATGATTCAAAACTAGGTTGTGCTAATTTGTAAGAAATTTAGAGTTGATTTGATATGATTTGGCTCAAGTTGACCCATTTTGGTCAAATGGGTCAACTTAGGTCAAGTTGACCATTTGGTCAAATTGAGTCAAACTAAGGGTTAGGTTAAGTTCATATGACCATTTGAAGTATTTTGGTATCATTGGTTTGGTTCAATTTGGTTTATATTTGGTTTTGATTCATTTGAGTTCACTTAGGTTAAAAGTGTCAAGTTGATCAATTTGACCCATTTGAGCCAATTGGGTTAGGTCATGGGTTAGTTTAGGCTTGGTTGATCATTTGAAAATTATTGCAAGCTTTGGTTTTAATCAATTTTGGTTTGATTTGATTTCAAGTTAATTGACCTTTTAGGTCAAGTTGGGTTCATGGTCAATTGGGCTAGGTTGGGTCTAATTAGCCAATTGAGCTTTGGTTAAGTTCAACAAGTGATTTCTAATGAATTTGACCCATTGGTTCTAATCAATTTGGCTTAGATCAATATTTCACCCATTTTGACTTGTTAGGTCAAGTTGGGTCAACTTGGGTCAAGTGGCCAATTGGGCTAGGTTTGGCTCAAATGATGACTTGGTCAAGTCCAATCATTGATCATGAATTGGTTTAGATCAATGGTTTCAATCAATTTGGCCTATGATAGATTTTGGCTAGTTTAGGTTTCATTTGGGCTAAGTGTTGACTTAGTATGACCCAATTTGAGTGATTGATCATCCTAGGATGATTGTTGCTCATAATGAGAGGCTTAGATGGGCTTAGTTCAATACCATTTGGGTAGGATTAAAATTTGGCTCAAAAAGGTGCTTTAGGTCACTTTGGGTCAAGTGAGCCTAAGTGGGTTAATTGGCTTGATCAAGTCTTGAGAAAAGTTTGGTTGAACTCACATATGGACTTATGATTGAAATATAAATCCAATTGCAAGTGATTTGGAGTCAAATGGGTTTTGATTTATTTGATAATTTCAAGTCAAAAGGGTGAATGTGGGTTTGACTTGGGTTAGTTTGATTTTGGTTTGATGATTGAAATTTATGTTTATATTTGGGCTTATGATTGAAGGATTGATTGTTTGAAGAGAAAATCTAAATGTTTGAATTGATTTGAGGATGACTTGGTAAAGTTCAAGAATTTGACTTGAAAGGGTATAGGTTGGACTTAGGTTAGATTTGGATTTGAGTTTGGAATTTAGTTTTGGTCACTTGAATTTATATTTCATTTATATTTGTGAATATAAATGAGAATATAAATGGATTATGAGAAAATCTTTTGAGTTTGAAGTGATTTGAATTTGATTTGAGCTAAGTCCTTAAGATGAAATCAAAAGGGCTTAGGAAAGATTTTGTATTTGAAATTGAATTTTGGATTTTGTTTTGGTGATTTGAATTTATATTTCATTTATATTTATGAATATAAATGAGAATATAAATGGGTTGTGAGAAAATCTTTTGAGTTTGAAATGATTTGGATTTGATTTGAGCTAAGTCCATAAGATGGAATCAAAAGGGCTTAGGAAAGATTTTGGATTTAGGATTGATCACGGATTTCAATTATTTGGAATTGATTCATGATTTGGATTTTGGAATTGATTTGAATTTGAGAAAGTCAATTAAGTTGAAATTGATTCAAATTTGAATTTTATTTGAATTTGAGGTTGATTTCAATTTGAAGTTGGACTTGAAAGAAGGAAGTAAGGATTTGGTTCAAGCAATAGGGTAGGCAAGTTTTCCTAAGACCCCTAAGGCATAACATATCCTGATGGCTAACTCTTCTAAGTCTTTAGGGTTAGGTTAAGTATTTACCTAATCACTAGAAGTGTCTTAAGACTAAGGAAACTCTTAATGTCTAAGAGGAGTCCTATTTCTAAGATGAAGAAGTTGAGAGCTCCCTCCAAAAGTGAGGTCAACACCGACCTAAGGCTCATTGGTTTGCAACGATCATGCATGAAAGAATGCATATTAGACTTACATCTTTCAAAGCAAAATGACTGTTGGGGTAACCTGTTTATGGTAAAATAGATTGGACCTGACCTAAAGGTGACTACTGAGAGAGTGCCGACCCAGGGACTTATCTTGACTCAAGAGTAGTCAAGCAATTCCAATATAGAGTTCTCTAACACAACCCTCAAAATAGGATGCCAGTTTGGGAAAGGGGCCACTGAGGGCTTGAATTGCTAATCCATAAGTGAATTAATTATTTGTTTGTTTGTTTATCATGGACCCTATTAGTTGTGAGGGATCATACTGAGAAGGAGCTTATATTAGACCCATCTCAGATTTACTAAACCAAGGGAGAATCTGTGCATCCGTTGAACAAATTCTCAAACCACATGGGTGGCTACTAGGAAAGGGGGACTATCCAATCCAAAAGAACCCGAGTAGTGTCTAAATGGGGTCACAAAGGATGTGATCTAAGTATAGTGCCCATAGATAAAGGGGCCACTAAGGGCTTTATCCAAAACCCTGGAGATGATAATTTGTATAGGTATTTAGTGGCCAACTCATAGAGAAAGCTCAGGAACTCACATCTGCCAAGAGTGTTGTATCCACGGGGTGAGTCACTGTCAACATAGCGAACATCAACTAACCTAAGGTGTCTGTCGGTTTACAATAATCAGCCTAGGAAGAAAGCATCGAGGACTCACATCCTCCTGAACCGATTGGGATAATCTATCTTAGATATTCCATAGATGGCCGAAAGTGAGTGCCATTGGGAGACTTAGATCAACTCAAAAGTAGTCAAGGGGAAAGAAGCCTTTTGGGGACTTATTGTAAGCCTTAAATATATTTGACCTAGTCAGTGCATGATGGCTAGTTCAATAAGAAAGCATGTCAACTTATATTCTCTTAAATGGAGTCAACAGGAGGTAGCTTACTAACTGCTCAATGAGATCTACCAAATTAACAAGACGCATCAGTTTGCAATGTTCAAGACAAGAAGAAAGCATGCGGACTAAAATCTACCAGACAAATTACCACTGGGCAACACACTAACAAGGTAGTATATTAGCCTGACCTAGAGCATCTAATAAGTGAGTGCCACAAGGGGCTTACTCCTACATCAAAGTAGCTCAATACAAAAGATATGTGTTTGTTTTGTTTATGTTTATGTTAGAAGGAATAGGATGCCTCTTGGGTTCTCTCACACCTACCATAAACACGCTTGGGGAATTGATGAAATGGTGCCATGAATGGCAATTGGGATTCCACCAAGATAGGATGCTGCTTCGATTATATTACACCTAACTTAGTTGTTCTAGTCAAAATAGCATGCCTCTTTGGTTCTCTCTCACACTTATTCTAGTCATGTTGGGGAATCATATTTAATGGTGTTCATGCTGTGAAAGAGGGATAGGATGCCTCTTGGGTTCTCTTACACCTACCCTATTCACAAAAACACCAAGCAAACAATGTTTGATGAATTGGAATGAAATTTTTAAAGATAGAATTATTGTTTTCAAACTTGATTTTATGGGTAATATTGGGCCCATTTTAATTGTGTTCGTGTGAAAGAGGGATATCATGCCTCTTGGGTCCTCTTACACCTACCCTTAATACGTCATGGTGGATTCGCAAACAAGCAAACAATGTTTCAAAAGAAGAGAATATTTTGATGAATTGGAATGAAATTTTTAAAGATAGAATTATTTTCAAACTTGATTTTATGGGTAATATTTCTTCAAATAGGGCCCATTAATTAGAAGCATCGGGTCTTCCCCTTTACAATCAATAAGCTGATAAGATCCTCCTTGGTAGGCCTTTTCTATGACAAAAGGGCCTTCCCAAGTGGGTTCAAATTTTCCTCTCATCTTTCAATTGGCAATAATTAGTCTCCTTAGAACTAATACAACTTCTCCTACTTGAAAAGTTCTAGGGCGGACCAACTTGTTGTGAGCTTGAATCATCTTGGCCTTGTACATCTCGAGGTTTGGGCACATTCGTACTCATCTCTCCTCCAAACCTTTGAGCTCTTCTAACCGCAACTTTGCATTCTGCTCTATAGTGATTTGACTACCCATTGCTATCCTTAGTGATGGGAGTTGAACTCTAATGGTAGAGCGACCCATACACTAGAGAACAGGGTTGAGAGTTAGAGTGGTGCAAGATGTGAACAAAGCTTCAACTAGCTGCTCATGCCACTGTCGCTTATTATCATCAAGTGTCTTCTTTAGTATCTGAATGAGAGTTTTGTTGAATGCTTCTGCTAGGCCATTTGCTCAGGGATAGTAGATGGTTGAGTATCTCTAATATATATTGTGTCTTATGGTGAAGTTGTTGATCTTGGTGATCTTGAATGCTACATTATCGGATATATTTTATCGAGGCACCCCGAACCATATACGATATGGTTCCTAAAAAACTGGAGCACATGCTAAGTTGTGACCTCTCTGAGTGGGATTTCCTCTGCCCACTTGGAAAAGTAGTCGGTGGCAACTAAGATGAACCGATGACCCTTGGAAGAAGGAGAATCGATAAGACCCACAATGTTAGTACCCCAACACTCAAATGGCTATGAAGCTAATATAAGATGTAGAATATTGGGTGATTAATGTAGGATCACACCGTGTACTTGACACTAATGGCATCTCTTAGCCAGCTGAATCATGATCGCCGGCGAGTATCCTAGTTTCTTGATCTTTGCTTTTATCTTTAGACTAGATTGATGTGCTCTGAATAGACTTTAATGTACCTGGTCATGATCTTATAGGCTTCATGTTTGTCTAAACAACGTAACCACATTTGATCAAAGGACCGTCGGTACAAGGTATCATCCACGAGAGCATAGGAGAGAGCTCTCTGCATCATCTGATGGGCTTGTGACTTCTCTTGAGGTAGTTTGCATGTGTTCAAGTAGTCCATGAATGGTTGCCTCCAATCCAGCTCCTCGTCTTTATTGGCAATGACACCCCCCCCCCCCTTCAATAGAAAGTCTCGATGAGTCAATAAGGGATAGGGCTTGTTTATTTTGGACACTTACTAGAATGGACTCATCTTCCGGACATGCCAATTCTTTGGCAAGTTTTGCCAAAGTATCTGCTACAACATTTTCTCCTCGAGGGACCTTGTAGATGGCGACCTCAGGGATTTGGGCCAACAACTTCATGGTATACTCATGGTAGTGACGAAACTTAGGTTTTACAATATTATAGGACCCAACAATCTGGTTGATAACCAACTGAGAATCCCCATAGATGTTGATGCTTTTGACACACACTGTAATAGATAACTCTAGACCAACAATCAAAGCCTCTAACTCAACTTTTTGTTGGTGCAGGGATTGGAAAGATTGTATAAGAATCTCATCATATCGCGGTCTAGAGTTAAGAGAACTATTCCTACCCCTGCCTTTTCTGGAAGAGTAGATCATGGTTCTTCTCCTTTTTGAAAGGAAGTCGCCATTAAAATACATCTCCCAATGGCAATTTTCAACCTCCCCTAAGTTCATGATTTATTCTTTAAGGAGATCGTCACTAAGCGGGGAATTAATAGGAAGTGGGAGTGCTGTTAAGAAACCCGCTAGTTCCTGTCCTTTCATTGTATGGAGGGGTATGAATGAAATATCAAGCTGTGAGAGAATCATGGACCAATGTGCCAACCATCTGGATAACATTGGTCGTGTCATAAGATACAACAGTGAATTGATTCTTGAGATTAAGTTCACCTTATGAGAAAGCATATAGTGTCATAGCTTTTGGAATGCAAAGATTAAAGCTAGGTGTGGAGAAAATTTCTATATGGTCTCCTTCAAATCACTTGTGAAAATAAGGCAAGAATATAAAAATTCATCTTTTTAGGATGTCACGTAGATCCACAGATGTACTTATTCAGGTGATCGAGTACATCATCAAGGAATAGTATACTATCTCGAGAGATAGAAGTTACTACCCTTTAATGAACCTAATCACCTCAATAAGGACTCCTAAGGACGATGGGTCTACATATGTACCAAAGATTCTTCTCTTACTTTACATGGAAAAGTAAAGCAGGGTTTATTTTAAATTACATCCTAAGGAATGGAGATTCCTTAGAAAAACTCTCGATTAAGATAAATGATCATTGTCTTCAAAGATTTCAATAGGAAAGGATTATCAATCAATTAGTTTATTTTTAAAAGATCAAATGGGATTGATCAAAGAGAGGGAGTTATTACCAAAGCCAAAAGAAAAATAAGTAGGAGATGCCCAAGATGCTAGAAAACCTAACGAATATCTCAAACAATCCTATAGTTCGGCTTTACATTTTTAAAATTGATTTAGTTTATTTGAGTTACACTTTTCATTAAAAATTTTGGACTTATTATTCCTTAACAAAAGATTAAGGAAATGCTTAAAGGTGAGGAATTATGCATATGGCCCTCAAAGGGGAGAAGCAACCTCAAAATCTAAATCAAGGGAGCTTTGGCGAGAGCCAAAATCACAACCTAAATCTAAGGTGAAAAATGGGTATTTAGTTTGCCTCTACAACCACGCCCCGAGGGTGGTCGCCAACTAACTCCTCCTATGATTTTAAATACATGTAAGCAAGTTTTATGCTTATGCAAGATAGCTAGGCTGTTATTTATTTAGAAAGAGACTAAATCCTTAAACTCACACTCTAAAGAGACTAGATCATGTAGGGACACGCTTCAAATGACCTAAATCTAATGCAATTCAAATTTCATCTTATTTTTATTTTTTGAACAATTATTTTGACTCGGGCTAATATGATTTGTATGTCTAATGCATAAGAAATAAAGTTATTGGCCAAAATCTACGAGAAGGGAGGAGGTGTGTTTCCACCATGGCTCTCAAAGGTCAAGCCAAGTTTCTCTGGCAAAGGTGGAAGCCCTCCAATCAAGAGTGAAATTAGATGCATTTGTGCATGATATTATAAAATAAATACTCATCTAGCTAAGGGGTTGCTAATTCTTTTATCTTGATTTTAAACCTAAGCTTTAAGTGAGGTTATGAATTCTTTATTTTTAATTTTAAGTTGTTAAGTTTGGTAAACAATTTATTTTTCCCCTAAAGAGCCTAATCCACATCCTGGTCATACATAAAGCAAGGAAGAAACTAGGAAAAGATGCCACTTAATGCAAAAGCTAAACAAATAATCAATCAATTTATAAAGTTAATCGCAAAAAGAATAAAAGATCATTGTGGTCGGGCACCACTGCACAAACCCAAAAATAATAAATTGGTTAGCCGAGCTCTACCCTTATACAACCGATTACAAATGAATTACAAATGAATTAAATTACAATTAAGCAAATTCATTATTCTTCTTTCTTCTTCTTCTTTCTTTTTCTTCTTTCTTCTTTGGTTCCTTCTTTTGGATGATTGGAAGGTAGATGTTCCAAGGCTTCACATGGTATATAAGATAAGATCTTATGACCAATGCTCATCCTAATCCCCATAATAATTATTCCAAAATTCTAATTGCACAAATTTACATGAAAAGGAAAAGAATTGAAATCTAACTCACACCTCCAAAATAGAGATTAGCTAAATCAAACTACACAAATCCCAAGCATGTATATTGGACTTATCACCCCACACATGGGTGACTAAGTTCACCTGGCCTATTGGATTATGCTTAGGGGTATAAAGCACCTGTAAGCAAAAGCATTTATATTTTTATTTATGATAGCGTCCCTTAAGAACAACCCCCTGCAAAAAATAATGATTAGACTAAGAGTTTCCTACCATTCATTCTATGAGCATGAGCAACATCCATCCCAAAACATATATCACAAAATAAAACAAAACATCAAACCCACTAACCTAAAGCTAGAAGTGGAGACTTAGGCTAATGTGTGCTTTGAAGGTTTGTGTGGTGTTATAGCTATGGCTTTAGGTTCAAATTTTCTAAGTGTGAAAACATGTTCAACTTAGAGGAGGATTTCATTTAAATTGTTTAATTATTTTGGGTTGATTTTATTTGTTGTTTAGTAAATGTTTTGATTAAGTCTTTCAATTAATCCTAAGTTTAGATGAACTCTAAACAAACCTATTCAAAAAGAAAGGCATTTTAAGATTAAATAAAATGAATCAAATTTACATAACACACATCAGTTCATTTCTTTTCCAATATGTATAACTTACATATGAATGAGTCCTAAGCATATCTATACATACAAATGAGAATATTTAACACACTTTATGATGCATGCTAAGTAATCCATTTAAGGAAATTTAGAAGTTTAATATGCATAACATTTCCTAAGTAGAAAAGGGTTTCTTTATCCAATTTTTCACATGCACACATGAAAGTAAGAAAGGCATAAGTGAGTACATCATTGTTAAGAGGTGTAAGGTACAAGACCTAGGCTACTTAAAGCTTACAACCTGTTTTCCGACTAATATATCACTTTCCTTAAATACAAACATGTGTACAAAAGAAATAAATTGGAAAAGAAAGAATGCAAAAGTTGTATTAATTGATTCATTTTATTTATGCCATTTATGTGTACAAGCATAGGTAACCCTTCTTAAGTGATAGCATAAGAATGAATAGGATATGGAATTAAGTAAGTGTTAAGTTCTTTTCAAATGAACCATACATCTTACCAACTCCTATTCAAAATTATACAAACATAAGAGAAAGGAAATCTATCTTTGGTGATCATATATTTTCTTCACATGCAAGCTTATAACTAAAATATAAGTAGCATACTTTCCAATTTGATAATTAATTTATATGTTTTGAAAATAATTTGAATTTAGTAGTGATAATAGCCACTCATATTTCTACTTTAGACACATGCAAATTTGACATAAAGTAAACAATTTCATTTTAAATTTGAATTTGAAAAATATGGATGCATGAAACCAAATGACATACAAATTTAACATGTTGGGGAAAGAATCAAAGCAATGAAAGCATGTAAACACATTCACTTTATTTAAATCCTAAAGACAATATTAAGAATAAGAAAGTTTAAAATAAATCAAAGTTTATTCCATGTGATTTTGGTTTGGTTTTAAGTTTGATTTAATTTTGAAAATGTGAGTTGAGTTTACTATTCCTAGCCCATTCCCACATGTGTTTGATATTTTTGTTTAATTTTTAGATGATTAGATTCATTTTTTATATATTAATTAGGTTAAGGTATGAATTAAGCAATTAACCCTTACACACCACCTTAGCATAGTTAACCAAATAATTATGAGCCAATGAGATGACATAAAACTCACAAGGAATTTAAACTTGTGCACCTAGGAGGGTCTAATGCAATTTGGCTCATGATTAATGGTTAATTAAGCTAAGGGTTTTAACTTAAGTAATTTCAAAACACCCATTCACACATATGAATTGGGTAGCCCCTATTGGCTGGCGGCCAACCAAGGGGTCTTCCACCTCTGGAACTACCTCTGTGTCTACCTCTACCTCTGCCTAGTGGAGGTCGAGTCATCCTGCCCATATGTCCGTATGGTGGAACAAACTGTGGGCGGAATGTAACATGCGGCTGTACTTCTTCCTTGATGTCCTTTTCTCGTTCACTTGTATTTTCTTTTTTCTTTTATTTTTCTCTTTCTTTTTCTTTTGCTTCTTTTTCTTTTTCTTTTGTATTTAAATTTTGACCAAGTTCATGAGAAAAAGTGTTATGAGGAAGATAGTAGGTCACATCCTTATATATCTCAACCTCTCTAACTGAAAATGGTTTTTCATCTCCTTTGACACAATATTCGATTCCATCCTTTCGGAACATTATGCACTGATGAAGGGAGGATGGAATCATCTTATTCTGGTATATCTAAGGCCTATTGAGCAAATCAGTGAATGAAGTATTCGAATCAATTATATAAAACTTGGCTTCAGTCTTCCAGTCACCTATCTTCAAAGGTAACACTATGGAGCCTAAAGCCCTCTCACCCTGTTCATTGAATCATCTCAACATCATCTAATCTCCTCAGAGTGTAGAGATGTCAATTTTCAAATATGCAAGGGTCTTTAAACTCATAATGTTCACCGATGCACCTAGATCGATCAAAACTCAAAGTCTGAATCTGCCCATATCCACTATAATATAGAGGGGACGGTTGTGCTCCATATCCCTGAGAAGAAGGTCTTCATATGTGAATGTGATTCCATGGGCTTCTCATGAATAATGCGCATCCTCTCCAATAGTGGTCAACTGAGCTAAGCATATCTTTGGATCAAGAAGAGCTTTGATTAATGATTCTCTCATCTCTTTAGATAATAAAAGGGCATCATATATGCTTAGTTTAGCTAGCAACTTTCTAGGTGAGTGAGGACATTGTAATCCACTCTAGGCTGATCCTCCACAAGAATATCCATGGGTGGAGCATCCTATGGAGGGGCTTCTTGTTTGTTAGTACCAATGACTTATTTTTCCTTATCTTGAGGTGTTTCCCTACAAGGTAGAACCTTGCCAATACAGAGGTTAACTTCGGTGATCTCTTGTGGAAGTTTAGTAGAAGATTCTACCTGCTCATTAGGCTCACCTACAGCTTCTCCTATAGGACCCTCAAAATTAGATGATTCCAAGTATATCTCAAGAGGTGAACCCGTATTATTCAAAAAAAGAAACTCCATCTCTGAATCAAAAGGAGGAAGATCAGAGTTGTTATAATTATTATTTAGACTTGAAGAGCTTTTTATAAGAGTAGAATTAGACAACCCATCAGAAGTGACACAGATGTAATTCAAAATATCTTTATTCCTCGATTTCTTGGATTTAGAAGGAGGTACATAGTAGAAATCTAGTAAAGTAAGTCTGGTGAGGGATTTGATGCCCTCATCTACTGATACAAGATGTCTACTAGAAGAGAGCTACAGTAAGTGTTCGTCGATACCGGTGGAATGGAGGTTGGACTCGATCGGTGGTTGCGCTACTTCTCTATCTCGACTGGTATGGGTTGTTGTTGTTGTTGCTGTTGAGCTCCCACTTTTCCCAAGTTTTCTTTGGCAACTTGCGAACCTTCCTTGATGTTGGAGGTTCGAGCTACCTAAGGCACTTGCAAGAAAAGTTTCTTGATTTTTGAAATAATCTTTTTAGAGGTTAGGGATAAGGAGATATCTCAACCTTCTTTGGTTTTGAGAGGATCACAAGTATCCCTAAGAATTACTCTAACAAAACTGGATGGTTGTTCCACTATGTATTTCTTTTGGATAACTATGGTGCCTATCTTGTAGCTATTCTCAAGTTAGTCCTTGAATGTAAAGCAATCCTCCAAAATATGGCCTAGCATATGGTGGTAGGGGCAAAAGTTAGGATCATTGCTCTTGCCCACTTCCACCAGCTTTCTAGGCTCGGGTAGCTGAAAATCAGGTTTCTTTAAAAGGTTCTTAAAGATTTTCCTGACAACCTCCCTCTTAAATGAATAAGGTTTGTTTAGTTTATCCAAAAGGGTGGGTGGATGGTTACTGGCGGGTATGTACCATGGCTAAGGAGGAGGCTGAAGGATGGAGGGTGTGGTGGTGGGATGGCTGTAGTGGTAGAGGAGGTGAAAGTGATGATTGTCCAGCTCAAGGTCTCTCATATTGCTCTCTGGTCGGTTGTTTCCCTATGTCCACTATTGATACTGCCTCTTCATAAATTTTTTGCAGCTTTGGCTTTGTTGTCTAATCTTGAAAAGGCAACTGTTTGGCCTCTCCTTGTAGACTACCTGCCTTGTTAATTAGCTTCTCAAATGTTTTGATGGTAAAACCTTTGAGCATGAAGGTGACCAGGTCATGAATATTCTTTAGTAAAATTGTAATGGCATGTTGTTCAGACAGCTGTGGTTCACATTTCATACTCAAATTGTGTCATTTGAGAATATAGTCAACGAGAGACTCACCGGGGTGTTGTTGTGCTACAACGAGATCACCCACAGTCACCCTTTGTTGAGCTCTAGCAAACCTCTTGATAAAGAGTTGCTCCAACTTGAGTAGGCTATATCATCTTGCTCGGCCGCAGCACCTTCCAAACTCTGTTGATCCTGAATGAGGGAACCCTTGGTATCAACCATATGCACTCCTGCTGAATCCTCCAACAAATCATCTTCATTAGGTTCAAAACTAACCTTCTCCTCCTCTAAATCAGACCAGTAGTACCCTAAGATTTCCTTCTTCTCAACTAGATACTGTGTTATAATGTCATCTAGGGAGCAATCCAATTCTTTACAAAATGATCATGGTCGATGAGTGGGATTATTATCATGAGATACATAACCTTCATTCTTCAAGTAATCTTTGAGGACTACATTCACTAGATGATATATGCTCATAACTATTATCTGATTTGGGTGGAGTTGTACTTCTAGGAGGATCTATCGCCATGGGGGCAACTGAACTGTCTCCTTCTCCCTCAGCTACTGCTAACTCCATGATCTACTATGGTGGTGGTGGTGATGGCACAACTTCTATACTCGAGGTTTCCTCCTCTTCACCATAAATGAGCAAGGTTAGCAGGAGGCTCTCACCTCGGTGTGGTGTAGATGAAATGGGATGTCTTAGCCGTAACCGGATCACCAGTGGGGCTCTCTTTTCCCCGAATGCTATCTTCATGGCTTTTGATGAAACTGTGGAAGATGGAACTTGTATTGGAGATGGTGGACGTGAAGTAGAGCAGTGTGGCGGAGGCACCACCAACTCTCTCTATGTTGTAGCCTCCTCCCATGATGGGTAGTACTTGTTAACAAATGTTGTCGATTATGACCATGGGAGGTGGGGACATCCACAGGCGAGGCCCTTCTAGCGTACCCTTTCTCTCATTGGTCGCATGCAGCGATCGGAGACCCGGCTCTCTCTTATCGAGGTGCTTGCACTCTTTGAGGGATGACCGATCAAATCAAATTGGGCCCCCCAGTAGTGTGCATGCCAACTTCGATGAGCGCCTAAAGCATCGACCTCCTCCTATCTTTGGTAGGAGCCACATACTGTATAGTAGGTGGAGGTGACACTGAGATCCTCCTAACATCTTCCTCTCCATCTGATCCGGAGAGAGGATGGAATTTGCTCTATTTAATCAAGGGAGAAACTATCCTGGGTAACTCCTCTACTACAAACTTAGAAACTGTCTCCATCTCCTTTGTTATGCGCACATGATGCCGCTTGATCTTGCGACGCCTGTTGTGGCACTGAGTCCTATTGGGAGGAGCAGTATGGAAACTAGACCCTACCTTGTTGGTAGGGGAGACTATCCTTGCAGATAGGGGAGCCTTCCCCTTGGAAGAAGCCAACGAGTGGGTGCTTAGATAGGTGCTTGATGGGCTGAAAGCAGTGGCTGGCCCTCTTATTATGAGGCGCCATAGCCTTCCTCTTTAATGAGGGAAACCAGTCGATGGCATTTCAACATGGATGGAACGCCCACACTCCTGGCGGATGGTGAGCTTCCCCTCACATGTGATCCTGGCCCCTTCGAATCCTCGGCCAAAGTGAATGAGATGGGGAAAGTCAGTCAGTGGGAGGTTGGCCCGATCCAAGGCAAAATCCATCTCAAAAGGAAAAGTGAAGACATACTTTTGAGCTTCCATTTAAACTGAACTAAACTGAACTGAAAGTGACTTAAACTGAGTTGAAAATCTATAATTTGAAAATAAACTCAAATCAGATTTCTGCTTTAGTATTTTGCTAACTTTTTTTTAAAATTTTGATTTTGAATTTGAACCCACACTCAATAATTTGAATATGTTAAGTGTGGCTCATTGATTTTGGAGAGAGATTTTGAATGTAGAATTGGAAAAGAGATTTTTGAATTTAGAATTCATTTTCAACAAATTTGTGTATGTTGAAAATGGGTTCAAATATTTTGAAGAGGTTTTTGATACTTCCATTTGTTCATATTTGAATTTAATCTTTATGTTTGGGGGACCCTTTATTTAACAAATTTGAGTATGTTAAAATAAAGGGTCAATTGATTTTGTTTGGGGATTACTCACTTAGCAAATTTGGGTATGATAAATGAGTTGTTTGAAAATAATTTTCTTCTTTTGTTTGTTTGCTCATGATGTGAATCATGCGTGAATTTGAAAATGGAATCTTTACTTAGAAAATTTGTGTATGCTAAATAAAGTCCAAATATTTTTGTTTTGATTTTTTTTTAAAAGAGGACGTTTACTTAGCAAATTTGGGTATGCTATATAAAGGATCCAAATGTGTTTTATTTTTGATATTTTGATTTCTGAAAAGAGGGAACTTTACTTAGAAAATTTGGGTATGCTAAATAAAGAATCCAAATGTGTTTTATTTTTGATGTTTTGATTTTTGAAAAGAGGGATCTTTACTTAGAAAATTTGGGTATGCTAAATAAAGAATCTAAATGTGTTTTGTTTTTGATGTTTTGATTTTTGAAAAGAGGGGTCTTTACTTAGCAAATTTGGGTATGCTAAATAAAGAATCCAAATGTGTTTTATTTTTGATGATTTGATTTTTGAAAAGAGGGAACTTTACTTAGCAAATTTGGGCATGTTAAATAAAGAATCCAAATGTGTTTTAACTTTTGATATTTTGATTTTTGAAAAGAGGGATCTTTACTTAGCAAATTTGGGTATGCTAAATAAAGAATCCAAATGTGTTTTTTTTTTGATGTTTTGATTTTTGAAAAGAGGGATCTTTACTTAGCAAATATGGGTATGCTAAATAAAATCAAATATGTTTTGTTTTGATGATTTTGAAAAGAGGATATTTACTTAGAAATTTGGGTATGCTAAATAAAGATTCAAATGTGTTTTGTTTTGATGTTTTGATTTTGAAAAGAGGATCTTTACTTAGAAAATTTGGGTATGCTAAATAAAGAATCAAATTTATTTTGTTTTGATGTTTGATTTTGAAAGAGGATCTTTACTTAGCAAATTTGGGTATGCTAAATAAAGAATCCAAATGTGTTTTATTTTTGTTTGATTTTTGAAAAGAGGATCTTTACTTAGAAAATTCGGGTATGCTAAATAAAGAATCCAAATGTGTTTTTGATTTTGATTTTGAAAGAGGATCTTTACTTAGCAAATTTGGGTATGCTAATTAAAGAATTAAAATGTATTTTATTTTTGATTTTTTGATTTTTGAAAAGAGGGATATTTACTTATCAAATTTAGGTATGATAAATAAAGAATCCAAATGTATTTTGTTTTTGATGTTTTGATTTTTGAAAAGAGGGATCTTTACTTAGCAAATTTGGGTATGCTAAATAAAGAATCCAAATGTGTTTTATTTTTGATATTTTGATTTTTGAAAAGAGGGATCTTTACTTAGCAAATTTGGGTATGCTAAATAAAGAATCAAATGTTTTTTTGATGCTTTGATTTTTTTTAAAAGAGATCTTTACTTAGCAAATTTGGGTATGCTAAATAAAGATTCCAAATGTATTTTGTTTTTGATGTTTTGATTTTTGAAAAAAGGGATCTTTACTTTTCAAATTTGAGTATTCTAAATAAAGAATCCAAATGTGTCTTATTTTTGATATTTTGATTTTTGAAAAGAGGATCTTCACTTAGCAAATTTGGGTGTGCTAAATAAAGAATCCAAATGTGTTTTGATGATTTTTTGAAAGAGGATTTTTTATTTTAGCAAATTTGAAATAAATAAAATAAATGTGTTTTCTTTTTGATGTTTTGATTTTTGAAAAGAGGGATCTTTACTTATAAAATTTGAATATGCTAAATAAAGAATCCAAATGTGTCTTATTTTTTATGTTTTGATTTTTGAAAAGGGGGATCTTTACTTAGCAAATTTGGGCATGCTAAATAAAGAATCCAATTGTGTTTTATTTTTATGATTTTGAAAAGAGGATCTTTACTTAGCAAATTTGGGTGTGCTAAATGAAAATCCAAATGTCTTTGATTTTTTATGATTTTTTTTTTTTTGAAAAGAGGATCTTCACTTAGCAAATTTGGATGTGCTAAATGAAGAATCCAAATGTGTTTGATTTTTATGATTTTTGAAAAGAGGATCTTCACTTAGAAATTTGGATATGCTAAATGAAGAATCCAAGTGTGTTTGATTTTTGTGATTTTGAAAAGAGGATCCTTAATTAGAAAATTTGGGTATGCTAAATAAAGTATCTAAATGTGTTTGATTTTTGAAAAGAGGATCATTAGCAAATTTGGGTATGCTAACTAAAGAATTCAAATGTGATTTTGATTTTTATGATTTTTGATTAGAAGATTTCCATTTACAAATTTGGTTATGTAAAATGGAAGTCAATTTTGCTTCATGTTTCAAAGATGAAGTTTTGTGTGTGATTTATTGCTTATTGAAAAGATGAATTTTGGTTTTGTTTGAAAATGAAATCTTCATTCAATAAATTTGGGTATATTAAATGAGTATGTTCATTTGTGTTTTTTGAAAAGATGATTTTTGGTTTTGATTTTTTTTTTAAAAGGTCCTACATGTAACAATCTTGAAGATTGTTAGATGGGGTTAAATTATGAAACTTTTTGTGCAAATATTTTATTATGTGAACTTTTTGGAAAAGTGCTTTTTGGAAAATGATATTTTTATATGAGGATGTTTATTTTTCTTTCTTTATTTTTTGAATGAACCTTTAGTTATTTCTTTTTTATTAAATTTTTATTTTCACCTATTGGGAGACTCAATAGGGGTTTTAAGACCTACACGGAGTGAGGTCCTAAAACCTAAAAGATGTTAGCTATTTTAGCTTAAGAATGAAATAAACTAAGTGCCAACGGATAAAAAGGATAGTCTCATATTCATATAAAATACAAATTCACTATAGATACTTGGAGACAATGATCATTTACCAAAGATGGAGAGAGGAATCCTCCCCAGTGGAGTCGCTAGAAAAATCTATGGTGAATTTTTTTTTTGTCTTCATCAATCTTGAAAATAAATGAAAATAATAAAAATATGTTAGTTGGACACCACATAGATCCATAGATGTTCTTATTAAGGTGATAGGGTATAACATTGAGGAATGTACTATCTTAAGAGACAGAAGTCACCATCCAACAATGGACCTAATCACCTAATAAAAACTCCTAAGGACAATTGGTCTTCAAATGTACTAGAGACTCTTCCCCTACTTTACATGGAAAAGTAAAGCAGGGTTTATTTTAAACCAGGTTCATTAAGTTCCCTATGGAGGCAAGCCTACATAGTTAATTACATCTTAAGGAATATAAATGTGATTCCTTAAGAATACTCTCGATTAAGGTAAATGATCGTTGTCTCCAAAGATTTCAAAGATAGGACTAGCAACAAAATTTTTTTTAAGATCAATTGGGATTAATCAAAAAGAGGGAGTTATTATCGAAACCAAAGGGAGATGAGTAGGGGATGCTTATGACACTAGGAAACTTAGTAAACATCTCAAACTCCGGTTGGGCATTATATAGAGAATTATATGATGTTAATTTTTTATTAGAAATCTAGGCTTATAATTCCATACAAGATCATGGAAATACCTAAGAGGTGAGGATTTATGCTTGTAGCCCATAAAGAACATCAACCTAATCTGAATCTAGGGAGCTTTTGAGCCAAGAACCTAAATCTAAGGCAAATGGGTATATGGTTTACCTCCCATAGAGAGGATAAACCACCATTTGATAACTTGGGGATGCCCAACTAACTCTCTATGATTTTAAATACATGTAGGCAAGTCTTATGCTTTTGCAAGATAGCTACATTGTTGTTTATTTAAAAAGAAGACTAAATCCTTAAACACACTCCCTAAGAGACTAGATCATGTAGGGCATGAATAATGACTTAATCTAATGCAAATTTTATTAAGTTTATTTTTATTTTTGGACAATTTACTTGACACAAGCTATGGGAATCATATGCCTAATGCATGAAAAATTGGTTATGGGCCAAAATCAACAAGAAGGATGTGTGTTTTTATCATGGCTCTCAAAGGTTAAGCCAAATTCTTAAGCAAAGGTGGAAGCCCTCCATTAGCAAGAGTGAAGCAAGATGTTTTTTTATGCATGATGTGAGACATACAACATCTAGTTAAGGGGTTGCTAAATATTTTATTATCTTGATTTATATCCTAGGCTTTAGGTGAGGTTATGAGTTGTTAATTTTACTTTTGAGTTGATTAATTAGATAGAAAATTTATTTTTCCCTAAGAGCTTAATCGCATCCAGGTCATTCATCAATCAATGAAGAAACTAGGAAAATCATGTCATCTTAATGTACAAGCTAAACAAACATCAAACAATTTTATAAAGCTTGCGCAAAAGAATAAAAAGTCAATGTGGTCGGGCTCCACTGCACAAACCCAAAAAGAAATGTAGGTAGTCAAGCTCTACCCTTATACAACCCGGATTACAAATGAATAATTATAATTAAAATGAATTCATGTTATGGGGGTCTTCATTCTTCATTCTTCTTTCTTCATTTTTCATTTCTTCATTTCTTTCATTCTTTTTGGTTGGTTGAGATGTAGTTTGCTCTAAGGCTTCATATGTACATAAGACTTGGTATTATGAGCAAAGGTCATCATAATCCCCCAAAACATTCATTTCAAATCTTAATTATAAAATTACATAAAAATGGGAAAAGTATATCTAACTAAACCTATAAAATAGAGATTAGCTAAACATGCAACACAACCCAAGCATGTATATGAATAAGTTGGACTTAGCACCCCACACATGGGTAACCAAGTCCATCTAGTTTGGATTATGCTTAGGGTATAGCACAAAGTATTTATATATATATTTTTTTATTCTTCAGCAATTCTGAGAAGATAATGATTAGACTAAGCTCATCCTATCATCTGGTCTACGTACATACACCCTAATATCCAATCTAAAATATTATGTTATAAAATAAAATCAGGCATCAAACCATGCACCGCCCTAACATAGAGCTAGAAATGGTGACTTAGCCTAATGTGTGTGTATCATTTAAGGCTTCTGTGGCATGTCTTAGCTAGGCTTTAAGGTTAGAATTTTCTAAGTGTGAAGGATTCAATTTAGAGGGTAGTTTTAGTTTAAGTGGTTTAGTTGATTTGTAAATTTTATTTGATGATTTGATTTGGTTTGAATGAACCTACATTTAGTTACTAAATGTTGTAAAGAGAGGAAAAGAAAAGAGAACTTCTCTTTCCTCCCTACCTTAAGTAATTTTTAAGATAAATTTATTAATAGTTTTTTTATTGAATGTCTTATTATGTGCTTTAATTAACCTTAAGTTTAGATTTGTTCTAAATAAACCCATTCAATAAGAAAGGCATCTTAGGATTAATTAAGGTGAATTACTATCACATAACACACAACCATTTATCTCTTTCCAACATGTATATACATGCAAATGCAAGCTTTAGCACACTTTGATGATGAATGCTGAGAGATATTGTTTAGGAAAATTTGGATATTCCATGAATGTATATTTTTATTAAATAGAAAAGAGGGACACTTTTATCCATTAATCAAATGCACATTTACAAATATGAAAGACATAAGTGAGTACGATGCCATTATTTTCTACACTAGGGGTGTAAGGTACAAGACTTACTTGGGGCTACTTAAAGCCTCGCAACCCCCAGATGTCTAGACTAATATACCACTTTTCTTAAATACATATGCATGTACAAAAAGAAGCAAATGGATGAAGAGTCATGCAAAAGATTTTTGTAGTTGATTTGGTTATGTAGTTTACATGTGTAAATGTCCTAAGTCATAATATGGAAATGCAAAGGAATAGATTTAAGCAAGTGTTATGTTCTTTTCAAATGAACTATACACTTTACAAATCTTGTTCAAATCCATGTTAAGAAAGGAGACAGAAATTACATAAAATACATTTTATACTATAATCACATGCAAGCTTATAAGTACTAATAAGTAGCATAGCTTCATTTATAATCTTTGAGTTATAGGTTTTGAAAATAATTTTTAATTTAATAGTGATACTATCCACCCATATTCTTACTTTAGCTAAAACATGCAATTTGACATAAACGAGACCTTTCATTTAATTTGATTTTTTAAAAGATATGAATGCATGATTTCATATGACAAACAACATTTAGCATGCTTGGAAAGAAATAAATTGATGTAAGCATGTAACTTCATTCACCCTATTTAATTCCTAAGGACAATCCTATAAGATAAGATTATTCAAAGTGAATCAAAATTTCTTAAGGAGATTTTATTTTTGAATTTGATTTGATTTGATTTAGGAAATGTAAAAAAAGTTTGTTGGTCCTAACCCAATTCCCCATGCGTGAATTGGTTTAGTTTAATTTTAGAATAATTAGATTGATTTTATATTTTGTTTAGGTTAAGGTGTAAATTAAATCCATTAATTACCCCTTACCTACACCACTTTAATATAATTAACCTAATAATTATGAGCCAACATATGATATGCAATCACATGAAATTTAAATTAGCAATGCACCTAAGAAAGAAAATGGCCTAATGCAATTGGCTCACAATTATTGATTAATTAAGCTAAAGGGTTTTCATTGAGTATTTTCATAACCTTCCCACACATGTGAGTTGGATATGATTTCCTTAAACTTACCTTAGGCTCTTGAACACCCAAGGATCCATCCAGCAAGAGATTGATTAAGTTCAGATTGATTTTGAAATTTTAATTAGACTAATTAAGTAGATCATTAGTAAATTAATCCTTAATTGTGTTTGGATTAAGGAAGAAATGAGGTTAGGGAATAACTTAGGGAAAGTATCCCAAACCCACTCCATAAACCTCCTCCTCACTTAAGCAATATTTAATTAACTCAATTAAGGGGTTAAACCATTGTTCTTATGCTTAATTACTCTTAATTAGATAAAGGGGGTGATTAGAGGTTCATTAATTAATTTTTCTAATTAACCCATAAATAAATCTCAAGAAAATTAGGGGAGGCAGAAGTCATCCCACTAAACATGTCAGAGAAATTTGTAACTAATTAATGAAGTAATTAGGGAGTAATTAGGGTTATTAAATTTATAATTAAACTCTAATTAAGAAAATATACTATTCTAAATCAATTAGAAATAATTTTATTGGATTTCCCTCTGAATTATCTTTAAAATGAATTTGAGTTTGCATTTTTGAGATTTTTCTACATTTAGTTATGAATTTATAAAGTTTAAGTGATTAAAGGATAATTAAATACTCTAATTAATTAACTAATCCCGTCGGCACAATGTGGACTACTAACGCAGCAAGCGCTTTCCTTGTGGCGTGATGAGATTGGTTATTTAAGTTGTCACATCGCACGTCACATCAGCTAGCTGCACAATGCACTTTCCCCTAGACCATCCAATCAAGGATCGGATGGCCAGGATTAAACTTGTGGTTTCAAAGGCTTTAAATCAAAGTATCTATGCATTTTAATCAGGGTCGTCCATCTAGAACACGTAGGATGGATGGCCCATGATTCATCCCTGCCTAAGTTGCGGGAGATGGAGGTTGTCGTTTTCCATGGCTTGATCAGAGCTCACCTAAGCCGGATTAGCCTGAGATTCAACCCACGCCATCAAGAAGCATAGGGAAGAACATCCAATGATTAAATTTTGATGGGATGAATATTTCCTTCACAAAGAACCAAGCATTTTTCAACTTAAGATTAGTTTTGAGTCATACCTTGTTGGAGGCTATCACCGGCACTTCCAACGGAGGAGGTAGCTTCGTCTAATGGAGACGAAGCTCTGTTGAAGGTTTCAAGCTTCAATTTGAAGTATATCTCTCAATTGACCAAGGCTCCCTCCAATGGCTTGTGACATTGGTCTAGGTCTCCCTTCCCGTTGCTTGGATGCTTGGGAAAAGCCTTGGGTGAGCTTGACTTGCCTCCTTGATGGTGCTTGCCAAGTGAATTAGGATTTGATTTAGGATTGAGCAAGTTGGAATTTCCTCCCATCTCCCCTATTTTGGCTATGAAGAAAATTGTGAGAGGGAAATTCAAAGGAGCTTGGGAATGCTTGGGAAACTTGGAGAAGCTTGTATGTGATCCTTTGAGCTCAATCAAATGCAAGGAATGTGGTTTGAGTGGGAATGAGGGGGAGTATATCTCCCCCTCCTTGGATTAGATGTTTAAGGTTTGCTTTTCCACTTTGATAAAGTTGAGGAGTTCAAATGGTTTATTTAGGTTGTTAGGAGCTCCATGTGCTTCGATTTTGGTAGAGGAGTGGAATGGAGGAAGTGCACATGTGATAGGTGAGTGTAGGAGGTGATCCAAGTGGAGAACTTTGATTGGAGGGGTCAGTTTGGCCTTGGATTGGGTCATGGCTAACCTAAACCCATTGGGTCATGTTCACCACCCTCCTTAGTGTCCATGTGGTCCACTAGAGGATGCCAAGTGGCCGTGAAAAGGAATTGACCAAATTCCAAGTGGATTTGGCCATAGGTTACCCTTTGACCCAAGGGTAAAATGGTCATTTGGCCTTAATTTGATTTGGATAGATTTGAAATGATTCAAAAATAGGTTGTGCAAATTTCATGGAATTTGGAGTTGATTTGATATGATTTGGCTCAAGTTGACCCATTTAGGTCAAAATGGGTTAACTTAGGTCAAGTTGACCAATTGATCAAATTGGGTCAAACTAAGGGTTGTATTAAGTTCATATGACCATTTGAAGTATTTTGGTATCATTGGTTTGGTTCAATTTGATTTATATTTTTTTTGGTTTATTTGAGTTCACTTAGGTCAAATGGGTCAAGTTGACCAATTTGACCCATTTTACCTAATTGGGTTAGGTCATGGGTTGTTTAGGCTTGGTTGATCATTTGAAATGTATTGTAAGCTTTGATTTCAATCAATTTTGGTTTAGTTTGATTTCAATTTGATTTGACCTTATAGGTCAAGTTGGGTTCATGGTCAATTGGGCTAGGTTGGGTCTAGTTGGTCAATTGAGGCTTTGGTCAAGTTCAACAAGTGATTTAGAATGAACTTGACCCATTAGTTGCAATCAATTTTGCTTAGATCAAGATTTGACCCATTTTGACTTTTTATTTCAACTTGGGTCAAGTGGCCAATTTGGCTAGGTTTGACTTAATTGATGGCTTGATCATGTTCAATCATTGATAATGGATTGGTTTAGATCAATGGTTTCAATCAATTTGGCCTATGGTATATTTTGGCTAGTTTGGGTTTCATTTGGGCTAAGTGTTGACTTGGTCAAAGGCTAGGTTTGACTTGGCTTGACCCAATTTGAGTCATTGAACATCCTAGGATGATTGTTGCTCACAATGCGAGGCTTAGGTGGGCTTAGTTCAATCCAATTTGGGTAGTATTAGAATTTGGCTCAAAAAAAGGTACATTAGGTCACTTTGGGTCAAGTGAGCCTAAGTAGGTCAATTGGATTGATCAAGGCTTGAAAAAATTTTGGTTGAACTCACATATGGACTTTTGATTGAAATATAAATCCAATTGCAAGGGATGTGGAGTCAAATGAGTTTTGATTCATTTGACAATTTCAAGTTAAAATGGTGAATATGGTTTTGACTTGGGTTAGTTTGGTTTGGGTTTGATGATTGAAGTTTATGTTTATATTTGGTTTGTGATTGAAGGATTGATTGTTTGGAGAGAAAATCCAAAGGTTTGAATTGATTTGAGAATAATTTGGCTAAGTTCAAGAATTTAACTTGAAAGGGTTTAGGTTGGATTTTGGTTAGATTTGGGCTTGAGTTTTGAATTTAGTTTTGTTTATTTAAATTTATATTTCGTTTATATTTGTTAATATAAATGAGAATATAAATGGGTTATGAAAAAAATCTTTTGAATTTGGAGTGATTTGAATTTGATTTGAGCTAAGTCCTTAAGATGAAATCAAAAGGGCTTAGGAAAGATTTTGGATTTGGAATTAAATTTTGGATTTAGTTTTGGTTATTTGAATTTATATTTCATTTATATTTGTGAATAAAAGTGAGAATATAAATGGGTTATGAGAAAATCTTCTGAATTTGGAGTGATTTGAATTTGATTTGAGCTAAGTCCTTAAGATGAAATCAAAAGGGCATAGGATTTTGGATTTGAAATTGAATTTTGGATTTAGTTTTGGTTATTTGAAATTATATTTCATTTATATTTGTGAATATAAGTGAGAGTATAAATGGGTTATGAAAAAATCTTTTGAATTTGGAGTGATTTAAATTTGATTTGTGCTAAGTCCATAAGATGAAATCAATATGGCTTAAGAAAGATTTTGGACTTAGAATTGATCATGGATTTCAATCATTTGGAATTGATTTGAATTTGAGAAAATCAATTAAGTTGGAATTGATTTTGATTTGAGTTTGAAGTTAATTTGAATTTGAAGTTTATATGAATTTGAAGTTGGTTTGAATTTGTAGTTTGACTTGAAAGAAGGAAGTAAGAATTTTGTTCAAGCTATAGGGTAGGCAAGTTTTCCTAATACCCCTAAGGTATAACCTATTCCTATGGCTAACTCTTCTAAATCTCTAGGGTTAGATTAAGTGTTCACCAATCACTAAAGGAACTCTTAATGTCTAGAGGAGTCATATGTCTAAGATGGAGAAGTTGAGAGCTCACTCCAAAAGTGAGGTCAACAACTCCCTAGAGTAATTTTGAATCCTCACAGAGCTTTCCCAAGGCCTCCCCGAGGTCCCTCGATTGGCATTTCTCCTCTATGTGCAAATTCGAAATAGGGCATCCCCATTCTGAGCAATACTCCCTCCTCACTTCACCAAACCCAAATTCCTTTTACCCACACCCTCACCACTCCTCGTCAAGCTTAATCGAATTATTTCCCAAGCCTCCAAGCCACGGGAAGTGCAACTTCGATCAAGACTAATTGCCATTGAAGAGAAGCTTGGTCAACCGAGCAATCCACTTCAAATTAAGACCATATTTCTACAAAGGGACTTCATCTCTATTAGATGAAGCTACATCTATCATTGGAAGCGCCGGTGATAGCCTCTACGAGGTAATTGTTCAAAACTGTAGCTATATGCGATTTTCAATTGGTCATTTTCGAAAGGAATTATCATCCCATGCAATTTCAATCGTTGGATATGCATCCCCCTCCTTCTGAAGGTGTGGAATCATTTTGATCACAATCCAAGCTCGCGTGAGCTCGGATTGAATGGGGAAAGATGAACGGTGTTCGTCTTTCATCACTTGCAAAGGAGAAGGATCATGCGCAGTCCATTCTATGTGATTGGAAAGGATGGCTATGATCAAATCACGCTAGATCTGCTATAATTCTTAGCCTAAACTGTGGGTTTAATCTCGATCGTCCGATCTTAGATCGGATGATTCGTAGAGAAAATGCATATACTACCGGCTGACTCAGCATGCGGATGTGACAACATTAATACCCAATCCCGTCATGCCACGTGGAAAGCGCTCTGTGTCAGCTGCCACGTGGCCCGACGGGATTAGGGATATAATTAGGGGTAATTAATTCTATTTTTAACACTGAAACTTTCTAAAATCATAACTAATTGTCAAAATCCAAAAAATGCTAAATTAGGCTCATTTTAAAGGTACTTCATAGTAGAATCTAGAAAAATTATTATTAATTAATTTTGAATAGTGATTTTTGCTTAATTAGGATTTTATACAAAACTTAATTATCTAAATTACTCCTTAATTAATCACTCAATTGATCTCAAACTTTTTTCGGGTATTTAAGGAGATGACCTCTACCTCCCCTAATTTTTTGAGATTTTATTGGTGGCTTAATTAGGAAAATCACTTGATTAAGCCTTAATCACTCTTCTAATGTAAGTAGTGATGATTAGTAAATGAATAGTGCTTAATTAATTATTTAAGCTTAATTACCTCTGTTGAATAGTAAGGGAGCTTAGCAAATGTGATTGAGATATTTTTTAATCCACTTTCTAAGTTCTGTTCACTTTTGGAATTAACCTAATTAAGGATTAATGAGGTACTTAATAGTTTAATTAATTAATTAAGCTTAAATATAAAGATTAGAGCCTAGATTATTAAGTGTAGGGCTTAAGGATTGAGATCAAGGCCTCTTTCTTAATCTCTTTCCTTTAGTCCATTTCATTTCCTTAATTGGAGATGTTTATGCTTAATCAAAAATGGATTAATGAACCTAATTACTTAATTAAAATCTCCTTCACATCTAAATGACCCTAATTAACTTTTGAGTAGCACTTTGGGTGTTCAATAACACAAAATGATAGATAATGAAATTATGATTAGCTCACGTGTGTGAGACAATTATAAAAACAGTTAAGTGATATCCTTTAAGCTTAATTAACTATTAATCATAAGCCAATTGCATTAGGCCCCTTTCATTTCTTTGGAGCATTATAAATTTACTTTTCATGTGGCTGCATATCATATTGGCTTATTATTTATTAGTTAATTAACTTAAGGTGATGTAGGTAAGGAATAATTAACTCAATTAATTCATACCTTAACCTAATCAAAATATAAAATCAACTTAAGTTTTCTTCATTAAACAAAACTAATTCACTCATGGGGAAATGGGATAGGATTAGCAAACCCTTCTCATATTTTTTAACTCAAATCAAACTCAAATTTAAAAATATATTTAAGGAGTTTTGGTTCATTTTAAATAGCCTTATTTAATTTGATTGTCCTTAGGAATTAATTGGGATGATTGAAATAATCTGCTTACATTCCTTTATTTATTCCAATCATGCTAAATATTGCTTTCCATATGAAATCATTCATTCATTCCTTTTAAAATTAATTAAATGAAATATTTTCTTTTATGTAAAATTGCATGTGTTGACTTAAATCAAATATGAGTGGCAATTATCACTATTAAATTAAAAACTATTTTCAAAACCTATAAATCAATTATTAAAAATCAAGTGATGCTAATTATAGATATCGATAAGCTTGCATGTAATAATAGTACAAGATGTGTAATATGAGGTTCTCTTTTCCTATCTTAACATGGATTCTCATAGGATTTGTAAGTGTATAGTTCATTTGAAAAGAACATAGCACTTGCTTAAATATTCTTATGCATTTCCATGTTAAGACTTAGGAAGAATTTCATATTACATATGTAAATCATAAATCAACTAAATCAAACATAATTTCTTGCATGATTCTCTACTCATGTGATTTTTTTTGTACATTCATATGTATTTGAGAAAAGTGGTATATTAGTCTGGACATCCCGAGGCTGAGGGTTTAAGTAGCCCTAAGTAGGTCTTGTACCTTACACCCTGGTGTAGAAAATAATGGCATTGTACTCACTTAAAACTCTTATACAAATGCATGTATGATGTGGCCAATGAATAAAGAATCATAAATCAAATAAATCACATACAACCTTTTGCGTGAATTTTTCTATCCTTATAGTTATTCATACATTTACATGTATCTAAAAAAAGTGGTATATTAGTCTAGACATCTCGGATGGCTTTAAGTAGCCCTAAGTAGTCTTACTACGCCCTAGTGTAAAAAATAATGGCGCTATACTCACTTATAACTTTTATACATGTGAATGTGTATTTAGCTAATGGATGAAAAATCCCTCTTTTCTACATAATAAAAACATGCATTCATGATTCAATTAACAAAATGAAACATTTAAATTCAAGATACATTTCTTTGCATTCATCATCAAAGTGTGCTAAAATTTATATTGCATGTATAGGTATGTTTAGGACTATTTATACGCATGGTATACATGATGAAAAAAATGAATGAGTGTGTGTTATGTGAATAGGGATGAAAGTGAGACATAATAAATCATCAATTTCTTATTGAATAAGGCTATTTAGAGTGAACCTAAACTTAGACTTAATTAAAACACATAATAAATCATTCACTAAAGAAAATTCTTTAATTAACTTACTTTATAAATAACTTAAGGTAGGGATGAAAGAGAGACTCCCTCACTTTCTTCTCTTTATAACACTTAGTTGCTAAGTGTAGGCTATATGAAATAAAAGAAAATATTAAATAAAATCTTAAATCAACTAAATCACTTAAAGAGAAATCAACCCTTTATCAATTAAATCCCACACACTTAACAAAACATAACTCTAAAGCCTAGTTAGGACATACCACACAAGCTCTAACATATGCACATTAGGCTAAGTCATGATTTCTAGCTTTATGTTAGAGCGGTGCATGATTTGATGAATGTTTAGTTTTGCGATGTATTATTGTAGATTGGATGGTAGGATGTATATGTGTAGTCTGAATGTTAGGCCGGCATTAGCCTAATCATATTTTATGCAGGGGGCTATGCTTAAAGGAGCCACTATGATAAAAATATAAATGTTTTTTGTTGTGCAGGTTGCTTAGCCCCTAAGCATAGTCCAAGTTAGGACAGACTTGATTATCTATGTGTGGGGTGTTAAGTTCAAATTATTCATATAACTACTTGGGTTGTATGGTGTGTTCTGCTAACATTTATTTTGTAGGTGTAATTAGATTTACTTTCCTTTCCTTTAATGTAATTTTTGTATTAGGATTAGGATAAGTATTATGGGGATTAAGGATAAGCATTGGTTATAAGACCATGTTTTATATACCATGTGATACCTTTGGAGAAAACTACATCCCACTCAAACCAAAAGAAAGAAAGAAATGGAGCAAATCAAGTTGAAGGAATGAAAGATGAAGAGTGAAGAATGGAGGATAAAGAATGAATACCCCCCATAACACTTATCATTTCATAATTGTAATGATTCTTTCATTATATCGGGATGTATAAGGGTAGAGCTCGGCTACCCATATTTCTTTTCGGGTTATACGGTGGTACCCTACCGCACTGGCCTTTTATTCTTTTACAATAGCTTTATAAATTTATTTAATTTTTGTTTAGCTTGTGCATTAGAAATAGCATACCTTTTTATAGTTTCTTAATGATTGGTGATTGTTGTGTGGCCTGGATGCGATTAGGCTCCTAGAATAAAAAAAAATTTCTATCCCATTAACAACTCATAACTAAAATTTTAAAATAATTCATAACTTCACATAAAAGTCTAGGAATTAAATCAAGATAATAACATTTTTTAGAAACCCCTTAGCTGGATGATTGAATGTATAATATCATACATGTCATATTCTTCCACTCTTGCTAAGAGAGGGCTTCCATCTGTGCTAGAGAATAAAGGACCTATAAGATCCGTTGATGGAAGGACACTTCTTTCTCTTCTGATTTAGCCCACAATTAATTTCTCATGCATTTAGGCATACAAAATCCTATAGCTTGTGTCAAAATAAAAGTCCAAAAATTAAATAAAACCTGACAAAATAGGCATTAGATTTAAGTCATTATTCACGCTTTTCATAATCTAGTCTCTTAGGGAGTGAGTTTAAGGACTTAGTTTCTTTTCTAGGTAAATAACAGTTTAACCATCTTGCAAGGAATATGACTTGCCTACATAGATTTAAAGCATTGGAGGCATTAGCTGGCTGCCACTCCAGGCGACAATAAGTCCAGCAGTCGGGTGATTTATTCTCTCTTGTGGAGGTAATCCATATACTCATTTTCTCCTTAGACTTAGGTCATGCTTTGGTCCTCGCCAAAGCCCATCAGATTTAGGAGCTGAGGTCACTGTTTTCCTTTTGCTAGTGTAAATTCTCACCTCTTAGGCATTTCCATAATCTTGTATGGTGGGATTATAAGTCCTAGATTTCTAATAAAAATTTAACTCAAACAAATAAACTTTCTCAAATTCAAATGTATAAAGTCCAACCATATGATAGATTGGAGTGCTCACTAGGCTTCCTAGTATCATCGACACTCCCTACTCATCTCCCTTAGTTTCGATAAGAACTCTTCCCCTTTTGATCTCCTCAAAAATATAACTAATCCTTTGATAGTCCTATCTTTGAATTCTTGTGAGACAACAATTACCTACTTTAATCGAGAATATTCTTAAGGGATTCATTTCCCTTAGGATGTAATTAATTATGGAGGCTTTCCTCCATAAGGAACTTAACGAATCTGATTTACATAAACCCTGCTTTACTTTTTTATGAAAAGTAGGAAAAATTCTCTGGTATATCCAAAGATCCATCATGCCTTAGGAGTCCTCATTAGGTGATTAAGTCCATTATAGGGTAGTGACTCATATCTCTCGAGATTGTATAATATTCCTTAATGTCATACTCGATCACCCTAATGAGTACATCTACGGATCTGCATGGTGTCCCATCACACAAACACACACAACACTAAAAATAAACACCACTGATGGGGATCATCTTCAGCTCCTAGGTTGATTTCTTTGAGTTCATCCATAGTGGGTGTTTATCCACCATCTTTGAGTTCTTCAAGCATAGGCTTGGCTTCTACTTCTTCATCTTTTGTAAGAATAATTTCATGGAGATCATCTTCTTCATCAATATTAGTTTCGATCTCAACTTCTATTATATTATAGCAAACTTTATCTTAATGAGATTTGTGGATGAACCCAAGACCTTTAGTGATAAACTTATCACTTATTTGTGATGCTGGAGGACTTCTTTGGCTCCACATCTTGTCAAATATTTGAGTTCTATATTTAGCAGTTCTAATATGAATTTCAAGCTTATGCATCATTCTTTGTAATTTCTATGGATAGTATATTGGTATTCTTGTTAGCACTATCTCATCAGAATCTTCATGTTAAGTAGGCTGCTCAAAATTGTGAGGTTGAGACTCTTCAGATTTATAAAATAGAGTCCCTGGTCTGCCACTCTCACTCAACGATAACACATAGAATGTTATCAATTCTTCAATGTTATGAACCTCAAGTGGAGTGATTTCTTTGAAGTATTGCTGAGGGATGGGTATAAGTTTGAAGGAGTCCTCTAACACTGCTAAATGAGCTATCCTTCTTGATGTGACCATCTAAACTCTACTTTCATAAGTAGATTCAAAGTCATAATCTGAATCAGAATCACTTATTTTATACTTTACCTTTCTTGAAAGTTTATAAGTTCTCTTAAGTTTGACAAAAATATATTCTTCTTTTTGTGTGTCACTTCCTAAATGAGGAATTGATTTTCTTGATTTAGGTGTAGAATCAAGTGCTTTAGGGAGAATCGACATTGCCTTCTTTCTTCCTTTTTGCTTCTGGTCTTTCACCTTATGAAGTTGTTTTTTGGTTCCTGAAGTGGATGCTACTGCTTCAAGAGGCTCTGTTGGCTTAGGCTATTTAGGGATGAAATATTTTGCATCTTCATAAATATTTGTTTCATGGACTGAGAATGGTTGTAGATTTCAAGAATTCTAAAATTTTTCTCCCTCTTTTAGGTACTTTGTACACTGATGCATAGTTGATGGGACAAGGCCATACTCATGCAGCCATGACTGACCCAAGAAAGGTCTAAATGGCGTATCAATATCAAATACAAGAAACTTTGAGTAGGAGAATAAAAGAACCTAGGGTTTTCTACCCTTTCTCATTGATATCATGAACCATTAACTTATCCCTCCCAAGATGTTAGATATCAAGTGATAATCCTCTTAATGCTTTTAGACTCATAAGATTGATAGAAAAACTTAGATCAATCAATATTCGGTTGATCAAGATGCCATCGCTCTCTGCGAAATATATAGAAGACGGGTGTGATCCGCTGTTCCTAACATAAGATCTTCTTCAAAAAAATGTGATTATTAGGAGATCTTGAGTTTGCAATGATTCATTCATACATTTTTCGGCAAAGTAAGCTTCATAACTCTCAAGATCTTTGAGAGCCTGTATCAAAGTTTCTAGGAGATCTTTTGACATTAAGAAAGCATCGTACACACTTAATTATGCAGGGATCTTTCTCGGATGTGATAGAATATTATAATCTATCTTTTTGCTTGATTTAGGCTTCAGTTTAGGATTTTTGGGAATGATATCTTCGTTGACTTCGATTTATTTTCCTTTATCTTTATTTGCATTTCCTTTTTATGATGATGGTTATAAAACTTTACCACTTCTCAATTGAACTTGAATCACTTTGTCTTGCTCAAATTTCTCTGAAGAAGTAGTTTCTTTAAATTCACTTCTTATTCTAGAGGATTGACCAAAAGGGCTAGACTCATTTTTCAACTTCAAATATTTCATACATGATGATATCGATGAGTCCGACTCTTCTCCATCGAGAAAATATAAATATTCATCTGAATTATTATCTTTTTATTGAGTCATTAAACAAAATTTAGATGTTAACTCCTCAGGCTCTTCTTGCTTTCCTGATAAAAATTTTGATGGGTGGGTCGACTCTGTCTGACTACCCTTATCATTTTGAAGTAACTGATGTTGAAGAACATCTAATATCACATAAATGATTCACCATATCTCTACTAGATAAGATTCACCATTATCTTCTTCATCCGATTCAATAATATAAAGTTTAGGCATAAAATCTGCAAGCCTAAATGATTGTCTTATCGACTGGTGATACTCCTCTAAATAGTTAATAATCTTTCGAGTTATAGTCTTCTTCTTGATCTTTTTTTTCTTAGTCGGCTTCTTTAACTTATGAGGCCTACGTTTAGTAGACTACTCCTCGTGCTGTGATGAAGTAGCCTTATCAAAATGCCGTTGAGAAGCCAAAATGCTTGGTTTAGACATTTCCCTTAAGTCCAATATAGGTTCAAATGGTGATTTCCACTTAAGACTAGGGACACCTTTTAGCTGCTTCAACATTTTCATGGTCTTCTTAGAGATTACTGTTTTTCGTTCTTCAGTCTGAATTGATTTCTTTTCTTTTTTGTCTTTAATGAATGATATGAATGAGGACCTAATCATCCTTGTGGACTCTCTTTTCGAATTGACTAGAACACTATCAGATAATGTAAATTCACCTCATCGATACTTCCTTTCTAGCCAATCTTTGAGGACATAACAATCTTTGATAGGATGACTGATCATTTGATGATAGGGACAGTAATTTGGATTATTTACTTGATCAACTTCTTTAGGCCTTTTAATTTCTGGTAATTGTAGACCAGCTTTGACTGCTTGTCAAAATAATTTAGCCACACTATCCCTTCTAAAAAAATATTCTTTGTTCATCTTTTCCTTAAGATATAGGCGCATTTGCTCATCATCACTTGTTGCTTGTTTTGAATGCTCTCCACCACTTAAAAAAGTCTGAGGTTTATCATTGTCTCCTAACACCAATTTTGGTTGTGAATTAGAATGGACAAGATTCTTCCTTATCATCATTTTACATTGGTTGTTTTCCTTTATCTATATTATATATTACTCATTTTTCACTACTTAAGCTATAGGAAGCGGAATGAGTTTCATTTCTTTTTGAGTCTGAAAGCTTATTTCTCATTAATTTATATGTATAAATTTCAGACTTAAGGCGATTTAACTTTTCAAATTTAGCCACCCTATCAAGCAAGTCCTAGAATGTTGTAATTGATGTCATACATAAAAATGGTGTCATTTTATCATCCATATTTCCTATTAACAGTTAGATTGTATGTTCTTTCTCCAATTATTGTTCACATTTTATGCTTAGGTTATGCCAACGAATTATGAATTTTGTCACTGACTCGTCTTTTCTTTTCTTTTTTAGCAAGGCAAGGTCAGTGATCGTTATCTTCTCGATTGTACTGGTGAACCTTTTCACGAACATTATCTCTAGCTCAGTAAAAGTTTTGACTAAATCATTAGATAGTTCTGCGTACCACTCAAAAGTAGTTAAAACCAGGCTGCTGATAAACTGGCAGAAGAGCAGTGCATCATTCCCTCTAGTGTTACTACAAGTAACCTTGAATTGGGCTAGATGTTGTTTCAGATCACCATACCCACTGAAAATATTAAATTTTGATACTGAGTAACCTTTGGGTATGTCACTTGATCATATTCAAATGGGTAAGGGCGATCCTTACTCACCACTTTTTTAGCCTGCTTTGAAGCTATAACTACCTTTATCTTTCTATTAATTATTTTTTCTAGTTGAGCACTTATCACTATTCCTAGTGCATTAGCCATATTCTAAATTATAGGTTGAAGAGCTAGTTGATTAAACTCACTTCTCTCTTCAGGTGTAACATGTATTATAGGAACCTAAGGTATTAGAGTGACTAGTGGTATAGATGTTGTATTATTAGCTATCTCTTGATTAGAAGATGAAACAGGTGCTACATTTGATGTGATATTTTTCTACAATATATTCATCATGTTATTTATCTTGGTACCAAGCTATGCAATTTCTTTATCTTTAGCTTCCATTTGATATTACATTTATCTTTGCTCTCTAGCTAGCACCACAGCATCAATAAGTACAGGCTCTTCTGCTTCCTCTATTTTTTATTGTTGTTCTACTCCCTGCTCATCTTCAGGGGAAGAACTTGAGTGTCCTTCTCCTTGTACATTTGTAGGGACAGATGTTGCTAGGGCTGAATGACGATGCTGATTATAAAATCGTGTACCAGGTTGATCATTTATTGGTTCAATCATGTAAACAACTTCAACTTCCATGATCTCTTTTCATTTTGATCTTCTTCTTCTTCCTCTTTAGCAAAATTGAAGATCCATCTTATACACTCTTTTGTGAAGACTCTCCTTCATAAACATTAAATTCGGGTTCAGGCTCTCTGGATTCATGTTACTAATGGTGCTGAGCAGAAAGTTCATCTATATCTTTGACCATATAGACAACTTTTACTTTCATAGTGTCCTGTTCATCATCACCTTTTTGCACATGAATTTTTGATCGACGCTTCCAATGAATCTCTGGTTCATTATAAGAAACATAGATTTCTTTTATTGGGGGAATGCGATCATAATCAACTTTCTCCCGCAGAGGTGAATCTGATTGATGACGGGATCTCCTAGAGGATTCTCTAGGGTGTCGACCATCATTTCTTTCATCAGTGATATCCCTTCTTTTAGGTATCCACTTTTGATGAGTTATTTTTAGGCGAATTTTTAAATATTTGCATCGGATGTCACACCTCTTTCTTTATTCAGAGTTTCATCACGGGGCCTTGGCCTCGATATTTGCTTACCCTTTCACTGGGACCTTTCGGTAATAGATTCTTGGACACGCAGTCCAAGTGTCATGCTCTGATGCTCACCGCATAAAGTATACTTGGCTCGATGACTAATTACCAAAAGAGATGATAACCTCCTTGGCATGGCTTCAGTATTTTCAATTGTTACAGGCCTTTGAAATTTTCTTTTCATCAAGCCTCTTTCCTTGGCTACTTTAAGAACTTTATGTATTCTAGAGTATAGTGTTTCAGGTTGTCTCCTCTATGGTGGTGGAGCTTGACGTTATTGAGTCCAGAAAGACTATTTCACCTCATGAGTAGAGCTATTCCTTTTTACTCATTTTAGATTATCAAAATTATTATGGGTATGAATACTCGCTTCTAGTGATAATATTGTTTGTTCACTAGGTCGTTTGAATGCGATCTAGTGATCCCTCAACTCAACATTTCTTCTTCTTCTTTTCCATCTAGTTAATTTGTTTCATGAAGTGGAAGCTTCAAAGTCATGTCTTCTAGGTACAAAGGTTTCAGTTGGCAAAGCAATTGTACCATGAGGCATCAAAGACGTAGTTTGCTCACTGATGGTTCTTTTCATCATGGGGGCTTCAGATTGATCCAATCTTTTAAAAACAGAAGTCTTTTATTGAGAGAACTCCTTAACAGCGATTGGTTGCTAAACTGGTTGGCGAACATGATAAGTATGAGCTTCAGTAACCTGAGACCTTCCAGTATGGCCTCAGATGAGTGCACCACGGTGGTGCTTGAGAGTGCTATGATAGAATTCAAGCTACCAAATTGAATAGTAGCTCCAATATCTCTTGTATTGATGACGGCGTTAGCTAAGCAGATGTTTGCACCACACCCTAGCTGAATAGTGAAAGGATTGCTCTATAGATCCATTCTAAAAAAGAAAAGATGGGGATTAGTAATTAGTAATTATTATTTCACCCATACTTTCAAAATGTAAATGTACTACAGAACAAAATAATAATGTAATAAAGATATACTCTGCAGAATAATTCATTTGACATAAAGTCTAATTTATTACACATTTAAATCACCATTTTTTTGTTTTAAATTTTCAAATACTTTATTGATACTATAGCATATATATGACTAGCCAAAGATGGAAAGAGAATCATGTCTCTAGTGGAGTCACCAAAAATCTGTGGGCTTCAAAAATTCATCACTGACCTCTCACATTCGAAGAGTGTGATTTAAGTGTCACTATAATTTTTAAAAGGCAGATGGAATAGTAGATAAGATACTACCCAGAGATTTCTCCCTCATTTGGTGAGGACTTAAGATCTGCTTCCAGGTTTCTATTGGTGCAAGCACCTATAGTTAATTACTCCTCCCAATTCTGAGAGAGAACTTTCAATTAAGGCTAGTCATTAGATCGCTTAATGCATAGTGTATAGTAGCAGCCAGTGGAGTTTAAAATTTGGGTTTTAGAATTTATGAAATTCATCATTATTAGCTTAAAGCGGATGGTTGGGGGAGACGTGCCCAATCTAGCCACGGTTCCATCATCCCGGGCTGTTGCAGTCCCTAGTCTACTTAGTCAAAAGAGGTAGTCGATCCAACCTAACCGAAGGATCCTTATCAGCAGCACATGGGTTATGTGGTCTAAGTAATCCTTGTAGACCTAGAGTGGTGTTTTATCTAAGGAGATAGGCTTAAGTTTACTTTAGCTGGAAAAAGATTTTTTTTCCTATCAAGTATACCTTATGTTTCACAACTCAAAGGGCAGAGCTATTGAGGAGCATAAGGGCCATAGTCATGATTATAATATAATGGTTTCATTTGGCGGCAACCGCCCAATCAGAGGACTCTAGTCATAACTGCATCATATGTGGAACCTACTGGCCAAGCCACGCAGTTAGAGAACACGGGCCACATCCTTACTAGTATGAGATTGATTGAGAGTGAACATAGTAGAACACTTGATTTGACATTGGCTCCTTTGTGAGCTAGAGTTTTTTTAATTTGTCACCTTCAACAAACTGTTGCGGAAGGTGGATTGAATAGAGTTTACTTTAAACTTTTAAAGATTGAATTTTATTTAAGTAATTTTTTTAGATTGATACTTAATTTGAGTTAATTTGATTTAAAATTAGAATCGTATTTTGATAGAAGTATCCTCTCCGATTGAAATCACCATTCAACACAGCCATCATCGAGGTAGTTAATTGATTAAATCGAATATATTTGAGAATTTTAGATTCTATCAACTCTGTTTAGCTCCTAATAGAGAATTAGATCTACTGTCATATAACAGAATTAACTTCTCAGACGCTTTAATAAGTTAAAATTCTTATAATAATTAATTTTTTAGGTTTTGTTAACCCGGACCCGGTCGTGAGACCAAACCGGGAAGCAACCCACACAGCATACTTATACACTAAATTTAAGCATTCAGCATAGTGTCGAGGCCCATGTGGGTATTTGTTAATTCATATAATTTTGTTTAGAAATCATGAGATTGATTTTATATTTTTATTTAATTCTAACTTAGCCTACGCAGCCTTTTTAGACATTAAAATTTATACTCTAAATTTTCATGTCTGAGCACATGCAGGTATTTATAACTTAAATAATTTTATCTAATTAATGAAATCACTGACATTAAAAATCATAATTATAATAAAATTTCTTTTATTTTTGGATTGAAGGAAAGTTCTTTCATTCGCGCGGCATTTAATTAAGTGTCGTCTTCTATCAGCTTGTATAAAGAATTGCAGATCCGATGGCGATTTGATTTAGGTTATAATTTAAAATATTACTTTTACTTAATTTACTTGTTGAATTTTTTAATTCTCTGGGCTTTCAAATTCATTTATGAGCAGGTTCGCATTCTTTCGTACTTTAGAATTTATCTTCCAATTAGTTTAAAGCAAACTATTAATAGCTCTTGTATGAATCTTTCAACCATTCATTAAGGAGCTTTAACTATGCTGGCCAACATGTTATTTAACTTCTTCATAGATCTCTTATAAATTTCATTTGATTTATCCCCTTTTTATATATAAACATAACACTTAATAAATTTCTTATGATTTAGTTTTATATTAAAATACAAATTCAAGTAGACTTGGAATATAGCATTCATGACTATCAGCAAACCAATAAGTTATGCTTGTGAGTGACCTATCGAATAATATTCTTGCACTTATGAGAGTTATTCAGTTTTTATATAAAAGCGAGCAAACCTAATTTGACTTTATTTTAAATTCCATATTAAGTTTTATGTTTATTTAAAGTCAAACTTCAAATTTATTATAAGTCTTTTATGAGTTTGGCATTTACTTCCCCAAATTTCAATAAAAGCTTGTTTAATTTTGAGAAATTTACAAGAAAAGAGAACTCACTTTACCGCTTCAATTTAAGCCATAGAGAATTGCAATTTAAGCTTGTGAGTCCCAAGTTTCAATTAAAGCTTATTTAATTTTGAGAAATTTACAAGAAAAGAGAACTCACTTTATTAAAAAGTTAATTTTAAATAAGAATGGGTTCCTCATTTCTTTCTCCAACCCCTATAAATAAGGCTAAGAGAGAGCACTTGCTTGAGTTTAGAGCACTTGAGAAAGAAGGGGAATGATTTTAGTTCGAACTTTGGGAGGGCTTTCAATTTGCTTAAATAAATTTTGTAAGTTCTTTTCCTCTTTGGTTTGATGTTCATTTTCATATTTATCGTGTATATTTAACTTAAGTTTAGGCGATTTCAATTTGAATTTGTTTAAGTTTTGAATTTCAGTCAAAATTTCGGCAACATTTAAGCGTAGGGGGTTACATCTAATAGTTTTGAAGGCCTTCCCGTCATGCCCTAATGAGTGTGACGGCTAGTGTTTTGCAACACATCAGCCAATTTCTATCTCGTCACACTCTGATGAGCGTGATGAGGCCTTCAAAATTGCATAAAGAAGCATATATACATACACACATTTGACACATTTATTACTATACATCCAAACTCATTTTTTATTTCAACGAATAGTGCAATGATCAAAGAGCACAGGTAAAGCGGAAAAAATGATGGAAATGCCTGAAACCTAGAGAAAAACCCGCCTGATGACGGTGTTCTTCTTCGATTGCGGCAAAAAGAAAGGTTGGAAGAGCAATTCAGCGACTATGTGCTCGGTTAGAGGAAGAATCGAGGAGGCACATTGAGAGAAACCGATGTGAGTTGCCTCTCAGCTACCTAAAAAAAAGAGGCCGCTAAGGATGAATTAGAAGGGAAGCTGGTAGGAGGAATTCAATAAGGAAAATGAGGGAAGGAGGATTTTCGGATAGCTTTGGATATGAGATCAGAAATCGAAGAAGGGAAGGGAATAGGATTTTCGGCCAAGGAAGAAATGAGGGAAAGAGAAGGTATTTTGTACCAAGGAGGAAATGAGAGAAGGAGAAGGCATTTTCGGCCAAGGAGGAAATGAGGAAAGGAGAAGGCATTTTTGTCCAAGGAGGAAATGAGGGAAATAGGAGAAGGAAGGAGGAGAGCTTAACGTTTGCTTGCGGTTTGCTTCAATCGGAGATGAGAAAAAATGAGAGGAAGAGAGGCTCGGTTAGAGCTTTTGAACGGAATGGGAAGGAAGAGGTGGGAGTGGTTGCTCGTACGATTGAAGGGGGAGAGCCGAGCGCAAGTAGTTTGTGCAGTTGGGAGCGTCAAACGAGCTTGGAGCGTGCGTGCGGAGGGGGAGAACTGAGCGGATGAGGGAGCTTGAATGATAGTTCTCGTTTCTTTGGATCTAGCGATTTTAGGATTGATACAATCGATCGAGATTTGTTGTCTAGCGCCTAAGTGGGTATCGGGCTATGAATAGGAATTTAGGGTTAGTTTGTGTTATTAGGTATAAATAGGCTCTTTTCATTAATTTTCTAAAGTAACTAATCAGTCTTAATGTGAATTTCCGCGTGCAAACTCATATAGTTTATATATATATATATATATATATCAATCTTATATATTCGATATTACGAACTCAATGACACGATCATTTACTTGTCGTAGACCATTTGGTTCAAGTCGGCGTTAAATCGGGTAGATTTCAGCTTAAAAATGCTTATCGCCGCTTCCAATCGCTCGACATTCACGCAGACTTGTCCGAATTGAGTGCGAATAGTCTCATTTGATAGATTTTGACGTTTTAAAACTAACGGCGCAATCAATTTTATGAACGGTGGTCGTTTGGACATCGTCGCAGCTTCCCGACTCCGATATGTGCGTTGACACATTAATAGCTCGGTCGCTTGATTGGTTGATTGTTAGATTATGCAATATTTATATTTTTGACCTATTCGACATTCTGAACGCAATGGTGAAGTCCGTTCGTCGATCAGGTCGTTTCGACTGATTTTGGTGATGTCTAGTGCATTTCAGTTTTGATTTGTGCTCTGAAGCATCCGAAGTCAATCGAATTCATTTTATAAGCTCGATTCAACTCATGTGGTATATATGAAAGTCAACAGAAGATAATGTGGACACTTCATGACCTTAATATAGTGAGTGAGGCGATGCAAGAAGGTTATGACCCTCCTTCTAAAAGTAGAGAAAGTTTGAATCCAATAACCCAAGAGGCGGATGAAAAGTACTTTAGATAATAATTAAGCTCTAAATATTTCTTATAATTTGATATTTTTCAATGTTTTAATTGAGTGAACGAGGCAAATTATATATGCTCTCTACTAATTTAGAATTGATTGGATAATCTCAAGTTTAAGTTATCCATTCTATTACTTATCAGGTGAAACTCTTATAACTAGTTGGGGAATAGATCATGTAGCTAAATTGTGATCCAATGGCTTTCATTATTGTTATGTCGCTATTTGACATATCAAATACTAAATTTTATTATGTCAAACTTCTGATAATTGAATTGAAATTAAAAATATATACATATACTTCTAAATTGTCACTTAAGCATGTTCTTAAAATATATGAGACTATTCTGAGACTATACTGTGCTTTTTACCGTTTAAAAAAAATGCATTATGTATTTTCGGGAATTTTGAGAATTCATCGTGTTTTAAAAACATGAAATGGCAACATCAATCCGTGCAATGCCCGTGCATCATTCGCACAAATGACAGTACATATGATGACGACCATATGTATTGAGCTGTCTCAAATTTATTCACACGTTGTTAAGATATTATACTCCTGTAAAGTTGTCACGCACTTGGCCAAACCTTCTTCTCTCTCTCTCTCTTCACACTACTTTCCAAACCTTATTCTAATATTTATAAGTAATTCAGGCTCTCCTCTTTGCTTATATAAGTATTAGAGGACACACAAGCACCGTTCAGTTCTCTCCCTCTCACTCCAACCTGGCCTAGCTAAATTGATCTCCCTTTCTCTTTCCACACTACACAACAATCCAACTCTTCAAGCCCAATCAACCTGGCCCGCCCAAACTCACTTACTCAAAAGTGGTGAACTCGGCTCCATCCTGCCCAAATCAACAGCGTCTGGGTCATTCCCTACCAAGCGGAGATCAACCAAGCACGGTGATGGCCACCACAGACAAGGAGACTTCAATGCCGCTTCCGCCAGCCACACCAACAGTTGCACAAGAATGGCGGGTGATGATCACTGAAGAGGGCTCATCGGTTAAAGTGGTGCACGAGTTCGGGCTGGCCCGACGGGCCTGGCTTGCTATAAAGGCGAAGATTTCAGCCATTGTTAAGATGCTGTGGAGAATGGGAGCTGATGACCCGAGGAAAGTTGTTCATTGCTTCAAGGTCGGGTTCGCGCTCGCCTTCGTCTCTCTCTTCTACTACCTGAGGCCTCTCTACGTCGGCGTCGGCGGCGCCGCTATGTGGGCCGTTATGACCGTTGTGGTTATATTTGAGTACACAGTCGGTAGGCAATTTAATGAACTTAAATATATTGTCTTCGCTACACATCAACATATGATAAATTAATAAAGTTGGCAATTTTATGCATGAAATTAGGTGGCTGTTTGTATAAAGGTTTGAACCGGGCGGCGGCAACGCTCACCGGCGGCGGACTTGCTGTCGGAATCCACTGGATTGCGAGCAAGACTGGCCAAGCGGGGGAGCTCGTGATCCTCAACGGCGCGGTTTTCATTCTTGGTGAGTTAAATAATTATAGAGATTTATTGTCACCAATATTATTTGTAGAATATGTTTTGCTTTTGAAGTTACGTACAATTAAGCTATATATATATATATATATATATATATATATATATATATATATATATATATATATATATATTTTTAAAATGCATTTCCTGTGTTACAATATCTCTCAATATTTCAGAGATTTTATATAGAATTTACAATTAAGATATATCGCAATTAATGTTTTTAGCGTTTTAATCAAGATATATTATTTGCATTAATATAATCATTAAAATATAAAAAAATTTAAAATACCATTTCATATTTTATTGATGTTATATAACATAATATTGTACACGTCAAATTTCTGAATTGATCTAATATTGAATAATTGGAAAATGAATCGCTATATAAAAATATCAAATAATTACATTTTTGGAGTGAAAATGAATTTTAACGGCGTAAAATATGCATAAATTTAATTTGATTTTAATTCCATTGTGCCAAACACAATATTATCCTAAGCATGCGAGTGTGGCAAGCAATGAGAAGTGCGCATGTGCTTGTAGCCGGGTGGGCTTTAGATGAAGCATGTGTCACGTGTGCCTATCAAATCTTGTGATATATTGTTCAATCGAATAGAATATGCCACCATTTGTGCGATATAATACCTTTTCTTTTTGTTTTATTTTAGCACTTTTTCTACAAAGCCATATAAATATGTCAAATTAAGACAGGTTAATAAGATAATGCAGCTAATGTATATTACTAATTTAATTAATGCAACATAATGTAAAATAAAATTGATTTAAACGTAAGAATTTTCATGAAAGGACAAAAATAATGATAGGATGGTCATTCAGAGTAAATTTTGAAAAAATAAATTATAATTATATTTTTATAAATTGATTCCGTATTTCTGTTTAACATCAACATTTTTATTATTTTAAAGATATTTTATCATAAAATTATACTCTTATAAATAGATATACTTTAGTATAGTAAATATGCACAATTTTTTTCGAAGGAAAAAAAATTATATAATGCCAATAATAATTTTTTAAAACACTTTATTTTTATCACAATAATTTTACCAAACCAAATCTTAGGGGGCATTTGGGATTATTGTGGCTGTCTAAAAAAATAATGGTTAAGCTGCTGCAGAAGAAGCTGTGATGAGTATACAAATTTTTTATTTTTATTTTATAAAGGTTAAATTATAACTTTTTAGCCGCCATCATAGATAACTAACTAAAATTGAAAAATCACATCTTTCTAATATAAATTTTTCAAAACTTAGCTAAAACGTGATTGCTGAACGGGGAGCAGCATAGTGTGAAAATACACCGCTCTCCTAAACACACCCTTAATTAAGTTGTACGTCATTCATAATTTCGAATGGAGCCATGTACAAATCTTATCCAGTTAATTAAAATTTTAACTAATTTATTCTTCGCACGCATGCATATTGAGACTGTGTTCACTGACTCATAAATCACATCGAATTACTTTATACAGTGACTGTTTTTTATTTTAAAAAACAATTAATGAATAAAAAAATATCACAAAATTTTTTAATTAAATTCTAATAAATTTAAACTTCTTTTTATTATGCACGAATTAATATTGATTATAAATGATGAATTTGTTCAGCCTCAGTGGTGACTTTCTCTCGATTCGTTCCGGTGATAAAGAGAAGATTTGACTATGGAGCCATGATCTTCATCCTGACCTTCAGTCTGGTCGCAGTATCGGGTTATCGTGTCGACCAGCTCGTCAGTTTGGCCCAGCAGCGGCTCAGCACGATTGCGATTGGGATCTCTATATGTCTCATGGTCTGCATGCTGGTCTGTCCGGTCTGGGCTGGGACCGATCTACATGTCCTCATTATTCGCAATATGGACAAACTTGCAGACTCATTAGAAGGTATACATTTCTATATTTAATATATATTTTAATTCTTCAATATAGTATTAATTAATTAATATATTATTGATTAATTAATTAATTAACTATGTGCGTATGTGGATTCATCAGGCTGCGTAGAGGAGTATTTCAGTGGGAAGGAAGCTCGGAAGGCACGTGGGTATAAGTGTGTTCTTAACTCCAAATTATCGGAGGATTCTTTGGTAAGTAAATTAATTTCAAATCATTATATATAAAATTTAGCTCGGGATATGTATATTGTATGTCAATTTTATTTCAAGATTTAAGAGTTTTTTAAATTATAAGATTTTTTTTTCAGAAGATTAACTCGAAGAATATATTTTTAAATAATTTACATAATTACGTAGGTAACATTCTTCTTATATATAAAAAATAGGCAAACCTAGCAGCATGGGAGCCCGCTCATGGCCCTTATGGTTTCCGGCATCCATGGAGCCAGTACCAGAAAATTGGTGCAGCGATGAGGTCCTGTGCTTACTGCGTCGAAGCCCTCCATAGCTCTTCTCACACTGAAATCCAGGTAATCAGAACTATAATTAATTAACTTATAATTAAAATTACTTAAGACCAGCTTAATTAAGCAAGGTTCATATATAGATTAATTATATTGATATATGTATATGTAGGCTCCAGAGTTAATGAAGACACATCTCAGTGAAGTTTGCATGAAGCTGAGCACAAAATCATCACAAGTTTTGAAAGAACTCTCAGCCTGCATCGAATACATGCAAAGCTCAGATAGCATAAGGCACACAGTTAAAGAGATGAAGGAAGCAGTGGAAGAGGTGAAGAGCGCCTTGAAATCTCTCCCAATAAACCCATATAATAATGAGTTAGAGTTAGAAAAAGAAGATAACAATTCCACGGTGATGAGCAGACAGTCTTTGATGGAATCTCTGCCGTTGATGACAGTCGTCTCTCTTCTGATGGAGATCCCAGTTAAGGTTGAAGGGATCGAAGAGGCAGTCGAGAAGCTCGCCGGCCTTGCTGAATTTAAGCCTTCGGGCAACAAACTTTAGCTATGAGAGATAACCCTAAGATCTGTGCAGGGTGGGGTATATATATTTATGTATAACAGTATATATATGTTTTCTTCTTACATATGTACGTATAGACTAAATAGTGTTATTACTCATTATCAAGGCAGATATAACACATTAGAACTTCAACGTGTACATTCTTGCATGCATTATAGGAAAGGAATACTACTATTTATTTGCGACCTAGCTATTTTTGGGCAAGAACATATTTTTTTCTGAAAGTGCCAACAGAGAATATTATTAACAAAAATATTAAAAAATGTGCAATTTAATTTAAATATTGAGGATGAGATCTACTGTAACATAAATGTGCAGAGCTTTATTTTATTCTGAACTGTACAGCATATATAGGTGCAAAGAATAATAATAAACTGATCAAATAACTAGCTCGAAGTCTGTGCAAAATATGAAAAGAAGACCCATTCGTATGAGAAAATATTACGCGTGAGTTGGACTTATATCAACGGATCGTATTCTAATATAATATAAAATAAGTCATTTTTCACTTAATGACTTAAGATGTCATTTATTATCGGGCCGACGCCCGAGTTTAAATGGAAGGAGAAAATATGCAGCGTGTTTACATTCTTAGTGTGAGAACATTTAGGATTTCTTTTTGTAAAATTTTTCTTTCGCTCGCAAAGATCGTCCAACCTTCCCTCAAAGATTTGCTAAATCTTGGGCATTAAAAATTGAGGTATTTCTTCCTGCATTATTGAACTTTAATAAATTTAAGGTTTTCTCTATTGTTCTCACAGTCAATAGGAGAACATTTGAAACATTTGAGTTCTGTAAAGAAAATGGGGCTGTTTTACTGGTTTTTAGAGATGTTTTGTATGTGTACTCTCTGTACTCTCATGATGATACACACCGTTATTTTCAAAATTTTCAACTGTGAGGCTTGTCATATGTTTAGTATATCCCATTGTATGATGTTTGGTGTTGTTTCATGAAAGATTTGATGAAATCTAGAGCCTGTTTGGATATAACATGTTCAGTCGATGACATTACAATTTGTTTGTAGGTTCCTTGATGGCTGTTTGCATCTGTACTCTCTGTACTATCAAGAGAGTATAGCCCATTTTATCATTTTTTTCAGTTTTTTTACCCTATTTTGATATAATATGTTCAGTACATGACTTTACGAGGAGATTGAAGGCTGATTGGTTAATTTTTAGGGTTGTTTTGCAATTGTACTCTCTATACTCTCTTGAGAGTATACCTTATTTTTTTTATTTTTTTCAGCTATCAAACCCTATTTGGAGATAATATGTTTAATAGATTTCATTAAAATAATTTGGACAATGATTGGTTGATTTTGGAGGCTAGTTAGTTGTTTTGAGAGATTGGCATGTGTACTCTCTGTACTCTCATGAGAGTACAGCTTTTTTTAAGTTTTTTTATATTTTTTGGCCTATTTGGAGAGAATATGTTTATTAGATTCAATTAGAAGCAATTTGGATGCTGATTGGTTGATTTTGGATGTAGATTTTCATGTGTACTCTCAATACTCTCATGAGAGTACAGCTTATTTTTTTCATTTTTTCCACATTTTTGACCTGTTTGGAGAGAATATGTTTATTAGAAGGCATTACAATCAATTTGGAGGCAGATTTGTATATGCACTCTTTATACTCTCATATGAGTACAGGCCATTTTCTCATTTGTTTTCATATTTTTTGGCATTTTTAAAGAGAATTTGTTTATTAGATTTCATTAGAAGTAATTTGGAGGCTGATTGGTTAGTTTTGAAGATAGATTGCATGTGTACTCTCTATACTCTCATGAGAGTACAGACCATTTTATTTTTTTTATCCATATTTTTTGGACTATTTGGAGAGAATATATTTAATAGATTCTATTAGAAGTAATTTGGAGGCTAATTGGTTAGTTTTGGGGGTAGATTTACATGTGTACTCTCCCTACTCTTAAGAGTATAACTTATTTTTTTATTTTTCTCATATTTTTTTGTGTGTTTGGAGAGAATATATTTATTAGATGGCATTACAATCAATTTGAAGGCTGATTGATTAGTTTTGAAGGCAGATTTGTATGTGTACTCTCTGTACTCTCATGAGAATAAAGATTATTTTCTCATTTATTTCTAGATTTGTTGGCCTGTTTGGAGAGAATATGTTTATTAGATTCCATTAGAAGTAATTTGGAGGCTGATTGGTTGATTTTAGAGGTGATTTTTTATGTATTCTACTCTCATGAGTCTGAGACCATTCACTTTTTTTTTTATATTTTTTTGGCTTTGAGAGACTATGTTTATTAGATTCCATTAAAAGTAATTTAGAAGATGATTGGTTAATTTTGGGGATTGCATGTGTACTCTCTGTACTCTCATGAGAGTGCTTAATTTTTCAGCTATTAAATTCTATTTGGAGATAATATATTTATTATATTCATTAAAAGTAATTTGGAAGCTGATTGGTTTATTTTGAAGGTAGATTTGCATGTGTACTCTCTATACTCTCTTGAGAGTACAGCTTATTTTTTCAATTTTTTTCAGTTATCAAATCCTATTTGTAGATAATATGTTTAATAGATTCCATTAGAAGCGATTTGAAGACTGATTGGTTAGTTTTGGGGGCAGATTTACATGTGCATTCTTTGTACTCTCTTGAGAGTATAATTTTTTTTTTTTTCATTTTTTTCACATTTTTGGCCTATTTGGAGAGAATATGTTTATTAGATGACATTGCAAATAAATTGGAGGCAGATTTGCATGTGTACTATCTGTACTCTTATGAGAGTATAGACTATTTTTGCATTTTTATCTAAGTTTTTTGGCTTGTTTGGAGAGAATATGTTTAATAGATTTCATTAGAAGCAATTTGGGGGCTGATTGGTTGATTTTGGAGACAGATTTTTATGTGTACTCTTTATACTCTCATGAGAGTACAGCTTATTTTTCATTTTTTCCATATTTTTTGACATGTTTGGAGAGAATATGTTTATTAGATAGCATTACAAGCAATTTGGAGACTGATTGTTTAGTTTTGGAGGCAGATTTGCATATGTACTCTTTGTACTCTAATAAAAGTACAGACCATTTTTTCATTTATTTTCAGATTGTTCAGCCTATTTGGAGAGAATATATTTATTAGATTCCATTAGAACCAATTTAGAGGCTGATTGGTTAGTTTTGGGGGCAGATTTGTATGTGTACTCTCTATATTCTCATGAGAGTACATACCATTTTCATTTTTTTTTAGCTTTTTTGGCCTATTTGGAGAGAATGTGTTTAATAGATTCATTAGAAGTAATTTGGAGACTGATTAGTTAGTTTTAGGGGTAGATTTGTATGTGTATTATCTGTACTCTCATGAAAGTACACCTCATTTTCTCATTTTTTTGGGTTTTGACATGTTTGGAGATAATATGTTTAATATATTCTATTAGAAGTAATTTAAAGGCTCATTAGTTAATTTTGGAGGCATATTTGCATGTGTACGCTCTGTACTCTCATGAAAGTACCGACTATTTTCTCATTTGTTTCTAGATTTTTTGGCCTGTTTGGAGAGAATATGTTTATTAGACTTTAGAGGCTGATTGGTTAGTTTTGGATGTAGATTTCTATGTGTACTCTCTGTACTCATTTGAGAGTATAGACCATTTTCTCATTTTTTTTTTCAGCTATTACTCCTTGTTTGGATATAATATGTTTTATGTCTAGTTCCCATGAAAGCACACCATATTTGTTAAGTTATAAAATTGTGGGTCTTGTCATATATTTATTATATCTCATTGGAAGATGTTTGGAGATGTTCCATGAAGAATTTGCTAGTTTTAATGGCTATTTTGCTTGTGTACTCTCTCGGCCTCCATTCTGCTGATAATGTTCTCATTAATTGACTTTTTATTTTTGAAGTTTAACATGTCTAGAAAAAGGATAACTTCCAGATGCAGGCATACCATAATTATAGCAGTGTTCGATAATATTTCATCACGCTTTACTGATGAAGTTATTGACATTTTAAAGAGGCTTCATTTGCATCTTGATGGGATATAGAGAAGCAAGCATTCTTTTTTGGTGGCCAATGCATTCTTTTCACCCCCAATAAAATTGCATTAATTGTAGGGATGCCAAGCAGAGGGGAGAAGGTCATATGACAGAAATCTCCACTGTCGAAGTTCAGCTCAGTGGATTTTAAGAATAAACTTGAGAATTTGGATGTGCGTTATTTGCGGCACAATTTGTCATTGTACATTTTTGCTTTCAAATATTTTTTTTATATATTACAACTATAGAGTGGCGTCGGAGTTGATTGTCTATGCCAACGACATAGATAAATTTAGTGAGTACAATTGGGCGAGGCCATTTGGGTCTTTCTAGTTTCATAATTTGATGGTATTACATCAAAGATTGACACAGGCATAGAGTGGCTTTGTCACTCTTATAATGGTACATTTTACATCTTCAAATTTATATTATTTGACGCATTGAACTTAACTTATATAAATATTCATTGCAGGTTTGGGCGATAGAGCACATAGGCATCATAAGGCCGCCCTTTCCTTCTACAAAGCCACATATATTACGATGGCCAAAAATAAAATTTGCAGATGATTCTTTCACTGGTTTGGGAGGACACGAGGTGACACAAAATAATTTCACTTTATTTATATTAGAATGTATTTATTCATATTGTAAATCATCATATTTTTCTTATCGATGTAATACATGTCTGTCTTTCATTTGAGGACATATCAAAAGAGGAGACCTAACTCCTTGAAATATTGCCCCTACCTAGTAGACAACCCATATCAAGCCTGATAGCAGCCCCATTCCAAGTCCAATGAGTGCAGCCCCCACTAAATCTTCATACGTCTCTTCTCGATATTCTCTCCCTTCCAATGTATCTAGCCTGCCCTCTATTAGTACGCATTTAGAAAGCTTTGCGGTAGAGAGGATACTTGCAGGTTTCAAAGACCCTAGAGAGAGAGTATCATATTTTGAAGCATCAATAACTGAGAGAATTAATGGAATTGATTTGCAGATAATTGCTATTGAAGTGGTGGTTGGGCAGAAGGGTCCTAGCATCCCTAGCATGGGGGAAGCTCCTATGGAGGTGACCACAGGGGAATCTCTTGAGGAGGCTATCACAGGGGCATCACCTATGGAGGCTATCATAGGGGAAGCTTCTATGGAGGCTACCATAGGGGAGGATCTTGTGGAGGCTACTATAGGAGTTTCTCCTGTGGAGACTTCCACTAGGGAAGCCCTCGTGGTAGAGGCTACCATAGGGGAGGCTCCTTTGGAGGCTGGGGGCTTCCCACGTGGAGACTTCCAGGGAAGCCCTATGGAGGCTTCCACTGGGAAGCCCCATGGAGGAGCCACCATGGAAACTCCTGTGGAGGCTTCCACTGCACATGAAGATGTTGCACAACCTTTACTTGGTAGCATTGAGCATGGTGTGAAAGCTCGGTAGATGAGGGAGAGGAAAGTTATATCTTCCCCCTTCACACAAACTTATAGGAAGTCACAAGTCTTGAAATAACTCATGGTAGCCTCCACACGGGATGAGCGAAAAAAAGTATTACTTTACTTTCTTTTAATTTAACCTAATAGTAGATTTCACTAAATTTTTTATGTAGGTTAGCAAAGATGCTCCAATATCAGTGGATGAACCACCGATTGCTGTCATGGTAGTTGAAGAGCATCAAGTGAAGGTATACATCATCTTAGCAGATTAAGCTTTAATTCACAATGAATCTAGCTCTTCATCACTAACTTTCTTTATCACTAATTTCCTTGCAGCCAGCTGAGGCACATCATATTGTTGACTTCTCATCAAGAGATATCATGCCCAAGCCAATGATGTAGATCATTGACACCTCATGCTCCTGATTCAAAGAGAGGTACACCATATTTTCATTTAACTCCTTTTGTATACATAAAATCACCTATTCATTTAATTAGACTCTCATTCCCATATTTCTCACATGCAGGGGTGATAGCGTATTCATGGCTGGGAATATCATCATTGTGCGAGGCCAGATTGATGAGTTGTTGACATATCAGTATCTGTCAGATGCACACGTTGATGACTTTGCCTTTTTACTAGTTGAGAAGTACTCGTTATGTCATGGGCTATATGTCCCCTATCTGTATGTTTCAGGCCTGCACTGGGTAAGTTACTCCACTAAACTTTGGGTAATACGATCCATTCCTAGTTTAGATAGTTAGAAGCTAGTAATTATAAACTTTATATTTACTTCTTGCAGAGTTATGCTAAATATGGCCTATAAAAGAAAGCAAAATATTCATCCAGCATGTCGCTGCAGATAGTGTTTCAAGGGTTGAGTTACTCTTACTTTCAATTATAAATAATTAGCATTGGACACTCCTTGTTGGGCATATTAAGCAAGGGGCTTGGTATTTTTATGATTCATTATCAAACCCAACTCATAAGGCCATTCTTTTAGAGAGTGTAAGAATTGTTCTCATTTTGGTTTGCCTAAAGTGCATATTTTGTGCCTAATTATTTACTATATTTCTTACTATTTATATCAAATTACTTGTCAAAGATCTTAGAGCGATCTCAAGTAATCAAGGATGAATGTACCGGTCAAGAAAATATTGTCGATTGTGGATGTTTGTCCAAATACATGGAGGCGAATCAGAAACCTCCAGTGGACTAACACCACCGGATTGGTCAAAGAAGATGAATTGTAGAGTTTTTCTATTTGGGTATGAAAAAACCAATTTGACAAATGTTGAATTGAAGTTTGATATGTTGGAAATTAATTACTTTAGAAATGTATTTCTGTGGTGTATTTATGGATGGCATTAGATGCTATTATTTCTGCTTTTAAATCCTTTCTAGAGATAACATGTCTAGTATATGCCATGTTTAGTAGATTACATGTGTGGGGATTTAGGATCCCTTTTTTCAACTATTTATTCAGCCTCTTTAACCTGTTTGAATATAATATATTCAGTAGATGGCCTTATAGGTAGTTTGTAGGTTGCTTGATGCTTGTTAGTTTGGATTAGCATGTGTACTCTATGTACTCCCAGGAGAGTACATACCATTTTCTCATTTATTTCCACACTTTTTGGTCTGTTTGGAGAGAATATATTTAACAGATTCCATTAGAAGCAATTTGGAGGCTAATTGTTTAATTTTGGAGGCGATTTTAAGTGCTCTCATGAGAGTGCACCATTTTCACTTTTTTTTCTTGATTTTTTAGCTTGGAGAGTGATTTATTAGATTCCACCAGAAGTAATTTGGAGGTTGATTGGTTGGGGATTGCATGTGCACTCTCTCGAGTACAATTTATTTTTTCTAGCTTTTTTGGTATATTTGTAGAGAATATATTTAATAAATTCCATGATAAGGTGTTTGGAGCCTGAATTTTAGCTTTTTTGAACTGATTTGCAGATGTACTCTATGTACTCTCATGAGAGTACAGACTATTTTCTCATTTACTTCTATATTTTTTGGCCTATTTAGAGAGAATATATTTAATAGATTCTATTACAGGTTATTTAGAGCCTGAATATTACTTTTTTGAGTTATTTTGTAGGTGTACTCTCTGTACTCTCCTAAGAGTACAGACTATTTCATCAAATTTTTTTACTTTTTTTGCCTGTTTGGAAAAAATATGTTTATTACATACCATTTGAAAAAATTTGGAGGTTGATGGGTAGCTTTTTTGATCTTTTTTGCAGGTGTACTCTCTGTACTCTCCTAAGAGTATAAACTATTTTTTTCATTTTTGTTTTCACTTTTTTTGACCTGTTTGGAGGAAATATGTTTATTACATATCATGTGAAGTAATTTGGAGGCTGATGGGTAACTTTTTTGAACAGTTTGGCATTTATACTCTCTGTACTCTCATGAGAGTACAAACTATTTTCTCTTTTTTTCTAATTTCTTTTGCCTGTTTGGAGAAAATATGTTCATTACATAACATTTGAAGCATTAAAAAATGGATAGCTTTTTTTTTCAGTAGTACTGGTACTCTCTGTACTAATGAGTACGATCATTTTCATTTTTTAGATTTTTTTGCATTTTTAGAAAGAATTGTTTAATAGATTCCATTATAAGTTGTTTGGAGCCTGGACATTAGCTTTTTTGAGCTGTTTTACATGTGTACTCTCCTGAGAGTACAGACTATTTTCTCATTTTTTTCACTATTTTTGGCTTGTTTGGATTAAATATATTTATTACATACCATTTGAAGCAATTTGGAGGTTGATGGGTAGCTTTTTTGAGCTTTTTTGCATGTGTACTCTCTGTACTCTCTTAAGAGTAGAGACTATTTTCTCTTTTTTTTACTTTTTTGGCCCGTTTGGAGGAAATATATTTATTACATGCCATTTGAAGTAATTTGGAGGTCGATGGGTTTTGAGCGCAGTTTGGCATGACTCTACTCTCATGAGAGCAGTGACTATTTTCTCTTTTTCACTTTTTGGCATGTTTGGAGAAAATATTTTATTACATACCATTTGAAGCAATTTGATGATGGGTAGTTTTTTTTGATTTAGCATGTACTCATATACTCTCATGAGAGTATTTTTTTTTCTTTTTTAATTATTGTTTGGAGAAAATATATTCATTACATACCAGCAAGTTTGAGGTGATGGGTAGCTTTCAGCATGTATTGCATGTACTCTCATGAGTACAAACCATTTTTCATTTTTTTCTAGATTTTGTGCTTTAGAGAATATGTTTAATAGGTTCCATTTTATGAAACATTTTTTTTTGTATTTGTTCTCTAGAGTACAGAGACCATTTTTTTCACTTTTTTTGACTTGTTTGAAGAAAATATGTTTATTACATACCATTTAAAATAAATTAGAGGATGATGAGTAGCTTTTTTCAGCAATATGGTATGTACTCTTACTCTCATGAGAGTCATTTCTCATTTCTCATTTTAATCATAGAGAATATGTTTAATAGATTGTCGTTGTTTACGATTGTTAGCTTTTTTGAGTTATTTTACAGGTGTACTTTTTGTACTCTCATGAGAGTACAAACTATTTTCACTTTTTTTTCTAGCTTTCTTGGCTTTGAATATGTCTAATGATTCCATTATAGTTGTTTGAGCCCAATATTAGCTTTTTATGTATTCTTGAGACTCTGCATACTATTTTTAGATTTTTTTCTTACTTTTTTGGCCTGTTTGAAGAGAATATATTTAATATATTCCATTACAAATTATTTAGAGTCTGATTGTTAACTTTTCTCGAGTCGTGTATATTTTCTCTTTATACTCCGAGATATTATTTCTATTTTTTTCTAGATTTTCTATTTTCTATTTTATTTGACATTGATTGTAATTTGAAATAAAATAAATTTGAGATACTAGAAATGTATTTGAAGTTTCAATAAATAATACATAAATTATTTGTATAAAATAATGATATATAGCACTCATCGAAGGTAAAATAGTTATTTTTAAAAAAATTATATTAAAAATATTTTGAATATTTTTGAAACTATACTTTGTTTGTAAAACAGCAATAAATGATATAGTAAAGATAAACTAATTAATTGAATTTTTAAATATAAAATATCAAATTTAAGATGAAAATATGTAAACGTAATTATGGATACCTTTTTTGGGCCTTATAAAATACGTGTGTAATAAGAGTAGTACTATTTAGTCAAAATAGTTTGGATCCAAACTTACAATCATTCCAATCATGTCTTATAAATATCATGCGTGTTAAGAGTAATTCCATTTACTCCTACTAATTGATCGAGTCAAAAAATCATGCTTTATTTTATTTTGTTTTCAATTTTTTTTTTGCTTTTAAGACACCATTTATCAAACTCAATGTATTCTAATAATTTATTAAATATTATTTATTATTTTTCTGCTTAAAATTTAATTGAAAGTTCTACAAAAATTGAAAAATTCTCTTTCGAATCTGCTTCAAGGTATTTTAAGGGTTGTTTGTAAATTCTCATGAGAGTACACTTGCTTTGCATTTTTTCATTTCCACCAATTCTTTCATTCAAATTGGGGAGTTCCGGAGCACCTTTGCATGTGTACTCTCTGTACTCTCAAGAGAGTACACTCCAGTTTTCCCATTTATGCCAGTTCTTTGGCCCTGTTTGCAGATAAAATAGTTTGTAGATGCAAATGCAAGCTATTTTGAGGTTCTTTTGCTGATTTTAGGAGTTGTTTAGCACGTGTACTCTTTGTATACTCCAGAGAGTACACTTCATTTTTCCCATTTCTACTAGTTGTGTGGCCCTATTTGCAGATAAAATAGTTTGTAGATGCAAATGCAAGCTATTTGGAGGTTCTTTTGCCGATTTTAGGGGTTGTTTGACATGTGTACTCTTTGTACTCTCCAGAGAGTGCACCCCATTTTTCTATTTTCTGCCAGTTATTTGGCCTTGTTTGCAGATAAAATAGTTAGTATATGCAAATGCAAGTTGTTGGCCCTGTTTGCAGATAAAATAGTTAGTAGATGCAAATGCAAGCTATTTGGGGGTTCTTTTATCAATTTAAGGGGTTGTTTAGCACGTGTACTCTCTGTACTCTCCAAAGAGTACACCTCCATTTTCTCCTTTTATGTCAAATGATCTACCCTATTTGCAGATAAAAAATATAGAAGATGCAAATACAAGGTGTTTGGAGGTTATTTCGCATGTTTGGAGATAAAATGTTCAATAAAATTTGGTTATATAACACATAATCCGTTGATGGGAATTTTCAGTGGTTTATACTACAGAATATCACGACCACATTAAAAATAAATCCAACAGATGTCAAAGTACAAAGAGTAGTCACCAAGTACAACATACTATCTACTAACTGATACATTTTCAAGCAAATCGACATTAAAGTATGTACAGTCGAAGAGCACACAACTAAATGATATCATGTATTAAAATATTTCCCTGTAATGATATCCATCATGTACTTTCAAATTGATTATTGAGCTTGAGTTAAATTCTAATAGAACATCATATTAATGATATGTAGTAACAACATGATCGGGGTTTCCATGCATACCTCAAAAGCACTCGCATAATAGAAAAGGTGTTGTAATGGGTGACTCTACATGTTCTCCACCCTCTCGCATTGTTCTTTGATCTCTAACAAAAAATAGGATGGTTTAAAGTTTAAAAGTAATATTTAAATATTATACCTTGAGGCAAAAAAATTACTCTCGTTTCTCCCCAATATTCTTAAGCCTTGCATTTGAAACACCCTTTGGTCGCCTTAATTGGATCCTTTAAAATATCATTTCCTTGTAGTTGACTTCTTCTTTTAGTTTCATCATTTAGGTGAATTCCCACATAATATAGAGTCGACATTATCATATAGTTTTTTTAAGGATCCAAGCATATACTCCTCAGCTATCTTATTTCACTATGCCCTAGTGCTTATTTGATACACATATTGACTGATGTGATTCTCAAAAATAATGTCAGTTTCATTTCCATCATTTCCTTGTACATCTTTTAATTTCATGTAAAATAAAATAGATATCCCTCTTGCAGTTGACCATCGATGAGAAGATACTTATCTGGAATGCAATATCTTCGACTAAGAACTGTAGTGGGTACAAAGCAATCCCATCATTTCAAATTTTTTATAACTATAACTTACATTTAGGCATGTCTTGTCGAAATGAATAGTCCATGTTTTGGAAGCATATTTATTCTCTAAGTTTCTCACCAAATACTCCATGGGATTATCATCTGAACCATTTGATGCTAATCCTCGAACTCCATACAAAGATTCTTCCTCAAACATTGTATAAAGCTTTCTTATGTAAAACATAATGGCTTGTTTCAAAATTGTCTTTTAACAACAGAATAATCAATCAGTACTTGAAATCTTCATCATGTTCATTACAGCATCATGTGTCCATAACCTTCTCCAATCCCAAGAAATAATCTGTGATTAAATTTGTTGGTTTAGAGATTCCATGACATACATTATTCGTGAACTCACTACATTACGTTGATAAGATTCTCATACAGAATGAGTCTTCGTAGAATGCAGTGGACAACTTGCATCTAATTTTATAAAGCTCAGACAGTCAAGCATGATCATGCAAATTACTTTCATATAGCATGGTAGACCAAGCATGCTCAAACTTTTCCTGTAGTCACACTTGCTCATGCATGTATAGAATAGACTTTGTACATCTTATTACTATTAAAGCAATATACCTTCAAAGGAGCTTCTTCGGAATATGTCATTGGCACAACCTATGATGAGTATGCGAATGCAATTTGATATGAATCACCGAATCTTGATCAGTGAATATTGTTATAGGATGCCTATCACTCATTAACCTGAGAAATATTTTGAATAACCATGTGAATGACTTAATTGTCTCTTATAATAGAAAGGCTACTCTGAATAATACATTTTGCCAGTGATGATTCACTCCAACAAAAGAGGCACAAACAAGATTATATTTATTGAGCCGATAGCTTGTATCAAAAATTATGACATCCCCAAAATAATCATATTCTATCCTTAACATGTCATTGATCCAAAAAAAACTAATCAAGCAATCTGACTCATCAACTTGGACATCCCATGTAAACATCACATCCTCCGCTTGTCTTTCCTTGAATAGTTGTATTAATGCATTACTATCACCATTTGCAATCCTCAATCTTCTCTATTTTTGTATGAAATTGAAAGCATCTCTTTTTATGAAGTTAATATTCTCCACGCCGCCAACTTTCTCACTTAGATAACTAAACACATCAGTTGCTCTAATTTCAGCCTCAAAAATTGCCTTCAACAATTGTCTCATCAGACGCCGTGATCAGAAGATGTAGGTCACCCAGTTTTGCCAATGAATTATTATGACTTTCTATATATTTTTTAACCTTCCAATTCTCATCTAAATCAATAGAAAATCTAATCATGGCCAGACAACCACTCCTTCTATCCATTTTTTAGAATTTCACTCAGCAGTTTAGATTGACAGCTTTCTTCCGACCTGCTTTTGCACATAAAAAATCTTTTGATTTAAATTTCTTGGAGTTTGGCCAATAACTGGTATGATCCTTCCTAACACTAAACCCAATTTGATGTGCATAATCACAGTATAGTGAATACGCCTCTTTTTCATTGCGAACAATGGTGCCAAGGAGTTTCTCCACATTTGGGGCATTAGACATAACGGCTTCATCATCGCACCAGTCATTTACCTCATTCACCTACTCAAACACAAATATGTCACTTGCAAGCAGCTGGAAAAAAATTTGAAAATGGTATGTACTCTGATGAGAGTACAGAGAGTATACATGCAAATTTTCTCCCAAAACTAACCAATCAACCTCCAAATTACTTCTAATTTAATATATTAAACATATTCTCTCCAAAGAGGCCAAAAAAGCTAAAAAAATGAGAAAATATGGAGTACTCTCATGAGAGTATAGAGAATACAAATGCAAATCTGCCCCTAAAATCAATCAATCAGCCTCCAAATTATTTCTAATAGAATATATTAAATATATTCTCTCCATACAGGCTAAAAAAATTGAAAAAATGAGAAAATGAGTTATACTCTTATGAGAGTACAGAGAGTACATATACAAAATATCGCTAAAAACTAATTAATCAGCCTCCAAATTACTTTCAATAGAATTTATTAAATATATTATCTCTAAACAGGCCAAAAAATCTGAAAAAAAATGAGAAAATGGGATGTACTCTCATGAGAGTATAAAGAGTACACATATAAATCTGCCCCCAAAACTAACCAATTTGCCTTCAAATTGCTATTAATGGAATCCACTAAACATATTCTCTCCAAAAGGGTCAAAAAATCTGAGAAAAAATGAGAAAATAGGGTGTACTCTTATGAGAGTACAGAGAGTACACATGCAAATTTGTCCCCAAAACTAACCAATCAGTCTATTCAACCAATCGGCCTTCAAATTGCTTCTAATGGAATCTATTAAACATATACACTCCAAACTTGCCAAAAAATCTGAAAAAAAAAAAAGAGAAATGGGGTGTACTCTCATGAGAGTACAAAGAGTACAGAGAGTAAACATATAAATCTGCCCCTAAAATAAACCAATCATCCTTCAAATTACTTCTAATGGAATCTATTAAACATATTCTCTCCAAACAGGCTAAAAAAATTTAAAAAAATGAAAAAAAATGGGGTGTACTCTCATGAGAGTACAGATGCAAAACACCCATAAAAATCAACCAATCGGCCTCTAAATTGCTTCTAATGGAATCTATTAAATATATTCTCTCCAAACATGCCAAAAAATCTGGAAAAAAAAATGAGAAAATGGGGTGTACTCTCATGAGAGTACAGAGAGTACGCATATAAATTTACCCCCAAAACTAACCAATCAGCCTCAAAATTATTTTTAATGAAATTTATTAAATATATTCTCTCCAAACAGGTCAAACAAATTGAAAAAAAAAAAGAAAATGGGTGTACTCTCATGAGAGAATATACAAATCATCTCAAAATAGACCAATCCTTTAAATTTTAAATCTATTAATCATATTTTCTCTAAACATGCCAAAAAAGCTGAAAAAAATAAAAAAATGGGTTGTACTCTCATGAGAGTACTGAGAGTACAAATGGAAAAACACCTAAAATCAATCAATCACCCTCAAATTGCTTTAATGAAATCTATTAAATATATTCCAAAATAGGCCAAAAAAAATTTGACAAAATTGAGAATAATAACTCTCATGAGATGAGAGTACATACAAATATGTCCTAAAACTAACCAATCAACATCCAAACAACAGAATGTAATGCCATCTAAACATATTATATCCAAACAGGTCAAAATTTTGAAAAAAAAAGATAAAATGGTCAATCGGATAAGAGTACAGAAATAATACAAAATATTCCTAAAATAAGAAAAGTCTATCTGAACTTAACAGTAAAAATATACATTAAATAAAAGAATTTCAAATAATATCACTAATAAACCCTAAAAAAATTGTACATCTAAAACGATTCAAAAAATTTACCGATGTATTTTTATTTAATACATCATCCGCTAAATTGGTCGTAATATCATCAAGGCCATAACGTTCAAATTCGTTCTCCATCTTCAGGGTTCTTCCCGAAAAACGAAATGAGATTTTTGTTTCTCTCTCTGAGCTCGGTTTGTCTAAAAAATATATATATTATATCCTAAATCTATTTATATATTTCTTTTAAATTTCTCTCGCGCATTTAAATGTCGTTTCTCTTGTTTTAACAGATGGACGGGGTAACTTAAACGTCGTTTACAAAGAAAGTTATGTTAAATAAAAAAGTGTCATATTTTCATATTAGACACGTGTTGCATAGCGATTGACATCCGAACGTAAAGCTACGTCCGAACTCCGCATATAATATTTTCTCATTTCGTACGGCTAGTGCCAATTAGGTAGAGTGATGCATGCCTCTGATGGATCGCAATATGCAGAATTAATTAAGGTGGGATTAACTATTCTTAATTAAATTTTTTTAGTTAATATAATCATGCATTATATTTTTATTTGTGGCTGTAATGGAGCTAGAGTTTGAAGATCATTTGGATTTGACTGGTGATTGACCAAAGTACAAAGGTTGTGGAGGTAGCATTGTCTTCATTTCTCACAAGGAAAACAAACTTTTTGAGTATGCCTCCATTAATGGCGGCTCGTGCCTGCTCCAGTAAATTGTTTGGTCGAGTAACTTGACCTACTCTTTCTTTCTTAAAGCTGTTGGATCTACTTTAAGATTAGTGTAGTATTAATTGCCCTTATGTTATATATGTTTTAAAACAGAACTAATGATTTTGAGATCTATATAATCAATTTTATATTAAGATATAAATCTTGATACAAGCTTCTCCCCTCTAGTTTTGCTTTGTAGTATACTTTTTCTTACTGCAATTTCATAAGAGGAGTTTTGGTATTTGTTCCTTCAATTTCTCTCTCTAATATTTTGGTTTGGCTGTGAAGAAGAAGCTTAAATTATTATTGGTTTTTAAGTATGTGTAATTCAGGTCAGGCGTTGGCGTTAATTACAGTTTTGAATTATTTATTTTTTGTGATTAATTTCTTAGAGCTTAATTTATTTAATTAAGAGAATTATATATATGAATTATAATTAAGATAATAAACACAACAAAATTAGAATTATTTTCTACACCAATATATGTTAATATCTATCTGATTTAAGAAAAAAAAATCCAGTGCTTTAATATGACTCTTATTTATATATAATCTTTTAGAAGACTATCGAAGACATAATAAGTACTTAATAATCTTGTTAATCTGTCAATTTTGGCCCATGAGATGATTGAAACCAAAATTCAAAACAATTGTGTAATTGATTTTGGCTAATTTATTTATGAAAAGCCCAATCAACGCAAAATGTCCCTAAATTCTTCAATCAAAATAGATTGCTGTTACTTTTCAATTTTTTATTTTATAGATTAATTTTTTAGAGCCTATTTGTTTTGGAGAGCTTATAGCAGTCTAGGGTTTAGGGTGTATTTGAAAAACATGCATTTAAAACTTAAACGTTTATGTTGATTAGTTCGAGATAAAATAAATTCAACATTTTTTTCAAAAAAGTCATGAATACAGATTATAATTTATTTTTGAAGAATGAATTCTAAATTTAATGTTCTAACTTCTATGTCTGCAACTGTTTAACCTAAATAAAATAAATAAATAAATAAATAACTGTTTAATTTAAAATCCCTGATAATACTTTATTTTAATATTTCATCTAAGACTAAAGGTGTGCATTAGTCAATCAAACCTAAAAATTGAACCGAATCAACGTTATTTGATCGATTTGATTCGATTTTAAATCTCACAGTTTGATTTTTTATTATAAATACCTACTTATTCGATTTTTACTTAGATTTTTTTTTAAAGATTAGTTAACCGAATAAATCAAATAAATCAAAATTAGTTAAAAAGTCAAATATAAATATATAATTTTGATTGTAAATGCTTAATTATTTGTATAGATTTATAAAATTTTAATTGACTAAGAAATTTTTAATTTATAAAATTTATTAGATTATTTTAATTAATTAATTCATTAAATAATTAATTTTTTTTATTTTTATATACTATTCGGTTTAACCGAAAATCAAACCAATTAAACCGAATTGTAGTTCAGTTTTATATATTATTTGGATAATTTAGTTATTTTAAATTATTTGGTTCAGTTTATTTGATTTAATAAAAAATTTAACAGAGCTGACCAAATGCTCATCATTAAATAATAACTTTTTTATAATGTTCTTGCAACTGAGGGCATATGCAACACTACAACACCCTGCAATAGTCCAACTTTCAAGTTTATTTTGAAGTAAATAATGTGGAGCTTAGCATGTATTTTATAGAAGTGAAAACAAGTCTAATTCAAATGAGATACACTCAGCTCGAGATTAAAATTTTAAAAATTATGCATTAATTAATGTTTTGATCTGTTCTATTTAACATTGATATTAATAGTAAACAGCATTAGTAAATACAAATAAAAATACTTTATTCGTGCAAGAATGGGTGGTACAGCACTTTGCCAAGATAATTCGTTGAAATAAATTTATATCAGAATAAAAAATAATCGATAAATATTAAAAGTAAGACAATTCAAATTTTAAAAGTAAAAAAAAATTACTTAAAGATACTTCTCGTGATGAACATATTAAAATATTTAATTCGCTTTTTAAATATTAAATAAAATTTATTTAAATTCATAGTGTCTCTCTGCCTTTATAGTAGAAAAACACTATTATGAGTCTAAATTCTTCCATAAAGAAGGAATCTGAAGAAACTATCTCTTCAAGAGAAGAGATAAGATTGAAGTTGGTAAGTGGTAAAATCTCACCACCTTCATCAAAGAAGAGAAATACAATTAAAGACAAAGGTAAACAAATTGAAGTCAAAGAATATATCATTCCCAGAAATCCTAGAATAAAGCCTAAATCAAGCGAGAAGATAGATTATAATATTCTATCACATCCGAAAGATCCTTACACATGTGTACAGGCTCTCTTGATGTCAAAAGATCTCCGAGAAACTTTGATATGCGCTCTCAAAGATCCGGAGAGTTATTTTACTAAAAATGCCGACCAAGCATTGCAAATGCAAGATCTCCTAATAATCACATTTTATGAAGAAGATCTTATGTTGGGAATGACAGATCACAACCGGCCCCTCTTATATTACAGATTCAAATATCGAATATCTGAGTTCTTCTATCAATCTTATGAGTCTAAAGCATTAAGAGAATTATCACTTGATATCCAACATCTTGAGAGAGATATTTAAAAAGTTAATAAATAAAAAAGTAAGTTATAAAATTGGCATCTCCCGGACTCGAACCGGAGACCTTCAATGTCATATTTTTTGAAGAAGATCTTATGTTGGGAATGACAGATCACAACCGTCCTCTATATATTACTGCAGAGAGTGATGGCATCTCGGTCAGCAGAATATTGATTGATCTAGGTTCTTTTATCAATCTTATTAGTCTAAAAATATTAAGAAAATTATCACTTGATATTTAATATCTTGGAAGAGATATTTAAAAAGTTAATAAATAAAAAAGTAAGTTATAAAATTAGCGTCACCCGGATTCAAATCAGAGACCTTGAATGTGTTAGATTAATATGTTAACGAACTACACCATGACACCTTAATTGTAAAGCTTTATTTATTAATATTATGAAATAAATAATAAAAATTAATAAATATTATTTTGTAGGCACATTCTGGAGAATATTCTTTTTAGATATACTCTTGAAAATTTTTGTTTGATGCAGTCTTGAGATGTTAAATTTCAAAATTTATGTTCATTTTAATGAGTTAATAATTTACATAATTTAAAATATTTAATAATTTTGACTGAAAATAGTGAAATCATTTGAGCTGAATTATAATAATACATTTATTTTCAATCACTGAATTAAAATAAAAAAATTCAAATTTCTTAAATTGATTTTATAATCAATCAAATAGTCTTAAAAAAATTTAAAATATAATTTATTAATTTACACATCGTTTGAAATATTTGTGATCAAGAGATGATAATTTTTCCTTCTACTACTATAGATATTGTTGCGTGCTAGAGAATTTTATTCCTAGACAAAGATCTTCAGCCTCAAAAATTATCCAACAATAAGCAAGCGATATGAACAGCAGTAAAACCCGTTAAGGAAAACCTGGCCTGCCCCAGAACTTTCACTACGTGTTCAAAGATATGTCCCTCGCTTCTCGTTCGAGAAGAAGGTGTTCTGGAAAACGATTCGAGTGTAGAAAATACAATATTTGGCCAACCCAGGAGAAGTTTCCCAAAAGCGGCGAATCGATCTTCCTGGAGCAACCTCGATCTTCGTGAAAGGAGCAACTAGTCCTTTCACATCCGGGGCGAACTGATCTGACACTGGTTGACGGCGGTGATAGATCTCGCCGACTCTCGATCCTTCAAATCGATTCCCCTTTAAGGTGAGAATGAAGCTCTATTTATAGATTTTGGAGCGCAGTTTGTAAATTCGGAACACTAACCACTCCATAACCACTCCGACGGACGCCCACGATCCCTCGATCGACGCGGTGTATTTTGATGATCTGCCTTAATGATGTAATTGTGATCTTGGATTCGTTGGATTCGACGAGCCGCCGACCGACTATGTCAATTTTGGTGACCATTTGGATCGATCCATTTTCATGTCGATAACACTGATGATCGACATCTATGTCATGATATGTCGTTCATCGAGAGACGCTTGATTATAAGCTTTAAATCGGTGATTAGATCAAACATTTCAAAATGCCTTGAGATTCGTGGATCGATTAATTTTCGAGGACGATCATCGCTCTATTTTTACATTATCTCACTATTCAAAAAATATATGTCAAATTGAAAATAGCAAATTCTCCAATGAAATTGAGAGTCCATCAACCGCGATTTTGAGAGAGATCTTCATAACAAAGACAATATTATAACTGTGACGATAAATATGTGTGAGCGCAGATTTGATTACTTGATCGATCCGGATGAGCGGCGAAGCTGGTTTCATGGCGCTGTATGGCCAATGCGCTGCCAGCTTTAACGTCAGCCGTCGGGTCTCTCGGGAGATCTGACGCCGCACGAACGGGTCGGATGCGCGGCCTACGGTCGGCGGGTCTGATTATCGAACGGTCATGGTCGCGGCTAAGCGAGGCGAAGTGAACCCGCTGGTCGGCTATTATACGTGGGCAGAAGCTATGGGTTCATGGCAATGAATGCACCATGCAGCTCGCATACCATGGATCGGTTAACCCGCTGACCGAAGCTGCTGACGACATGGGCAGATACATGGCGAGGTAAGCTAAGGGCCTTGCATAGCATGGGAAGCGGCATGGTTGGCAGTGGCACAGTCCGAACGCCGGTTTTGATCTGAGGCTTTGGGCTTTTACGCCCTAAGGGGTCTATAAAACCCCAGTAAGAGGGAAAGGCACTTTTCTCATCTCCTTCTCTCCTCTTAGTGCATAAAGTTTGCACTCTTTTGATCCACCTCACCCCAGAGAGTGCATAGCCTCCCCGGTGGAGTTTGGGCACTCTTCTTGGATCAACCACCTCCAGCAGAGTGCATAGCCCTCCCCGGTGGGAGTTTGGGCACTCTTCTTGGATCAACCTCACCTCCCAGAGTGCATGTGCCCTCCCCTCGTGGGAGTTTGGGCACTTCTTGGATCAACCTCTACCTCATCTTCACCAAGCCGAGTGCATAGCCTCCCTGGGAGTTTGGGCACCTCCTTGAATAATTTTCATCTCGATCATGAAGCTGCGGTTTGATGGGTGAGACTCTTTGAAAGAGACACCGACCTCAGAACGAGGCAGGCGAACCTTCTAAAAATGGGAGGACTCAAGATTCGTGGGAGTCGCCGATCACGGAAGACATATTGATCGTTTCGAAAAATATTATTTTCAATGATTTGGTTCTTAAGTGTCCAAGAAGAGCCCAATCTCCGCCGGTACCATTTACCAGATGAGTTTAGCCGGATTGCGGTTTCCCCATCCCCAGATGATCGCCATTTGTCAAGATGTTTGCATTTCCCGCCGAAAGGTGGCAACGACGATCGTGATGGGACTTATAGTCTTTCGAGGCGCGCGACCGCGGACTATCACATTACCTCGCACGGATGTGCAAGTTTACTCGATGGTCAGACACTGCAGAGTCGCTACCTCCGACGGGATCCTCCCAAGAATTGGGCAAGCAGGTTCTTTTTTGTGAAGAATGACTGGGGTCTTCTCGAGAAATGGGGAAAGCTGAGAGATTTACCCATTCCCCTACAAGTTGGTGATGAAGATTCGGACGAAATTCCGTAATATTGAAAATCTTGATTTGAGATTCGATATATCAACAGTGAGGAGGAATCTTTGTTCGAGGAGGGCTTCTATTCAACCCGAGCGCCTTATGCGTTGTGGAGAAAGCCCAACAAAGAGGTTTCCAAATGATCTCCCCCGGCTTCTTCCCAAGAAGGACCCGCCTTCAAAGAGAAGAGGAAAAGGAGCTAAGAGGTGATGGTGATATCGACACCAAAAAGAGTCGCCCTTCGAGTAGGCCCCCAAGGATCTTCATTCAGACGTTGAATCATTCCTCAGGTCAAGATACCAAGAACTAACAATCCTTCTGCTCATCATCTTTATTTCCCATTTCCTGCTTAACGTAATTTTTCTTATTTCTGATATCGAAGAAGCAAGAACTTGACTTCAAAATGAACATCAGAATGACCGAATTGAGTTCAGAAGGTCAAGTTTCTCCATGGTGAATATAAGAGCATGTGGAGAAAGTAAAAGAGATGTCCGTGGAGAATCAACTGAGAGTGAGACCGAAGGGCAACCCACGACTTCTCTTTCTTCGCCGTGAAGTTGAGTTTTAATTCGGATGAATTAGTGAGGCTGAAGAGGTTGACCGCAAAGGATCTCAAGATCTTTTCAGAAGGTTCGTGTCTTGAGGCAAAGAACCGAGTTACGCTCAGCTTTGAAAGAGGTCGCCTTTATCTGCAAGGAGCCGGATCACAGCGTGGAGGACTTCAAGAACCCGACCTTCAAGAGTATCATCGAGATCACGCCTGAGGCCAGAGACCACGGTATGTGTGAGGGCTTTGAAGGGCGGTGTTGGTGAAGGCTTCATCCAGGTTTCTTGAAGGGGACACGTTTGGCTTATCGCATGAGCTGGGTGTTGAGGTCCTTTCTCCTACCTTCCCACCCTTCTAGACGACGGTGAGACTCGAGATAGTTCTTCATCATTTCATCATTATACCATCGTGATCGGTATCAGAAGTTCCCTTTATGTTGCCGTTGTTAAGTATACTATTTCTCGTATCGATCAGATTGCATGTTCCTAAAGATAACAATCCACAAAAATTATGAATATGTGAGTCAGGTGTCAAAGCGCACTGCATGATAAAGATTCATGAAGAGATCATCTGGAATCCCTTGTGTAATTCGACCTATTCTAAGATCATTACCAAATGCTAATGCATAAATCAGACGAATATATATTATGCGAGAAGTTCTCTGAATCCTCTCGATCTATCCCCGAGTCGCTGTATCGGAGCTTTTACTGATGATGTTAACTCGTTATGGAGAAAGTTGTAGAAAATATAGAGGATTGCCAACTTATCCAAGGTTGTTTATCGAAAGGCATCGAATGCATGTTAACGATAGAAGATCTCAATCAATGCCGAGGATTTTCACCTATCCGAGGTCAGATCGGAGCCGCTTACCGGACGACTGTTAACCTTCGCTATTGGAGAAAGTTGCAAAATGCTGAGGATTGCCAACTTAGAACTTTAACATAGATAGAAACATAAATCAAACACCTTGATGCCAAGGTTGGACAATAGTACGATAAGCGAGTATCGATAAATGTTTAATTCGATAACAAATATTTTCCGCATTCACTAGAATAAAAAAGCTGATACATCACTGGTAGTACTTATGGAGGTTTGTAGCATTCAAGGTACGTGGGAGAGTCTTCCCCATACTATCCTTAAGCTTGAGCGTGCGGGCTTGATTTTAGACACCACCACATGCGGGCCTTCCCAAGCGGTGAGAGTTTGTTACAGTTGTGGGCCTTTTCTGGCGTCGAGACTTACGAGGGCGAGGTCCCCAGATATTGGTCGTGGCTTTACCGCCGGTTGAAACCTCGAGCAATCCTTTGATAGGAAGCCATTGAGTCTTGACATGTCAGCGGGTCTCTGAGATCGAGATGGAATCGAAGCTTATCGTCGTTCTTTGTCGGCATCAAAGTTATGGGTTAGGGCTGGGACCGATGTCGGGAATAACGATTCGTTAAACACAGTTATGCGGTGTTTCTCCGGTAGGGGTCCTTGATGTAGTGCGGTAAGCCAAAGAACATTGGATAGTTCTTGACCCATTGCCGGATTGGTCGTGTCTTTAGCCCTTTTAGTATTGTCTATTGGTGACTTGATTACGCCCATTTGCACTGTGGATGGGATACGTATGTGGATTAGCGGATATGCGACTCTGGCGAGAAAGATGTGAATGTCTTTCTGTGAGCTGCGTCCATTATCGGTGATGATTTTTTCTTTGGAATAAAGCGACAAATAATATTTTCGAGACAAATTGCTTGCATTTGTTTGGTGATTTTGGCTAGTTGACTTCCACCACTTGAAGTAATCAGCGGCCAAGATTATGAATTTTTAGTTGCGGTGGCAATGGGAAAGGGTCCCATTATATCGATCCCCATTGAGCAAGGGCGACTCTGGATTGTGGTGAGTTCTACAGATGGTGTATGAGTGAGATTGGAATGGCGACACTTGTTACACTTCTTTACAAACTCTGCGTCCTTCTTCATTGTAGGCGTAAAACCTTGCCTCATGATTTTGAGAGGGATTTTCCTCCCAAATGTTCACAAATTCTGAATGAACCTCTCATTGCATAGTTAGCCTCAGAAGGTGGTAGACACTTTAAGGGACCTAAGAAGGACATGTAGAGTTCGTCACCGATTATGGTGAAGTTCGATGCTCTACCGAGGAGGCATCGGTGGGGTCTACCGCTTTGAAGAAAGGACATGATCAATCCATGAAGATTCTTTTGGGTCCTCTGATTGTATCACCCAGGCCTCTTTGGGAAAGTGAATGTCCTCTATGTATTTTCTCTTGAAAAGATCTCCGTCGTTGTGGCTAACTTGGAGAGGGCATCTTTCGCGTGTTACGCTCCCTTAGAATATGAGTTATCGATGGGTCTCGATTAGAAGTGACTTTGCCAAAGAGCATCTTGCAGCAGGATGGTGCTCAGTCTCCTTCAACTGTGAGGCCACGTGTCTGTAGATGGCTAAGTTGGACCTCCATCAATGGCGAGCCTTAGGGCCTCTCGTGACATTATTGGTGGTAGGGAACTTTAGTCAGCGTACTCAAGTTATTTTACTTGGGAGATAAGCAAAATTCGCTCCCGGGAAGTACGAAGCTCCATCAACATATAATGTCCATTGATTTGTCATGGAGTGATGAATGATCTGTTGGTGGTGATGGGATGGTACATTCTACAACGAAAGTGAGCACTTGTGACTTTATATCGGGGCGTGGAAGAAAATGGATGTCAAACTCTCCAAGCTCGGACCACTTCATCAACCTTCCGGATACATCGCTTTTGCGGAATAGTTCTTAATGGAAGATGAGTGTGAAGCGTTGATGGTGTGGGCACGAGTATGGTGCAATTTTTCATGCAGAGGCCAAAATCTTGTCTTATCTGCCAGTGGATAGCGTCCCTATCGAGAAAGGATTTTCGACATAGTAAATGGTCGTTGCAATGAATTCTTCTGACATAACGGCACGGCATGAGAAAGCGACAAGATAGATGTCTGACTTCTCTCCTTGGATAGGCTTTGATAATGGGGAAGCTAAATAGACTCAGTTGCTCAGCGGTCGACATTCATCGTCCACTAGAATCCATTTCCTCGTGCACCCTTAAGATTTTGAAGAATGGTAGATACTTATCTCTGGCGGGCCAAGAATCTGATAAAGCGCAATCCTTCCTCAAGCGTTGGACTTCCTTGACGTTCTTGGAGGTGACATGTCCTGAGTGCTTTTATCTTCTGGGGTTGGCCTCATCCGAGTGACCATGAAGCTAGGAATTTCTAGAGGAAACTCCAAAATGCACTTACTTGGGTTGAGCCGCATCTTGTAGTGTCGAAGAATGTCAAAGCACTGTTGTAGATCAGAAATATGTTGTGATATTTCCAAGCTCTTCACCAGCATATCATCAATATACACCTCCATATTGTGCCTATAAGATCCTTGAAGATCTTATTCATAAAGCGTTGATATGTTGCTCGGCATTTTAGTCGAATGGCATGATAGATATAGTCCCCTCTGTTTGGAAGGATGTTGCTTCCTCATCTGTTTTGTTCATCACGATTTGATTGTAGCGAATAGGCATCCATGAAGCTCAACATCGATGTCACGATATCGCATCAACTAGTTGGTCGATCGAGGAAGGGGAAGCTATCTTTTGGGCATGCGATTAAGGTCGTGTAGTCGATGCACATTCTCCGGAAGTTGGCCTTGACTAACACTACGTTAGCCAACCGGTGGGTAGTAGACTTCTTGAATGAACTTGACTTCCGAGTTTGGTGATTTCTTGTTCTATGACTGCCGTCGTTAAGGTTCTTTCTCTCCGGCTTGTAGGTTGAGTCAACTTTGAGGGAGTCGTAATGACTTAGAGTCAATGCGAATGTCGGATCGCTCGGGCAAAGATATCTTGATTTTTTGAGAAAATCTCGTGTCGATTTCGATCGATGAAGCGATCCCACCTTCACCTGTGATGGATCAACTTACGAGATAGGAAGACAAATTACATTTTCAAGCGAGAAGCCCTTCCGAGGCATCCTCATCTTGGTCGAAGTTCTCGATGTTGAGGTTCTTGGCGTAAATGGTGGGCTTGCTTGATATAGCGCGCTATCCTCTTCTGCATATAGGATGTTCATGGCGTGTTGAGCCGATATTTCTCGATTGAGTCATCCGAGGTCGCTCGAGGAGGTTTTGGGGAGGTTGTTTTCTCTTCTTTTCGAGATGTTTGAACATCACCTTTGGGAACCTTCTTAAACTGCTGCGGTATTATCTTAGATGAGCGATAAGTCGGAGATTTGTGCCTCTATTGGGACGGGAAGAATGGATCTCGCATTAATGAATGAAGTATCACGGAGTCCTCAGAAACGCTCAAAGTTCGGATCTACTCACGGTATCTGTCAGACAGAGGAGAACCTCAAGTATTCTTTGAGGGACTCTCCATCTTGGCGGATTAGAGATGAATCCACGATGATTCTTGTTGCGACTTCACAACAATGGCAATCTCCAAATGATCAGGGCGAACCCCAGCGGCGAATAGAACCAGAAATCGAGCACACGTCCTTTGAGAGTTCTTTGAATACGACCAAAGCAGAGTCATTTTGCTAATGTGCATGATCGTTGTGATCGATGCTCGTCTGGATCGGTTGTGCCATCGTTCCATCTTTGAGCTTGAATCTCGTAATCGGGTATTGTGAGATGATCTCGTGGCGGACGAAACTTTGAAGAGCGGCGGAGAATGGATCATTATTGTTTAGAACTCTTCGCAGGTCGTCGTAGTTCGCGTATAAGATGGCGTGGAGTTTCACTGAGCCATTGTGTGGGGTGTAAAATGGCGGTATCGAAGTTGACATGATGTGGTGCCAAAGGGTTCTCTACTTGTTGATCAGGCATTCGGGTAATCATTCTGAAGAAAATGGATTATGCGAGTGCGGAACACGTGGCTCTTCCAGCGTGTTGGAGCGTTTTGTGGCTCTCGCAGTCGAAGAATTTGTTACGGGAATCCTCCATCCTTGAGCATAATCTTAAAGGCCACGGACCTCACAGGGACATAAGTCTATGTAGAAGTGTTGGAGACTTGGCGGATCCGAGAATGAGGAGCGTTGGGCCTTATGCTTTACCAATCATATTGGAATATAGCGATGAAAGTTGGTTCCCGCAGGCGGCTAAACTTCGTCTTGAGAATTTTATTGGTAGATCACGAGATCTTACGTCAAATTATCCAACACCTGCATGGGATATGAACACGAGGTTATCATTGGAAAACGTTAAATCATAGAACTTTCTATGTGTTAGCTGGTCCTCGCTTCGTTAGTTAGGAGAAGAAGGTTCTGGTAATATTCAATGTAGAAAAATACAAAGATCGGTCGAATTAGATCGATCTCTTCGATCTTGAATTCGGTGGTGATAGATGGTTGGCGTCGATAATCGATGGTTTTGAGCTCTCTCTTCAAATCGATCTATTCTAAGGTGAGAATGAAGCATTTATAGATTTTTGGGAGTGGCACCTTGTAATTTGGAAAACTCCAACCACTATCGGCCTCGATTATGACGGTGTATTTTGATGATCTGCCTTAATGATGCCGAATTGGGTGATCTTGGATTCGTTGGATTCGTCTTGATCGATATATAAATATGTCCGTTTTGTGACCATTTGGCGGATCGGGATCCATTTTCATCTCCGATCGATCAGTCGATTAATTTCGGATCGTATATGATGTTGTTATGTTTCTCATCATCTTTATTGTAAGTTTCTGAAATCGTGATTAGAGATTTACGCCAGATTCGTCTTGATCATTAATTTTAGATGTATCAATATATATAAATTAAAATTTAGATGTTAGATATATAAATATATAAGAATTATGTATATGTATATAATCTCTCAAAAAAAATAACAATTTCAAAAAAAATTAAATCTTAATTTTTTTTAGTAGCTTTCTCAGTACAGATTTATTAAAATATAACTTTATCATATTTTCACGATTTCTCGTGAAACATCTTAGTATGATTCAAATGGCATCACAAATTAAATGCACTCCCAAATACACTTTTAGTGATTATCATTTTTTATGTGATTTAATGAAAATATAAATGATTTCTAATTGATTATTAATTACAATCAAGTTAATTCATACATTTCCATTTTTCATATTTCATTGTATAATAAATTAATGATTATAAAATTCTGAATAATAAATTGTATAAAATGACCAGTAATTCTGCAGTTTTTTTTTAAAATGTTATATTCCAAAATGCAAGATGGAAAGTATACTGACATCCAGCCAAATATTGATTTTAGATCAAAATAAAAAAAAAAAAAAAAAAAATTTCACAAAATGGTTGTTGGATAATGGTAAAAATTCAAATTTTTATCATTTCTTTTGTCCGATGGAAAGCTTAAACAGGTAAATAGTCGATGTGTGTCCTTACTGGTTGTCCTTTACACAATAAATCCCCAAAATAAGCCAATTAAGAGGCCAAACTGGATTTTCATCATCAGTTTGTGCATATGAAGCCTAAAATATGAACTAAACAAGTTTGGCTTAGTCTAATTACAGCTTTATTAACGGGAAGGAGATAAATGAAGCCACTTCTAGGATTAATTAGGCTACGCATTATATATACCACAGAAATTATCACTTGTTAGTGAGAACACAGGACAAACGTAAGACCAAAATCTAATCAATAGTCAGCTGGCCAGATGGATTTTTAGTGGACCAAATCAAGTCCAGCAAAATTAAATTTATTTAATGCATATTACATACAGTATTACAGATGAATGAAGATCTGTTATATGCATTAGATTTTTTTTTTTTTTTTTGGATATTCCGATAAATATTTAACTAAATATATTTTATATCCATTGAATTTATTTTGATATTGATGCAATAATTATTTAAATTGTAAATTGATATTAAAATAGCTTTACTAATTTTGAAAACCATTTTATCAGAATTATGGCAGCATAAATATCACTCGGATAATCTACAGGAAATATTTATTTGTTTTTATGCGTTATTTTTCTCTTTTATTTTGTATTATTTTTTATTCCTTTGCATTTGAAAATCTCACCACAAAAAATAATTGTTTTCTCAAATGGCATTGATTATTTTTTATTTTTGTGAGAATGATAATAGATAAATCGTAATATATATTAATGGAGATATAACTATCTCTTTTAATTAATGGATCATGAGCCATTTCAAAGTAAGAAAATTATTAAATCATAATATTTATTCTTAGCAACTTCAAAATAAATATTAAAGAGGGTATAATCGTGCTAATTTTTATGATGAGTCTAAAATTCATTGAATTTATATTGAGATTATACCGTTTATGAGAAATTTATATTACACTAAATTTAAATTTATTTTAATATAATTTATGTCAAAAATTGTAAAATTTGTTCTTAATAAGCCCTTATTTCATGGAAAGAATCGCACGGGGGCGGTGACCAGACTCACGACTGGCAACCGAACGAAGCTTCTGCGAAATCCCATCTCTGATTCTCGATGCCTCTCTCGGTCGTTGCGTCTGGCCGCAATCCATTTGGACGTTAAAAGCACTTATTTAATCAGAAGAGAGCGAAAGGAATGAATGAATCGGGCCAGGCATTTCATCAAGCAGCTCCCGTGCATCTATATCTATCAGTCGAAACACCCACACCACTACAGAGAGCGGCCGCGCCGGAGCTTATCCGAAGAGTTGACTTACGATGGCGACGAAGGAGTCGAAGATCACGCAGCGAAGCTCGACGGAGGAAAAAGAAGAGGAGAAGGAAGAGTACGAGGACCTGCTTCCGGCGATGGCGGAGAAGCTCGAGGCGGAGGACTTCGTCTCGGAGCTGTGCGGGGGGTTCCGGCTTCTGGCGGATGCGGATCGTGGGGCGATCACGGCGCAAAGCCTGCGACGGAACGCGGCGATGCTGGGGATGGCAGGGATGACGATGGAGGAGGCGGAGGCGATGGTACGGGAGGGCGATCTCAACGGTGATGGAGTTCTGAACGAGGCCGAGTTCTGCATACTGATGGTTCGGCTTAGTCCTGGTATGATGGAGGACGCTGACGCTTGGCTCGAGAAGGCTATTGCTCGTGAGCTACTTCACCATCATCACTCGGCCACCTGATCTTATGTTTTGATTTCCATCCTCGATCAATCTCAGTTTTCACTTGGACTAGTGATCTCCTCTTCCCAATTTCTACTGGTTTTCTGTAACTCTGTTCTTATGAATAATGGAGTTGTGAATTCGGAACTCTTAACTTGGATCGCCATGGATCCGAAGAGTAATGCTTTTTTTCTGAAAAAAACAAAAATCTATTGGAATTTGTCAGACCAATTCTTCAACTATTCAGCTAAGATTCTCATTAAAAAAAAACTATAAATTTTTTTCTGGACTGTTTCAAATCGCAATGGAAGTATCAAATATCAAGCCTGGACATAAACAAATTATGCAGTAAGAAGAAGAAGAAGAAGAATTGATAAGTAGAACCTGGACATAAAGAAATTATGCATAAGTGGAACCGCTTGACGGGTATCAGATTCTGCGTGATTTCCGGTAAATTCATAATCGATAGTCATCTCATTTTTTAAAATTCTTTTACAGCCGTAGTTAAATATTACTACGATTATATATATAATTATTTTAAAATTTAAATATGGTTAAAGTCAAATCTTAAATAAATAAATAATTTTCAATGCACTATGCACCAGTGTGGGTCTGAGGAAAATATAATGAATTTTGATGAAGGACTCCTCTTCTTCAAAGTTTTGATCAACAGCATAAGATAATTTTTCTATATAAATTATAAATTAATCAAATTAATAACTTTTTATCCTTCTACCCTAATTTTATAGTTACATAATCTCGTTGTCAAATAAACTAAACTAATTTGTAATTACAAACATATAAGGAGTGCTAGTTAATTATTTAGTACTTCATCTCATCAATTTTAGGGCTAAATTCACTTAAATATATAGCTTTGATCAATGCCCAGTTTGTCATATCCATGAGGACTACATGGTGCTGATCTTTTTAATCTAACAGACTAGTCTTCAAAAAAAATAAATTTTTTTTACTTTAATATTTTTGATTTAAATATGATTAAAACAAAATTTATTTCTGAGGTAAATTAAACATATAATTACCTAATTAAAATTTATATTTTAATTATTTTAAAATAAATTAAATGAATTAATTAATTATAATTATAATTTATTCACATTGCCCAGCTTTACCTGCTACACAGTTGATGTCAGCCATAAATGCTAACTGAAAATAGTGAGATTGTATATATATATAGATCTCCTATGAGTATAATAAGATGATACCCCATAAAATTAAATAATTATATTTAAATCGCACTAAAATAAATCAGTTATATAACTTAGACTCCCAAAAATTAAAGACTAAATTTTTAAATTAAGTATCTTTTAATTAATAATTAACAGATTAAGCATTCATAAAAAAACAATTTAATTTTACACTTCATGAAATAATCATCTATTATCCTTAGAGTAAGCGTATTATCTTCTTTATGGGCTAGCTTAGCCTGATTAGTTAAATTTACATAGTCGGTCTGATTTATCGGCGACTGTAGATAAAATAAATCAGTTATATAACTTAGACTCACAAAAATTAAAACTGAAAGAAAAAAATTTTATTTGACCGCTAAATACAATTCTGAAAATACACCTGAGGAAAAATTCTCTGCAGTGTAGGTTAAATATCAGAATTATTTATTGAGCTAAAACAATTGAATAATTACAATTTTTCATCACCGGAATGAAAACACAGAATAAGTTTAACTCCACCGCTAAGGATATAAAACCACGGCTTCAACGGCGGAAGGAATAAAAGCGAAATGGACAAATGGATAATGCCAAAGCTTCACCGCTTAGCATTTTTTGCATGAATTTGTCCGGATTAAATTTTCTTTACTATTATGAATTAAATTTTTTATTTTCGTAAATTAAATATAAATGTAAAATTTATGTTTTTTTATAAATTAATCTATAATTTAATATAAGAAATAAATATTTATATACATTTCACATATTTTTTTATATATTTATATATCTAATAGTAGACACATCGAAAATCATATACGTTGAAAATTATATTTATATCAAATTTTTTATTTATTTATAAGCATTAGTTCAAAGAAATTGTATAATTTTAAAACTTTCTAAAAGTTCTTTATTAAAGCTATTCAATATTAAGATGCACACGAATTTAGCACAAGGGGTTAAATTTGATTTATCTTTTACTTGCATCAATGGAAGTTTATAATTATCATAAGTAGTAGTTAGTTTTACAAGAAATGATATACATCTGAAAATTCACCTATTCAAACATGGAACTTAATTATCTTAAAATTGAATACTTTCAAAATCAAAGTTTATAATTGATACATCCTCAAAATTAATGTCAACACGAATATTTTGAAATCTCGATCTAATCCGATTTACTTACGATTAGGAGTCTCGATGAGACGAGCATGCGAACGTCGTAATTCGATCTCATTCGGATCGTATCGGACATGAAAATGGATCGATCCTCCAAATGGTTACACGTATTTATATTGGTGACTCGTCAAGGATCCAACGAATCAAGATCACCCAATTCAACATCATTAAGGCACCCAAATCATCAAAATCAGTCGTCGGGGGGATCGATCAGATGGGGTGGTTGGAGTTTTAATTCTGGCTGCCTAAAATCATAAATGAGCCATTCTCTGTAGAGAGGAGAAATCGGTTGAAGGCCAGAGCTCGAGAACCACCTCTGCCTTGACGATCTATCACCAGCCAGGTAGTGCACGAGGATCGAGCTGTAGGAGATCGTATAGAAAAGACCAGTTGCCAGGTTGGATATTGTATTTTTACACTCGAATATTGTTTAAAGAACATGAGAAGGGCCGTATCTTTTGACACATAAAAGTTCTGGAGGCCCTGGTTTTCCCTTACGGGTTTTCCATTATAACCCCGTGTTCATATCGCTTTGTGTTGGATAATTTTTTGGCTGACGAAGATCTACCAGGAATAAAATTCTCTAGCACGCAACAATAATCATTCATTATGAAATATAAATCATATGCTTAAATAAGTTTATAGTCATTCAAACTCCAATTTAAGCAAATTTATAATTGAACTGAATGTTCAACATGTGGATACAAGGACATCAAAAATGATCTGAATTGAGCCCAAATGAGCATTAAATTAAGCATTTAAAGTATAATAAATAATTTTAGAACACAAACAGAAGAACCACAGATCTCTAATTTTTGTATGCTTTTGGACAAATTGAGTGTCTTATAAAAATGAATCCAACGAGTTTAAAATCATATAATTTTAACATCATTTAAACACTCAAATATTTTAAAAAATATTTTGTGATCAAAAGGATCATTTTAAATCATTTGGTTGAGTGCTTAAATTTTTAGTTGCATTGAGAGAGGATATTATTCCTAAAAATATAAGGCTTAATTTTTAAATTAGCCTTAATTAAACCGTATAAATTAACTTTAAAAAAAAATTTAAAATAGCCGGTCGGGTCGGTAGGCGTACTAACTCCTCTGACGCTAAAATATTTTTTAAAAAAATGAAATTCCTAATTTTTGGCCATATCTCATTAGTTATTAATCTCCGTGGTTGGTATCGTTGGAAAGGGAATAAAAATTCTACAACTTTCATGTTGAAAAGTTTTGTAATCTCTAGGCCAATTTTTTGCGTATATATAAATTTTGAAGTTGTGGCGAAAATTATTACGACATTATTTTTTTGTCATAATACAAGGATTGTTAAATATATATAATTAGTAATATCAAACACTCTCAATATATTCTATATATAAATTAATTAATAACACCTATGAAAAGAGTCCAAAACTTCGATGAAAAAATGTTATCTCTTAAATTTTTTTGATTTGGTTTATTTGTTAATATTGAACTTAACTTGACACTTAGTGTGAAAAATTCATACTTTCATTCTCCAAATAGAATAAAATTAAGAATTTTATAATTTTTTATCAAATATTCATGGCAATGACTCCACAATTAAATTTGGTTCGAGTAATTACTGTAATGTAATCCAAATCTGCAATTCTTCTTTTGTTTGGTATAATGTAATTACAGGTGTAAAATTTCATATTTCATTTTTCTAGCCTATTTTCCGTGTAAATCGAAAAATGGCGTATTTAATTCCTGGCGGGCTTGTAGCCTGGAAAAAAAGTTTTTTTGTTTTCGATGGGCATAGCATAATAGCGTGTTCTTGATGGAGCATCTTCCTTTGAGGAAGTGAAAGGCGTGAGGAGGAGGTGGAGGAATTAGAGCCGACATCGACAAGCGAGCCCAATGTCTAAATGTTATTTATTTTATTCCGGTAGATCGAGATCTTGTCGTAGCCCAAAATTATCAACACACAAGCGGGGGATATGAACAGGGTTATATGGAAAACCCGTTAAGGGAAAAAACCACGGGCCTTGCCCAGTCTGTAGAACTTTCACTATGTGTTCAAAGATCTGAGTCCCTTCTCGTTAGTTGGAGAAGAAGGTGTTTCTGAGGCGGAAATAATATTCGAGTGTAGAAAAATACAATATCGGTCAACTCCAACCCAAGGAGAAGTTTCCCAAAAGCGGCGAGCGGATCTTAGGAACAACCTCTTGATCTTGAGGAGAAAAGCGGCTGGTCTTTTCTAGTCCTCTGAGGCGATCTCAAGCTCACGATCTTGACCTTGTGGTGGTGCGTGAGTGATAGATGCCGTCGAGTCGGCGGTGGTTCTCGAGCTCTCGGTCTTCCAATCAGTTAGGTCCTCTCTAAGGTGAGAATGAGGTCTATTTATAGATTTTTTGGGAGTGGCGGCCTTGTAAATTCGTGGAAAACTCCAACCACTCCCCATGGACGGCGGTCGATCCCCTGTCGGGCGGTGTATTTTGATGATCTGGGTGCCTTAATGATGTCGAATTGGGTGATCTTGGATTTGTTGGATTTGTCTTGACGGCGCTCGATCGGTATAAATATGTCGTTTTGGTGACCATTTGGCGAATCGATCCATTTTCATGCCCGATAGCTTGATCGAGTCGATTCGAGCTTCGGATCGACTATGCTTGATGTTCTTATGTTCATCTCATCGAGACGATCATTCTTGTAAACTTCTTTGAAATCGGTGATTAGATCGAGCATTTCGAAAATGCCTTGAGATTCGTGCTTGATCGATTAATTTTACGAGGATGTATGTTACTATTTTTGGGTGACATTATCTTAGTCATCAAAATATATGTCAATACTTGAAAATAAATTCTTTAATGAAATTTGAGAGTCCATCAACTAGCATTTTGAGAACAAATCTTCATAAGTACAAGATTATAACTTCGGGAAGGCATTGCGAGGCATGCGTGTAGGTATGCAGTCTGCGAGATTGAGGTTCTGGATCCATCCGTGCTGCGAGCTTCTGGCGCTCTCAGTATGAGGCAATGGATGCGCCAATGGCGCCATGGCCCGTAGCCGCCAATAGCCTTGTAGCCTCTCAACATCATAAGCCGTAAGCCTTCAGTCAGCGCATGGCGGATTCATGGCCGTGGTCAGCGTAGTCATGGAATAAGCGAGGCGTCTGAGTCAGTATGAATCATGTCTGAAGGCCAGGTGTATGAACGGAGCAGTTCGCGACCATGGCCCGGATTCTGGAGTCAGGATTCGGCGAGACCTATGGTCTGGCATGGCCAGTGGCCAATGAGGTTCGGCGAGGGCCAGCGGTCGACGTGGATCGGCGATTCGCGACGCGCCTTGTGAGCCTTGTATGCCGTGGCATGGCCGTATGAAGCGAGCCGAGCATACAGCGAATAATGATTTTGGTTTTGAGCGGTTTGAGCGGTTTTGCGGCTTTTGCCCCTAGGGGTCTATAAAAACCCCCCTAGGGCTAAGGGAGAAGGCACACCTTTCTCATCTCCTCTTCTCCTCTTAGAGTGCATAGCCCTCCCCCTGGTGGGAGTTTGGGCACTCTTTTTGGATCCACCTCTACCCCCGAGCTAGAGTGCATAGCCCTCCCCCTGGTGGGAGTTTGGGCACTCTTCTTGGATCAACCTCTTCCTCCTCATCTCCACCAAGCCAGAGTGCATAGCCCTCCCCCTGGTGGGAGTTTGGGCACTCTTCTTGGATCAACCTCTACCACCATCTCCACCAAGCTGAGTGCATAGCCTCCCCAGGTGGGAGTTTGGGCACTCTTCTTGGAATAATTTTATCTCGATCGTGCGAGTTCTTGGGTGTTTGTAGATGGGTGAGAATCTTTTGAAAGAGAACGTCAGACCCTTGTAGCGAGGCACGAGGAACCTTCTAAAATGGGAGGGCGAAGATTCGTAAATCGTTGATCACGGAGACACATTGATCGTGCTTGGAAAAATATTATTTTCGAATGATTTGGTTCTTAAGTGTCAGAAGAAGTCGATAGAGCCTCTGCCAGGGTATTTCACCACTTACGAGATGAGTTTGGGCTGGGATTTGCGGTTTCCCCATCCCAGAGATGATCGTCATTTTGTCGACATCCGGTTTGCATTTCCCAATTTTCGAGCAGGGCAATGGCGATCGTGATGGGACTTATAGTCTTTTCGGCGCGCTTGATTACTGCTTACCGGATGTGCAAGTTTACTGCGATGCACATGGTGCATTATCACTGTCGGCTACTTGACCTCGGACGAAGGATTCTCCCAAGAATTGGGCAAGCGATTCTTTTGTGAAGAATGGTAGTCTTAGAAATGGGGAAAAGAGAGATTTACCCATTCCCTACAGTTGGTGATGAAGATATCCTGCGGGGCTGAAATTCAGAATATTGAAGATCTTGATTTGAGATTGATATATCGGATTTGTGCGGGAGGAATCTTTGTTGGCGGGGCTTTCTATTCATCCGGTCTTATGCAATTGCGTTGAAAGCCCAAAGAGGTTTCAGTAGATCTCAGCGTCCTCGGCTTCTTCCAATGAAGGACCCGTCTCCGATAGAGAAGAGGAAAAGGCGAAGAGGTGATGGTGATATGAATACCGAAAAGGAGTCGGACCCCTTGAGTAGTCGTCCCAAGGATCTTCATTCACGAGGGCGTGTTGAATCATTCTACGTGGTCGTGACATCGAAGAGCGGTAACAATCCTTCTTGCGTTCATCATCTTTTATTTCCCATTTCCGGTGTTTAGCGTAATTTTTCTTATTTGAATCTTGAAGAAGCAAGAACTTGACTTCAAAATGAACATTGTCTTTGAATATGGAATTGAGTTCGTGAAGGTCAAGTTTCTCCATGGTGAATATAAGAAGCGGTATGTGGAGAAAGTAAAAGAGATGTCGTGTTGGAGAATCAACTTGATGATGAGTCGAGGGCCGAGTTGGCGACTCAGCGACTTCTCTTTCTTTTTTTGTCGGGGAAGTTGAAGCGGACTGGATGAATTAGTGGAGGCTAGAAACGAGAGGTTGGTTGCTCCATAAGGATCGAAGATCTTTTACGAGAAGGTTTGAGGTCTTGAGGCAAAGAAGCGAAATTCTCCTTCGCCTTTGAGAGAAAGAGGTAGAAGCGGAGCGATCAGTGTGGAGGACTTCAAGAACTCGACAGCTTCAAGAATATCATACAGATCACGCGTGAGGCCGAGACCAATGTATGATGTGAGGTGAAGGCTTTGGAGCGGCAGGTGTTGATGAAGGCTTCATCCGAGGTTTCTCAAGGGGACACGCATGACGCAAGCTGAGTCGGTGTTGAGGTCCTTTCTCCTAGCCTAGCTTCCCACCCTTCTAGACGACAGGATGACTCGATAGTTCTTCATCATCTACCGATGAGACCATCAAGACCGTGTAATAGTTCCTTTATGTACGCTTAGTGTTGTATATTATTTCCGGTTGATTGTACGTATGTTCTCATGAGAAGTATTAATAATCCATAAAAAATTGTTTGTGAATATTTCCTGAGTTGGTGTCAAAGCGCACGATGATAAAGATTCACAGAAGAGATCATCTGAATCCCTTGGTAATTCGATCTATTCTAAGATCATTACCGGCTACTTGATGACAAACGACGGAATATATTTATAGAGGTTCTTCTAACCTCTCGATCTATCCCAGTCGGTATCGAGCGCACTGATGATGTTAACCGTTATGGAGAAAGTTGCAGCCTATGAGGATTGCCAACTTATCCAAGGTTGTTTATCGAGCTACTCGATGTTAACTCAGATAGAAGATCTCAATTGAATCCGGATTTTGACCTATCCGAGGTTGTTTGTCGGTGTTCCAATGACGTTAACTGTATGGAAGAGGTCGGGAAGTCCACTAAGACCTCTCGATCTATCCTAGGTTGTATCGAGGCTTACTCGATGATGTTAACTGCTATGGAGAAAGTTGTAAAGATATAGAGGATTGCCAACTTATCCAAGGTTGTTTATCGAGGCATCTCGATGTTAACCTCAGATAGAAGATCTCAATTGAATCCGCTAAGGATTTTGACCTATCCTGGGTTGTGTATCTGAGCGCCACTGCGATGTTAACCTGTTATGGAGAAAGTTGTAGGCAGTCTATAGAGGATTGCCAACTTATCCAAAGTTGTTTATCGAGGCGTTACTCGACGATGTTAACTCAGATAGAAGATCGATCAATTCTCGGGATCGATCTTACCTCGAATGATATACAACAATAGCGTATCTCTTGATGGGTGTTTTAAAATGCAAGCATAAGCAAGAAAAGTCACAATAAGTATGAGAACTTTAACATAGATAAAACATAAATCCAAACAACTTGATGCCAAGGTTGGACAATAAGTATGACAAACGAGTATCGATAAATGTTTAATTCGATAACAACAATTGCAATACAAACATACACGATGATAATGTTTTCCGTGATTCACTAGAATAAAAAAGTCGACGTCACCGGTAGTACTGAGGTTTGTAGCATTCCGTGCATGGGAGAGTCTTCCCCATACTATCCTTAAGCTTGAACGTGCCAGGCTTGATTTTAGACACCACCACATACGGGCCTTCCCAAACTGGTGAGAGTTTGTTCTGTTGTGGGCCTTTTCCTGCTGAGTCGAGACTTCTGAGGACGAGGTCCCCAACAGATATTGGTCGTAGCTTTACCCTTCGGTTGAAACCTCGAGCAATCCTTTCGATAGAAGCCATTCTGAGTGTCGACATGTCATGGGTCTCTCAGGAGATCCGATGGAATCGGCTTATCGCCGCTTGTCGGCATCAAAGTTATGGGTTCTAGGCTCGGGACCCCGATGTCGACCGGAATAATGCCTCTCCCAAACACGACAGACGGGCGCTTTCTCCAAGAGGGTCCTCGATGTGTAAGCCCAAAGAACATTGATAGTTCTACCATGCCTCTGCTGCGTGGTTCGGCCGTGTCTTTAGCCCTTTAGTATTGTCCTATTGGTGACTTCCGCCCATTTGCGTGGATGGGATACAACTGTGGATTAACCGATATGCCCCCGCGTAAAGATGTGAATGTCTTTCCGCGGAACTCAAGGCCCCATTATCGGTGATGATTTTTGCTGGAATGCCGAAACGACAAATAATATTTTTCCAGACAAATTGCTTGGCATTTGTTTCGGTGATTTTGGCCAGCGGTTCAGCTTCCACCCACTTCGTGAAGTAATCAACGCCAAGATTATGAATTTTCGCTTGCAGCTGGGAAAGGGTCCCATTATATCGATCCCCATTGAGCAAAGCCCACGGCTCTGATTGTGGTGAGTTCTACAGAGGAGTGATTGGAATGTAACACTTGTTACACTTCTTTACAAACTCCAATGCGCCCTTCTTCATTGTAGGCCAAGAAAATTTTGCCTCATGATTTTGAGGGCGAGGGCTTTTCCTCCCAAATGTTCACCACCCTCGAATGAACCTCTCGCATAGTTAGCCTCAAGGTGGTAGACACTTTAAATAGGCCCTAAGAAGGACCGCCAGAGTTCGTCACCGATTATGGTGAAGTGCTTTCACGCCTGAGACCTGACAAGACGGTGGTCTCAGGCAAGGCCCCGCTTTGAAGAAAGGACATGATCGGGTCAATCCATGAAGATTCTTTTGGGTCCTCCAGATTGTATCACCCAAGGGCCTTGAATACCGGGAAAGTGGATGTCCTCATTGTATTTTCTCTTGAAAAGATTTCCGCCGTTGTTGTGGCTAACTTGGAGAGGGCATCCGCCGCTGTTCTCCCTTAGAATATGAGTTATCCGATGGGTCTCGACTGCAAGAAGTGACTTTGCCAAAAGACTGCATCGAGCAAGTCGGATGACTGCATCAAGTCTCCTTCAACTCGAGGCCACAAGTCGCGTGAGTCCGTAGATGGCTAAGTTCGACCAATGGCCAATTAAGCCCCGCTAAGGGCCTCAGACTCGCCGACATTATTGGTGGTCGGAACTTTAGAAGTCTGCATTCTAAAGTTATTTTACTGGGAGATAAGCAAAATTCTCCTCCCCGCGACCGAAGTACTAAGCTCCATCAACATATGTCCATTGATTTGTCAAGTGAGTGATGAATGATCTGCTCGTGTGGTGATGGATGGTACATTCTACACCCAAAACTTTACATGAAGATATGTGACTTTTGTGCACGCACTTCGCGTGGCCGCTAACGCCGCCTTTATCCGCTAGTGGATAGCGCCCTTCAGACGTAAAGAATTTTGTCGACATAATAAATGGGTCGTTGCAATGAATTCTCCTCAGACGACGAGCTTAAGAAGAAACAAAGAAGATAGATGTACGCCTTCTCTCTTGATAGGCTTTGATAATAGAGGGAAGCTAAATAGACTAAGTTGCTCAAAAGCCGACATTCTCCCACCGGAATCCATTTCCTGCACCCCTTAAGATTTTGAAGAATGGTAGATACTTATCTCCGAGCCAAGAATCGTGATAAAGCGCAATCCTTCCCCAAACGTTGGACTTCCTTGATCGTTCTTGAGGTGACATGTCCTGAGTGCTTTTATCTTCTGGTTGGCCTCTATCCCGCCGAGTGACCATGAAGCCTAGGAATTTCCAGGAAACTCCAAAATGCACTTACTTTGAGCATCGTAAGAATGTCAAAGCATCATGCATCGTAAATATGTGATATTTCCAAGCTCTTCACCAAAGATATCATCAACATACACCTCCATATTGTGCCCTATAAGATCCTTAAAGATCTTATTCATAAGGCGATATGTTGCTCCAAAGATTTTTAGTCCAAATGGCATGACCGATAGCAGATATAGTCCCTTATCTCGCTTGGAAGGATGTTGCTTCCTCATCCGCTTTGTTCATCCCGATTTGATTGTAGCCGAATAGGCATCCATGAAGCTCGATCGATGTCCGATGTCGCATCAACTAGTTGGTCGACAATGGAAGGGGAAGCTATCTTTTGGGCACGCATTAAGGTCGAGTGATGCACATTCTCCGAACCGTTGGCCTTCGACTACCACGTTAGCCAACCGTGTGGTAGTAGACTTCAATGAATTTGACTTCCGTAAGTTTGGTGATTTCTTGTTCTATGACCCGCAATCGCTCGTAAGGTTCTTTTCTTCAGATCACCCGCTTGTAGGTTGAGTCAACTTTGAGGGAGTGCGTAATGACTTGGTCAATGCCCGTAATATCGACGCGCCCGTGCAAAGATATCTTGATTTTACGCAGAAAATCTCGATGATCAAGACAAACGATCCCACCTTCACCTTTCGCGATGGATCAACTTCGAGATAGAAGACAAATTACATCTTCAACCGGAGAAGCCCTTCGAGGCATCCTCATCTCGTCGAAGTTCTCGATGTTGAGGGTTACCGACGTAAATGGTCGGCTTGTTTGATATAGACGCCAGGTTATTCGTTGATTCCCACTTACCACCGATGCTGTCTGGAATTTCATCTGAGGTGAGGCAATGTGATCAGCCGAATATAGACCGGAGAGGTCTCCCAAATATCAGCAGCGGACTGACTTGACTACAATCAGATCAAGTGGGTTATGGTTCGGGAAATTCCCCAAGAGTTACGGAAGACCGATTGTCCCTTCCACTAATACCTACGACATCAAATCCATACAAAGACCGGGAAAGTGGGTAAAAGAACCATTATTGAATATGGATCACCCGCATCACATGAGTGGATCTTGATGGGATGCTAAGATCTAAATCATCAAAGGTGATAGAATGGTCAACCCGAGACTTCTTCGGCTCTGGCTCTTGAAGGGCGGCAATGAATATTTGGCTAGAACACCGCCCTCGCAATTGTTTCTATTCTCCGCGCTGTTTCGATTGGCTTGCAAAGATTTTGGACGAGGTTGGTTTTGTATAAAATGGCCTAGATACTCCGATTAGTCTTTCAATCTCCTCCCAGGTGGCACTCTTCATGTGTGCTGGGTGAAAGTGGCGTAATTTCTCTTAATTTCCACCTGTGTTTTAAAGGTCGCCACTTAACGCCATCCTCTTCCGAAAATAGGATGTTCTGCATGACGTGTTGAGAGTCAGATATTTTCTCTCGGTCGAGTCATCCGAGGTCGCCAGAGGAGGTTTTGGGGAGGTTGTCGCCTCTTCTTTTTTCTCGAGATGTTTGAACATCATCTTTGGGAACCTTCTTCCGCCACGCTGGTTCAAACTGCCATGATGAGCACCGAGCTTCCGCAGAGATTTGTGCCTCTATTCGGTGGACCAGTTAGCATAGAATGGACTGCTCCGCATTAATGATGAATAAGTATCCGGCGAGTCCTCCGAGAAGCACGCCTCAAAAGTTCGATCTACTGTATTCACGGGCCGAGAGGAGAACCTCGAAGTATTCTTTGAGGGACTCTCCATCGCTCGCGATTCCGAGAGATGTGATGAATCGATGATTTGTTCGCCAGAACGCTTACAAAAAATCCGAAGCTCTCCAAATGATCGGACCTTGGCGAAAGTGAATAACCAAGTACGAGCCCGTCTTTGAGAGTCGCCGGGAATACCGACACAAGACAGAGTCATTTGCGAATGTGCATGATCGCTCAAAGTGATCGATATGCTCGACGGACGGTTGTGCCATCGTAGGGTCCATGCCGGGAAGCTTGAATCTCGCCGAACGTATTGCGAGATGATCTCGCCGAAGGGGACGAAGTTTTGGAAGAGGCGGAGAATGGATCATTCGATTGTTTGGGGAACTCTTCCCGCACGCCGTCGTAGTTCATCGCAGAGGTGACGTGGAGTTTCACCGACAGGTCGAGCCATTCGTGTGGGGTGAGTAGAACCGGCGGTATCCGTTCAAAGATCCGGATGTGGTGCCAAGGTTCTCTACTTGTTGATCCGCATTCCTGCAATCATTCTCGTGAAGAAAATGATTATGCCGAGGGTCGCGAACCTCGCGGCTCTTCCAGCGGTTGGAACGCTTTTGCCGGCCCTCTCAGAGTCAAAGAATTTCGCTCGGGAATCCTCCATCCTTGAACGCGATCTTCCAAAGAGGGCCCGACGACCCTCACCGGGGACGTAAGTCTGTGAGAAGTGTTGGAGACTTGGCCCCTGATCCCGAGAATAAGGAACGCTTGGAGCAAAACCCCGCTTACCAACCATAGTGGAGATATAGCAATGGGGAACTGTATTCCCAGACAAAGCTATGTGCGAGAATTTTATTCCTAGATGCTAGATCTTCGTGCCCAAAAAATTATCCAACACACAAGGGATATGAACACAGGGGTTATACGTGGAAAACCCGTTAAGGGAAAACCACCTGGCCTTGCCCAGAACTTTCACTATGTTTTCAAAGATACGTGTCCTCGCTTCGTTAGTTCGAGAAGAAGGTGTTTACAGTGCTAAACAATATTCAGTGTGTAAAAAAATACAATATCTGGCCAACTCCAACCCAAGGGAGAAGTTTCCCAAAAAGCGGCAGGAACGGATCTTCTGGGAACAACCTCTTGATCTTCAGGAGAAAAGAGCGGCAACTGGTCTTTTCTAGTCCTCCTCCGATCTCCTAAGCCCCCGATCTTCGTGCACTACTGGTGCACCTGGTGATGATCGTCTGCTGGCCAAGGTCGACCGGTGGTTCTCTCCGTCTTCCAATCGATTCGGCCCTCTAAGGTGAGAATGAGGCTCTATTTATAGATTTTGGGAGTGGCGTGCCTTGTAAATTGCGGAAAACTCCAACCACTCCCATCGGACCCCATGCATCCCCGATCGGATGGTGTATTTTGATGATCCGGGTGCCTTAATGATGTCTGAATTGGGTGATCTTGATTCTGGATGGCCTCGACGAGCCGCCGACTATAAATATGGCTTTGGACCATTTGGCTAATCGATCCATTTTCATGCCCGATAGCTTGATCTAAGTCGATTCGAGCATCGACTACGCTTGATGTTGCTATGTTCGCCTCATCGAGACGGCTTTAATCAGTTGTCAAATCGGTGATTAGATCGAAGCATTTTGAAAATGCCTTGAGATTCGCTTTGATCGATTAATTTTCCGAGGATGTATCAGTACACCTCAAAGATCTCAATGACGATACAATTCATCGCCAGGATAAGCCCCACCTCCATTCCAAGATAAGGCCGACATCAACAGAGATCTGATCTTCACCAACATTTCAGATATTCGAGTGAATGGTCGAAATCAAGGTAGACTTGGAGTTGGAGGAGGAGGACGAAGAACATCAAGCATAACAGGAACATTGGACAATTTTTTCTCTAACGTAATATTATTTTATCTAAATTCGGAAAATTTCAAGTGTGAGATATCCAGATAATAACTTAAGAATTGTTTGGGAAATTTAATTTTATGTTTTTATTTTATTTGTTAAAATACATTATTTAATTTATTTTAAGAATATTTATTTAATTTATTTATTATTATTATTTTTTTTTTAATTTTATAATAAATTATATTATTTTAAAATATTTATAAAAACTTAATTGTTTTGAATATTTTAAAAAATAAATATTTGACTTGAAAAGATTATGTAATTTTTAATATATATATATATATATATATATATATATATATATATATATATATATATATATATATATATATATATATATATATATATATATATATATAGCTTCCTATGAAAGCAAAATAAATAAATATTTTGAAATAAATAATGAATATCATTAAAATAAATTTATTTATCGTTATATAGAAATTACATCATTGTGTTTTCTATTTTTAAAATAAATATATTATAATCTTTTTTTAACTAAATAATAAATTTTTATTTATAAAATATTTATATTTTAATATATAATTAATTTATATTTTTAACTTAATTGTTTTGAATATTTTACACATTTATTTCTTTTTATATATCAACCAAAACTAAAATATAGTCATGTATTTACTTTTAGATAGACCAAACAAAAAAGATAATTATGTATTCACTTTTACATATTTCACTTTACAGATTCTAAACAAGAACCAAACGATCTAAGAGAGAAAAGTTTAATTATACAATTATTGTGTATGAAAATAAGCATATATTTACATAGCTATGGCCCAAAATGAAAATAGAACTATATCTTAAATTGATAGTGTTCATTTGCTTCAGAAATTAGGGTAAATGTATCAATTAAATTAGAGCCTATTTGGATCAATCTTATTTTATGTTTTGATTTTGTATGTTATTTTAAAAACATATTTACTTAATATATTTTTTATGTTTAAGAAAATAATTATTTAATGTATTTTAGATGTTTTATTTTTGTTTTAAAAATAAATCATATTATTTTTATAAATACTCAAAAATAATTTTTGGACATTTTAAACTATATGTAATTCCACATTAAGTCTTTCATCCTCTTACGTGAGTTAATCAAATTAAATAAACAGTAAACATCACTAGGATAGCACAATGAGAAGTAGGTGAATGAGTAAACATAAAAAACATATAAGTGAAATACATGTCATCAAATGCATAAAAAAATATAATACATCTACCGATGCTCGGTGGAATCGCAGATCGCCGGAGTGTAGTGGGATGGTGGTCTCCGCGATCATGCAAATGATCCGTCGATGGTCCTCCTCTTCCATCCGCTTGTGCGATCCTAACTCGTAACATGAGTATGTCAACCGTTTCGAGTAATGAATACCCATATAAACTCCATATGATATATGAAAGATGGGACCATATGTGGCGGGAGCCGTGTTTCATGGTGCATTTCAATTCCATTACTAATATGAATACCTGGGGTGGCTATGTAAATGTGCTAGAGTCCACCAATGGGAGGATGGCCCCACATCCATCGATGGAACATCATGACGCGTATACACGGAATGTCAGATCTCATAGTGTCCGAGATATGCATATCCCGCTTAGTGCCACCAACAGCTCTATTCATTGAAAGATGTCGATATTCGTATCGCCTCACAAATAACGTTAATATATCCTCGATTCAAAATGTGGTCACGCATTCAAAAAAATTTATATGAGTGTATCGTTGTTATAAAGAAAAAGCAAATATTAATACTATGTCTTTAAACTCCATCAAGCGCTCGGAGCGCGGGGTAGATGTGTCGAGAAGTGGTGCTTCAACATGTATAGTGAACCTAACGATACCATCTCATGTATCGATCGGCTCCCTATCATGTGATGAATCCATTAATGACAACCGACTCACGCTTCGCTCCCAGGTAATGTAAGAGTTGTGGTAATGGACCCAATCAACATCCGCTTTTCCTACCATCAACTCGCAAATGATGGATCTATCGGGCAACATCAATAGAGACATGCAATCTTCATACCATCGCAAAATTACCCTCTTCCAACATATGATCAATACTCTAAATAGCCATATTTTCGCCCCTAAACATATATCAAATACAACGCATCGACGTCCATATGTCTCCTGACACTCGCATATATAAAGTTATTATCTCAATAAACAACAAGAACAGTAAGCCAATAAACATTACATCAAATCGACTCAAGAAGTCAACTCATCCCTATAAGCTTTGATATTGGATCAGCATAACATAACCTTCATTCAAATAATCCTACACTAAGGCCGCCAATGTCAGGATATGGAACATGTAATGTAGGTCTTCCACATGAATGTGCTCCCACCCCAATATAATGCACACATCCGACCATGTTTGGCGTTGGTTTTGTTGCTTCATGTAATTCAGATAGATGAGCGAGCATAACAACGACATCTCCGTGAACGTGTCAATATCAGAAATTGGTAGATCGTGGTGAACCTCGAACTATCGGCAAAGAAAGGATCCAATGGCAAAGATACGCTCGACATGCATATGAATCAGAAATGAGATCTAAATATGAATCACGAAGTATGTCCATCCAAGCCATCGTAGGGAAATACGCATGAGCTGCCCCATTCGAATCGCGATGTGATATGCGGATGGACCGGATCATGGTATACAATGTCTAGGTCTGGATGCGCTCCAAGCAACTCATCATTGTGTGCACATTGCTGTGAATTTTAATTGATTCGATGCACAAATGACATATTCAACATTGTTCATGATAGACCAACCCTGAATACCAAATTGCAACTATTTCTTGAATTGAAAATACATATCTTCAAACAATTCATCGGAATGTTATCCTCCTCAAAGATCAATGATCGATGGCCCATCGAATGTGAGGTCCTCATCCCATTCTGCGGTTTAGCTAATGAGAATCGAGCCAGAAGTACTCTTCCATGACTTGTTCTAATTGAGTAATCAACAATCAAGTCTCAAGACTGGATGATTCTATGGCGAAGTTAGCTCGTTTCGCGCTTATCATCCTCCTCCTCATCATCATCATCACTAGGCATAGTTTCATATCCAACATCTTCGGTGGGTACTACATTCATCTCATTATCTTCTAAGTCACCCATAACAGCAGAACTTGTCCCAGTAAAGAAATCATGTTCCCTTGTCGTAACCATAACATTCCAGAGTACTTAACCAGAAGTGCGATGTACTGCTCGCTCGAGCTCTCTCACATTCCTAGACATTAACCTCCCTGCCTCTACCCATCAATTCCATAACTTCGACATAAACCACAATAGGAGAAGCACAAGCAGTGAGTATTTTCAACTTTCGCCATCAATGAGAGTTGCAATAAATCCAAAGACGGAAAAAACGACCCATGATTCACAAAGAAATTTGTTGGATCTATCTTCAATGATTTCATGATTCGTTCGTAATTCCTCGAATCTAATCCGACGTGATTTGGACGACGATTTTTCCATCAATGTATGTTGGAATGAAATCGATTCACTCTTCAGCCATAATAAAGTACTATCTGCAGACTTGAATTCATCACTAACCACATAGTAACAATAATAATCTTTCACCACACGATAATGCAAATAATTTAATGAGAAAATTATTGGATTCATTTATGATATAGAAGATGCAGATGCTACACACACACAAAAATGATTGGATTATATAATGATATAGAACACTACAAAAAGAATATTAACATAAATAATTCATCGATATATTAAGTATCTACGTAACAACTGAAATCATTTTAAAATAACACAAATATTAATTTCATACAAACAAATAAATAGGAATATTGAAAGCCTCTCTTCTCTCTTAAGGTTGAAAAAATGACTATTAGACCAATGAAATATCATATTTTAGAATAACATTAGTCATCATGACTTTAGACTCTTAAGCAAAAGTCAGCATGAGAATTTTGAAATTCTGTGAACTTCATTAGCCCCTCTTCACATTGAACTCCCTTTGAGAGGATATAAAAATAAAATAAATAAATAAATAATAATAATAAATGATTTGATATCCTGCACCCAAATTTATGATATATGTTTGATGAAACCTATTAATTTTATAATATTGCTATAATCCTATCATGACAGATAACAAAAATGAAAAAACTTGTAAATATATCATTACTAAAATTTTAGCAGAATAATTTCTAAAATATGTAGATTTTATTTACCTATTGATTAATTATTCATCTATTTTACTCATCTCAAAGTTAAATCTTAATTAAATTTAAATTAAGATATATTAAGCTAGTTTTATTCATTAAAAAAAATTTAATTTACTGATGGCCAAGATTCAGATCAGTGCACAATATCTTATTAAATATTATTATTATTTTATTTAGTGAAAATACAACTTGCAAAAAAAAAAAATACTAATCATATAATTCAAGAAGAAATTTCTTAAGTTGCGAAAGGGATCGTTACTATAAATGCTAAATTTTAATTGATTTTAGACTCATGGAATGAAAGTAGATATTTATAATGTTTTATAAATATTGAACATTATCATACTTAACAACACCAAAAGTTAGAGTTGATCAACTTATATGAGATGAGAAAGGTAAGAACCTTTTCATAATGAAACATAAGAGACACACAAAATATAAGAGACACACAAAATCAATTAGATCCACAATATGCATACCTAAACATACTACAATAAATTAGATCTACAATTTAAAGAGATACACAAAATTAGATCTACAATTTAAATAGATACACAAATTAGATCCACAACATGTCACAAATTAGCTCCACAAAAGAAATTAGATCCACAAAAAGAAGTTAGATCCACAAAAGAAATTAGATCCACAATATATCACAAATTAGATCTACATATTACCCTTTTATTTTGAAAAAAAAAATCAAACAAAACCTTTTTCCGAAAAACGTTGATCCTATGGATCTACCAGAAGGGCAACCGAGCTTGGCCGGCGCTCACTCCAGAGGAGTGGGGTTTAGGGGAAAGAAAACGAAAGAGAGAGAGATCGATCGATTCGATCTCCTTCGAGGTTTTATAAAAAAAAGTAATAGCATAAGATTCTGCCATAAATGACCGATGGTCGTTCATTCGATAATCCTATTTTAAAATTTTTTTTTTTAAGGTCTAATTAGCTAATTACGGTTTTAATTAGGGTTAATTTAAAAATTAAATATAAATAAATACTACTCTACACATATAAGAAAGGGAATGCTTGATGAAAAATGAAGATGAAGAAAAAAGATGTTTAAAGAATTCTTGAGTTGACAACTATCATAAGACTGCTGCTAGATTGCTAGCTAACCATCATTGTTACATTGCCATCTCCTAACAACTAAGGAGGTAAAAAAAAGCATGTTTGCTCATGAAATAGCTCATTTTTTGATCGTTCATCAAGTAAACAAATCAAATACAAATACATTTTTTAAGCTTGATTTATAAACAAATAGAATATGAGCAATTCCACATTTAATGACATTCAGCTTGTTTTAACTTGAAATAATAAAATAATATATATGTAGTTTATTTAATTCTACGAACATGACATAGTGGTCCTAGAGATCAAAGATTTTTGAATCGAAGCAAATTCGAATCTTGTTGCTAATTTTGTATTTCTAATAAAATTTGTTATTTATTTTTTTCACTTATATCATACATCTAGCCCCATATTGCAATGAAAAGCAATCTTTATCATGAATGTGTGCATAAATATCTCATCCTAAGTTGGGAAGGCCTTGAACGCATGTCTTTAAGGATCATTCGAGTTGGCTTTGCTTGACAAAATGAAGTCGAACACTAGTTAATTCAATTAAAATGACTAATAACGGGCCAAACACAAACAATTTTTGAAGTGCTTATTTTGAACACAAGTCAATTTCAAACATGAGTTAATACAAATGAGTTGAACATGAATATAATCTTAGCTCGCTCAAGCTTGGCTCATTTACATCCCTACTGACAACTACAATTGGACTACCACCACTCAACATTCATTGGTGAACCATCACCATTAGATTTTCATTGCTTGACCATCATCAAATTATCATTGCTCAACATTTATCATCAGACCACCACCATCAAATAGTTATTGCCCAACCATATCATTGAGCCTCCACTATTGGACTACCACTGCATAATCTCAATCATTGGATCATCACAATTAAACCATCTTTGCTTGACCACAACTATTAGATCATTAATATCCAACCTCAATTTTTAGGCCATCATTATTTAAAAGATATTACCTAAGCACTAATCGAAACCATCGGCATTGCCTGACTTCAATCACTTGCCCAATCACCATTGATAGATTAAGATCTCTAGACTAGTGTTGCCCAATCTCTATCATCTTATCACCATCATTTGATCGCTACCATTTGACACTCATTATTAGACCTTTTTGTCACTCAATTATAATTGTTTGATTTTCATCACCCAATCACTACCTCCAAGCTATAATCTCGTAACCACTATTACAAAATTATAACCTCTTAACCATATCACCAATGTATCATAAAATTACACTCACCAACTCAACATCTCCCTACTATGATCACTCGACCACCAACTATTGTCACGACTATATTACTCGACCACTTAGAAGTGTTAATAATTATCTCGACACAACTACCTGACATGAATTGTCACACCCCAGCTCATGTAATTCATACCTAATATTTGATTATAAGAGTTAGAATGGAGTAGATGGAAAGAGATGAATTCATTTACAACATATTCTAAATATTTGTAGACTACTTAAAATTTTAAAAATATTTATCACACTAAAATGAATAGAATATGAATGTTTATCAAGCTATAATATAAAAGAATAACATTTATCTATCTTTTTCAAATTAGTTTGCATGAAATTATAAACCACACTGTGAATGTTGTCATTTTTATTCATAAGCTTAACACATATTATTGATTCACTAATATTTCATATTGAAATAATACATTTAATTAATTTATAATCTATATCATAGCATACATATAAACATTCATATATTTTAATTAATGTTTGAATTTTCATCTTATTGTTCGTATGCACCATATGCATCTTATATTATTTTATATGATCCTTTACTTTATACTTAAAAGTATATATATCTGAATTAATAATTATATTATAATTATTTATGATATAATTTTACAAAACATGTAAACAATTTATAATATTCATGAAAATTAGAATCAATTTTTTTTTTTTACAAATCTAAAATAAATTATACAATTCATCATAACACTTATCAAAATGATAAATATTTATCTTTAAGTGTATATTTCATGCCAACTATGCTCATTTTAGTTCACTCAAATATTTTATTAAAACAATCAAGCAAATCCTACTATAGCATTGACAATCTTAACATTTTAATGAAAAGAATGATATAATATGCTAAAAACCATCAGAGAGTGAAAGTTTAATTTTGTCGATTCCACAATACGATAATTAATGAGAACAAGAGACACCTGCAATTTTAACGGAAAACCTCAAAAGAGAAAACCACGTAGCCCAAGAAAAGCTTCCACTATGTATCTGTTTGACAAAGTCTTCCCTGACATGATTCTGATTGAGAGACCAACAACCGCTGTAACAACGATCGGTTAATAGTTAGAAGATGTGGGGTAACTTAGAAGTGGTACATGGTACAATGGGTATTTATTGATGCGAAAGACCTCTTGAGGATCTTCAGCTTGAGCTTCTTCTTCCTCTTTCCTGTCGACTCTTCCTCTTCTTCCTTTCACTCTTCCGCTTCTTCCTCGCTCTGATTCTGATTTCGGACATTAGCTTTGTAAGCTAGCAGGTTTCGACCAAGCTCTCTCCTTTCAGCCTCCTCTTCTTCACTTCTTCTTCCCCTTCATGAGGATAGTCATTTATAGATGGGAGGAGGCATTTATAATTTATGCAAAGTTGCTGCCACCCTCTGATCGGACGGCTTAGAATGGTTCCTTCGATCATTTGATGTATTTTGAGCATTTGGATGCCCAAATGAAGTCGTAATTATGAGATCTTAGGCTCGTTAGATCCGTCGACGCCGATTTGACTATAAACACTCTATATTTAGAGCTATTTTGGGATGTAATATCCCAAAGATTCCAAGGATATTTCAAGTGCTTAATCTCGACGGTCTTCAAATCGCCGCTTTTGATATTAAGATTCGGACTTTGATTAGAATTTTTTGAGCACCATATCAATATTCATAGTTCTTAGAACTTTTCAACATTATTAATTCATTCTTAAAATTTTTTGAAGTAGTATCCTTAATCAAATGATAGAATATATTTTTAAATATCACCATAATTATTTTGTTGATTAGAGCTATAGTTTATTATATCATATTTAAATGAAATCATTTATTTATATTATTATATATAATCATTAAATATATCCTATATCTAATTAATATAATCATAAAATAATAAAATCTAAGGAAAATACACAACTAAGCAATAGTTATCCATCAATTATGTTAACAACCTATTTTTTACATAAACTTATAACATTAGTCATTAGACTTTTAGTTCATTGATAATAAATGATCATTCTTCATTAAAAAAAATGAAAAATAATTAAACTCAAAAGAAAATGGGATGACTATGTAGTTTATATAATAACCATTGCTTCCTCTCCTTATTTGCGGCGGCCTGAGTTGGAGCCCTCGTGCGAATAACAGAGCGGAGTTTCTTCACCTGTTCTCCCCCAAAGCTCTCCCAACTTTTCAAGGAATTTTTTTTTTCTCTCTCAGAAGGAAAGAAATCAAGATGGCGGACTCGAGAGTTTTCGGCTTCGGCGGCGGCGACAATTCCGACAACCGAGAACAGCCAGGCCGACGAATTTATGATCCCTACAAGGATCTCCAGATCCCCTACCGAGCCATATATGATCTCCCCACATCGCCGGAATTCCTCTTCCAGGAAGAGTCGGTTGCCCAGCGGCGCTCATGGGGCGAGAACCTAACCTACTATACCGGCATCGGATACCTCGGAGGCGCCGTTGGCGGCGCCTCTGTCGGCCTCTACAGGGGTATTCAATCTGCCGAGCCTGGGGACACGTTAAAGCTCCGCATCAGCCGAGTCCTCAACTCTTCCGGTCAGGACGGGCGGAGATTTGGCAATAGGCTTGGCGTAATTGGGCTCCTGTTTGCCGGGACGGAGAGCGGCTTGGTTGCCGTAAGGGGAAGTGATGATTGGATTAACAGCGTAGCAGCGGGTCTCGGGACCGGGGCGTTGTACAAGGCGACTAACGGGCCTAGGTCGGCGGCCATCGCAGGGGCGATCGGAGGGTTGATGGTTGGAGCTGCAGTGGCTGGCAAGCAGGTCTTGAAGAGATACGTGCCCATCTAGGGTTAGTTTTTGATTTTTCTACTTCCGGTCTCTCCCTTGGTCACCTCTTTCGTATAATATTTTCTTATAGTGTTGGATTATGAAGGGTGTTATGAGTTAAAAAGATTTATGCATCATTCTTTGGCTTATATGTAACCATAGCGATGAGGGAAGGTGGTGGATCCTGGTTCAGAAGAAGTATACTTGAATAATTAAGCCGACAATTCAATTGATTTAATTTATGATTTTATGCTTATGCCATTTGTTTTGATATGGATTGGAGTGAAATGTCAGGTTTCTCTTCTTCTTTGGCGTCTTAGGCTCAACTTGTTTTTGTTAAAGTTTTCTCTTTCTGAATCTTACTTAGAATGTCTCAATTTGCTAGGATGGACGATACTAACTGTTATCATGATTTCATTTATTAATCACATCCGAATACTGTTAGTAATAATTTAGAAGGCGAGATTTTGTCATTTGAAGTTCAAAAAAGGCCATGTGTTTTCAGTTAACTTTAACTATCACCACGATTATATTGTATGAGCTTCTCTGAATATTCGTATGGAAATAAAATAGATAAATGACGTCTAGAGGTTCTTCCCTTAATGATTTCATTGGTTGCCTATTGTCTATTCAATCACACAACATATTTTCTTCAGACAAACTCTCCTGAGCTGTTGATGCTGGTAGTTATGCATGCTTGTCACTATGGTTTTCTTCTTTTGCTATTGCCTTCATGTACATTTACGTCTTTATGCATGTATATGTACACATCATCATCATCATCATCATTTTTTAGCCTTGTTGCTTCTATTTGAGATTTACTTTATGAATGCTCCATTCATTACTATGGTGTGCAACATGAGGTGTTTGACTTTATTTTATATGACTCTTTATCATAGAAGTTACTATAAAAATCATATGAAATAGAGTTAGAAGCTATCCATTTTATTCTTGATCACCTTCTTTTCCATCATATTCTTTATTCTTTAATTATATGAACTTCACTTTTATGTCCTATTTCTTTCTTTTAATGTATTTGTATTAGATCCAAAGTCTAATTTCCATCAACCACTTTAATCTTAAAGTTTGGATTAGATTTGTCTTCTTTTCAATTTCCAATGTAGAGGTAGAGTTTAGAGAAGTAGTTGATAGTCTGATCAGAGGTTGGTAGTTTTTATTTTTATTTTTACTATTGTCACATTGAAGAATTTCTTTATTGGATCGGCAATGGCCATTGAAGGGCCAAAGGTATCAGTTGAAAGGTGAAGGCCTTCTCAAGAGAAATTTAGCAACTATCACAATGGTTGATGATCGAAGATATGGTCCAGCATTGGAAGTGGTAGGCTTTACTTTTTCTTTGGTGAGCAGAGCTAATAGAGGAATCAATCTTAAGTTTAGAGAGGGAATAAGAGAGAGAGAAGAATACTATTGAGAAATTTATATTATGATTTTTTATCTTTGAATTAGTGAACAATTAGCAGTTGGCGACTCGATAATGAACCATCGAAAAGCCAAAAAGTGTTAGTTTGAAGTTGAAGTCTTCTTAAGAGAAACTGACAACTATCATGAGGGTTGGTAACTAAAGAGGTGATTATGCATAAGAGGCAGTAGGCTTTTCTCCATCTCTGATGAGCACAATCGGTGGAGAAATCATGCTTACATTTGTAAAGGGAGGGAAGAAGAGTAAGAGAGAGAGAGAGAGAGAGAGAGGAGAGAGAAAAGCATTTGGGTGAGTAAATATTTGTATCACAGTTTTCGTTTATGAACTAGTGGAAATTATCTCTTTATTTAGTTGCGGGTGTAGGCAGATCTCATTGAGCCATATAAACTCTTGTATTTATTTTTTGGTGTTCTTCTTGCAGATATCTTTTCGTGCATTTTTCTCTAACAATATGCTTAGTCGGTGTAAATCTATTGTTCACTTTTTTATAGGCTTTATTCTAATTATTCCTCTAATATAACACTTCACAACCTGTCCTCACTTTAACACCTTTCTATCTTAGCATTATTATTTCTGCCACACTCAATTTACCTACTAGTTATTTTACTAATTATTTTATTTGTTGCTCAACACCTGAATCTAATCTTTATAGCATAGCTAGTGTAATTGTAATTTATAATAATAATTACCTAATGTTTCTAGGACAGTATCTTTTTTTATGCTACTCATAAGACATTTCTTTATTTGAATTAACTACTTTTAACCCTTGAAGTTATATTTCATGTATATCATCATTTTTGGCATAATAAATTTATCGTACTTGAACCTATTAATATGGATAGCATTTGCTCTTTTAACATATTGATTGATATTACATACCATTCAAAGCATTTTAATTTACTTATCTAACATCCTAAACTTTAATATTATAGTAATACCACACAAAAGTTATCAATCCCTCAAATCTACCACCCCTTATTCCTCTCCGTTAATCCTAGTTAATTTCCACCCAAAGTAAATAAGAAACCGCCTTTGGAGATGACGAAGCAAGAGTTGCCGTTGCTTGTGACAGCATTGTCATCTCCGACAAAGCAGCCATGTTACCGTGAACTTTTTTTTTTCTTCTGAAAGCAGAGCATTGGGAAATGACAATCTACATTTACATACTCGCTATAGATTTATTTAACACATTAAAATTCAGAAAGGAAAATAGAAGAAAACAACAACAAATTGAGCAAACCCAAAACCAAATGAAGTAAACAAAAAAGCATGATTCAAAGTTTGATTTATTGTTTGATATATTGAGTAGCTAAATTATCAAGCAGCAGTCTTTCAATGCTGGAAAATAACAACATAGATTGGAACAATTACTCTGATGCTGAAGGTTGCCAGCATGCTTAGGAATATCTTCAACTTTTGATACTTCATGCGGTCCAGATTATACATGTGCTTCGCATGAACATTGAATTGCTCATCATAGCCAAGTGCCAATCCCATTTACTTCACTCCAGTTGCATGAAGATCTTGAGAAATTGAATTTGATAACGCTGATTCATTTGACATCACAACCTTGCGACCGAATCAGTTTCCGCCAGTTAAAGCCATTACTGTCGTCCGTTGAACTCTCTGCTACCCCTACTTTTTCTGCGAGAGCGATTTGCTTGCCCTGCCTTTGTCATGTTTCAGTGACCTTAAGATAAAACTCGTCAAACGATGAAGCTCTTGATGTATTCCTTGTAGGATTTCTATCCCCTACAAACTATAGGTAAATTAAAGGTGACATGAAGGTGCGAAGGCTGCTGAGGTGATCAAAGATGTGTACTTTTTTGGGACGGAGGGCTTAACAGAGAGGGAACGGAGAGGAGTTAGGAGTGATAGATTTGAGGTATTGATAATTTTTGGGTGGTATTACTATAATATTAAAATTTAGGATGTTAGATAAGTAAATTAGAATATTTTGAGTGGTATGTATCATGTGCTCATACCTCTATCTTGCCTAATATCTCTAGAGAAAAGAGGAAGTTGTAGCGTATTACATTTCTCCCTTGTATGCACCACTAGGTCAATTTTTTCTGAGAGCCCTATTATAAGGCATAGGCAAGGATGCACTCGCCTCTTTAATGTATTATTATTATTAATAAATAAATTAATTTAAAATATATGCAATCATAATACATAAGGGAGAATTTTTATAAAAGAAATATAGTAAAACCCAAAAAAATCTTATGTAAAAATAACTAAAGAAATTAAATTCGATTAAATATAGGTGCAAAAGCATTTTGTTCTCTCGAAGTAGATTTTGATATAGCCGACCCCACTTAGTGTATAAAGGCTTGTTGTTGTTGTTGTTGTTGTAGTAGATTTTGATCATTTGATGATGATGAAAAGATGCAATTGATGATAATTAGATGACAAGGAAGAGATAGAGAGTTACAAATATAATGATGGGGAAGAGAGTATGGAGGATGATGAAGATGAAATAGATAATAATGAAAATTATATTAAACTTAGGCTTTGGAGGCTATAAATTTAAATTTATATTTAGTTGTTTAAACTTTAAACATAATTTTTTGTCCTTCTAGTCACTTTATTTAGACAATGTACTTGGCATTTTATTTTGATGTTGATAAGATATAATTTTTAGCTACTACAACTTAATATTTTAATAGGATAGGATATACTTTAAAGTAATTTTTATAATTAAAATAGGTGAAATTTTTAATGTCTTTTGCTCATATCAGTGCCTTGGCCATTAAGCAATCATATCACCTTGGCATGGGGCGGACCCAGACATAGTTGAGCTTGGGCAATTGCCCTCCTGAATTTTATAATTTTTCTTTTATAAGTTAGTCAAATTAGTCATTTGTTCCCTCTAAAAATTATTTTTGCCTTCTATTTTTATCAAAACTTATAAATTTGCCCCTCTTGAAAACTAAGGCTAGTGCCGTCCCTGCTGACCTTGGGGATGCCAAATGTCTTTAGTAATACTAACTTATATTTTATTGCATTAAACTCTTTATATTACAAAATATATTCTATTTCCAACTATTCACTTTAGAAGAGGGTTGGACAATTAAAATTACATTAGTAAATAGCATAAACCAATGTCAAATATCTTTTATGGGTATCTTGTTTATTAATAGGTGAAGATATAGACTTAATGCCTTGTTTGCTTTGCTTTTGAAAATCAAGCATACCGTATTTTATATTTTTTGGAGGAAATGTGCATTGATAGGTGATACATTGCAGTAACACCACCTCTGTGGCTTCATGATTGTAAGAAACACACTTGCATGTAACTCGTCCATCTCCATAATAGTATCTTAGGAGGCTAGGCCTGTCAGTTGGCCTGTCTGCACCGCTACGGTACCCCACACACTCAGCTTGGTTAACTACATGTATTGTTCATGTCTTGTCATGAGCGGGGATACTGTGGGGATTTAAACAAATTTCTTTGCCTCATTTGTCTAAATGGCCCAAAGCCAACATTACATATATCTCTCTTTTTTGTATGGAGTGATGAAAAAAACAAACTCCTGTTCTCCTTTAATTATCTATCACTCTCTCTTTATGTATGTTACTCTTCTCCCTTGTTTTCTACCAATTCATTCTTCTTCAATAAGCTGACTGTACCTTCAAGGTCCCTCTCTGGTAAACCGATCTTTCCTCTCATCTCTTCATCACCAAAACAGACAAAAAAACATTTCATTCATCTTTTTTAGTTAACATGGAGAGAACATGATGCCAGTCAATCCCTACTCGTCATTAAGGGCCTCACTAATAGTGTTATAAATTTATTTTATTACAAATTGTAACACAAAAATAATACATCATTATAAGAAAAAACTTTAATATTAACCTTTGTTAACCTTTGATATATTCCTATTGTGGTTGGAAGCACTTTGATTGTTCAAGAAGTTCTAACGCAACTCACCTTTATGTTTACATATGACTTTTAATATACTCACCATATCTACATCTTTTCTTTTGCTGTAGATTTTTTTTGGTTGATTCTCTTGTAATAATAATCATCTTCATAGTAGGATTTGCTGGCATAAAACTGAATTAATTATTTATGAGTAAAAAAATTCTACATAAAAAAACTGAAATTCATTAGTTTACGGGAAATTTAATGTAATTTTGGTCGTTCACTTTGGTCCCTAACTACGTTTTTAATAAAATAGAGTATGATCATTTTCATCACTCCTAAACATGCATCAACCATGCATGTGTGCAACGCTATATGCCCCATTGTTACTAGCTCAGAACTTCATTTCTATCAAAATCTAAATGCAGTGAACAACTATCAAATTCCTTCCGAGAATTAGGTCCTAGTATTCTATTGAAAATGATATATTGCAAATTCTTTCTTTGTTGATGCAATTAGGGGAGTGAATCAAGCTGATTCTTGAGTCGGCTCGATAAATGACTTGTGAGCCGAACTCAATGAGCTGGTAAGCTAAAGCTCAAGTCAAATTCTACTTAACTCATTAGCTTGCGAGCTCTTTAGTAATTATTAATATAAAACATATTTAAAATATGCTAGAACTTAATATTTTAAATATAAAATTATTAAAAATATTTAAATATTATGTCTCATTTTATGTTATTAAGTAATTTGTTATTATTATTTTCTTCTAATTTTTTAATCATTTCTATCATAATAATTACTTAATAAGAATTATCTTATCTATTCCATACTAGATAACCCGACTCGAACTTGCAAAATAAAGCTCAAGCTAAAGGTGACTTGTGCTTGGCTCAACTCAATTTATTTGCACCCCTAAATGCAATATAGTGTCTTTACATTTGATATATTCATTTACACTGTTTTTCCCCTTAAGCATTATGAATATGCTGCATTTATATATTTTCTTATTTTCTTAGGCTCCTAAAACTTCAATCACATTTTTTGCGCAAGACATTTCAAATATAGCAGCCTTGGACTAGCCTACCTCATCAGTCCGTGTACGATAAACACACACTTAATTTTTTTACATTTATTGAGGTCATTAGTACCTTCTATTTTCCTTTAGTAGGATCACATGTTAATTTTATTGTTGGAGACTGAATGGCTAATGTCTGCTTAATTATTTATAATTGTTGAGGAATTTGAGAATATTGGGTTTTTTCTTATACCATATAGGTAATAAAACATACTAGTATAAACATACCAAATGATTAGCTATTACCCCATACACTTAAAAGCTTTTTGGGAAGTGGGTATGACCATCACTAGTGGCTCTTGTTGTTCATGATTCTTTGATGTCTTCTATCATAGTTAAGCAAGTTTTACGAGCATGGCTCTCACAACATCATCACTTGATTGAATGTGCTCTTCGTGTATGATGCTTGTTGATGTTGATAAAAAAAACTTCCATTTAGATTAGTTATTGTATTGAGTTTTTAGTCTTGCATCCAAAAGGAAAAGAAACACTATGTGGTTGACACTTTATTAGAGGTTTAGGCTTTTGTGTTGAAAGTGGATTTAACCAACAATATATTTGATCTAATTTTGATCATCTTTGATTCACGCCAGGGGCGGATCTACAGTATGGTTAGGGTGGGCAATTGCCCACCCTGAAAAAAAAAATTTTATAAGGGTATATTAGTAATTTTTGTCATTATTAGAAAAATCCATAACTGGACCCAATGGCTGCTACCTCATGGTCATCCGCACTCTTGTTACTTCCTCTCGATTCCCTCGCTTTGGAATCTCGACGGTTATGTATCAAACTTACCTCGCCTCACCCTTGCAATCTTGTTGCTACTGATCTTTCTTGCCCTCACACTCATTGTTACCGCATGCCGCCATCATGACCAAGTTGCAATCGCTAGCGATGGACTCACGCTGGCGACACTTCAAGCTAGTACCGCACGCCGCTTCCACCTTCTAGCCTCACATCGCAATCCTGGACTCCATCCACCAAAGCCAACGACTGATCTGCCGAATGACAAACTTTTTGCATTTTTTTTCCCTTGAATATTTGAGTTATGTAACACCAATTTATTATATTCATTATTTATTTTAATGTAAAATTTGTTGTGCCTATTTTATATATAAGCTTTGTGATTATTTGATGGATTTTGCCATGAAAACTAGTGTCAAAAGCTTGTTTTCTAACGACGGTTAACTATTAAGTAGCTCATTTTCTGCTCATTAACCAAAGTTCTAACACGAACACACATTTCAAGCTCGATATATAAACGAGCCGAACATGAACAATCATTGTTCGACTCAATTTAGCTCGAAATAAAAAAATTAAATTAAATTAATTATATTATTATTATTACTATTATTTTTATTTCGGCTTGATTTAGCTCGAAATAAAAAATTATATTATATTATATTAGTATTATTATTATTATTATTTATTATTATTATTATTATTAATATTATTATTTTATTACTATTATTTTTATTTATTATTATTATTATTATTTATTACTATTATTATTATTATTACATATACATACAAACACATGCATATGACGCGAAAATTTGGTTAAAATTTTTGTTACAAAAAAGATCGGGGTTCAATCCTTCCTCATACAAATTTTTCGGATTATTACATTTAGAGTTAATTTCGAACACGAGCCGAACACGAACAAAGCAATTTTCAAACGAGCCAAACATGAACAATGAAATTTCGAACATGAGCCGAACACGAACAAAACAATTTTCAAATGAGCCGAACACGGGAAAAAGTTTGGCTCGCTCAAGCTCGACTCGTTTACACCCTTAATGAAAACCAAATTGCTTTGGTATAACTAAATGATACACTGCAAAAAAGGTGAGACGAAGAGGAGTTGTAATGAGAGGGAGAACTACGGTAAATATCGATTTTCATTATAAAATTGAAATGAGATTATAATACCCCTTGTCTAACTTATCCCGTCAATTTATAATCTCTAGCCACGAAATGACCCTAGTAAAACAAACCTAATTAATGTACTTAAGAGTTATTTAAGTATATTAATAAATAATAATAAATATAATACTATAATAAAGTTCATACATCACTTTGGTTGATGGGATAAAAGTGTATAAAAACAAAATAGTTTAAAAAATAAAATATTAATATTATTTAAAATAATTTTTTAATCTAAAAAAGGAATTATTTCAACCCTTATGTGATTGCACTTATTGATGATATTTTACCCAATGAATATGGATGTGAGTAGTAAAATAAAGAGTCATTGACACTAGTTTAGTAATAAATTGGAATTAACAACTCCTGTTATTGTATAATTTAAATTTATTGATATTTCATTATTTACTTATTTTTTATTTGTATTATAGATAATATTAATCTAGTTTATTTTTGATATTAGATGCAAAAGGTGATTTGAGAATTAGAATAATCAAAATATTTTTCGTTGGAAAATTCTTGACAATCAATATAAAGTATGCAGTTAGTATTTTTATTTTAAATAAAAGTTGACGATATGCCTTTGTTTTGTAAATAATTTATAATATATTTTTATTTCAAAAAATGATCGAAGGTGTGCTTTTATTTTATTAATTTTTTTTATATTTTGTTTTGTTTTAAAAGGCTGATAGTGTGTCTTTGTTTTAGAAACAGTTTATATTATATTTTTATTTTAAAAAATAGTCAATGTGTGCCTTTATTTTAAGAGATTTATTATTTTATATTTTGTTTTAAAAAATTGATAGCGTGCCTTTATTTTAGAAATAATTTATAATAAGTCTTTGTTAAAAAAATAGTTGAATGTGTCTCTATTTTAAAAAAAAAATATTATTTTTTTACTTTATTTTAAAAGATCGATAGTGTGCCTTTATTTTGAAAATAATTGATGGCATGTCCTTATATAATAATATTGTATTCAAGTTTAAGTTTACTTTTTAGGGTTTAGTAAATGTATTGTTTATTAAGAAGAAATAACGAGCACAGTTAGATATTGACAATCTTCCGACTGATATTGATCTTCAACATTTTATTTTGAGTTATAATATTAATGATAGAAGTCAAGAAAGATATTTTGGTTAATATCATCATAAAATTTTAATTTTCCTCGATAAAATGTGTGTATGGAGCTTTAATGTTAAATAATTTGAAAAATAACCAAATAGGTGAATCTTCTTCTTTAAATGAGATTGATCAAAACATTGGTTAAAGTGAAGAAGAATGATGTTCTCGATTTGACCTATTACTTTAAAGATTAACTTACCGCTACTATCGTTATAATGGAAAGAATATTTTTTTGCGATGAATTGTCACATCATTACGCAGAATGGAGGATGATTGATTTATATTGAAAAAGAAGTATTTGATTTGATTCCTAATGAAGTTATTATGCAACATTATCAAAAAATATAAAATATATGACAAAGTTTGTAATTAATATTTAATGCATGCATCGATCATATTTGAATGCAAGACTTTGATTTGAATTATATATTATCTTTTTAAAAATATTTTAATATTATTTTATTTATATGATAAGTTTGACCACCCTCAAAATAATGGCGGGATCCGCCCTTGATTCACACTCACTAACAACAATAAGGTATATCCATTTGCATTATGAATTTTAGTTCATTTGCAGTGGTTATTGTGCAGTTAGTGAGCAGAGTTTCATTCACATACTAAACCTTTTTCTTTTCTTTGCAAAAGAATTGGTTATTATTGACCACTTATTTCAGGCAATCCGCTCATGTGGCGAATGGCTCAATGGATAGTTCTGAGGTCAGCCCTGGCCTGTGGTTTGAACTTCAAAGCAATTTCATTCTGTTAATGAATTTTGAACTTAATCAATGTGTTATTAGGCTGGTTACTTTCTCTGGTTCAATTATTCCTAATGTTGCAGTAAAAGTTTGGTTCTGTTACGCATGCATTTGGTATGTAATATATATACAATTTTTTGTTCAAATCAAATGTAGATACAGCTAAATGCAGTGTCTGAAAGAGAGGTGTTTTGTAAGCGGTTCAGTTCAGTTTTTGCTTATTTAGCGAGTAAGTGGTCTACCAATCATTCCCAATTCATGGTGTGATATTTAGATGTTTTGTATAAGGTTGACCCCAAACGAGTGAAAAACAAAACCCCATAATTACCATACTACTGATTTTCCTGCCCATTTGCAGCTCACTTGAGCTTTAGTAATATTTTTAATACCTTATTTCAACCATAACATGTAAAATGGCATGCTTAGCTGCGAAGTTGAGGCACCTGGGATTAAAAAAACCTTGCTTAAATGGCTTCTATTCTCTTTATTATTTTAGGTTTTTGTGAGATGTGAACTAATGGACTAAGAAGAGGCACCTTCATCAATAATTTATTGGCTCTTAGAGATTGTCGTGATTCATCTTTTTCATTGGCTTCGAGCCATTTTATAAGAATAGCAACTTTTCAGATATTTGGATTCTCTTTCTTCAAGCTCCATCCACTCGAGATCAACCAGACGTCCTGCTTTTTCTTTCTTTCATGTATCCATGTGTCATTAGATGTTCATGGGTTTCTTTTTATTCTAAATTGAAAAAAATTTTAATATTATCAGAACAAGACTACTTTACATCTTCTCTTTACATGTTCATGGAGTAAAAAAATGTTACCATCATGAATTTATGGCCCGAATATTTATTTTATCAACCTTGGAATCATAACAAGTTTGTTTCTTAGTATCTCAATTACTATCATTTACTTGGTCAATGTTGGCACAATACTATATGATTTGTATCCACCATGCTCATTGGAGGTTGTTTGTTGCCTTTTTTTTTTAGAGCAAGTAAATTTTAGATCAATCTTTGAGCCTCATGGATCAAATTCAAGCCTAAATTATCCGTTATATAATGAATAAGGACCCTTGATTGATATATTGTGATCGTCAAGGCATTAGGACCCTTCTTTGATTTTGTAACTTTAGATGATATTATGACCCATCTCATTATCCTATAACATATTTAATCCATTTATATTGCTTCAATCATTTGATCTAGCACCTAATTGTCCTTAAAGTTACTATGGGATGATCTTAAGATTATGTTGGACTCACTCATATGACTAAATCAAATATGGACTGGACCTTAGAGATCAATCTTGAGGTAGTTGGACACATCTAGTCAGATCTGAATTAGATGAAGTTTGTCTATAAATTAGTGTGTTGTGTGTATCAACATACATTATTATTTGTACATATGTTATGTGTGTATTCGTTCACACACTTACATATATATATAGACACACACATACACAAACACATGGTATCATAAATACACAAAATGAAAGTCTATGCACACATGTTTGAATATATTAAATGGCTACATGTATGTATTATACAGAAAAATTCAGAATTTATGACGACACACATTTATAAGGATATCCCAACACACTCATCTTCTGGAATCATTACATTTAATCTGCCTAATATCATATCAGCCTCGATATCCCAAAGACGCCTCGCTAATCAAACGCGATCCTTTCGTCAAGGCCGCTTCACCAACCGAGCTAAGAGATGTGGGTATATAAGAGGTTCTTCAAACTATTGCTTATAATATATATATATACAACCGATTACAAATATAACATCAATGTCTGAAAAATTAAAATAAGAAAAAATTTGGATTTGAAGTCTGTTCATATGAAGTTGTTTTCAAGTTCAAAATAAATTTTTAGAAATCTAAACTAATTTAAATCATAAAGCTGTTTATATTTATCAAATTTAGATTAATTTTCAGAACAAATGCATGGGTTAAGTGCCTACTTGTATTTGCCTGCACAGATCTCATTAAAATCTTTGCTTCTTCACTCTGTTAACTCGGAATTGGCCATTTCAAATCTTGGAATTAACTTGGAAATATTTTCTTTAGAAGACCAGGATTTAGAGATCAATATTATTTTAAATACGACCTAATATTAAAAATGCGTCAAAATTACTTCTGATAATACTGAATTAAATTCATAATTAAACAACTGAACTCAATAAAAATAGCCTTATATCTCAATATCAAATCAACCGCCTCAAGTAGATTAATCTATGAATATAATTCAAAAACTAAACATGAATAATCCGATGCTTTCCTTGCCCAAATTATATTGAACAAACGCGCCTACATTTAAAAAAAAATTTTCTTTTTTCTCTCAAACTTAAAAAGTTTCAAGTTTATCCAGATAATTATCCTATATATTAGCAAAAGCTGCATTGTGTGCATGCATAGTCATACAAAAAAAAAAAAATTAAAATAAAATTTGATGATTATGTTACCTTCATAATTATTGAAATAAACTAAATGCTCTGTGAAAATTGCCAATAAAACAGGGAAAAAAATACTCTCCACAAAGAAGGGCTAATTAATAGTAATCACTAAACCATATAAACAGCTACTCAGGGAAGCTGGAGAGCAGCTCTGGCCATGGCTAAGCTCCCTTCATAAGTATGGTTTCCGCCAATAAAGCCACTCATATGAACAAAGATGCATCCTGGAATTCCAGACTCCTTGGAGAGTTCTTCATCCCTTAGACCCCTCCACGGCGATGGTAGAGGCCTTCGGCTCTCGAATTTATCCGGCGACACTGCTACTGCTTGGACTCGCCAACTCCTGCTTCGATCATCCTGCGAAAAATAATTTCAGCTTCTTTAAAGTTCTAATTTTTATGATAATTCGATGATACAAGGATTTTACCTGATATAGAACATATTTGATGGGTGGATCAATCTTCAACTCCTCTTCAAGCTCAAACAGATGAAGTTTCCACTGTTAAATTAATAGTACTTTAAACCACTTGTGATTTTAATGCCAAAGTTGCTTGAGGCAATAATCATACATTAATGGATTTAACTACTGAATATAGTTGAGATTGAGTAATGAAATAAGAAATTATGATGAGGTTGAAATAAGGCATAATGGTAATGAAAGTTAGTGTGATGAGTTAGATCTAACAAGTAGGATTGTTTCAACTAATATGTGATGATTATGCATGAAGAATTATAATTTCATCAACAAAAGGAAAATCATAAATTCAGCATTGGAAGAAAGGTGGAGGTGTGGCTTGGGTTGGATCACTTGGGGTGATGTAATTAGAGGTCAAGGGTTTTTCTAAGATGCTTAGGAAAGTGAGGATAGGTATGCAGAGACTAGATTTATAAGAGAGTTTAGGTTATATCATCTCTAGTAGTTTAGTGATTGTTGAACAAATAAAAAGCATATATTTTCTTTCTCAATGTTTAAGATATTACAAGATAGCCACGGCACATGTAATAGTAGAATTAAGCATTAAATTTATATAAACATAAATAAAACAAACTAAAATTCACCAAACACAAACAAAGAAAAAATATATAGAAGAAGATTCTTAGGCTTGAATGTTGATGTTCAACAAAAAATATGGTTTTCTTGATAGAAACAAATAGATGAGAAAGCCACACTCGCACGCGAGCACATGTATGCACACAAAAAAGATACAAATTGTGTAAGATGAATACAAGGTTCAATCAAAGTTGAGTATAGGTGTCCAAAAAATTCTCTCTTAAAATAATAAAAAAGACTAAAAATCTCATCCTTCAGCCTTCAAATCAAAAGGATTTAGTTTTTAACTCAGTAGTAAAGCAAACTTGTATTTGAGCATCAGATTAACTAAAGAATCAGAATTGGGCAGATCAAAATCCTAAAATCTAGCCACCAGCAAAGACTAAACAAATATTAGAGATGGCCATTTAAAGACTTGATTATAAGATAAACCCAATAGCATCTATATAAATATCAAGGAATTAAAAACACTAGGTATTATATGAAATCTTACAGGGCAAAACCGATTGAGAACCATGATTTCGCCACTCGGATCAATTTTTCTTCTTGATTCTATACAGTCTAGGACAATAGATCTTGCTGGTAACCATGATTTTGCATGATAGCGAACACTCTGAAATCAAATTAAAAAAAAAAAAAAAATGAATAGAACATGCTCTTGTTAAACTGATGAAATTTGACCAAATAAGATTAGTATAATGATTAGAAATAGGATCATAAAATATTCCAACCTCCAAAAACTCGCCACCGGCAAGATTCATCGCCCGCTGAAAGGCATCATTTTCCCTTGCTGCAGATTGATCGAGTTCTACCCAATCCAAATTTAAGCGCCCAACTCTTGAAGACAAATGTGTGTTATTCACATATCTTGGAGGAAGATCCGTATCGTATTGGTTAATTCCATTGTCAATCGCATCAATTGACTGTAAAAGAAAACAAAACATGATTGAATGCATATATGATCGCAACAAATCCAAGTGCTCAAGTGTTTAATGTGTTGTCTAGTAGCTAGATTTGAGTTTTCTCTTAAGGTCATCACGTGCTCATCATTTTGCATTAACTATTACAAGAGATTAAAATAAAACAAATTATTAAAAGCTAAAAAAGAAGTCAAAAGTTAATTAAACTTGATCATGAGAGCCTATGTGCCAAATAACTTGATCATAAAATATGAGACGATTTAGGCTTTAAAGAATATCGCAAAAGAGTACCTCAACAAAGCTTTTATACACAGCCGGATAGAGCCGTTGAACATCTTGGTGCTCCTGATCAAGCTGAAGCTCCTTCCCAATAATCTCTCTACCATAATGCTGCGACAAGAAAGCAGATAATAAAATGCTCTAGAACCACCAATAAAAAGCTGAAAATCACCAGTTTGTTGTTGAATCCATAGAATGTTGAAACAACTATTGATGATCTGTAATACCTTGTAGATAAGTCCAGCACTACTAAGTTTGGTGTTGAATCCATGACCAAAAACCTCACTGAACCCTTTCTGATGGTGATCATAACGATCGTGGTTGGGATCATACACACCCCCAACATCGAGCACGGCATCCAAGGTATCCAGCAACTGAAATTCATTTTCATTGAGTCATTTTAGATGATTTATGAGCACAATTCTAAATTTGGTTACCATTACAACATAAACAGAATGTTTATCAGCCACGAGAAGGAGTGAATACATGCATGGAAGATGATTAAGATGACTAAATACTTGCTAAAAAGACAACTTATGCTTACCACTTCACGATTAAAAAAAAAAAATCAGTTGAGTTAAATACACTCATGCAATGCATTCATATGGCAGTTTTGATTCCCCAATTCTAGCATTTCAATAACTTAATTATGCAATGGTTTCATGAAGCAACAAATTGCAAAAGTGAACACTTGAACTTTCTTTTAGATCCCATGAAACAAGCAACAATAGTAAAACTATAGTTTCTATTTCTTTGTTATGCCACTTCGACTGTTATCCTTCTGTCAATTTGGGAGTCAAACTTTAGATAAATAGCCTCATTTATCTTCTGTAATGCTGAAAATTGCCATTGCATTCAGATATTCTGCTTCTGTAATGAAATATATTTATTTACAATTGTTTCCTCATGCCTCAGATTCTTATCAAAAATGTACTTCTGCAATTTCAGTAAAAAGTCATCAGATGAATAGTAAGCAGTCTTATCTTATCATCCTCCTTCCGTAAGGAATCAAAAATATTCCATTGTTTTACAGTCATCTTCTTCTACCTTCTCATACCAGTACCAAAATAGAATAACTTTTCAAAATATTTCCTTTAATGCTCACAAGAAATGGCGTCGTCCTATTCTTAACAAAAGAAAAAAAAAAGCAGCGAGCAAGAGTAAGAGCATACCTGCGGATCCCTGGTTCGAACTATCTCGGCGCCGGCAAACTTTTCCGTGAGGCGGATCATAAAGCAGCCGAGGGCTTCATCGCAGTGGAAGCTTCCGTTGTGGGTGCCGACCCTCTTGAGTGCGTTAGGGTTTGGAGAGCCCGTGGAGAAGGTAGCCATCGCCGCCATCGAAAAGACGCGCCTTTTGGTTTTGCCGAAGACGAAGCCCTGACACCAGCTACGCAGCGAGAGCATATTGTGTAGGCTCTCTTGGAGGGCCGTTGGGTAGTAAAAGCGTTCGAAGCAGGCCGAAGCCCACGTAACAGCAGGACAGGATCGAGTAGGTTGGACATGCTTTTGTTTTTCCAGCCCAGCTATGCTAAAATGACCTGAAAGGGGTTCAAATCTTCTACAACTACAAATTAAGTTCATACATATCTAAAAAATTCAACTCATTTTAGTTTTGAAGGTGTAATTGATTAGTCTTGGGTGGCTTAAGCAGCATTGGGATAAACGTACTTCAATGAGAGCAAAAAATTGATGACGATCATGTAGAATAGAGGACTTGTATGATCTTGAATGAAGACAACAGACATTCAAACAAGATCTTGGAACTACTGAGGAGATCTAGAATAAGTTTCATAAAGAAGAAAACTGATCTAGTGATTCACAAAAGAATCATTGATACTATTATCCTATTAATTTTGAAGTGCTCATAGAATTCAAACCTAATTCTAATTAACTTACAACTAACCAATCTCTAACTATCTTGTGATAAGCAAGTCTTGTAAGTTAGTTGTGCTCAACTTGTGATCAATTAAAGAAGAATTTAGGCCAGCAGATGTACCTGCTTGACTCACTTGCTTTATTTTTTAGTTCATTCATCCAATTGTCTTGTAAAACCTAATCTTTTGTGTTTTCAACGTTCGTATAGATATAAATCTTAAGTTCATTATTTAAAAGGAACATTATTATATCATTCATTTCGTTTCATATTTATTTGTTTCGATTTAAATGCTTATTTTTATCTTATATATTATTAAAAATGACAGAAACATAATAATGAACTTTACTATAATAAATTTATTCCCGACCGAACAAATCATTTAAGAACAAGGTTTTCAAAAGTCAAAATCATGGTTTTCAATTTCGTTGCTTTTGTGATATTACATAAATCTCATTAAATTTATTTGAAAATAATTATATCTTCATTTAGAGTTTTTTTTTATATCTCTTCATTTAGAGTTACTTATAATAGTTTGGACTAAAAAAGTGATAAATTATTATGTGTAAAGTTAGGATATAGCTTCTATTCTCAAACTCAAATGATAGATCATTGTACTCAATATATGTTATTATGTATTATATATATATATATATATATATATATATATATATATATATATATATATATATATATATATATGCTTGATATTATATCAATAGATCACAACTAATATACAACAGTTGTGTATTGACTAAGTATCACATAAAAATTATATATTAGAGTCCGAATATAGAGCTATATTAGAACTCCACACATAATAATTTTTTCTAAAATGTTTAAAAAATTGGTAGATAAAAGTCTAGATTTTGACCTGAAATTCATGTAATTGACTAGTCACCTAAGTTCAACTAATATTTCTATCATTGAGGTCTATTAAATTTCTTATGCGGTAGCTTTAGGCCACACATATTTTTTATTTTTTATTTTTTATTTCAAATAATTTTTAAAATAATTAACAATAAAAACTAACAAGAAGTAATATTAAAAGTTGGTTTATTGCGTTTTCGTTCTTTTTGACAAAATGGAAAGTAGAATTACACAAAGCATCCTTAAAGCTTAAAGATGTTGAGAGCATTGGCTTGATAATGTCATATTGGATGCGCCGAAAGTTATTAATGATGACACCTAAAGCATATCTCTAAATTTTCAGTTGGGGCGACACTTTAAAATAAATTCAATGTATTTGAATTTTTTATCTTTTTTGTTTAAATTTGTTGAGGGTATTTTAATTATTTTTTAGGAAGATTTATATACATATCACACAATTCTTATGCATTTACATATCTAACAACTAAAGTTAGATATTTACTTATCTAACACTTTCTTGAAAAGGTGCATATCATTTTTAAAAAGTGAATGATGAAGATATTTTTAATATGATATTGAAGATTGAGTCTTATATATAAAAAATTGAGGTAGATATGTAAATACATAAGAATTATGTGGCATGTATGTAAATCCTCCTATTTTTAATTACTTGTATTTTAAAATTAAGTAAGATTATTAGCAAGACTCCATGTTCAAAGCATGCCCATTATTTCTTATATTTACGATTAAGTTGATTTCATGTTAAAAAGGTAAAATTATTTAAATGTGACTTATATGATAATGAAAATTCTACTAGTCGAAGCACGAATCTTGACGTTAAAAGCAAACTGATCCGAAGTTGAAACTGGTCGAAATCAAGAGCTTAAAATATCATTGGAAACTTTGGTATATCGCTTAAACCCTAAAAGCTCTCAAACATGGAGTGTTTATAAATAAATCGGCGTCTGCACGATCTAACAAGCCCAAGATCTCAAAATTTCAGCCTTCATTTGAAAATTCAAATATTTAAATACATCAAATGATCAAATGGATCATTTTGAGTTGTAGATGAAGTGTAGTGCCTTTCGATGATATTAGAGACGCCACTCCTCTAATCTATAAATAATTCTTCATTCCTCATATGAGGGGAGGCCAAGCAAGAGAAAGGAGAGAGCCCTAAAGCTTGAAGATTTTCCAAGCACAATCCTGCCACCACTGACTTCGTCGACCACGGCCACCACCGCCGCCTCTAATCCTCGCCATTGCCAATCACGGTCTCCATCATGACAACCTTCATCGTCAGTCGATGTCCCTCACTGTTCACCATCATCATCGCTACCACTAGAATCGCATTTACAACGACTACATAGTTGTTATTCCCTTCTCATATGCAATCCTGTAATCCCGTTATCGGGAAGATTTTGTACTCTGAAACAGATATATAGTGAAAGATTTTTATTGGGCTAGGCCCCATTGCTTTTTCACTCTTTTTGAGGTTTTTCACGTAAGTAGTTTTTGTTCACTCTTTAAATACCAGGCAGGTGTCTTGGATTTCACAACAAAGCTAAGACGTAAACTTTCACTCTACCGCAATTGATTTTCTAGCACGCAACAGTTTGGCGCCGTCTATGGGAAACTAATTCTCATTATTTCATCTTGTATGACGACCAAGTTTCTCAACAAGATCAAAACCACCGTCGAGGTGGAGCATTTTAAGCTTTTAAGGAGCGCAAGCGAAGAATGAAGATTCATCAAACTTCGTTCCTTCAGATTTTGTTGAAAACTAGGGGGCAACTCTTAATCTTAGAAGATCGCCCATGTTAATATGTTAAGCATCAAATCGATTTCCATCCCAAGAAACAAGTCAAAGTTGAAAGATATTTTAACATTGAGAAGAGATATAGCATTGCAAATTATGATTTTCCAATCATACTCATGGAAAAATAAGACCGGGTTAAGAGCAACTTTATAACCACAAGGATGTTTTGATTTCCTCTTCGAGGTTAACGTCGGGTAACACTGACAACAACCTCGGATGGGTCAAAATCCTCGGATTCAATTCACCTCTTCCATACTATCATAGACAATGACTTTGACAAACAACCAGGATAAGACAAAAGGTGGACTTCCCCACGATCTCTTCCTTAGGTTAACGCCATCTGGGTAACACTCGACAACCTCAAGTAAAAATCCTCCGGATTCAATCATCTCATCCAGTTAACGCCAGTAACACCTCAAAAACAAGATAGACAGGTAGGTTTCTACTCACTCTCCATGTTAACGCCATCTGGTAACACCCCGACAAACAACCTCTGACAAATACTCAGATTCAATTCAATCATCCATGGTTAACGTTATCGGGTAACACTTTGATAAACAACCGAATGGGTCAAAATCCGCTAATTCAACCTTCCACACGATGATAACATCGTAACAGCGCGACAAACAACCGGATAGGTCAAAAATTCAATCTCAAATCACGATAGATTTTGATCTATTCAAAAGAGCACAAATCGATAAATTACAATGATTTTGAATTAAAGTTGTATTTTTAAAATATTATCATTAAAAATTATAATATTAAAATTGATAACAACCACTATTCCATCACTAAGCGGGATCAATTTTATTTTATATTTTATGTTATTTTAAAATATATATTTATTTAATGTATTTTTAATTTTTATTTTCAAAAATAAATAATATTATTTCTCTTCAAAAAAAAAGAAAGAAAGAAAGAAAATAGCTTTCTCTATGTATTCTTCTTTGAAGATAATTGCAAATATGAAATAAAGCAAGACCTTAAATGCGATTTTGATTTCAGTTTGTCCACTCATTGTAAAAATTTCAAATTTTGATGATTTAATTTTGTTTTAATATTGATTATTTCTTATTATTAAAAACATAAATAATATTTAATTCAAAGTTTTAAATAAATTTTGATACAAAAGGTTGGTTCTAATAAATGAAAGAGCTAACACTAAGCGAGAAATTACAGCGATTAAATAATTCCTAATAGCGTTATGCATAACTATTTCGGTTACATTATACAAAAGTATAGTTAAACCAAGAATATTCAAATAGAAAAATCATTATGAGTACTGTTCATAGTTTGCACTTCACAGTAGCACAAAAGTGTAGAAGTCATCATTGCTAAATAATGTATTTAATAGCCATTTATAAGAATCTTGGAAAAAAACTATATTTTTATTCTAATATCATAACATAATTTTCAGAGCAACAGTATACTTTTTTTAAGGAAAATACATGATTTGCTATAAACGTACCTGCACCTTTGCAAACTTCTGAGAGAGGGAGAGAGAGAGAGAGAGAGAGAGAGAGAGAGAACCTGGAACCTTCGTGTGAGAAACCCGAGAGTAGTTGGTGGCTGGGTGAAGCTTCAGGTGAAACCAGTCTAAGATCTACGGCCAGGAAAAAAATAATAATGCCACATTTTTAAAATTAAAATTGCATTTTAAATTTTTGAAAAGGATTCAGAAGAAAAAAAACATAAATAAAGATAAATATGATACCTATTTATGAAAAAAAAAGCTTAGAAAAACTCAGGACAAAGATAAAGAAAAGAATGAAGGATTTTAATAAATTGAGAGATAAAGATAAATATGCAATCCTGTAATCCCGTTATCGGGAAGATTTTGTACTCTGAAAACGGATATAGATTTTTATTGGGCTAGGCCCATTGTTTTTTTCCCTCTTTTTTGAGGTTTTAAAAAATTCTGAGCTTGTCACTCTTTAAATACCTGTGCATTTGGATTTCACAAAAGCTAAAGTAAACTTACTCTACCGCAATTGATTTCAGCACGCCAGTTTGGCGTCATAAAGCTAATTCCATTATTTTATCTTTGTGACCCAATTCAAGTTCTCAACATGATCAAAACCTGGAGCATTTTAAGCTTTTAAGGAGCGGCGAAGAATGAAGATTCATCAAACCGTTCCTTGATTTTGTTGAAAACTAGAGGGGCAACTCTTAATCTTAGAAGATCGCCTGTTAATATGTTAAGCATCAAATCGATTTCCATCCCGAAACAAGTCAAAGTTGAAAGATATTTTAACATTGAGAAGAGATATAGCATTGCAAATTATGATTTTCCAATCATACTCATGGAAAAATAAGACCAGGGTTAAGGAGCAACTTTGGCTATAACCACAAACGGATGTTTTGATTCGACCTCTTCCATACAGGTTAACGTCTGTAACACTCGACAAACAACCTCCGGATGGGTCAAAATCCTCCAGTTCAATTCGACCTCTTCCATACAGGTTAACATCATAGAGCAATGACTTTGACAAACAACCTAGGATAAGACAAAAGGTCCTTGGTGGACTTCCCACGATCTCTTCCTTATAGGTTAACGTCATCGGGTAACACCTTGACAAATAACCTCAGTAGGTCAAAAATCCTCAGCGGATTCAATTCTATCTCATCCATACAGGTTAACGTCATCGGGTAACACCCTGAAAAACAACCTAGGATAGGTCAAAAGGTCCTTGGTGGACTTCCCACGACCTCTTCCAGTTAACGTCGTAACCACGACAAACAACCTCGGATAGGTCAAAATACTCAGCAATTCGGACCCCATCCATGCGTTGCTCGGTAACACTTTGATAAACAACCGGATGGGTCAAAATCCTCGGCTTGATTCAACCTCTTCCACAGGTTATCATCAAACACAAACAACAACCTCGGATAGGTCAAAATTCTCGGCAGATTCAATTCGACCTCTTCCATACAGGTTAATGTTATCGGGTAACACTCTGACAAACAACCTCAGATGGGTCAAAAATTCTCAGCAGATTCAATTCAACCTCTTCCATACAGGTTAACATCATTGAGCAAACACTCTGACAAACAACCTCGGATAGGTCAAAATCTCGCCGGATTGATCAAACCTCTTCCACGCATAGGTTAACGTCGCCGGTCAAAATCATCACGCGTGGCTATATGCGGTCGTACCGCCGACTATTACCCGTCCTTGCCATATCCGGCGCCATCTCCGGCGGTCATCACCATCATCACCGGTCATCGCCGCCAACCATCACCGACAATCTTTGCCGGTAACCACCGCCGTCGCCGGTCATCCGCCACAACCGTCTTGCCCGCGATTCTGCAGATGCTAATTCTGCTGACCACTGGCCATGCGCCGCTGCCGGTCGCCATGCTGGCCACATTTACCACGTCGGTATGTAAGCGTGGTCACCACCGACTCGCCGGTCCGCGATTATGCAGACCATCTGGTCCGCATGCGTCGCGTCATCCCCGCCATTAGGCGTCGGTCGCCATTATCTCCTCTCGATTCTTTCTTCTGACCCCCGTCATTTTGCCAACCACCGTCGCCGATCACCCGTCGCCATTCATGCGGTCACCGTCCGGTAGCGTCGCCGGTCACCCCGTCATTACCGGCGCCCGGTCGCTCGGCCTGTCGCCGATTCGCTGGCACCAGCTGTCGGTACCCGACCGCCGTCGCCGGTCACCGCCTCCGACCATCCTCGCCGGTCACCACCGTCGACCATCGCCGACAATCTTTGTCGGTAACCACCATCATCGCTGGTCATCCCCACATTACTGGAGTCGCCTCCGTCGTACCGTCGCCGTTCTGCATTGCCATTACCGTCGGTAACCATATCATGGTCATCGCCCATTCACCGCCAGTCTCCATCGTCGATTACCATCGCCAATTGCCCTTTATCGACCACCCCGTCGGTAGCCAGGCCGTCGTCGGTCACATCCGCACCACCCCAAACCACATCTTGCTGTCACCACCATCATCGTCGGTCATCCCGCTATTGACACGGTCGCGCGGTTATTACCGTCGCCGGTTGTTCTTGCGACCACCCCGTCGGTAGGCAACCAGATCCGCGGTCCGCATTCGCGGACTAATTCGCTGTCACCACCGGCCCATCACCGGCCATCGGCGCTTCGTCGCCCGTTGACTACCGCCGCCGGTTGCCGCCCTTAGACCACCCCAGCCGTGCAACCAGATTCGCGGTCATTCAGCTTACGATCCGCTAAGCCATTTCATGGCCGGTCACGCCGTCTACCGCCATGTCCGCGACCATTCGGCCATATCCGCTGGTTATCCTCGCCAACCATCTTCGCCAATCACCGTCGCCGACCACCGATGCCGGCCAGCATCATCGGGCATCGCGGTCAACCCTCGTCTCCGGTTATTGTGGGCCTTGATCACCTCCAAACCTGGTTGATCCGACGAGGTTAGTTGACACATCTTTTGAAAAAAAATAGGAGTCTTGCCGTATGAACTATGGGTCTTGATAGTCTCCGAACCCGGTCGGTCCGACGAGGTAAGTTGACACCTCTTTTGAGGATAGCGAACTCCTTTGTGAACTCACGGGTCTTGATCGCCTCGACGGTCGTCGACAAGGCGATCCGCCTCTTTCGAGGAAAAGCTGGAGCCTTGTCGTATGAACTTCTGATCACCTCAAACCGCCTCGGACGAGGCGTCAACACCTCTTTCGAGGGAAAATGAGCTCGCCAGTATGGTATAGCCTTGATCGCCTCCAAACCCGGTCGGTCAGGCAGTGATCAACGCCTCTTTGAAACCGAGCTCGCCAGATGAACTTTGGGTCTTGATCGTATGGCCGGTCAAAGCAATTAATGTCTCTTTCGAGGGAAAAATGGAGCTCTATGAGACTACGGGCCTTAATCGTCCGGCGACCCTCACTCAAGAAGAAGAGAGCATTGAAGAAGTGTGCCTTCTCCCCAGGGGTTTTATAGACCCTTATAGGGAGACAAGGATAAAACCATTAAAATCGCGAAATCGTCAAAAGCGCGTTTGGGCTCGCGCTGGGCGTCGCGCTCCGTCAGAGCTCGCGCCAACCCTCGAATGGCTCACGGACGTAAGCCGCACGCCGCACGCGCTGCCGCGTGGCAGCCGTCGTCGATGCGCTGTTTCGCGCTCGCCAGCGTCTTTCGACCCGCACGCCGTCGTTTGAGACCCGTCGAGGCCGACTGCCGCCTGCGCTGGCCCGAACCGTAGGCACGCATGCGGAACACGCCGTAGTCGGCGTGCATGGTGGTATGCCTTTTCTGTAGCGTGCAGGCTTCGTTGCCCATGGCATTACCTGGCCCATGTAAAAGACTGGATGACTCATAACGAAATCTCATGTGCATACCTACACACATCCACATCCCTGCATTTGCTTCTATAGTCATAATTTTGTGCTCCCATGAAGATCTGTTCTCTCAAATTGTATGGTAAAAGACTCTCAAATTTCATTGAAGAATTTGTTATTTTCAAGTATATGACATATATATTTTGGGAAGATTGAGATAATGTCATCCAAAATAGGGGCAACGATATGACACCGAAAATTCTACTTAAAACGAATCTTGACGTTAAAAGCAAATTGATCAGAAGTTGAAGCGAAATCAAGAACTTAAAATATCATTGGAACCTTTGGGATATCGGTTAAACCCCAAAAGCTTTCAAACATGGGTGTTTATAGTCAAATCGAATCTCGACAACGGATCTAAAGCCCAAGATCTCAAAATTTCGACTTCATTTGAGCATTCAAATATTTAAAATACATCAAATGATCAAAGGGATCATTTTGAGCCGTTCGATGAAGTGGAGTGGTACGGGTTTTGCATGTATTTACAGAGACGTCACTCCTCCAATCTATAAATAGCCTCATTCCTCATATGAGGGGACCAAGAGAGAGAGAGAGTTCTAAAAAGATTCTCCAAGCACAATTACGCCACCACTCGGCGATTGTCACCACGTCAGCGATCCTGCATGTGAATCTCGTGGGTCTCCATCATGGCGCCTTCATCGCCGGTCGATGTCTCGTTGTTCATAATCATCACTTTCTGCACACCACACGTGACTACATAGTCATTGTTCCCTTCTCATATGCAATCCTGTAATCTTGTTATCGGGAAGATTTTGTACTATGAAGCAGATACATAGTGGAAGATTTTTACTGGGCTAGGCCCCGTGGTTTTTCCCTCTTTTCGAGATTTTCTACGTAAAATTGAGTTTTCTTGTTCACTCTTTTAAATTTGTCTTTGGATTTCAATAAAGCTTTCACTCTACTGCGATTTTCTATCATCAGCGTGACTAATAAAATAAGTGTGTTATTGATCAATATAGGAGTAATGATTTAAGCAATGAGAATAAATTAATATAAACAAGTGCATAAGTGATTGCTACAAGGAATTTGACTACACTTAAGTATATTAAAGATAAACATATAATCAAAAGATCTAATCCTACAAGTAATATTTCATACATGATAAATGAATGATAAACAAATGAGTGTGTGATAATTTAGCACAATATAAATGTTATCCTCAGTTTAACAAGTTACACTAAGCAAATTATTATACGAAAAATCTAGATAATTATTCAGGGATACACATAAGTTATGTTAGTCTAAAGGATAATTTTCAATGCCATAATATACAATTTTCATATAAATAAATAAATAAAAACTCTATAAAAAGCATTAAACCAAATATTTCATTCTTCACATGAACATTTAAGCACAAATAAGTAAAACATTGAGATATACATAGACACAAAGATATTTATGTGGTTAAGCCACTTAATTGATATATATCTATGTCTAAGTGCTTCACTAATTTGGGATTCCATTATCCTTGAGCTTACCACCACAAACTCAACTTCTTCATGTTTCAAATAGGCAAAGAAACTATTACACTATTCTTTTCTAACTTGATTATACAAAACAAACACAAATCATTAAGTAGTAGACTACCAACTATCACGTACAATAATAAGAGTTCCTAAGACACATTTTCTTAAACTTTAATAGTGAGTTAAAAAACATTAACAACTCATAGAATTCAATTTAAAATCTATTAAATGATTGAAAAATATAAAAATGAGAATAATGTGCATAAGTCATAGAGATTGGATGAGAAAATATTTTGCCCAAATGAAGAGACTAAAGGAGACACTTTGAGTTCTTCATTAGTTTTTTTTCTCTCAAAATGGCTTAACATTTAAGAACTAAAACTTTCATTTTTTATTTATTTGTTTCACATTATATATATATATATATACTATTAAAAAGTGGCTTGTGGCTTGTGTTTCTTCCAATGGGAAATCTTGGCCATTCATTTTTTTATGTTTATGTGAGTGATGTGAGGTGATATTTTTACAACCGGTTATAGTCAAAAGTCCAAAAGTGCATCTTGCATATGAAAAGTTCAATTTATATTATTTACAAAGCATATATATTTTTATATATTTACATATCTATCATCTAAAATTTTATTTTTTACTTAAAATAGCACTCAAATCTCTATTATTACATTAAAGTTTATATCATCATTAATTTTTAAAATCAAATACACATTTTTATGCATAGAAAAAGAGTCATTTTTCTAACTATTAAACTTTATAAGTTAGGATATAAATGCATAAGAATTGTGTGCTATGTATGCAAAATTTCCTATTTTTGAAAGTGAGGGTTTGCCTTATTTTCATATAAAGTATATACTTGTTATATATTTACATATTTACCACCTAAACTTTTATTTTTCACTTAAATAGCACTCAAGTCTCTATTATTACATAAAAATAACACCATCGTTACTTTTTAAAGTCAAATGCATTTTTTTATGCATAGAAAAAGAGTAGTTCTTGTAAATCTCTAATTTTATGAGTTAGATATGTAAATGCATAAGAGTTTTGTGCTATGTATGTGTTTCTATCTATTTAGTTCCCTGAGTCCATATTTTCAAGTTCTTTTATATTCTTATCTAACGTCAACATCTTATAATTATTTTCTTTCTTTTGAATCAATTTTGTTGTGTGATCTGCAATAGTGATAAATCTCTCATCCACGTGAATTTTAAACATAAGTAATTCATATATACAATTTCTTTTATCCTTATTTTCACTTTCTCACTGTCTAGATAATAAAATCTTTTGCGTATGTGTATAATAACTATTTTGTTATTATTAAAAAAGTCCATAGATGGCATATCCTTTTGTTGCCTCTCTAATGTATTTCTTTTTATTTTCTTATAGATAAATTTTTTCTTTTCACACTACCGATTTTACATCAATTACATACGTGCTTCATAAATTATTTATTTTTTATTTTTATAAAATACATTGTAGATTTACGAATTTTTACTTTTATATATGTATGATTAAATTAAGTTACACATATATTTTTGACATTCTTATTTACAATTTGTAATAACATTCTTTTATAGATATGTATTTTGAAATTCTTACATATTTATTGATAATTTTTTATATTTAATTTTCCTAAATTTGAGAAAAAAGTATAAATATAATTAAGGTTAAGTTGGACTTTACAAACACTTCAATCTAGGGGTGTAAATGAACCGAGCGTTCAACAAGCTACTCGTGACTCGGCTCGATTAGAGTTCGTTTATGTTCGTTCATTTAATTAATCGAACGAGCTTGAACACTTTTTTACCGATTGTTAAATGAACAAGCTTGAACAAGTTATTGTTCAGTTCAGTTATGTTCGTGAACAGTATCATTTAAAGCTCGCGAACAATCTCGTTAAGGAGCTCGATAATGGCTCGATTAAGGCTCGATTAATGCTCGATTAAGGCTTGTTCATAAATATCGTATAAGGCTCGATTAAGGCTCGATAATAACCGATTAAGGTTGAGTAAGGCTTGTTCATATATCAGTATAAAAGGCTCGATTAAGGCTCGATAATGGCTCGATTAAGGCTCGATTAAGGCTTAAGCCGAACACAATTTTTTAACGAGCTTGCTCGAACACCATCCTAAAAGCTCGAATCAAGCTCGGGAAGCTCGAAGTTCCATCTTGCAAACGAGCTTGAACTTGAACGATTACTCTGCCGCCGGTTCGTTGGTCTGACCTCTTCAATCATCACATTAATGATATAATGAATTATTCTTCGATCACAAGTTACAAAATTTTAAGAGATATAAAATTCATGTAAACTTTGCAATCACTTATTAGCACTTAGATCACACGACATAGTTACATAATTTTTATTTAATAATATCTATTTAATTTGACAATATGATATAAACAAATTATTTTTTAGTCTTACACATCAAATAGCGTGGATGATTTTTTTTAATTATCATCTTTGCATCTTATTTAACTTAAATAAGGATCTTAATTTAACATATTCACTTATTAGTCCCATATAAATTATATTATATAATTAACTATACAAATTACCAATCTTTTTATTTACTTCTCACTTTTGCTCACCAATCTTGCCAAGAAATTATTCATCATTTCCTTCTTATTTTTTCTTTAATTATGATAACATTTAGATTGCAATCAAATTTTCTCTCTAACATTTTAAATTATTTCCTTCTATAGATATATTTTTATAAATATTTTTTTAAAAAATTATGAAAGTTATACTATTATATCTTATTGATCTACTTTCATTTTATTATATAACATTTAAATTTTATTGATTTATTTTTGTGAGTTCAATCATAAAACTACATTGTATAACAACCATCTAAATTTTGTAAATGCTTAAAAAAATACAAATTAATGAAAAATATATAATTAATGTGAAATTAATTTGATTTTCTAATTTCAATTATAAACATACCATATGCAACAACCATTTTGATTTTGTAATTGCTTGATAAATATTAATTATTGAAATATATAGAATTAATATAAAATTAAATCAAATACAAAATATCATTATAAAACACATATATAAAATATTTTTGCATAAATCAAACATCAAAGCATTAATTCTTGAAAGAATTATATACGTAAGAAGAATATTTTATATATCTTTCTTAATAATCTCTACAAACTAATTAGGCATGCACCAAATGCTTCTAAATAATAAATTTATGAGAATATAGACTAACATTATAAACTCTTATTTCTTAATCATTAATATAATTTTTAATGAAGTGTTCAAAATAATAAGCTAGAATTTCTCTTTGTATAAAATTTATATATTGGTAAATATTATATTGAATTATAACTTTGGATATTATTATGAATTTAAAAGATATTTACTTATCATCCTAATATCAATTATAGCAATCCTCCTAAGAAGGTTAATAATTTTGATCACATTTAATTTACAAAAAAATTGTTATATTCTCTAAACATTAAACTATTATTTGTGCAAATTGAAAAGTGGATCATCTCCTAAACTTATCACTGAATTATAATCAACTATAAATTATATTAAATTAATTTGGTATTGAATATAATAAAATAATAATAATTCTATTTAATTTTATAATTTCTACATTATTTATTTTGCATGTTAATACCAAGTTTAAAAGTATATGAAATTATTTTTATAGTTTAGCACTTTAACCAATTTAATAGAATTCATGTATTGCATATATTTCTTTATATCTTTTTTCAATAAAGTTTTTGTTCTTATCAAATTGTTGATTTTACATCAATTAGTTTTGTACTTAGCAAATTAATTTTTTAATTTTATTATAATATTGTTAATTTTTTATTCTTTTATATTTCAATATGCATGCTTAAATTGAGTCACACATAATTTCATGACATTATTTTTTCACAATTCATAAAATCCTATTTTGATTCATATGAATGTTGAATACCTTAAATATTGTTGGATAATTTATATATTTTATTTTTCAAATTTTTAGGAATAAACTCTATATATAGTTAAAGTAAACTTAGATTATAAAAAAAAAAGTAAAAATTCATCAATACCTTAATATGAATAACAACAAAGGTAATTGTTTAATCACAAATTTAGAAATTGAAAGACATCTAGAAATCGAACTTTAAATGTACTAATTGCTATTTAAACTACATAAAATTATGAGATAACAAAATGATCATATTATTTGTGATTATATATTTTGTATATTAATTAATTCAACCCTATGACATATTTAAAGCATATATTTTTTTATCTTACAAATTGAGAACACCATAGATGATTATTAATTTAATATTCTGATTTAATAATCAATAACTTAATATGATCAACTAAATGGATAATTATTCATAATAATTCATTGGCATTTAGATTATATAATGTTATTAACTTAATAGATAATCCTTTCATCATAAATTTAGAAGTTGAAAGATATATATAATTCAAACTTTATATATACTCATTAATATTTAAACAAGACAAAATCATGAGATAAAAAAATGATATCCTAATATTTATGAGATATATAAAATTATTTATTTATGAAATCCTAATAAAAAATTAAATTTATTTCACTTATAAATTTAGAACAATATAAATGATTATTAATTTAATATATGCTTAACTCATTATCTTAAAAGATCTTATATTTTACCAATTTTCATCTTATCATGCAAATATATTTTTTAATGAAGCGTTTAAAATAATAAGATCAAATTTCTCTTTATATATATATATATATAATTAAATATTATATTGAATTATAACTTTGGATATTATTATGAATTTAAAAGATATTTACTTATCATCCTAATATAAAAATATTTCAAAATATTTTGTTATCCAAATAAATCATGTAATATGATATATACCTTTGCAATTATCTCAAAAAAAAAAAAAAAATCAATTCTTTCATTGAAAATAAAATTTTATTTTAAAGATAATTTTTTTAGAAAAATTAGTTCTTAAACTATTTTTTATTTTTAAAATATTATTCATGTGCACTTTATGCCAATGCAATATATATATATATATATATATATATATATATATATATATATATATATATATATATATAGTCTTCAACAACCCTTAAAAATATATAATAAAATTAATAATAATAAACACTCCAAAAATTCACCTAAAATATCTTATAAATTGATCTAAATTGCTACCTCAAAATACCTTCCAACAGTTAGTCAATGTAATCATTATTATTGATATAATAAAAACTCTACTAAAGAGAATCTGATATCGAAAAATATCAAAATGAAGTGCATCGCACTTAACATATAATTGAAAACTTTGGGATATCAGTGGAATCCCTAAATAACTCATAAATATAGAGTGTTTATAGTCAAATCGAGTGTCTTGATGAGCCGGATCTAACAAGCTTAAGATCTCTTAATTCTGACTTCATTTGAACATTCAAATATTCACAATACATCAATTGATTGAATAAATCATTTTGAGCCGTTCGATGGAGTAATTTGGATTTTGCCTATATTTACAAAGATGTTACTCCAATAATCTATAAATAGTCTATCATTCTTCACATGAGGGGAACCCGAAACTAAAGAGAGGAGAGAGCTCTGAGACTTGAAGAATCTCAAAGCATAATCCTACCATCGACGCCATATATCATCGCCGAACCACCGTGCCGTCTACCACCCGGTTATTATTGCCAACTACCGATTAATTGATCATTACATAGAATAAACACCGCCACGGCCACCGCTTTTCTTCTTTCTTTCTTCTTCTTTTCTTCTTTTCTTCTTTGGTTCCTCCTTTGGATGGTTGGAAGGTGAATGCTCCAAGGCTTCACATGGTGCATAAGATAGGATCTTATGACCAACATAATCTCCATAACAATCATTCCAAAATCTTATATAAATTTTTATATGAAAAAAAAGTGAAATCTAACTAACACCTGTAAAATAAAAGTTAGCTAAAACCCACCACACAAATCTCAAACATGTTTATTAGATTTATCATCCCACACATGGGTAACTAAATCCACATGGTCTATGGATTATGCTTAGGGGTATAAAGCACTGGCAAGCAAAAATATTTATATTTTTATTTATGATACCGCCTCTTTAAGCACAATCCCTTGCAGAAAAGAATAGTTAGACTAAGAATATCCTATCATTCATTCTACTAGCATACACCCTAACATCCAGTTTAAAACATATATCACAAAATAAATCGTAACATCAAACCATGCACCGACCTAACCTAAGACTAGAAATAATGACTTAGGCTAATGTGTGTGCTTTGAAGGTTTGTGTGGTATGCTTAGCTTAGGACTTTAGGATCAAATTTTCTAAGTGTGAAGAACATGTTCAACTTAGAGGAGGGTTTCATTTAAGTTGTTTAAGTATTTTAGGTTGATTTTATTGCATGTTTTATTTGGTTTAAATGAAACCTACAATTAATTACTAAGTTATGAAGAGAGGGAAAGGGAAGAGAACTTCTCTTTCCTTCCCTAACCTTAAGTAATTTTTAAAGTGGATTCATATTTTACTTTCATTTAGGTGAATGTTTTGATTACATCTTTTAATCAATCCTAAGTTTAGATAAACTCTAAACAAACCTATTCAAAAAGAAAGGTATTTTAAGATTAAAAAAATGAATTAAAATTCATATAACACACATTACTTAACTTCTTTCCCAACATATATAACATGCATATGGATGGACCCTAAGAATATCTATATATGCAAATGAGAGTAGTTAACACACTTTATGATGCATGCTAAGTAATCCATTTAAGAAAATTTTGAAGTTGAATATGCATGATTTTTCTTAAGTAAAAAAGATTTTTCCTATCTAAATTTTTACATATATACGTGAAAGTAAGAAAGGCATAAGTGAGTACAACGCCATTATTAATCAAATGTGTAAGGTATAAGACCTACTTAGGGATACTTAAATCCTTGCAATCTCGGGATTGTCCAGACTAATGTACCATTTTCCTTAAATACACATATAAAAATAGAAATGAAATAGAAAAGGAAGATGCAAAAGTTGTTTAATAGATTTATTTTATTTATAAGATATAATATGTAAGTGTAACCCTTCTTAGATATAGCATAGGGATGAATAGGGTATATAAGTAAGTGTTGGTTATTTTCAAATGAACCCCACATCTTACCATTCAAAACTATGCTTAACATAAGAAAGAAAGGAAAGCTACACTAAGCATGACTTTATAATCCATCACATACAAGCTTATAATTAAGGCATAAGTAACACACTTTTAGATTTGATATTTTATTTATAAGTTTTGAAAATAATTTGGACTTAGTCGTGATAATAACCACTCATATTTTACTTTAGCCAGCACATGCACATTTGACATAAAGTAAATAATTTCATTTTAAAATTTGAAACATGAAATTATGAATGCATGAAATCACATGACATACCACTTAACATGTTGGGAAAGATCCAAAGCAATGAAAACATGTAAACAAACTCACTTCACTTAAATCCTAAAGACATTCTTATAGAATAAAAAAAATTTAGAATAAATCAAAGTGAATTTCAAAATGATTTTATTTAGTTTGAGGTTTGATTTAATTTTGAAAAGGTGAGATGAGTTTGTTGTTCCCAACCCATTCCCACATGTGTTTGATATTTTTGTTTAATTTTCAGATAATTAATTCCACTTTTATGTGTTGATTAGGTTAAGGTATGAATTAAGTGACTTAATTAACCCTTAATTACACCACCTTAGAAGAATTAACTAAATAATTATAAGGCAATGAGATGACATAAAACCCATAAGAAATTTAAATTTGTAATGCACCTAATAATGAAAAGGCCTAATGTAATTTGGCTCACAATTAAAAGTTAATTAAGCAAAGGGGTTTAGCTTAAGTAATTTCAAAACACCCATTCATACTTATGAATTGGATTTTGATTTCTTAATTGATCTTAGACTATTAAACACCTAAGAATCTACCCAAGGTAGATTAATTAAGTTCTGAAACTTTTTTAGAATTTTTAGAAAGTTGATTAAGGGGATAATTAAAGAATTAACCAATAATTAAGAGGAGATTAAGGAGAGAAGAGGTGGGTTTAGGGAATAGCTTAGGGAAAATGCCACAAAATTATTCTATAAACCTCCTACTTACTGGATCTGGCCTTAATCAACCCTAATCAGGGTAAAATCACTAATCATATCCTAATTATGCTTAATTACATGAGAAGGATAATTAAGGAAACTATATGCAATTACTCTAATCAAGCCCTCAATAAATCCCAAGAAAATTTGGAGATGTAGAGATCATCCCTAGAACTTATCCAAGTAATTTGGGATTAATCTGAGGCTTAATCAAAGAGTAATTAGCAAAATACACTTTCCAATAAAACCCAAATTCAGAGAAAATCATAATTCAAAACTCATCAAAATTAATTTTAAAATATTCTAGGCTTAATTATCTATGCATAGTTTTTATTTCATATTTTTTTTTGACTTTTCTATGAAGAGTTATGCATTTTTGAAGTTCCATGGATTAATTAGGAATTAATTAATACATTTTAACTAATCTACAATCCTCTACCACCAAGGATGTGATGGCGGCCGGCTTTACACAGCCATGTAAGAAAACATTGTTGCCACCTCACAAAGGTGGCACACGCTATATATCCGATCAAAGATCTGGAAAGGATTCTCAGCTTTATAAAGGATAATTAGATTAATGTTTAAATAATCTCGCCCATCTAAAATGTGTGGATGGACGACTGAGATGAGCCAAGTTCTTCCCTTTGATCAACAAAGATCATCCATGATCAAGAGGAACATCCAAGCTTGATCTTGCATGAAATCACACAAAATTTAACCCACACCATCTAGAGACATAGAGCGACAAATCCAACGGTCAAAATTTGATGAGGTGAAAATTTCTTTCATAAAGCTCCACACCACATTGAGTTTAGTGATCAAAATTTCATACCTCGCCAGAGGTGATCACCGGCCTGATCGGGAGGTAGTTTATCGGTGGAGAGAAAATTCCTATGCCTTGGGATTGAGTGGATCAATGGATGACCAACTCCTCCTTGCCTGGGCTTTGACTTTGATCCAATTCGGCTCTTCCTTGTTGTGGGAACTCCAATAGATGCTTAGGCAGGCTTGACTTAACTCTTAGATGAAGTGTGCAAGAGCAATTGGAAGGAGATCAAGTGTGGATGAAATTCACTAATGGATTGAGCTCCCCTATTTTCGCACTATGCAAAACCGAGAATTGGGGAATTCAAATCATCTCTAAGAAGCTTTTGAGTGCTCTCTAATGATTGGTCTGGGTTCCTAGGCTTCAATCGACAGAGGGTGAACAAAAATTTCATCGAATTAGGGGGAGTATATCTCCCCCTATGGCAATCGGACGGTCGACACCTCCATTGCCATTTTGATCCAATTGATGAGATTGGAGAGGTTATTTAGGCTATTTTGAGTGTGCACATGGTCGATTTGATGCAAGGAATGGATTACCAACTTCCCATGTGCTTGAATTGAGCTTAAGAGGGAATTTAAAATTTTAATTTTAGGCCATGTGATCGGGTTTGGTCTAGGGGCCAAATGGGCTAACCCAAACCCATTGAGTTGGGTGTACCACTCATCACTAAGTCTCCTTGAGCTTTAGGAAAACCTCAAGTGATTGTGAAGAGGGTATGACCAAAATACCCATGGATTAGGCCAAAATTTATTCTATGGCCTAGGGGTAGAATTGCCATTTTATTATTTTCCACTTTATACATGTTGGGTATGTGGAGAAACTAGGTTTGACCAAGTTTCATTGGATTTAGAATCTATTTGATAGGGTTTGACTCATGTTGACCCATTTAGGTCAAATTTGGTCAACTTGGGTCAACTTGACCAATTGGTCAAATTTGGTCAAACTAAGGGTTGAGTCAAGTTCATATGACCATTTGAAATGTTTTTGTGGCTTTGGTTTGATTCAATTTGGTATATATTTGGTTTTGGCTCATATGATTTCATTAGGTCAAATGGGTCAAGTTGACCTATTTGACCCATTTGACCTATTTGAGATCAAGGTTTAGGTTGGTTAGTCATATGGATTGTATCTTTGTTTCCAATCAATTTGTAAGTTAATTTTGGCTCAACATGATTTAGTCGTGTTTCTAAGGTCATTAATAGGTTGGGTCTAGTTGGCCAATTGAGGCTTTGGTCAAGTTTCACAAGTGATTTGGAATGGAATTGACCCATTGGTTTCAATCAATTTGGCTTAAATCAAGTTTTGACACATTTTGTCCCTTTAGGTTAAAATGGGTCAACTTGGGTCAAGTGGGCCAATTGGGCTAGGTTAGGATCAAATGTTGGCTTGGTCAAGTTCAAACATAGGTCATGAGTGAACTTAGATCAATGGTTTCAATCAATTTAGCCTATGGTGGAATTTGGCTATGTTTCATTTTAGTTAATGTTGACTTGGTCAACCCTTAAGTTTGACTTGGTTTGATAATTTGATTGATTGAAAAATTAAAGGGACTTAAGAAAATTTTCATGAGTTGATTTTGAATTTTGAATTTTGAATTTGATTTGATGGGTTTGAATTTATATTTAATTTAAATGTGAATATAAATGAGAATATAAATGAATCATGAGAAAATCTCAATGATTTGAATAGGTTTGAATCATGATTTTGAATAAGTCCTTAAGGGAAGATTAAGGACTTAGGCAAAATTTGGACTTAGGAATTTTTAATGGATTTTGATCATGGGTTTCAATCATGGATTTCAGTCATGAATTTATTTAAGTTTAGAAAAATCAAATAGAATTGATTTGAAGTTTGACTTGAAAGAAGGAAGGTGAGGAATGGTTTAAGCTAAAGGTAGACAATTTTCCTAACACCCCTAAGGCATGACCTATTTCTATGGCTAACTCTTCTAAGTCTTCTAGGGCTAGGTTAGAGTTTCCACCTAACTAGATGTGTCTTAAGACTGAACTCTTAAAGTCTAAGAGAATGCCTATGTATAAGATGGGAGGGTTGAGAGCTCATCCTAAAAATGAGGTCAACAGTACGCTTACATCCTCTTAAACAAAGTCAACATGAGGTAGCTTAGTGGTCAAGAGAGAGGCCTACCAAAAACAAGGCACTCACAATTTTGCAAGGAGAAGTATGGGGACTCAGCATCCGCATAAGTGAACACTAGGGTGACACACTAGCAAGGTAGCATATCAACCCGACTTAAAGCAGCTAAAGAGTGAGTGTCACAGGGGCTTGCCCCCACATCAAAATAGTCTGAGATAAAAGATATGTATTTATTTATGTTCTGAAAGAAGGAATAAGATGCCGCTTGAGTTCTCTTACACCTACCCTAAACACACAGAAGAATGGATGAAATAGCACTGCAGGAGCAATTGTGACTCAACCAAGAAAGGATGTCACTTGGGTTATCTTACACTTAACTTAGTTGTACTAATTGAAATTGGATGCCTCTTGGGTTCTCTTACACCTATCTTAATAGCACTGGAGGATTATTTGTAGTTTTTGTTTGTATTATGGAGGGATAGGATGCCTCTTGGGTTCTCTTATACCTACCCTAAACACATTATGTCATTCACAAGTAAAAGATATTTCTAACACAAAAGAGATGAAATTTGAGATGAAAAGAAGTTTTATTGATAATAATTTTCAAACAAGATTTATAGATAGTATTTCTTTAGGTAGAGCCCATTGATTGGAAGCATTGGCACTCTCCCTTACAATTTATGAGTTGATAAGATCCTCTTGGTAGGCCTTGTCTATGGCATAAGGGCCTTCCCAAGTGAGTTCAAACTTGTCTCTCATCTTTTGACAAGAACTAATTGATCTCATAACTAAAATAAGCTCTCCTACTTGAAAAGATTTAGGACGGACCAACTTATTGTGAGCTTGAATCATTTTGGCTTTGTACAACTCGAGGTCCTGGAATGCCCGAAGGGATCTCTCCTCCAAACCTTTGAGCTCTTCCAACCGCAACTTGGCGTTCTACTCCGTTGTAATTTTACTACCCATGGCTATCCTTTGTGATGAGAGTTGGACTTCTAATGGTAGAATGGCTTCTGATCCATACAATAGGAGAATGGGATAGATTGAGTTGGAGTTCTGTATGTGATACGATAAGCCCATAAAGCTTCAACTAACTTCTCATGCCACTGTCGCTTGTTGTCATCGAGTGTCTTCTTTAATATTTGGATGAGAGTTTTGTTGAAACCTTCTGCTAAGTCGTTTTCCCACGGGTTGTAGATGATGGAATATCTCCAATCTATGTCATGTCTCTAGGAAAAATTGTTGATTTTGGTGCTCTTGAATGTAGTACCATTATCGGATATAATTGAGGCACCAACATATATACGATATGGTTCTTGAAAACTAGAGCACATACTAAGCGTGACCTCTAAGTGGGATTGCCCATGTGGACTAGTAGTATGGCGCTAGAATGAACCAAAGGACCCTTGGAAGAAGGAGGATCGATTGAACCTACTATGTTGGTACCCCAACACTTAAATGACTAAGAGGCCAATGTAGGATGTAGAATATTGGGTGGTTGATGTAGGACCACACCGTGTACCTGACATTGGTGGCATCTCTTAGCTATATCCATGCGTGCGGATCATCAAGGCTAGTAGTATCCTAGTCTTGATCTTGGCTTTCATCTTTGGACCATTGATGTGCTCAGATGAGTGTACCTCACCACAATTCTATGGGCTTCATGTTTGTCCAGACAACATAACCACATATGATCGAAGGATCGTCGGTATAAGGTGCCATCCACAAGAGCATAGGAAATGGCTCTACTTCACCTGATGTGCCAGTGATTTCTCTTGAGGTAGTTTGCTAGTATGTAGATAATTCATGAATGGTTGCCTCCAATCTGACTTCTCATCCTTTTTGGCAATGGCAACCTCCTTTAAGAGAGAATCTCTCGATGAGTTCAACGCCAATAAGGGATAAGGCTTATATTATTTGGACCCTTATTGGAATGGACTCATCTTTCGGACATGCCAACTCTTTAGCAAGCTTGGATGATGCATCTGCTACTACATTCTCTCCACGAGGAATCTTGTAAATGTTAACCTCTGGGATTTGGGCCAACAAATCCATAGTGTACTTTGATAATGATGGAGCTTAAGCTTTAGAATTTTGTAGGACCCATCGATTTGGTTGATGACTGAGAATCTCCAAAGATGTTGATACTCTAGATGCATAGTGTAATGACTAACTCCAGATCGGCAATCAGAGCCTCATATTTGGCTTCATTATTGGTGCATGGATTGGACAGATGATATGGGAATCTCATCACATCGTGGTCCGGAGTTAGGAGAACTATTTCTACCCCTGCCTTTCCTGGGATAATAAATTATGGTTCTTCACCTCTTAGAGGAAGCTGCACCATTAAAATACATCTCCAAGTAGTGAATTCTAGTGTCCCATAAGTTCATGATTTGTTCATCGAGGAGTCATCACGAAGTGGGTGTGCTGCTAAGAAATCTGCTAGTGCTTGTCCTTTCACCACACGGAGGGGTGTGAATGTGATATCAAACTGTGACAAAATTATGAACTACCATGCCAACCATATGGTTAATGTTGGCTGTGTCAACAGATATTGCAGTGGATTGATCCTGGAGATTAGATTTACCTTATGAGAAAGCATGTAGAGCCGTAGCTTTTGGGATGCAAAGATTAAAGCTAGCTTTCAATAGGTATTTGCCTAGTAGGATTAGACAATGAGGTAGTAGCAAGCATTTTCTTTCCCTTCGTCATTGGTTTGAGTTAACAAAGTGCCAAGGGAGTCATCTAATGCAACGGTGTAGAGGATCAATGGCTTGCGGATAGCCGAAGGCGGTGTCATCATTGATGTCTTTAAAAGCATGTCTTACACTTGTCATCCCACTTGAACTTGGCATCATTTTGACAAGTGCCGAGAATGGTTGATCTTCGAAGGTTGGATATGAAGCATCTTAGATATGCCAACCACCCTTGGAATGATTGAGTTGAGTTAGGCTTTATGGGGTGACATTTCTATCGCTTTGATCTTTTCGATCATTCCCTAGTGTCAGACAATAAACCCAAGAAATTTTCATGAAGCTACTCCAAATGTACACTTCAGGGGGTTCATTTTGGGGTTGTATTATCTTAACCATTCAAAAACTACTCTCAATTTAAAGAGGTGGCCTTCCTTTTCATTGCTCTTGACAATGAGATTATCGATGTAGCATTCAATTTGATGATGATGAGTGAAGATTCGAAGTCACCGGTATGTGGCACCAATATTTTAATGCCAAAAGGCATGACCTTATAACAATAGATTCATCGGGGTTCAAAAGTAGTTTTCATCTGAGGGCCATCTTGATTTGGTAGTAGATGACCCATCCATAAAGGAGAATATTGATGAGCAATGTCCACCATTAATTTTGGAATAGAAGTGGAAATTCATCCTTAGGACATGCCTTATTTAGATCCTAAAATCACATATATGTGAATTTGGCCATTCTTTTCTTAACAGATGACACTGCCAACCGTGGGATATATTTTTCTTTCTGATAAAGCCATCTTGATTTTAGTGACCTATTGTTCAATGTCTAATTGCATGTGTCTAGAGCCTTCTTGATAGGGGTTAGCATTATTATTGCTAGTTTATGCGCATGTTAGAGATAGACACATCTCTTCATAACTCATGCAAAGCTTAAACTCATTCAATAGATTCACTAAATCATTGGTTTCTTTTTCATTCAATAGAACCGATGTATGTTGGGCATGGATTTCTTCACTAGGTTAATTTCTTTGAGCTCATATTGATCGATCTCCTTCAAACTGATGCATCCTTGACTTCAAAGTCATTTGGATCATCTAAGTTTCTAAACTCATATGAGTTAGCATGATTTGAAAAGAACCTATCAAATTCTAAATGATGACTCATAATCTTTCATTATCAAGATGTATCAATCTTATTTTAAGAATCATTTATTGTCATAATTCAAAGTCATATGTTTGACCAAGATGTAATTAATCCTTTCATAAATTAAACTGATCCACTCTAATTTTATTAAATATTTGTATGAATCATTAAGTTCTAATCTTTTGACTCAATGATGAAGAAAGAATTACATTTCATTTATAAATTAGAATTATTCAAAATTACTAAAATTAATCATCTTATTTTACATAAGCGCCTTCTGCTTGATATAAGAGAACTATTTACTATTTTTTTTATTAAAACCATCCTAATTCTATATGGTCCAAACATAACTTATGAACTGAGACTATTATTTTAATACTTGCTTTGCTAGAGCTACCATATTTATGAGTAAGAATGGGGATCTGCTATCTAAGATGCACTCATATCCTCCTCCCTCCTATCTAATAAGTTCATAGAAGTAGATGTAGCTGGAGATCATATATTCTATTATGCGATCTTAAGATCTCCTAGCAGTTCGATACTCCCTCTCACGAGGAGGTGATCAATCCTACATGTCTTCTTTTCTTTCTTCTCCAATCATCTCTTTTTCTTTTTTCTCATCTTTTTTCTTTTTTTTTTTTTTTTTCTCTTTTTTTTTTTTTTTTTTTTATTTTAACTTTTTGAATAGACTTTTCTTTTTAGTTATAATCACACTCATGAATAGATATGTTAGAGAGGATGCCATCACCTTCATAGATATTCAAGAGGATGTATAAAACCACATATCAATCATCTACCAGAAAGCATTGCTTGAAATCAAATCTCTCTTGAACTAATCGACTCTCCTCTAATATTCTATACCTGTTTTTTCTTTGAATCATCACCCTTTGAAAGTTTGAAATATCACCTCCATGTTTAAAATATTCTCAAATCACATCTAAAAAAGATTATATCATGTAGAAATTGTCATTATTCCTAATCAAGCAAATGAGCCTCCTCAAAGAAGATCCCTCTCTCCTAGATATTCGCAAGAAGATCTCAAGATATTTTGGATAATATAATTTACATAAGTAACTTAGCTTTCTAAGATGTACGACAGTATCCCTTGGCTTGATCCTCCATAAGCATATACATGGGTGGAGCATCCTGTGGAGGGGCTATCTGCTCTTTAGAACCAATGATTTTCTTATCCTTATCCTGAGGTGCCACCCTAGTAGGTAGAACTTTTTCACTGCGAAGGTTAACTTCAGTGACCTCTTAGAATGATGAATTTATAGGAGGTTCTACCTTCTTATCGGGTGTACCTACCACTTCTCCTATAGGATCATCTGAGTCAGATGACTCCAAATCAATCTCAAGAGTGAAGAATGATTTAGAAATGGGAAATCCATTTCTAAATCAAAAGAGGAATGATCAAAACTAGAGTTATCATTATTATTTTGTAGATTTTGAGAGTTTATGAGAGGAATAAAATCTAGAGTATCAGAAGTGGACAAGATGTAAGTGAAAGCTTTCTTCATTGATTTCTTGTTAGATGGAGGTACATGATAGAAATCTAATAAAGTAAGCAGGGTAAGGGGTATAATGCCCTTGTCTACTAATACAATGCTCCTACTAGTAGAAGCGGAGCTAGTGGAGGATGAAGTAGTAGTACAATGGTGGATGGAGTGTTGGACTCAAACGATGGTTATGCATATGCTATCCCGGGAAAGTAAGGTGTCTAGCGCTGACACCTTCTTCAAGTTGTCTTTGGTAACTTGCAAACCTTCTTGTTGGAGGTTTGATTTGTTTGGCACAGAAGAAAGCTTCTTGATCTTAGAGACCACTTTTTAGAGGTTCAAGATAAGGCAATATCCCAACCTTCTTTTATCTTAAGAGGATGTAAGTATCCTCAAGAATTACTCGATGGAACTGAGGTTCTAACAAGTATTCCTTGAGGATAACAATAGCTCGACTTGTAGCGGCTCAACCACCCTTAAAGGTGACACAATCTTCAAAGATATGACTAACCATGCAGTGGTAGGGGCAATAGTTAGGATCATTACTCTTGCCCACATTATCTGGTCTCTTGGGCTCAGTTAACTGAAAGTCAGGTTTCTTTAAGAGATTCTTAAAGATCTTCCTAACTATCTCCCTCTTGAATGAATATGGCTTATTCAATCTATCACAAGAGGTGGGTAATAGCTACATGGGTGAATATAGTGACTACCACCGAGTATGAAAGAGGTGTGGCACCGTTGTGGGTACCGCGGTGGCTGTGGTCGGCCGAGGTGGTGGTAGAGGAGGTGACAATGGAGGCTTCTATGCAGAGGTCTCATAATCGAGCCTGCTTGCTTCCCTTTATCTACTAACACTACTACCCTGCTTTCTGAATACTTTCTGGCTTGTGCTTGAACGAATCTTGAAAAATCGCTTGGCTTCCCTTATAGGCTAGCCACCTTGTTGATTAGTTTCTCAAAGGTTTTGATTGTAAATCCCTTAAGCATGAAAGCAATCAGACAATGAATATTCTTGAGAAGAATTTCTATAGCATGTTGTTTAGACAGTTGTAGTTTGCATTTCATACTCAGGTTTTGCCACCTGAGAATATAATCAACAAAGGACTAACTGGGATTTTGTTGTGACACAATGAGGTCACACATAGTGACTCTTTGCTGGGCTCCAACAAACCTCTTGATGAAGAGGTGCTCTAACTTAGTAAAAGTATCCACTAAACTGTTGGGCAATTCAGCATACCAATCAAATGTAATCTCTAACAGACTGCTAACGAAGAGTCAGAAGAGAAGTGCATCACTACATCCAACGTTACAACAGCTAGGTCTAAAGTGCGCTATATATTATCGAGGGTTTTCACTGCCATCAAAGATCTTGAAGGATGGTGGCATAAAATCCTTAGGATATTGGACTGCATCAAATTCCTCCAAGTAGGGTCTATCCTTTGGAACAGATGAGCCACCTTGGGCTTACGCCAATGCTTCCCTCACTTGTTGTTCCACCATATGCTTTATATCTTTGTCAGGCATGGAGGTACTATCTGTGACCTTCCTATGCAGACATCCACTATCCTGGTCCATGAGAGTTGTACTCTTGAGTTGATCTAGAACATGCGACAACTCAGGGTGGTCGGCCTCTAAGGGAGTAGGTTATACTGATGGAGTCTGGCCTTGAAGTGCTAGGACTACTGTTAATAAGTCTTCAACTCTTTTCTCCATCTTATTGATATGCTCATCTCCGCCTTGTTGATGAAGGTTTTGAATGAAGTGTCTTCTTCCTCAACTACAACACCCTCCTAGGATCCTGGAGGGAACCCCTAGTGTCAACCATATGGACTTCTGCTGAGTCCTCCAAGAGATCATCCTCATTTAGATCAAAATTGACCCTATTATCCTCCTCATCAGAGCAATCACCCCTGAGGAGTTCCCTCTTCTCAATAAAGTACTGAGCGAGGATCTCATTTAAAGAGCATCTAATCATGCAGGGACAAACACTCATTGAGGGGCTATGCTCACCGATAAAATACATCGCATTGCTTACTGCACTACTATCTGAGAGGATTGTGCTCACGGTATATGTTGATCGACCACCTTGAACAACACTATGGGAGGATCCACCGCCATGGAAACTACATCTATATCCCCTCTAATGATGTGGAGACTGCTACGCTATAATGATAACTATGGGTGGTGGTGACTCAACCATGATGGCCTCACCATTCCTTCTATACCAGGAGGTTGAATAGAAGAACTCGATCTTACCTCAATGAGTGGAGTAGATGGAGTGGGATCCTTGGGCTGAATCCCCAATGGTGTTATTCTCTCTCGGATGGGGGCTTCTGGATCTTGGTTGGAATGGGGGATGTCATAGTTGGATAGAGATGGTGGACAGTGAGTGGAGCGATGTGGAGGTAGCATAACTCATAGCCTTCTCCGCGGATAGCACCAGTAAGGATGATGTTATTTTAATGATCAACCCTAGTAGGGTGAAGATTGGGAAAATCTATCAGAGCGGAGGCCGCCGACTACCTAGCAAATCTTTGTCGCTCCCTCCTATCTCACTGATGATGCCTCCCAAGGCTCTCCCCTCTGATTTGACTGCCTCCCAGGGATGTCCTCGGTAAAAAAATTGTACCGACTCACCATCAGCTCGCCAACCCGGCACAAAACTCAGCTCAAGCGTAGGGCTCCTTCTCCCTAGTTGGTGTATTGAAATATGCTGGTGGTGGAGGTAGTGCGGAAATCCTCCTGTAGTCCTCCTCTCCATCTAAGGCTGAGAGGGGGTGGAACCTACTACCACTCAAAAATGGAGAGATCTCACAGGGAGAACCCTCCTCAACTACATGAGAAGTAGTGTCCATCTCTCTTTCCCCCATCTTGTGATGCCGCTTGACCTTGAAAATCTTATTGTGGCACTGTGTACGTGTAGTTATGATAGAGCGAGAGCTAGCACCCATCTCAAACATTGAGGAGACTATCTCAGAAGCCAAGATAGCCTTCCCCTTTGGGGTGTCCAAGGAGGGGTAGTATCCCTTGAGGTGAGATGTGAGTAACTAACCGAATTGGTGGAACAACTAGCATAAAATTGACATTGTGGGTATCGAATAAAGGGCCTTCCTCTTTAGTGGAGGAAACTCGAATCGATGGCATATCAAATCGATAAGTAGCATCCCGCCACCTCCTTACTAATCAGAGTGAGGGTTCCCCTCACAAGAAATCCTCACCCCTCAAAACCATGGCCAAAGTTGATGACCTGGAGCTAGTAATAGAGAGACTAGCTGATCCATTAAGTTTAGACCAAAAGGAAAACATGAACTTGTTGGGAGCCATGGATGATGTACTAACTGAGGGTTGGAAGAACTAACTGCACTGAAATCTACATTGTTAAATATAGCTAAGATAGACACTTGCCTTGATATTTACCTTAAATCATTGATCTCAAGATTTGATTTGGAATTTGAACCCACTGAACAATCTTAAGAATGTTAAGTGGGGTTCATTGAAATTTTTGGAGAAATTTTGGATCTTGAGGAGATATTGCCATTTGATTTCGATTTAGAACCCATACTCAACCGATTTAGGTAAGTTGGGTGGGGTTCTAAAATTTGAGGAGAGATTTTCTTGGAGATATTTGTATTTGGTGCATCTTGTTTGAAAATATGATTGTGATATTTTGATTTGAAAATGGGGCTTCTTACTTAACAAATTTGGTATGTTAAGTAGAGGCCACATGTGTTTGATTTGTGCTTAATGATGAGACTTTCATTTAGCAAATTTGGTATGTTAAGTGAAAATCAAATGTGATTGTGAGATAGATTTGCTTTTCTTTGAAGATGGGAGTTCCATTTAACAAATTTGGTTATGTTGAGTGAAAGCCATAAATGTGTTTGAGATATGTTTATTTTTTTTTTTTGAGAATGAGACTCTCACATAACAAATTTGATATGTTAAGTGAAAGCTCAAGTGTGGTTTGACATGAAAAATTGGATCCTTATTTAACAAATTTGGTATGTTAAAATATGGATCAAATGTGTGTTGAAAAGAGACCCTCACTTAACAAGTTTGGTATGTTAAGTGAAAGTCAAATGTGTTTATGATTTTGAATATGAAACTCTCACTTAACAATTTTGGTATGTTAAGTGAAAGTCAAATGTATTTATGATTTTGAAAATGAAACTCTCACTTAACAAATTTGGTATGTTAAGTGAAAGTCAAATGTGTTTATGATGAAACTCTCACTTATCAAATTTGGTATGTTAAGTGAAAGTCAAATGTGTTTATTATTTTGAAAATGAAACTCTCACTTAACAAATTTGGTATGTTAAGTGAAAGTCAAATGTGTTTATGATTTAAAAATGAAACTCTCACTTAACAAATTTGGTATGAAAGTCAAATGTATTTATGATTTTGAAAATGAAACTCTCACTTAACAAATTTGGTATGTTAAGTGAAAGTCAAATGTTTATGATTTTAAAAAATGAAACTCTCACATAACAAATTTGGTATGTTAAGTGAAAATCAAATGTGTTTATGATTTTGAAAAACTCTCACTTAACAAATTTGGTATGTTAAGTGAAAGTCAAATGTGTTTATGATTTTGAAAATGAAACTCTACTTAACAAATTTGGTATGTTAAGTGAAAGTCAAATGTGTTTATGATTTTTTTGAAAGAAAAACTTATTTAACAAACTTAAGTATGTTAAATGGAGTTCAATTTATTCTTATGATTTTCAAAAAGGGGGTTCTCATTTGACATACTTGGACATGTCAAATGAGATCCAAATGTGTCTTGAAGTCCAAGACTTAGCAATGAGTTCTATTAGACAAATACAAATGGTGTTAAATAGAATTCAATTTGCTTTACCTTCTCCAAAGAAGGGGAACTCCCATTTAACAAATTTGGGTATGTCAAGTGGGGGGTTCAAATATGTCTTGACTTCTCTTTTGTGTGTGTATGATTTATTACTTTTCGAAAAGGAGGAAAACTTCAACTCTAGCACATGTGAAGTATGCTAAGTGGAGTTTCAATTTTATATCATGATTTTATTCAAAAATAGAATCTCCATCCAACAAATTTGAGTGTGTGGGATGGGTATAGCTATTTCTAAAGAAAATGTGCTTTTGAAAAAGACATTAAAAATGGTTGATTTTGATTTTGAAAAGAAACTCCATGTAACAATCATACGATTTGTTAAACGAGGTTTGGTTATATGTGTTTTGTGCTTTTTTGAAAATTTCTTACAAAATTTTGTGTAAACTTATCTTATTATGTGGAATTTGAAAAAAGTGTTTTTGAAAAGTGTTGACCTCATTTTTAGGATGAGCTCTCAACCCCTCCATCTTAGACATAGGACTTCTCATAGACACTAAGAGTCTCCTTAGTCTTAAGACACTTCTAGTGATTAGGTGGACACTCAACCTAACCCTAGAGACTTAGAAGAGTTAACCATAGGAACAAGTCATGCTTTAGGGGTGTTAGCAAAGTTTTCTTACCCCATAGCCTAAATCGAATCCTCACTTCCTCCTTTCAAAGTCAAACTCCAAATCAAATAAACTCCAAACTCCAAATCAAATCGACATCAAAACTTAAATCAATTCCTACTTTATTGACTTTTTGAAACTCAAATCAATTCCAAATGATTGAAGCTTATGATTGAAATTCCAAATTTAAAAAAAAATTTCTAAGCCACTTTGATTCTATCTTATGGACTTAGCCTAAATAAAATCCAAATCAATTCAAATTAAAAAAAATTTCTCATAACCCATTCATATTCTCATTTATATTCACAAATATAAATAAAATATAAATTCAAATATCCAAAAATAAATTCAAAATTCAAATCCAAATTCAACTAAAATTCAACCTAAGCCTTTCAAGTTAAATTTTGAACTTAGCCAAAATCAAATTCAAATCAAGCCAAACTCTTGATTTTTCTTCATGATTCAATCAATCCTTCAATCATGAATCCAAATATAAACATAAACTTCAATCAATAAAACCAAAACTAAATTCAAAAAATCAAACCCAAGTCAAACTCATATTCACCCCTTTGAACTTGAAATTGTCAAATGAAACAAAACCCATTTGACTCCAAACCACTTGCAAATAGATTTATATTTCAATCATAAGTCCATATATGAGTTCAACCAAACTTGATTCAAGCCTTGATCAAGTCAATTGATCCACTTAGGCTCACTTTACCCAAAGTGACCTAAAGTACCCCTTTTGAGCCAAATTATAATCCTACTCAAATTGGATTAAACTAAGCCTAACCAAGCCTCACATTGTGAGCAACAATCATCATGAGATGATCAATCACTCAAATTGGGTCAAACCAAGTCAAACATAAAGGTTGACCAAGTCAAAACTTAGCCAAAATTAAACCTAAACTAGCCAAAATCTATCATATACTAAATTGATTAAAACCACTGATCAAAACTTATTCATGATCAATATTTGAACTTGACCAAGTCATCATTTGAGCCAAACCTATCCCAATTGGACACTTGACCCAAGTTGACACAAGTTGACCTAAAAAAGTCAAAATATGTCAAAACTTGATCTAAGCCAAATTGATTAAAATCAATGGGTCACGTTCATTCCAAATCACTTGTTGAACTTGACCAAAGCCTCAATTGGTCAACTAGAATCAACCTAGCCCAATTGACCTTGAACTCAACTTGACCTAAAAGGTCAAATTGAGCTAAAATCAAATTGAACCAAAATTGATTGGAAACAAAGATACTAATACACTTCATATGACCAACAAAACCTAAACCAACCCATGACCTAACCCAAATAGGTCAAATGGGTCAAATTGGTCAATTTGGCCCATTTAACCTAAATGAAATCAAATGAACCAAATCCAAATATAAATCAAATTGAACCAAACCGATGATGCTAAAATATTTCAAATGGTCATATGAACTTGACCAACTTGGTTTGACCAAATTTTGTCAACATGACCCAAGTTGACCCATTTTGACCTAATGGGTGAACATGAGCCAAATCATATCAAACCAACTCTAAATGCATTGAAACTTAGCCCAACCCACTTTCAATCATACCAAACATATTCAAATTCAAATCCAAGCCAAATGATCATTTTACCCTTAGGTCAAAGGATAACATATGGCCAATTCCACTTAAAATTTGGCCATATCCTTCTAATGGCCACTAGCACCCTCTTAGTGGACCAAGTGGACACTAGTGAGCATGGTGCACTTGACCCATTTGGTTTGGGTCAGCCAAACCCAACCCAATGGTCAAATTGGCCACTCCACTCATTTTAAGCACATGGGAATCACTCCCACACCTTATTTTTCACATGAAAACTTCCCCACTACCTTTTCTGACCAAAACTGAATCACATGCAACCCTAAACAACCTAACAAACCCAATACATAGGGTGTATTTGATCAAAATGGAATAGGGAAGCATGACCGTTCGATCCACCTAGGGGGAGATATACTCTCCATAATTTTATTTCATTTTCACTCACTCATAGTCGATTGAAGCGAGAGAACTCAGAGCAAGCATTTGCAAGTCTCCCCAAGCTTCCTAGAGCCATCTCAAATTCTCCTCTTCTCGATTTCTTCAAATTGAAAATAGGGGAGGCTAAGAGAAATTCCACTTTGCTCATTACTCAAAATCAACTCAATTCCTCTTGCAAGCATCTTCAGAGGAGTCAATCGAGTTGATTCAAACCTTCTTCCAAGCTTCAAAGGCAAGGGAGGTTGGTGCTTGACCAAAGCGAATCCATTTGAAGGTGACTTTGGCCAATTGGAAGATCCACTAAACCTCAACCCTCAAACTCAACTTCATCTCCACTGAACGGCTACCTCTGGTTGGGAGCCGGATAGCCTCCCAGAAGGTACTATTCAAAATTGAGCATAGTTTGAATTTTGCTTGATCATTTTCGAAGGAAAGTTCCACCCCAAGTGAAATGGACTGTTAGATCTTCATCCCCTTGCATGATGATGGTGTGGGTTGAGTTTGAGCTTAATTTGAGCTCAATCAAGCTCGGATCTTGCCCTAGAGAGTGGACGGTTCCCCTCTCCCGCAAGCGAGCTCAGGGAAGGATCATGGACCATCCATCCATGCATTTTGGATGGACTGTCCTAATCAAGCCGCATAGGATCTCTGATTTATCCTATTAATATCGCAGGTTTAATCCTGATTGTTCGATCTTTGATCAGACAGGTGAGGAGAAAGTGAGCAGCTGACATTGGGATGTGATTAACTTAGTGACAATCATCGCACATGGAAAGCACGCATTGTCAGCGGTCCACGTGGTGCCGATGGGATTAGTCATATAATTAGGGATTTAATTACCTAATAAACATGAAAACTTCAAAATAACATAACTAAATGTAGAAAAATCAAAAAATATAAAATAAAAGTATTATGAAGATAATTCAGAGAGGAATAATCTAAAATTATTTCTAATGGATTTTAATAGTGCATTTTCCTTAATTATGGTTTTACTGAAAACTTAATAACCCTAATTACTTCATCAATTCATTTCAAATTTCTCAAATGCATTTAGTGGGATGACTTCTGCCTCCCCTAATTTTCTTGGGATTTATTGATGAGTTAATTAGGAAAATCAATTAATGGATCCTTAATCACTCTTTTTATGTAATTAAGCTTAATTAAGCATGTGAACAGTGGCCTAATCCATTTATTAAGTCAATTAAGCCTTACTTAAGTGAAGAAGAGGTTTATGGAATGGATTTGGGGAATTTTTCCTAAGTCATTCCCTAAATCCCTTTCCTTTCTTAATCCAAACTTAATTAAGGGCTAATCCACTAATCACCTACTTAATTAACTTGATAAAATTTTCAAAATAGTCTAGAACTTAACTAATTCATCTTGAATAGGTGATTAGGTGTTCAATAACCTAAGTTGCTTAAGAAAATCAAAATTGAACCCACATGTGTGGGAAGGGTTATGAAAGTACTTAAATTAAACCCTTTAGCTTAATTAATTACTAATTATGAGTTAATTGCATTATGCCCCTTTCTTTCCTAGGTGCATTGCTATCTTAAATTCCTTGTGTGATTTTATGTCACATTGGCTCATAATTATTTGATTAAATATGTTAAAGTGGTGTGTAAGTTAATTAAAGAAGTTAATACACATTAACCTAACCAAAGCATAAAATTGATCTAATCACCTAAAAATTAAACTAAAATATCATACACATGTGGGAATAGGTTAGGACCAACAAACTCATCTCACATTTCTCATTCAAAACAAAATCAAACTTTCCTTAAATCAAATTTGATATATTTTAAATAATCTTATTCCATAGGATTGTCTTTAGGAATTAATTAGGGTGAATGAATTTACATGTTTTTATCACTTTATCTCTTTTCTAATATGCTAAATGTGCATGTCATATGAAAAGCATACATTCATGTATTTTAAAATTCAAATTAAAAATGAAATAAATTTTATATCAAATTGCATGTTTTGACTAAAGTAAGAATATGAATGGATATTATCACTATTAAATCAAATTTTTTTTTAAAGCTTATAAATCAAACATCATAATTGAAAGGTATGCTACTTATAATTATGTATAGGTTTGCATGTGAGTAAAATATAAGGATGTGCATTATGTGGCTTTCCCTCTCTTCTATTTTAACATAGTTTTGAATAGGAACTGCAAAGTGTATTGTTCATTTGAAAAGAATATAACACTTGCTAAAATCCATTCCTATTCATCCCCATGCTATCATTAAGAATGGCATCCACACTTACTCATGTTAATTGCATAAACAAATCAAACAAACAAACATAAACTTTTGCATCTTTCTTTTTCTATTCATTTTTTTATACATGCACATGTATTTAAGAAAAGTGGTATATTAGTCTAGACAACCCCAGGATTACGAGGCTTTAAGTAGCCCTAAGTAGGTCTTGTACCTTACACCCCTAGTGCTAACAATGGCATCGTACTCACTTATATCTTTTATACTTACAAATGTGCATATGAAAATTGGATAAAAGAATCATCCTTTTCTACTTAACAAAATCATGCATACATGAAACATCTTAAATTTTTAAACAAACTCTCTTAGTATTTATCATTAAGGTGTGTTAAATATTTCCATTTGCATGTATAGATATGCTTAGGATTCATCCATATGCATGCTACACATGTTGGAAAAGAAATGAAGTGTTGTGTATTTTGTGATAGTATTTCACTTTACTTAATCTTAAAATGCCTTTCTTTTTGAATAGGTTTATTTAGGAAAAATCTAAACTTAGGATTAATTAAAACACATAAGAAAGCATTCACTAGACAAAAACCAAATATGAATCTACCTTAGAAATTACTTAAGGTAGGGAAGGAAAGAGAAATTTTCTTCTCTTTTCTCTCTCTTTACAACACTTAGTAATTAATTAGGTTCATTTAAACCAAACAAAAAATCAAATGAAATTAACCCAAATCAACTAAACAACTTAAATTGAAACTATCCTCTAAGTTGAATTCTTCATACTTAGAAAAATCTAAACCCTAAAGTCTAGCTAAGCGTACCACACAAACCTTAAATGACACACATATTAGGCTAAGTCACCATTTCTAGCTTTAGATTAGGGCAGTGTATGGTTTGATGTTTGCTTTTATTTTGTAATATTTTATTATAGTCTGGATGTTAGGGTGTATGTGCGTAAACTAAATGATAGGACGATCTTAGTTTAACCATTATCTTTTACAAGGGATTGTGCTTTAGGGGTGTTGTAATAAAAATATAATTGCTTTTCATGTGCAGGTGCTTATACCCTAAGCATAATCCAACATAGGTCAGGTGGACTTGGTTACCCATGTGTGAGGTGCTAAGCCCAATTTATACATATACATGCTTGGGATTGTATGGCTTGTTTGACTAATCTCTGTTTTATAGATTTTAGTTAGAGATTTTTTTCCTATTTTCCATGTAATTTTGTAATTAGGATTTTGGAATGATTGTTATGGAATTTTAGGAAGAACATTGGTCATAAGACTATGTCTTATGTACCATGTGAAACCTTTGGAGCAACCACATTCCAACCAACCAAAAGAAGAAAGAAGAAAGAAGACTCCATAATAATAAATTCCTCCTTGATTGTAATTTATTCATTTGTAATCCGAATTGTATAAGGGTAGCGGCTACCCAATTTGCTTTCTTGTGTATGGAGCGACCACAAATGGTCTTTTATTCTTTTGTGCTAAGCTCTTAAATTGATTGATGTTTGTTTAGCTTGTGCATTAAGATTACATCTTTTTCTAGTTTATTCCTTATTTTGATGTATGGCCTGGATGACGATTAGGCTCTTAGAAAAATAAATTTTCTATCAAACATAAATAATTCAAATTAAAAATAAATAACTCATAACCTCAAATAAAGCTTAGGTTAGAAATCAAGATAAAAGATTAGCAACCCCTTAGCTAGATGTACTTTCTTTCTCAGATCATGCATAAAAAAAGTATATTATTTCACTTTTTATTGGAGGGCTTCCACCTTTGCTAGAGAACTTGGCTTGACCTTTGAGAGCCATGGTGGAAACACACCTCCTTATCTTGCTGATTTTGACCCATAATCTAATTTCTCATGCATTGGGCATATGAATCCTAAAGCCTGTGTCAAATTGATTGTCCAAAATAAAATTAAAACGTAACAAAATTTACATTAGATTTAAGTCATTAAATCATGTCCTACATGATCTAGTCTCTTAGGGAGTGTGTTTAAGGACTTAGTTTCTCTTTCTAAATAAACAATAGCTTAGCTATCTTGAAAAAGATATGACTTGTCTACATATTTTAAAATCGAAGGAGTTAGTTGCCACTCAGGTTGTAAGTCCAACGGGTTTATCCTCATTATGGAGGTAAACCAAATACCTATTTTACCTTGATTTAGGTCATGCTTTTGGCCCTGCCAAGGCTCCTAGATTTAAGTTGAGGTTTCTACTTCCTATGGATATACATAAATCACCTGGCATTTTCATGACCTTGTCTCATGGAATTGTAATCCCTAACATTCTAATAAAAATTCAACACAAATAAATCAATTCAGTTTCAAAAATATAAAGTCCAATCATAGGATAGTTTGGGATGCTTACTAGGCTTCCTAGTATCCTAAGCATCCCCTACTTATGTTCACTTGGCTTCGATAGGAACTCCCTCCTCTTGATCGATCTCACTTGACTTTTCTAAAAATAAACTAATCAATTGATAATCCTATCTTTTGAAATCTTTAGAGACAATAATCATTTACCTTAATCAAGAGTATTCCTAAGAAATCTTATTCCTTAGGATATAATTAACTATGGGGGCTTGCCACTGCTGGGAACTTAAAGAACTCAATTTAAAATAAATCCTGCTTTACTTTATCATGTAAAGTAGGGGAATAATCTCTGGTACATTCCAAAGACCCATAGTCCTTAGGAGTTCTTATTGAGCTGATTAGGTCCATTATAAGGTGGTGACTTCTACCTTTCGAGATAGTACATATTTTCTCAATGTCGTACCTGATCACCCTAATATGAACATCTATGGATCTACATGGTGTCCCAAAAAGGTGTTTTATGTTTATGTTTTCATTTATCCTCTCTTCCAAAAAGTGGGATAGATGAAGGCAGCAATAAAATTTTTCAACACAAAAAGTCATGTTATTTTCGGAAGGGTTTTATTTTTCTTATTATTTATTGGATGAACCTTGCCCCACCATCAAAATGGTGAAGAGGTTCTTAATTTTGGTCATCTTCTTTGTTTGATTAATTTTAATTTTCACCTATTGGGGGAACCCAATAGGGATTTTAGAACCTACACGGAGTGAGGTCCTAAAATCTAAAAGATGTTGGCGAGCTTTGCTTAAGGATGAAATAAGCTAAGTGTCAATGGAAAGAATGATAGTCTCAGGCCTATATAAAATATAAGTCTACTATCGATGCTTGGAGATAATAATTATCTACTAAAGATGGAGAGAGGAACCATCCCTAGCAGAGTCACCAGAAAAATCAGTGGTGTTTATTTTTAAGATGTGGGACACCACGTAGATCTTATGAGGTACTTATTAAATTGATCGTGTACAATATTAAAGAATGATGTACTATCTCAAAATATAGAAATCATTATCCTATAATGGACTTAACAACCTACTAAGGACTCCTAAGGAATGATGGGTCTTCGAATGTACCAGAGATCTTTCTCATACTTTACATGAAAAAGTAAAGTAGGTTTATTTTAAGCCGAGTTTATTAAGTTCCCTATGGAGGCAAGCCCCCATAGTTAATTACATCCTAAAATGTGAATTCTTTAAGAATACTCTCGATTAAAGTAGACAATTAGAGTCTCCAAAGATTTTAAGGTTAAGACTATCAAAGAATTGATTATTTTAGAAAATCAAATGGGATAGATCAATGAGAAGACTTATTATTGGAAGTCAAAGAGAGATGGGTAGGGAATGCTCATGATACTAGGAAGTCTAGTGAGCATTCTAATATATTTTATGGTTAGGCTTTATATTTTTGAAATTGAAGAGAGTTAATTGTTTGAGTTGACATTTTATTATAATACTAGAACTTATAATCCCACAACATAAGATTGTGAAAATGCCTAAGAGATGAGGATTTATGCTTGTAGCCCGATGGAAATAGCTACCTCGATTTTAAGTCTAGGGAGCTTCGGTGAGGGCTAAAGTATGACCTAAATCTAAGGTGAAGATGGGTATATGGTTTACCTCCATAAGAGAGAATAAATCACCCAACTGTTGGAATTACAACCGCATGGAGTGGCTATCAAATAACACCTCCTACATTTTAAATCCATGTAACCAAGTCTTATGTATTGCAAGATGGCTAGGGTAGTATTATTTATAAAGAGACTAAGTCCTTAAACTAACTCCCTAAGAGACGAGAGCATGAGTGGTATGAATTCATGACTTAATCTAATGCAAATTTTATCAAATTTATTTGATTCTTTTGGACTCTTTGTTTTGACACAGGCTATGGGATTTTGTATGCCTAAATGCATGAGAACTTGATTATGAGCCAAATCAAAAGAGAAATGCATGTTCTTCCATCAAAGGCTCACATAGGTTAAGCCTTTATTCTCTAGCACAGATGGAAGCCCCCTCTTAATAAGAGTGGAAGAATATGACATGCATGATATTATACATTCATTCATCTAGTTAAGGGGTTGCTAAAAATTTTATTATCTTGATTTAATTTTTAGGCTTTTATGTGAGGTCACGAGTTATTTTAAATTTTAATTGTGATTTATTAATCGGGGTAGAAAAATTAATTTTTATTCTAAGATCCACCACATCTAGGCCACACATTCAAACATCAATAAAAAAAGAAACTATGAAAAGCATGGTATTCTAGTGGACAATCTAAACACAAAATCAAATAATTTTATAGACTATCATAAAAGAATAAAAGGCCAGTGCGGTTGAATTTTACCGTACACCCCGAAAAGAGAAAAATAAGGGTAGTCGAGCTTTACCCTTATATAACCCGGATTACAAAAAAAATACATGCTATGGGGTCTTGTTTTTCATTTCTTTCTTCTCTTTCTTTTCATTTGATTTGCTCTAAAGGCATCACAGGACACCCCAAGGACTAAGCCTTCTACTACTTCTCATCCTTATCCCCCATAACACTAATCATAATTCTTAATATAAAATTACATTAAAAATAGGAAAAATAAATCTAGCTATACCTATAAAATAAATATTCGCTAAATACACCATACAACCCAAGCAGTTATATAAATAATTTGGACTTAGCACCCCACACATGGGTAACCAAGCTCACCGTCTAATGGGTTATGCTGGGCAAACCTACAAGAAAAGCATATATATATATATATATATATATATATATTATAACGGCCCCTTAAGCACAACCCCCTGTAGAAAATATGATTAGACTAATCACGGCCTACCATCCAATCTATGAGGCATACACCCTAACATCTAGTCTAAAATATTACATCACAAAATAAAACACAACATCATGCATACAACGCCCTAACTTAGCACTAGAACTGGTGACTTAGTATTCTAATGTGTGTGCTTAAGGCTTGTGTGGCAAGACTTTACTAGCTTCTTTAGATTAAGTTTCAATTTAGAGTTTGAATTTATTTAAATTTTACCTTTGGATGATTTTAATTTAAATAATTTAATAATTTATTTTTTATTTTTATTGCACTTTTATTTGGTTAAAATGATGTTTAGGTTTTCAAGAATGAAGAGTAGAATGAATTCCATTTGTAAATAAAACTCACCCTATTTCGCATCCTAACTCCTAAAGAGTCTATCTAAGGTCTTTAAGTATCTTAATTAACCCATTTGAATTTGTGCAATTCATTTGATTTGATTTAGAATTTAGAATTTGAGTTTATTTAAGTATTTGATTGATGGATTTTGGATTAGATGTTTTAATTTAATTAATTTTTGATAATTCAATATCCTTAATATATAATGAAGTTTAAGTTTGTTAAATCTATGTGTTTTTTATTGATTAATTTTAGATTATATCTTTTGGTTTAATTAAATATTGATAATTCAATATCCTTAATATCTAATGAAGTTTAAGTTTGTTTAAATCCATGTGTTTTGATTAATTTTAGATTAGATTTTGGATTAATTAAATCTTGATAATTCAATATCCTTTAAATTAATATTTAATTCTTTATTATCGTTATGTGATTTAATTTTATGTTTATCATGGTTCATTTATTTGTAGTGATTAGATTAATTGAGATTTTATTTTGATTTTAATTGAGTTTGATTCTTTGTAATTAGGATTTTATTTTTAATCTCATCCATTTGTCATGTTTATCAAAGTTTAGTTTGTATTTTGATTTCATGCATTGGATAGTTAATTAGTTTATCTTATTTAAGTAGGTTGAATGAGATTTGATTTGATTACTTATTAAATTGATGAGAGTATTTCTTGATTTGATTTAATTTAATTTGAATAACTTTATTGATCTATGGGTTTGCTTAGGTTCAATGTGATCATTAGTATAATTAAGAAGTGTGTTTAGGTTTATCATTAAATTAAATAAGGATTTGTTTAATTTTTAATTTGGTTTCATATTTGTTTAGGTTGATGATGCAATTAATGACTTAATGATTTAGGTTTTGATTAATATTTAATTTCATTTATGTTTGATTAAGTTTAAGTTTAATATAATTAATTTGATTGACTTAATTAGCTTATTTAAGATGTGTGATCAAATTAATTAGTAGATTAATTAAGTGTTTGATTTGAATTTGATTTTAAAAAGTTAATTTGGTTTATTAAGATGATGGATTAATTCATTAAGTTTGTATTAATTAGATGTTTATTTAATTGGATTAGCTTAAGGGTGATTAGTTTAATCAAGAAGTGTATTTAAGTTAATTATTAAATTAAATAAAGATTTATTTAATTTTTAATTTTATTTTATACTTATTTAGATTAATGATGTAATTAATGACTTAATGATTTATGTTTAATTTAGGATTTGATTGGTTTTTAATTGCATTTATGTTTGATTAAGCTTAGGTTTATTATGATTAATTTGATTAACTTAATTAGTTTACTTGAGAGGAGTGATTAATTATTAAATTTAATTAGGGGTTTGATTTAAGCTTAATTTAAAAGTTAACTTTAATGTAATTTATTTAAATTAATTTGATTCACCAAGATGATGGATTAATTCATTGCATTTGCATTAATTAGATGTTTGATTAATTTGGCTTGATTAAAAATAATTAAATTTTGAATTATTGGATTAATCAAATATTTATTTAATTAATGACTTAATTTCCACATGTGAGTGATTTGATTTAGTTAAGTGTTTTACTTAACTTTGTTTTGATTAAAAGATTATTATTATTACCATCATTATTATTGAGTGAATTAACTGTTAATTTTATTTCAATTAAGCTTGATTATTTATGATTAGAGTTTTATTTGATTTGATTTATTTTATTAACATGTTTGATTATTATGTTGAAATATTTAATGGTTGAGTAACTCTCTTATTCCAAATGGATTGATTAAATTAATTAAGTTTACTTTAGCTTCATTTGGTTTGGTTTGGTTTGATTAATATTAAGCGATTATGATGTATTGAATTAATAATCAATTTAACTTTTTAGTTTACTTAATGATTAATTAGTTTTAGTTTATTTATATTCATTAAGGAGTTTCACATGATTAAGATTCTATGCTTAGTGCAAGTTTAGTTATACCAGTCTAACCCATGTTAAAGTTTCCTAGATTTGTTTAATTTTAAGTTTGATTTAAGATTTAATCATTTAATTGAGTTTTATTAACTTAAACAGGTTTAATCATATTTAATTTAATTTTCTAAGGATTATATGATATTTTTCGATTTGAGGTTTGATTAATGATTGCTTAACTATTTTATTTCATTTTAATTTATTATTTAGATTTTATGAATTTCATTTTAATTAATTCCTTAATTTGTTAAATTTTAACCCTAAATATTTATTATGTTCATTAAGCTTCAAGATCATATTATTATTATTATTATTATTATTATTATTATTATTATTATTATTATTATTATTATTATTAGGATCTTAAATGTTAACTAAAGTTATTTGATTGAAGATTTTTATTTAATTTATTTTATTAAAATAGACAATCTGAACTTCAAATTTTAATTTCTCCCAATACATAAGTCATTTTTACTTGAGATTTTTATCATCGGTGTGCTTTAACTTTAATTTCAATCCCTGAAAAATTTCAACTCAATCCAACTTATATTTTTAGAGTAATTAATGAAACTTTATTTTTACTAAAACCTAAATTAAGCTCAAACCATTTAGTAAATTTAGGGTTTTTGGGTTTGTTGGATTCCTCTCGAAAAGATGAATCCAATGAGCCCCTGTTTGCAATTTTTAGTTAGGTATTTTATTTTCTATAAATTTTTAATTTTTCAGGTGATTTAAAAAAAATTAAATCAGAAAAATCAATTTTTTCTATTTAACACACTCGACGCATGCACCATCAACGGACACGCACGCGATCCGGACCACGGCGTAGTATAGTGAATAGGCAATCGTGAGATCGTGACGCAGTTTGATCCGATCCAATCGAGATCGGATGATCGACGATCAGATCGGCAAGATCGGGCGACGCGGCGCATGATGATCTTAGCCGTCGATCACGCGAATCACGGATCGACGGTCAGAGCATCCGCGATCATCGGATCGCACCATCAACATGATCCGCCGCCCGATCCCAATAACCAGATGGGATGGATGTATGGCCACGCGAACAAAGAAAGAAGTTTTTGAAAAATTGGAAAATTTAAATGAAAACTTATCCAAATGGACTCATTTTTGCATCGATTCACTCCAGAAAACTTCTATTTTCTAATTGGGATGATATAAAATATAAAATGCAAGATTATCTAGGATAAATTCCTAAAAATGTGCAAACAATCATCACAAATGAAGGATCCTAAGGTCGGCTACAGATTTTTTGAAAGTTACCTCACCTGGGATGATTTCCAGCGGCGGTGATGACCCGAGCACGCTGTTGAGTGGGTTAAGAGACTTTGGAATGAGCTTGGATCTTCGCCTTCACTTTAGAATGATATATCTTCCGATGCTTACCATTTTATCACCAAAGTCAACCCGATTTTGGTTTTTTAGCCTAAGAGAGATGGAGAAATGGTTGTTGGTAATTTTGGGGAGCTCTTGGGGGCTGAATAGTGGTAGTAGGAAGAGGAATGAAGCCTCATTTCTCCCTCCTTTAATAGTGATCAAAAATCCACCTTTTTTGAATTGTTTGACTCCAAAGTATTATCATTTTGATTGGGGTGGTTGGGATGGATGATGGATTGATTGAGGACTTTGATTTTGTTTTAAAGTCCAATCTTGAGCCATATGATCAGCTCCATTGAATGCCATGGATGGGGGGAGTTGAATGCATGTGATGGGGAGAATTAAATGAAGTTGTGTGGAATCCTATGTGAGGGAGAATCTATGAGGGATTTAATTGGATAGGGTTTATTTTAGGCTGATATCAAATGGGTTTGGGTCAGGTTTGATCAGCCCCCGATGGGTCATGGCTTAGTTTCAAGGGATTTGGCTCAATTTAGGTCATGTGGGTCACATTGGATCATATTGGGTTAGGTTGACCAATTGATCAAATTGGGGTCAAACTAAGGCTTAGGTTAGGTTCAAATAATGATTTGAAGAGTTTTGGTATGATCAATTTGATTTAATTTGGCTTAAAATTGATTTTGGCTCATTTGGAATCAAATGGGTCAAATGGATCAAGTTGGCCAATTTGACCAAAATTGGCCAAATTGGCTTGAGTTATGGGTTGATTCATGTTCAATTGAATAATTGAAGATGAATGTGGTCTTTGGTTCGAATCAATTTGGATTTAATTTGAAGCCAAATTGACCCTTTAGGCCAATTTGGGCTAAATGACTCAAGGCTCGATTGATCAAATTGTTTAATTATGGCTTTGTCAAGTTCAATAATCAATTTGGAATGAACTTGAGTCATTGGTTGTAATTAATTTGGGTTAGATCATGATTTGACCAAATTTAGTCTTTCAGGTCAATTTGGGTCAACTTCGATCGAATGACCAATTAGGTTTGGTTTGGCTCAATTGGTGGTCAAGTCATATTTAAATATTGATTTTGGGTTGATTCAAATCATTGGTTTCAATCAATTTGATGTATGATGAGTTTTGGTTAATTTTAGTTCATTTGGGCTAAGGGTTGACTTGGTCAAATGACTAAGTTGACTTAGTTTGACCTAATTAATTGTAATTGATCATTATAGAGTGATCAACAATCATGGTGGAAGGTTTTGGCAAGCTTGGTTCAATCCAATTTGGGTTGGATTGAAAGTTGGCTCAAATGGGTCATTTATGTCACTTTGGGTCAATGGACCTAAGTGGGTTAATTGATTTGGTTTTGGTTTGATTCGAGCTTAGTTGAACTTATATTTGAGCCCTGGATTGAAATATAAATTCAATGACAATCAGTTTAGAGTCTAAGGGTTTTGGCTCATCTGAAATTTTTAAGTCAAAAGGGCTAGGTTGAGTTTGACTTGGGTTGGCTTCAATTTAATTTGATGATTGTAGGTTTCATTTATATTTGGGTAGATAATTGAATGATTGATTGATTTAAGAGAAAATCTATTGATTTTGACTTGATCTGGATAGAATTTGGCTAAGTACAAAGAATTGGCTCAAAGGGTTTAGATTGGGTTTGGATTTCATTTTGGATATAGTCTTGGTCATTTGAATTTGGATTTCATTTATATTTGTAAATATAAATGAAGGAACAATTGATTTATAAAGAAATCAACTGAGTTTGATTTGATCTAAAGGGAGTTTTGGCTAAGTTTATGAATGTGGTTCATATGGCTTAGAAGGGTCTTGATTTAAACTTGATTTTGGGTTTCAATCATTTGGAATCAAATTTGGGATATGGATTTGATATTTGGATTTGCATTTGAGGTTTGTTTTGAGATTTGAATCTGGGTTTGATTTGAGAAAGTGTATCTAGATTGGGTTTAGGCTATAGGATAGGTGATTTTCTTAAGTCTAAGGCATGACCTAATCCTATGATTAACCCTTCTAAGTCACTAGACTTAGGTTAAGTGTTCACCTAATTACTAGAAGTGTCTTATGTCTAAGGAGTTCTTAGTGTCTAGAAGAGTCTAAGAAGAGGAGATTAAGAGCTCACTCCAAAAGTGAGGTCAACAAGCATAAAATAGAAATAATGATATAAGAAATAGTCATCTTGATAGAATAATTAATTTTTTGATATATTAAGTTAGCAAACATAACTATTGAAACAATTATTTTTCTTAGAAAGAGGGAACTTAACGACTTGATTATAAATATTTTAAAAACTCAAAAATGATTTATTTAAAATCAAAGTGGTGGTGAAAGCTCTAGAATTTTCTATGATTAATGGATGGTCAAATGTACTTTCAAATGACTAGAATTCCTCATTCCTTATTCATAGATTTTGGAAAAGACATTTTATATATTTTTACTATGATATTCTATATTCACATAAACATCAAAAAAGTCACGATCATGGCCTTCCCTAATTTAGAGGGTGAACTACTAATCTCACAAAAAAGCTACTCTGATGGAATAACTTGAGTTAGGGCTTGCTAGACATTTAGACACAAGCTAGATGTGATTACTCAATAGTGTTTGACGAAGGCTATCATCATTGATATTATTGATTGATGGATGAAGATAATTAAATTAATGAATCAAATTTAAGATTACCAAAAATAATAATAAGGATATATTCTAATTTTTTGTCAAAATATTTTACCCTTTAGAGAAATTAATATTCCAAACAACTTATGGATAAAAGGGATGGCCATTAAAGATAATGGAACACTCTAATGTTTAAAAATTGGTAGATGACTTACACAAAAATAAGTGAAATTTGTGATGATATGAGAAAGGAATGTGTTGCCCATGAAGAAGGCAAGTTAGGGAGCTACTTTGTGCTTGTCTTAGAGCATACCATGTGGCTTGCTTTGAGTGAAGAAGAAGTGGGACTAGCTTAGCCTTGAAATTGGCAAATGCAAGGACTAAACACGCATAAATTTTAATATTTTTGTATTATTAAAATAATCTTGTTGATACAAATGTTTTATTTACAAATTAAAAGGATTTAGAATTCGTTTAACCTTATAAATAATTTTCAAATTTATCAATTCACTTAATCAAATGCTTTGAAATCAATAATTCCCATTAAAACTCCTATTTGATTTGTTGGAGAATTTATGATCCCAAAGGTAGCCAGATGAAATTTCAAAAAAAAAAAACCTTCAACTTTGTAAGTGGGCGATCATTTAATGCTTACATTAAAATATATTTTAAAAAATACTTAAAGTATATTTTAAGTAATACTTAGTCAAATACTCTCATTTATCATAACATATATTTATCATATCACATATTTGCCCTTTTTTAGATCAAAACAACATAGCCAATCAAACCTCATTATTTGATGTAATTGCACATCAACCAATAATTTATCAAATCAACACCTTTTCACTATAATGGCAAGTTGATTTATTCATCCCTCGTGTCTCCATCAAGTTTTAATGGTCTCTTCTCACTTCAGCGATTTATTGCCATAAAATCTGCTTAAGAACGAAGAAAATAGTGAAGATGATATATTATATAATTTTATGTTATAGTTGAAATTTTTAAAGCTAAACGTATAATATAATAATATAATAATAGTCATAATTTTCTTCTTTTTTTAAGCGATCAATAAAGTATTTTAAAAAAATTGTTAAAAAGGTATTTTAAAATATTTATATACTATAATTCTTATATATTTATATATATAATATTTAAATTTTAATATTTATATATATAATATTTAAATTTTTAATATTACATAAAAATTATTATTTTTATTAATTTTTTAAGATAAAATTATTTATTTATTAATATGTAAATGCATATTCTTATGTGTTATGTATATAAAATTTTTAAAATTGAATTCTAAAGTAGAAATGGACATACTAATTTCAAATCCAGCCAAAATATCCACGACCGATAGACTATAAATTAAAATTTTATAACATTATCATCGGCTCCGGTCTCAACTACCAAATTAATTTTAGGTTATTTCCTTTACATTTTTGACCAATTTGCTCACTCATTCTGAATCCGTCCGGCGAAGTTCGCGATCCCTTAACCAATTTCGGGTACCATGGTTTCGCCGGCGGCAGGCTACCTCGTCTCCACCTTCATCGCCACCGCCTGCTTCGTTTTCCTCCTCCGCTTCATCATCTCCCTCAAGTCCGTTATTTTCTTCCTCGCCCGCCTCTTTCGTTGGGCCGAAGATCACACCCAAGCCCATCAAACCTTCACCATCCCTCGCCACGCCAACGATGAATCGCCGGAGAACCCCCTTTACCGTAAAGCCGCCGCTTACGTCGCGGCCCTCCCCGCCGCCGAAGACTCCGACCACACCTCCCTCTTGTCTTTGCACTCCCACCCCAACGACTTCTCCGTACAGCTCATCCCCGGTCAGACCGTCCTTGACTGGTACCTCGGTGCTCGCCTCTCCTGGACTTTTCTCTCCGCCAGCGACGCCGGCGATGCACTCGTGCTCCGCCTCCGCCGCCAGGACCGCCATCGCGTGCTCCGGCCGTATCTACGGCACGTCGAGACCGTCGCAGAGGAGATCGAGCTCCGGAGGAAAGAAATAAAATTTTATACACATGCCGGCGCCAACGCCAACGCCGGCCGGTGTTGGAGATCGGTAACGATGAGCCACCCGGCGACGTTTGACACTCTGGTAATGGACCCGGAGCTGAAGGCCAGGGTTCGGGCTGACTTGGAGCTATTCCTAAAAGGCCGGTCCTACTATGCCCGGATGGGTCGGGTCTGGAAACGGAGTTACTTCCTCTACGGCCCGCCGGGAACCGGCAAGTCCAGTTTTGTGGCAGCCATGGCACGCTACCTCTGCTACAACGTATACGATCTTGATCTTTCCCGAGTCTCAGCCGCCGGCGATCTCCGGTCGCTCCTACTCGATACGTCGCCGCGTTCGGTGATCCTGGTTGAAGACCTTGATCGCTACCTTGCCGCCGCGACCGGCGAGGCGCGGATTTCAGGTGGTGGTTGTAAATTAGTCAAAGCTGATATATATATATATATATATATATATATATATATATATATATATATATATATATATATATATATATATATATATATATATATATATATATATATATCCAGCACATTAATGAGCCGAAAATTCTGTTGTTGCTCATTTCTTATTCAATTAATTACGTATGGAAAAATTAAATTTAGATTTATAAATTTCAAACCAATATCAAATGTGTTGATATTATAGAATTTATGATAATGTTGTTAGGAAATAAATATAATAATATTTATAATTAATATTTATTGGTATTTTACCATTTAGCTAGACTAGTTGGAAAATTTAGATCAATGTCGTATCTTTTCTTTTATTTAACGCCGCTAATTTCAGGTCTACTCTGCTTCATGGACGGCGTGTTCTCATGCTGCGGTGAGGAGAGAATGATGGTTTTCACAGCCAATGGAGAGAAGGAGGCCGCCGGGCTGGACCCGGTAGTGGTGCGGCCGGGCTTGGTCGATTTTCAGATCCACTTCCCTCGCTGTGACTTCACGGCATTCAAGACAATGGCGGGCAATTACCTCGGGGTTACAGACCACAAGCTATACGCTCAGGTTGAAGAAGGGTTTCAGAGCGGTGGACAGCTGAGTCATGCCGAGCTCGGCGAGATCATGATGGCTAACCGGTGTTCGCCGAGCCGGGCGATTAAGAATGTTATCAGTGCTCTGCAACGGTCGTCTTCGTTGTCTCCGACCGCAGTGGAGAAGAAAGAACTCTGTGGTAAAGCTGATGAGGGAATTAAGGAAGGGGGTAGAGAGTTCAGGAAGCTATATGGGTTGATTAGGATGCAGAGTTGGAGCAAGAAGGAAAGGAGGATGCCGGCCGAGATTAACCCTTCCGCCGGCTAGAGTGCAGTACCTGCGGCGGATTATTTATTTATTTATTTATTTTTTTTTTGTGGTGATTTATTTGGTGAGTTATGCTGGTGGTTCTGAATAGTGAATTGAATTTTTTTTTTTTTTTGACATATTGTTCAGTAAGGTTATCATTAATCTCAATTATTTGGAATTTTTAATCTGATTAAAATCTATGTTAATGAATCTAGACTAATCAATTCATAATGATATTTTATAAAATATTGACCCAACACATCCCTGCTAATGTGACACAATAACTTTTTAAAATAAGATTTCTCTATTTTATTAAATATCATTGATATATGACACTGAAAATTCTAAAAGACGATTGAGCCGATTAACTGATTCTAATCAAGAAATCCAAATCAAGATAATTAAAACTCGATATCAATCTACAAATATGGAGTGCTTATAGTCAAATCGAGCGCCTTGATGGAATCTAACAAGCTCAAGATCTCATAATTTTGACTTCGAGCATTCAAATAAAATACATCAGATGATCAATGAAATCATCATGAGCCATCCGATGGAGTGGTTTGGATTTTGTATATATTTACGGAAATGTGTTCTCTTTAAGTTATAAATAGTCCATCATTCTTCATGAAGCCCGAAGAGGAAGAGAGAAAGCAAAATCTAAAGATAATCAACATGGTCGACCACTATTTATACTGCAGCCGTCAGCCATCGCTAATCCTATCTTAATTTATCGCCGGCTGCCACCGCTGACATCACGGCCAGCCGCATCAACCATCGCCGGATCATTACAACTATCGCTTACTACATCGCATTATCGCCACCACCATCGCACCATTTTCGCCGGCTATCACCAATGACTTCATCGCTGATCTTCACCATCATCTTCTACCACGAATTTACAACGAATGTGACTATATACTGTTGTTGTCGATCAGATTCCATTGTCGTTCTTCTCATATACAATTGTAATCCGCGACGGAAACTTTTATACTCTAAAACATATACATAGTGGAAGATTTTTGCTGGGCTAGGCCCTGTGACTATTTCCCTCTTTTCGAGAATTTTTCACGTAAAATTTTTGGAGTTTTCTTATTAATTCCTCAAACATCGTGTTGGATTCAATAAAGCAAGCGAAACTTTTATTCTACGAATTTTCAAAGACGCAGCTTAATGCCGTGAGAACATTCCCTTTACATCTTCACAATGGTTGACAATCTAATTTTATGTTCAAAATAACACCACTTATATAGTGAAGAAAATCTTACTCTCGAGAAACACATAAGAAGAATGAAGATTCATCAAACTTCGATCCTTCAGCTTTTGTTGGAGACATGAGGGCAACTCTTAATCTCAAAAGATTATCCAAATCAATATTCGGATAATTGATTATCGAAGAAGCAAGAATAATAAATGAGAAAGACAAAGGTCAAGGAGCAACTTTGGATACAAGCTCAAATAAATATTTTGATTTGACCCATTCTACATAGGTTAACGTCATTGAGTAACACTATGACAAACAACCCTGACAGTCAAAATTCTCAATATTCAATTCGACCTCTTTCATAGGTTAACGCCATCGAGTAAACTCGACAAAAAACCTCGATGAGTCAAAAATCCTCAGCGGATTCAATTCGACCTCTTCCATACAGGTTAATGTCATCGAGTAACACTCTGACAAACAACCTCGGACATGTCAAAAATTCTCAGCGGATTCAATTCGACATCTTCCATAGGTTAACATCATCGAGTAATACTCTCACAAACAACCTCGGATAGGTCAAAAATCATCAGCGGATTCAATTTGATCGCTTCCATACAGGTTAACTTCATCGAGTAACACTCTGACAAACAACCTCGATAGGTCAAAAATTCTCAGCGGATTCAATTCGACGTCTTCCATATAGGTTAACGTCATCGAGTAACACTCTAACAAATAACCTCGGATGGGTTAAAAATCCTCAGTGGATTCAATTCGACCTCTTCCATACATGTTAACGTCATCGAGTAACACTCTCACAAACAACCTCGGATAGGTCAAAAATCCTCAGCAGATTCAATTCAACCTCTTACATACAGGTTAACGTCATCGAGTAACACTGACAAACAACCCTGGATAGTCAAAAATTCTCATTGATAATTGACATCTTCCATACAAGTTAACGCCATCGAGTAACACTTTGACAAACAACCCTGATAGGTCAAAATTCTCACCGATTCAATTGACCTCTTCCATAGTTAATGTCATCGAGTAACACTCGACAAACAATCCTGATAGGTCAAAATTCAGATTCAAGACCTCTTCCATACGTGTTAACGCCATCGAGTAACACTGACAAAACAACCTCGGATGGGTTAAAAAATCCTCGGATCTAATTTGACCTCTTCCATATATGTTAACGCATCGAAAACACTACAAACAACCTCGAAGTCAAAATCTCACGGATTCAATTTAATTCCTCTTCCATACGTGTTAATGTCATTAAGTAACACTCGACAAACAACTCCTGGATAGTCAAAATCCTCGATTCAATTTGACCTCTTCCATACGGGTTAACGTCATCAAGTAACACTCTGACAAACAACCTCGAATGTGTCAAAAATCCTCAGCGGATTTAATTCGACCTCTTCCATACATGTTAACATCATCAAGTGACACTTTCACAAATAACCTCGGATGGGTCAAAAATCCTCAGCGGATTTGATTCGCCCTCTTCTATGCAGGTTAATGTCATCAAGTAACACTTTGACAAACAACCTCGGATGGGTCAAAAAATCCTCAATTCGATTCTACCCTTCCATGCAAGGATCTAACATCATGGACAATGATACAAATTATTTATCGACTTTCGAGTTGTCAATGATAGTACCTAATTGATGTTTCCCCGCCATCTTAGCAGTTGTCAACTGTTAAACCATCCATTGGAGTTTCAAGAAATCTAATTTCCTACAAGAAGAGTAGGAACTATGGGCCTTGATCGCCAACCCGCTCCGAAGCTTGATGCCTCTTTCGAGGGAAAATCGAGCTCACAGTGAACTACGCATTGATTGCCTCCAACGGCCGGTCCGACGAGGGATATTGATGCCTCTTCGGGAAAACTGGAGCCTCACCGTATGAACTACTTTGATCGCTTCAACCCGGGTCACCGACGAGGACGGACGCCTCTTTCGAGAGAAATCGGAGCTCGCCGTCAACTATGGGCCTTGATCGTGATCCAACCGGGTCCGACGAGGACTGTTGACACCTCTTTCGAGGGAAAATTGGAGCCTCACCGTATGAACTACGGATCGCCTCCAAACGCTCGGCCCGACGAGGACACCGATACCTCTTCGAGGGAAAACTCGAGCCTCACCAGATGAACTACGGGCCTTGATCGCCTCCAAACCCGGTCTGCCCGACGAGGACAGTTGACGCCACTTTCGAGGGAAAACTAGAGCCTCGATGTATGAGCTATGGGCCTTGATCGCCTCCAAACCCGGTCGGTCCGACGAGGACAGTTGACACCTCTTTCGAGGGAAAATCGGAGCCTCGTCGTATGAACTATGGGCCTTGATCGCCTCCGAACGACCTTCTCTTAAGAAGAAGAGGAACACTAGAGCATATGAGGTGTGTGCCTTCTCCCTTGGCCCTATGAGGGTGTTTATAGACTCCTATAGGGGAAAAAAGGTAAAAAAATCAAAGAAAAATAACAAAAAATGGGTGAAAACCGCAGAAAATGAACAAAAATGGACAAAAAAATCCTCATCGGCGGTTTGCGCTATGCGAAGCCAGAAAGACTGCGAAGCTTGCCCGCCGCTCACACAAACCACGCTCGCTTCACTCCAGACACCATGCGCCGCACGAGCGCTGGCTGCACCATTCGACACACATCTGTTCGGCCCGCTGCGATCATAATCTTGTGCTCCCGTGAAGATCTGCTCTTTCAAAATGTATGGTTAATGGACCCGCAAATTTTATTGAAGAATTTGATATTTTTAAGTATTTGGTATATATATTTTTGGATGATTAAGATAATGTCATCCAAAAATAGGGGGCCAATTGATATGATACTGAAAATTCTACTAGTCGAAGCATGAATCTTGATGTCGAAAGAAATCTGATTTTGAATCAAGATTAAGCCAAATCAAGCATAATCAAAAATTTTGTAATATCAATTGGCTCCTAAATATGGAGTGTTTATAGTCAAATCGAGCGTCTTGACTAGTCGGATCTAACAAGCTCAAGATCTTATATTTCTGACTTCATTTGAGCATTCAAATACACAAAATACATCAGATGATCAAGGGAATCTTCATGAGCCATATGATGGAGTGGTTTGATTTTGCATGTATTTACGAAATGTCTTCTAATCTATAAATACCTCATTCTTCATGAAGGGGCAGAAAGAGAGGAGAGCTCTAAAGCTTGAAAATCCTCCAAGCATAATCGTACCACTGACGATTAAACAGATTTCAACCCGCCACGCCGCCGACCGTACTACCGATCCTCATCGCCCTCAATCTTCGAGTTGGTCATCACCATCGACCTATCGCCGGCCACCATCGTAGCAAACCATCGCCGCTGACCACCGACGTCACCACCGCCGACTACCATCATCGGCTACCGTCAATTATCGATCTTCGCTGGTCATCCACACGATTCATCGCCAATTTCGCTATTCACCATCATCTACTACTACTTAAGAATCTTTATAACCGAATAATGACTATATAAGTTGTTGTCCGATTGAGATTCTATTGTGATCCCTTCTATATATACAATTTTGTAATCGTTATCGGCAAACTTTTATACTCTAAAATAGATACATAGTGGAAGATTTTTACTGCTAGCCCGTGGTTTTTTCCTCTTTTGAGATTTTTCCACATAAAATTGAGTTTTTTATTAATTTCTCAAACATCTCGTGGATTCCACAACAAAGCTAAGGCATAAACTTTTATTCTACTGTAACTGATTTTCTAGCACGCAACAATCATAATTATTTTTTATCATATTCATATTCATATTGAACAACTTAATTTTACATTTAGGCTTGATATGACACTAAAAATTCTACTAGTCGAAGCACGAATCTTGATGTCAAAAGAAAGTTGATCCTTAGTTGAAATTAGTCGAGATCAAGCACTTAAAATATCATTGAAAACTTTGGGATATCACTTAAATCCCTAAATAGCTCTTAAACATGGAGTGTTTATAGTCAAATCGAAGGCCATGACGATGGATCTAACAAGCCCAAGATCTTATAATTTTGACTTCATTTGAGCATTCAAAACTTAAAATACATCAATGATCAAAGGAATCATTTTGAGTCATGGAGGAGTGGTTCGATTTTGCATGTATTTACAGAGACGTCACTCCTCCAATCTATAAATATCCCCTCATTTCTCATATGAAGGGAGCCCAAGAAAGAGAGAGGAGAGAGCTCTAAAGCTTGAAAATTCTCCAAGCAAGCCACTGACTTGTCACCGCCGCCATCATCCTTTCACGCCAATCTCCGTTGCCACCATCATGACAACCTTCATCGCCGCCATGATCCCATCGCTCAACATCATCTCGCGCTACCAGAATCATATAACCAACGCTGACTATATGGTTGTTATCCGATTCTGGATTCTCTAGCACTCTTCATGTACAATTTTGTAATCCCGTTATCGGGAAATTTTGTATTTTGAAACAAATACATAGTGGAAGATTCTTATTGGGCTAGGCCCCGTGATTTTTCCCTCTTTTTGAGATTTTTCCACATAAAAATTTTTGGAGTTTTCTTATTCACTCTTTAAATACCTGTGTGTGTGCTGGATTTCATAACAAGGCTAAGGAGTGAACTTTCACTCTATCACAACTGGTTTTCTAGCACGCAATAGTTTGGCACCGTATGCAGGAATCGAACCATTCAATCATAATTTCTGGAACACCTCGTTATGGCTAATAGCGCAATACTGTAATAACGGAGCCTCCCGCCTCCTCACAAAAACAACTGAACCAATGACATCAAGCGCTTCACTCCCCCCTATCGGTGAAGGCGCGACAAGAATCTCTTTAGAAGATCATGTCCGCCGAATGGAAGAGTCTCAAAATGAGATGATCCGACTTTTACAAGGAACACACACTACCACAACGCGATAAACACATCTCCCCCAAGATCGATCGTTAGCCTTGGGAGGTCAAAATGCTAATCTCCTTGACACTGAAGTTCCTCCAGATAGAGACCGCGGATGTTGATCTCCTTGACCCGCTATTTCTACTCATCCATCACGCTTTCAACCGACCGCTAATCCACCATTTATTTTGACACACATTCTCATCTTGACCCCATTCATCATGTTATATGCAAATTACGACGCTTAATGCAAGATGAATTTCATCTTCAAGACAAATCATCTTCTCCTCACCGCTATGAGGAATCTCACCTTTACCAAGCTATTCTTCAACATCCTATTCCCCGGTTTTCAAGCTTCCAGCATTGATTCCTATGATGGCAATCACCCACATGAACACATCGCATTATAGACTATCATGCATATCCAACGAGCTCCTACACACTACTTGTCGTCTTTCTTACTTAAGGGCAAGATCGCACTTAGATCTACTCCCTTCAAAGGGGATCCATCCGTACCTTTAATAAATTCGCCAAGATTTTTGGGGAACAGTTCAATGCAAATCGAAGGATCATTAAAGATTCCTCCCATATCTCCGGCATTCATCAAAATGATGGTGAATCACTTAAGGAATACTGTGAGGTTCTCCTTAAGCTCGCCAAATACCCGAGTGTAGACAACTATTAAGAGGAGTTTTCCTTGAGGGCTCCGCCCTTTTACTGCCATTAATGAGACACGGTCCGCTCATATGCCGAATTTAGTTCATCGTGGAAGCACAAATATCCGATGATGCTATTAATGCCCATCGCAAATAATTTGAACAATCTACAGGAAAATGTAAGAGCACCCCAGGGAATGCGGACCAACATTCCCATCAAAAGAAGCAATAAGGCAGTTGTGATCTCCCCCCACGACCCCCATATCAACGATATGAACCACAACCAGAAAAAGAATACACGCCGCTGAACACATATCGTGTTAACCTCCTGATGACTATTCAAGATGAAGAAAATATCAAGTGGCCACATCCACTGAAACCAAATTCAGAAAATCAGGAGCAATATTGTCACTTCCATCGAAGTCGTGGACATACTACTAAGGCATGCAAACAACTCAAAGAAGAAATCAAGAGGCTCATTCAACAAGGATATCTATGTCGATTTGTGAAGAATCAATAGACTCAAACAAACATACCTTCAATTAGGAGGAAACCAGGACAATCATAAAAAAATAACAAAATAATCATCAAATAGTTGAAATTGAAACAATCACAGGAGGACCAATACTATCTAATCAAGTTCTCATTACCACCTCGAAGAGTGAGTTAAAGAAGTCTTGATCACTTTTTGACCGGACTTAGAAGGAGTCCATGTTCCTCATCAAGATCCACTTGTCATCGTGCGGGATGGTGACCCATGCTATAATGTTAAGAGAATTTTGATTGACAATGAGAGTTCTGTCTTATTTTACCCACATTTCTTAGCATGAACACAGTTAGGGAAAAGCTCCACTTATACCATATCGGTTTGATAATCGCGAGTAGAGACAATCACCCTTCCTGTTGTCCTTGGAGAATTTCCTTGACAAGTGACTCATTTAATCCAATTCATGGTGGTCAAGTCAAATTTAGCATATAACGCTATCTTCGGAAGGCCTCTCCAATCAATTTTCGGTGCAGTCACTTCAGTATCTCATCTTAAGATGAAATTTCAACCCAGTTGGGGTGGTATGTGAAAATCAGCGAGATACACAATCATGTTACCTCGACAAGCTCAACCACATTCGTGACCTTCAACATTGAAGATTTTAATTTTTGAGATGAAGAAGTACCCAAAAGCTTCATAGAAGACTTGCTCTTTGCATTAGATGACCAACCACTACAGCGCAAGTGGGATCCCTCTCGAGAACAAAGGAAAAATACATAGACTTCTTGCATAAAAATCAAGACATCTTGCTTGGAGTCGACGGATATGCGGGGTCGACCCAATGTGATCATGCACTCCCTCAAGATTGATCCAACATTCAAACCAATCATCCAAAAGAAGCAAAATTTTGTACCTAATTACCTCCAAGCTATTGAACAAGAAGTTAATAAGCTCCTAGAAGCGGGATTCATACGAGAGGTATATTACCATACATAGATAGCAAATGTTGTCATGGTTAAGAAAACAAATGGAACATGGAGAATGTATATTGATTACACTGACCTTAACAAGGCTTGCCCGAAAGATAGTTTTCCTCTTCCTCGAATTGATCAATTGGTTGATGCTACGGACACATCAAATGCTCGTTTGGATGCTTACTCGTTACAACCAAATAAAAATGGACCCAATGGATGAAGAAACTATAACATTTCAAACATATAAAGGTTTATACTGTTACCAAGTTATACTGTTTGGATTAAAAAATGCTAGTGCAACTTATCAACGCCTTATGAATAAGGTTTTTAAAGACCTATTAGGCCGCACAATGGAGGTATATGTGGATGACATGTTAGTGAAAATTTTGGAAGAATCACATATTTCGACTTAGAAATATGCTTTAACCTTCTTCTTATAACATGTGACTCAACCCAAGTGTGCTTTTGGGGTTATCGGAAAATTTCTTGGATTTATGGTAACCCGTGGGATAGAGGCCAACCCCAAGAAAATCAAAGCTCTCAAAGATATGACTCCTCCAAAGAATATCAAGGAAGTTGAACATTTGAATGGATGAATTACTGCGTTATCCCACTTCCTAGCCCGTCTTAGGGATAAATACTTGTCATTCTTTAAAATATTAAAGGGAGCTAAAATAATAATTTTGATGGGATGAATGTCATCTGCTTTTAAGCAACTAAGGAGTATTTAGCATCTCCACCCCTATCCAAGCCTATTCAAGGAGAGATGTTATACTTATATATCGCAGTCTCTTCTCACGTGATAAGCTCAGTTTTAGTACGAGAAAAAAATGGGATACAATGACCAATTTACTATGTCAGCAAAATTCTTTCTAATATAGAAAGTCGTTATCCACTTGTAGATAAGGTGGCTCTAGCTTTAGTTTTCTCAGCGCAAAAATTACGTCCATACTTCTAAGCTCATACTATCGGCATTTACACTCATTTACCATTAAGGCCATCCTACGAAACCGAAGCATCAGAGGTTAATTAAATGGTCGTAATTGGGAGAGTTTGATATAAATTTCTATCTACGCTATAAAGTCTCAAGTACTCATAAACTTTATAGTGGAATGCACTATCAACTCAGGAGAGCTATACATGCCTTTCTCCTCAATGGACCCTCTATGTTGATGGAGCTTGAAAATCTGGTCTTGGTGAATCTTACTTATTTCCGAGAATACCTTAGAGTATGGACTTCGCCTAAAATTTTTTGCAACTAATAATATGGTTGAATATGAGGCTCTCATCAGGGTTGAGACTCATTGATTATGAAGCTCAAGACTTAGTGATCCACACTGACTCTCAGCTTGTTGCCTCCCAAGTTGAGGGAAACTTTAATACTCATAATCCTCAGCTGGCACAATACCTCCACTTGGTAAAGTCTCTTCTTGCCCATTTCAAGACACATCAAATCATTCACATATTGCGAGAAGAATACTCAAGCTGGCGCTCTAAGCTTATATATGTTACTAGAGATCTATTTAAGAGAAGGCATGTTGAAGAAATATATTTTCCTAGTATCCAAGGGTCATGGGTAATACAAGCAATTGAGATAAAGGAACATTAGGTGGATGGACCCCATCCTGTCTTTTCTACAAGAAGGGACCCTTCATGAAGAACCAACTACTACAACTCGTCTCCGAAGACAAGCTTCAAACTTTATTATCATTGGAGGTGAACTATACAAACGAGCTTTTTCTGGGCCATACCTCAAATGTATCTTACCATCAGAGATCGATTACACATTAAGAGAGGTTCACTTGGAGATATGTAGATAACACCTAGGAGGAAGGGTGTTAGCCCTTAAAATTATAAGACAAGGGTTCTATTGGCCTACGATGAAACAAGATGCCTTGGAGTTAACAAAAAATACGCAAGTTGTCAGTTGCACTCTAACCTCCCTCACATGCAGCATACAGAGCTCTCATCCATTCAAAGCCCATGGCCTTTTGCTCAGTGGGGAATTGATATCATGGGACATTTTCTGATAGCATCAGGGTAACGAAAGTTCATCATTTTAGCCGTCTTCTACTTTACTAAATGGGTGGAAGCCGAACCACTCGCTAAAATCACAGAGGCAAATGCTAAATATTTTTTTTGGAAAAATATAGTATGTCGATTCGGTCTTCTGCAAAGATCATCACGATAATGAACCCAATTTCTTAAAAATCTTTACATCCTTTTGCAAAGATCTTCACATTCAATTTGCTGCATATGGCACATCCTCAAACGACGGCAGACTATACTCAAAGGACTAAAACACATCTTGAGAAAGGGGCAATGGGTTGATGAGCTTTCTAATGTTCTTTGGGCTTACACACTACATCCACCCGGTGAGACACCATATAACTTGTATTTCGACACAGAAGCTGTTATACCGGTAGATATCAAAGTTCCAAGTCCAAGAGTTCAATTATTCGATCATGATGGTAATGAGAAAAAACTCACACCGGACTTACTCCCAAAACTCATGACATGGCCCCTACTTTCTTATCACCAAAGGGTAGCATCACTTCAATGAAGAGTAAAACCGTCCCATATCACTGGTGACTTGTCTAAGTCTGAAGCTGCAAGGCCCTCAATAAACTTTCACCTATTTGGGATGGCCCATATGTGGTTATAGCTATGATAAATCTAGGAACATTCAAGCTCAAGGATCCAGAGAGAAAAACTTTATCTCGAACTTAGAACACTAAGAATCTCCGAAAATATTATCAGTAATTCCTACTGCATAATTATTGCAACTTTTATTTTACCTCATTTGTCATTTCCTCTTCATGTAGTTGACCCCATTTAGTGGGATAAAGACTTGTTGTTGTTGTGTTGTTGTCATTTCTCTTGAAACTCATATATGTTAAAATCATCTTATGATTGTATCGAACTTATCAGTAATAAATTTATAGCTTTTTTCTTCAAGCTTGTTGCATATTCTCTTCATTTAATCCTCCCACTTGAGAAAATACAACTCACGTTGTATCTCGAGCATGATTAATCCCAGGGACTTGATGACTCTTCCATAGTAAGAAGTCAAGTAACACTTTTATAATACCTAGGATAGGTCAAAAGGTCCTTGGTGGACATCCCATTCTTCCATATGTAAGATGTCAATAATATTTTGACTAATACCAGATACCAAAATGTTGGTGGATTGACCTCATCGTGCGTTAGCGTTGAATTATATTCGACCAATCACCGGATGGGTAAAAAATAAACAAGAGGTATCTAAAAAAAAAAAAATTCATTGACAACATTAACATGATGATAAAAAGAATCAAAATTCTGAAACACAATAATAATAATACATAGATAAAAAAAGGCATCCTCGTCTACATCATATCGGTTGGTGATATCAACGTCCTCACCACTAGGAGATGCTCCTTGGACTTACTCTCAACTCCTTCATCTCCGAATCGGCGAAGAGTCTTGATACTTGGCGGGAGATAGATCCTCAAGCTCCGGTCTTGATGCACTTATTCCTTTTAGGAACCCTCGGATGAAGCCCTCTCTAAACATTGGTGCTCCAAGTCCTTCACTTCAACATCAAGAATATGATTACGAGCTTCGACATCTTGATTATCTGCGATAAGTGAGCTCTTAAAGTCTTCCCTTTAAGGAGATTTCATTTGCTTTTGCTTCGACATTATATGCTCTTCTCGGAAAGATGATCTTGTAATACTTTTTTTCTCAGGTTCGAGCTCTCTTCTCACTGTAAGTGCCTTGAGTCTTTTCTCTTCTAACGGTCTCTATCCTCACCTCAATCACTCATCATGAGTGCTCCACCTCGACACCGGAGAGAAAGAGAAGTTGACATGTTAGCTTCAGTTCGCACCGGTCATTGATCCTCCAAAGTCGCCACTTCTTTGGCCTTAACACTCATCTTTACTCATACTTCTTGAGATATTTTACCTTCACAAATTCAGATTCCACTCATCTAAAGCGACACCCATGACTAATGTTTGAGTTACCTATAAAAAAAAAACCATCACAAATATTACACAAAGGAAAAGAAGAAAAGAAGAAGGAGGAGAAGGCAATGTACCAATTCATCTGCTCATTGATGTCCAGTGCATATGTGATTTAACACCTCTTGAGGAATGTGTGGTTTCGAGAAATGAACTCCTCCATCATGAGTTGAAACGGTTAAATTCTCAAAGGCCAACTGGGGGAGAACATCTTCTTGATTCGGTAGTCACTTATGTCTTTTTTCTAGATGAAATATTGCCACCACCTTGATTTAATGGGCTTCTTAAAGAGAACCCTATGATATGAGGAGACCTTTCATCACCTTTACTTGACCTCTGGAAGAGCATGAGATCTTCACGGATGGAAAGGCCAACCTTGAACATCCTATCTTCAACTATATATTTGCCAATGTGACATAACTCATGTCAAGCTTCTTGTCGAAATAAGAGTTGCAAGATCTCATTCTCTCATCAACAATGGATGGAAGGTCATTCAATCTTCCTCATCTCGGGATGCCCACTCATTTTTCACAAAAGAATCCATTAGACCAATTTTTTAGATGGATCCGTGCTAAAATTCTATCCAATTCTTTATAGCGATAAGAAACACGTCACGAATCAAATGAATCTACACATTTGGCATAAGTATTTGATGTTCAAAGTAGCACCACGCTCTCTGAAGAAGACTGCCAAATCGACGATGACCACTAAAGCCCAAAATGAAAATTGTGACAAAGCTACACCACATGTTTTGAAGATCTCAATCAACTCGAGAGCCAAAGGGAATCGCAATCCAGCACAAAGAATCATCTCAGAAATAGTGAAGTATCCCGATGGAGGTGAACGAGCTCGATCAGACCTTTTGGCAACAATAGCCACCAACTCATTAGAGAATTAAAATTTCTTATAGAACACCATTAAAACTCTGTGACAAGGGATGGTATATATCATCTGCGCCATATGGGTTTTCTTACGGATCACCACGTGAAAATGCATAATGAATAAAGTAAAGGGGAGAAATGATAAAAATCGAGAATTTTGTGAAGCTACTCTTTAATGAGATACCCTTTTCCTCACACGGATAACTTGGGCTAAAATTTTTAATGATCGACGAAAGATATGCATACATAGATTGAAAAAAAGAGAGAAAGAGAAACTATTCTCCCAATGATGCTCGAAATTACGCCAAACTTTCTTGGTCGCTCAAATGATTCTTATCGCTTCCTTGCTTTTATCAATCTTGAACCATCCATTGAAGTTTCAAGAAATCCTTTCTCCTACAGAGAAGTGAAGGGTCAAACCGATTGGGGTTGTTGACACCTCTTTAGAAAAATTGGAGTCCATGTATGAACTACGGGTCTTGATAACCTCAACGGTCGAGGTCAGTTGACACCTCTTTCGAGGGAAAACTGAAGCATTGTCGTATGAACTACGGGTCTTGATCTCCTCCGAACCCGGTCGGTCTGACGAGGTCAGTTGACACCTCTTTCGAGGGAAAACTGGAGCCTTATCATATGAATTACGAGTCTTAATCACCTCCAAATGACCTTCACTCAATAAGAAGAGAAGCAGTAGAGCACAAGTGTCTTCTCCCCGGCCCTGGGAGTTTTATAGACCCATAGGCAAAAGGTAAATCATCAGCTGTAAAACCACCAAAATGGGAGTTTTGACGGGCGCGCAAAATAACATTCCGCATGGCCATAATGTGCTAAGCGCCGCTTTCGTCTGCAGCTATCTCGCTTGCCCAGCCAGCGTGCGACCAGCACCATGGCTCGGCCAGCGACCCGCCGGCCAACCATGCGACCCGCGTGACAACCCGTGACCCGACTGGGCCGATACCAGCTCCATAATGCAGAGATGGGTCCATAAACCCCTCAAATTATCGCCGCGCTTGCACCCATTATTATATCTTGTTTCTCACACAAAGATTTGTTCTCTTAAAATATATGATTAATGGACCCACAAATTTCATTGAAGAATTTAATACTTTTAAGTATTTGACATATATATTTTTGGATGATTGAGATAATGTCATCCAAAAATAGGGGGGCAACTGATATGACACTAAAAATTCTACTAGTCGAAGCACGAATCTTGATGTCAAAAGCAAGTAGATTTTCAGTTGAAATTAGTCGAGATTAAGCACTTAAAAAATCATTAAAAACTTTGGAATATCACTTAAATCCCTAAATAGCTCTTAAATATGGAGTGTTTATAGTCAAATTGACGTCTTGACGAGTCGGATCTAACAAGTCCAAGATCTCATAATTCTGACTTCATTTGAGCATTCAAAAACTTAAAATACATCGAATGATCAAAGGAATCATTTTGAGTCATCCGATGGAGGGGAGTGGTTCAGATTTTGCATGTATTTACAGAGACGCCACTCCTCCAATCTATAAATATCCACTCATTCCTCATATGAAGGGAGCCTAAGCAAGAGAGATGAGAGAGCACTAAATCTTGAAAATCCTCCAAGCACAATTGTGCCACCACTCAACGGTTGTCAACCACCAGCGCCCGTATCCACCGGCTCGTCGCCGCTCTTATTTGCCGTTGTCAATCTCGTGGTCACCATCGCCGCGACCTTCATCGTCACGATCCCACATTCATCATCATCGCTTACAAGCTTGACGTGACTACGCATGCGATTGATTCTCATTGTGAGCCCTTCTCATGTACAATTTTGTAATCCTCTTTATTGGGAAATTTTGTACTCTGAAACAAATACATAGTGGAAGATTCTTCTTGGAAGCATGGTTTTCCTCTTTTGAGATTTTTCACATAAAATTTGAGTTTTCTTGTTCACTCTTTAAATACCTATGTGTGTCGGATTTCATAACAAGGCTAAGGCATAAACTTTCACTCTACCACAACTGATTTTCTAGCACGCAACAAAGCTAACAATAATTAATTTTAGCAACATCTTCAACATAACATGTAGATCAATTCTATATTTATGCTGACATTGATTAATTTTAACAATACATTTAATATAATATATAGTTAAGTGATGTTTAAAGAGATTAGATGATGTCTCACAATCATACTCTCAATTGACTTCACTTAAAAAATCCCAATAAGATTCTATTTGGAGCATGATCATCTCTACTCCTTAATGCGTGCTGAGTAAGGTGATAGTTTCTAGCTATTATTTTTCTCTATGACACTCAAACCTCTAATTAGGGTTATTAAAAATACTCCTTATTCGCAAATAGATCGTGTTAGATTCATTATTTAAGTAATCAAACCGAATAAGAACAAATATTTTAGGCTTTATTTATAAACGAACCGAAAATAAACAACCCTTCATTCAATTGAATTCTACTCATTTTAGCTTAAAATAAAAAAAAATGTATATACATAATATATGTATATAATGCATGTTTTATTATTTATACATGAAGTTATTATATTAATATGGATGTGGCAGTGGTTATCGAGCATGACATGTTATTGAGCAGGTACAGGTTCAAATCATGCATGTTATTTGTTATCTTTTTTTATTTTGGGGCTGTTTGGTTATCTGTATTTAGAGTGTAAAATAAACAAAAAACAGAGAATTTAATTTTTTGAGTGTTTGGTATAGTGCAAAGTAAAATTTCAATGTATTTATAGTGTATTTGAAATGCATTGAAATGAATCATTTTGTTTTTGAATTTCTCGATTTAATTCCAAATACCAAGATAAGTGTTCTGTTCGCCGCTCACCGTTGGCCTCCGCCCACATCGCCCTTGAGTTCCGCCGCTTGTCGGCCTACCGTGTGGTCAAACGGCAAGGCATGTAGGCGATGGCAGCAACACTTTACATTTGGTGTTTGAATTCACAAAAATCGGGAGAATTTCAAATACACAAAAAATGGTCTTTGTAATGTATTTGGAATACATTACATTACCTTGAAATTTTACTTTACTTCTAGCCAAACACCATCTAAAACTGAATATATGGAGTGTAATTTTAGTTGTAGAAGTTTTAGTGGTAGTGTTGTGACTTTATTCAAGTCATTAATAAGAGTGGCGATTGAGATATTTAGGCTATATTGTTCAAAATGATGGTGAAATAGATGGAGATATTATTAGTAGAATTCAAGTTGGATGGTTGAAGTGGAGGAATGCATCGGCCTATTATGTGATAGAAAAGTTCCACTTAAACTTAAGGAAAATTTTATAAGATGGTGGTAAGAATGACTTATGGTTGCGAATATTGGCCAATAAAGAGAAACATAAGACCGCTTAAGTGTTAGAGATGAGGATGCTCGTGGATGAGTGGCTTTACCCTTGAGATAGAATGCAAAATAGTATGTTCGAAAAAAGTTGGAGTAGCTCCATGGATAGATAAGATTAGGAGAGTCGCCAGATGGTTTGGCCACATAAAGCGTCTAAAATGACCCGATTAGAGAGTAGATGCATTAGATTTTTCTTATGTTAAGAAAGGTAGAGGTAGACCTAAAAGACTGATTAAGATGTATAAAAATGATCTTAGTACTCAATTAAATGAGAATTTGCCACATAATAGGACACAATGGAGGCGATTCATGTAGCCGACCCCACCTAGTGGGATTAAGGCTTGTTGTTGTTGTTGTTGTTGTTCTAGCCAAACATCAAAAAAGTTAAAATCTCTGTATTTACTTTACTTTGTACTCAAAATTCTTCCAACCAAACAGCCCATTTATAAATTCGAGCTAATGCAAATTAACAAGCCAAATGAGCTCATTATGAACAAAATGAGCCAAACACAAATAATAGATTTTAGAACAATTCAAACACGAACGGATTTTGAATACATGAATTTTCAAATAAGCCGAAAATGAACACACCAACTCGTTCAAGTTCTACACATTTACACCCTTCTATTCTATGATCTAAAGATTTATGCATTACTTCAAAATTGACTTCCAATTAGAAAGTTATTATATCATCTCTAAAAATTGAAAATGCTCAAGACTTCACTACACATCAAAGACAAATCAAAATTTTCGCTAAAATATAATTGTCTAAGTTAAAAATTATATGAATTAGGATGCCCTATTTAACATATCCTTAATATTCATTTATTTGATGAATCTCATAATAATCTTCATATTTAACGTGATATTGATATTTAAATTTACCATCACGCCCAAAAACATGGAGAGGTGATTAACATTTTATAATTTAAAATAGAAATAAGAATTTGAGAGAATTGAATAAATAATGTGAATTTATTTAAGATGCTTTGTCTTTTTCAAGTGGTTTTTGGTGGTTAAGCCTCCAAAGAATATATTCTGTCAAAGCATCTTAGTTTTAAAAAGAAATAATCCAAAAGCTGAAGTTTTCAAATAATTCATAATTAAATAAAAATGAAATAGATTATTTAAATGAAAAAAAACAATGCTTTATTTCTTTATTCGATACCCATAAAAAATTAGGATGTGTCACTTATGAGAAAATATTTAATTTTAGAAAATAATTATTTTAACTACAGCAATATATACAAGTATGACAAATGATTAATTATTTTTCTTAAAAAGTATGAGTGCAATTTTCTTTTAGTCATATTTATCTATAATTTATTAATTATGTGAATAATTATTGATGATCAAAGATAATTATTTATCTATATTTTTACGAAACTTATAATTAAAATTTGTGACTATATTATTGAAATATTATGTTAAATTAGTGTTCTTTTTATTATGCATACGAATGTCACTTCAATTAGAAGAATTGATTATTAATAATATGTATTTTGATAGTAAATCCAAAAATTTATGTAACAAATACATCAAACTGTCATGGATATATATGAGCAAGCCAGATGCGAGATTTCGTGGCGCTTGTCTTCGGCCGTCCTATCAGGAGAAAGACGACAACTATGACAAAGATTGGATTGCAAGGTATTTCATATATATATATATATATATATATATATATATATATATATATATATATATATATATATATATATATATATATATATATATATATATATATATATATATAAACAGAAATCTACATACATAACATATATAATAAAATTTATATATTTTTATATCTATTATCTAAAATTTATAAATATAATACTTTTCTATACATAAAAATTACATTTCATTATAAAAAATTAATTATAATGTTTGTTGTCAAGAAGGATTACGGTGATGAAAGTTTATCTTAGCCTTGTTGTGAAATCCGACACACGTATTTAAAGAGTGAGAACTCAGAAATTTTTCGTGGAAAACCTCGAAGAGGAAAAAAACAGGCTGGTCAAAAATATTCCACTATGTATATGCCTCAAGTGTGAATCTTCCGATAACGGATTATGGTATATAAGAAAGGAACAATGTATGTAAGTCAGGTTGTAATAGTTCTTTGTAGCGGTGATGAATGCGTGTAAGCTTGGTGGAAATCTGAGGGAACAATTCTAAAAGGGAACAACTTACGGCGAGAATGCAGAACGATTAGGTGATTGGCGAACGGTGATGGCGGTGGCGGTGGTGGTTGGCGGTCAGGCGATGCGATCTCTCGCCGGGGATCTTCGAGCTCCTTCTTGCTTCTCCTCTTCACTTCCCCCCTGTCCTCATGAATGAGAGCTATTTATGATTGGAGGAGCGGTATACATGGAAAACCCAAACCACTCCTCCCATCTGGATGACTCTAGGCGATTCCTTTTGATCATTTGATGTATTTCAACATTTGATGCTCAAATGAGGTCGGAATTGTGAGATCTTAGGCTTGTTAGATTCGTCTCGTCGAGACGCTCGATTTGACTATAAATACTCTATATTTGATGATCATTCAGAGGTTTAATTCATGTTTCAAAGTTTCCGACGATGTTTCAGGTGCTTGATCTTGATTGATTTCGACTTGGGATTAGCTTGCCTTTGCCTTAAGATTCATGCTTGACTAGGGAATTTCGAATGTCATATCAGTTGCCCCCCTATTTTTGGATGGCATCATCTTGATCATTCAAAAATATATCGTCAAATACTTTGAAAATAACAAATTCTTTTAATGAAACTTCTTGATAAATACATTTTGGGAGAATAAATCTTCATAAAAACAATATTATGATTATGGAAGTAGATGTATGGACTGCTACACACTAAAAGTTTTACGCTCGGATCCATAATACGCCATGGGCGAAGGTACGCAATCGGTGTACCAGAGGCTTCACATGGCCGCCAGAACGGCGGAAGCGTCGCGACCGGGTCGAGCGAATCCGGCTGGTCGGGGTTGGTTGATGTCATCAGCGCGGTCACGGCCACGTTTACGGCTCCAGGTCACGCGGGCGGTTCGACTGACGCCACATGGTTCAGGCCTATCGCGCTCACGGGGCGGGCCACACGGAGGATCGACGCAGGCCCATCCGGGGCCAAAGCGCGGCCAGAGCGGCGCTCTGGGCTTCCTGGCGCAGAAGATCATCACCATGGCTGGCGTTGCTTTGCCCGAGAGTCTTTCTGCTCTGGTTTTGATATTTTTTGGGGTTTTACTTTTATCCCCCTATAAAACCCCTAAGAGGGAAAGGCACACTTTTCATCTCCTCGCTTGAGGGATTAGGTTATCAAGGCCCACCTGCATTACGTGGTTCTACCGCCTCGCCCCGTTGAGATCAAGGCCCACATACGCCTTCTTTCCGACCGCTTGACCAACCGGGTTGTGGAGCATCAAGCCACGGATATACGTGGTTCCGCTTACCTACCCGACCGACTGTTGAGATGATCAATACCAGTTCATACGAGGCTCCGCTTCTCGAAAGAGGTGTCAACCGACCTCGCCGACGTTTGAGGATCAACGGAGATGTTCAATGTTGCGACAATGGCATCGCGATGGTGACCAGGTGGTCGGCGAGGATAACCAAATATGGCGGCGACCGGAGATTGCCATGGTCTATAATGAGACCGACGAGAGTGATGCGGTGACCGGCTATATACGGCTCTACGGGGTGGTCGACGAAATACGCAATGCCGACATGGTGGATGGCAATATCCGCACGCGTGATGATTTTGACCTATCCGGTGGTTTCGGAGTGACCATGACGAAATGTATGGAAGAGGCAATTAATCTGATTTTGACCTATCCGAGGTTGATGAGCGACTCGGCGATGTTAACCGTGGAAGAGGTCGACAACCGCTGGATTTTGACCTCCGGTTGTTTGTCGATACCCACGACGCTAACTCAGATAAGAGGTCGAAGTCTGCGACCTTTTGACCTATCCGTTATTTGTCGTGTCTTTGCTCCGACGTTAACTCAGATGGAAGAGGTCAAATTGAATCCGCGATTTTGACCTATCCGAGTTGGTCGAGTGTTACCATGTTAACTCAGATAAGGTCGCAAGTCCACCAAGGACCTTTTGACCTATCCTGTTGTTTGTCGTGTCTTTGCTCGATTTAACCTGTATGGAAGAGGAATCAAGATTTTGACCTCAGGTTGTTTGTCGAGTGTTACCCGATGTTAACTCAGATGGAAGAGGTCCCATCAAGTCCCCTTGATTGATCATGCCCACAGAGATACAATGTGAGTTGTACATTTCAAGTGGGAGGATTAAATGAAGAAGAAACAAGCTTATAGAAAACCATAAACTCATTACTTTAATAATGTGATACACAATATTGTCACAAGATAACTTAACAAAAGGGACGAGATACATTCTAAGAGAGAGTTAACAAAGGACAAGAGGAGAAAAGACAAAAGGGATAAATTAAAGATTACAATATTTATACAATGATTGCATATAACACTTTAGAGACCCTCCATGTTCCAAGTTTTAAGGAATATTTTTCCTATGGATCGCTGGTCATAGCTGACTGGTCATGGTCATCGATAATGAAGTGGAGTGTCTTTACAGAAAAATCCTCGAGGTACTTCTTTATCTTGAAGATTAAAATTCGATGTTGAAGGTCACAAGGGCGTTGAGCTTGTTTGAGGTAACATGATTGCTATTTGTTGATTTCACGTATCATTCCAACCCCAATGGGAGTTTGAAATTTTATCTTAAGATGACAAGTGACGCGACCAAGATTGATTGAGGGGTCTTCCAAATATTGCATTGTATGTCAATTTGACTTGACCACTATGAATTGAACCGAGTGAGTGACTTGTTGAGGAAATTCTCCAAGAACAACGGGATGGGTGATTATCCCCTCCACTCGTACAGGGTGATTATCAAACCCATATAATGGTCCTGTAGCAGGTAGAAGTTTTTCCTTAACCAAACTCATGCTAAAAAAGGTGGAGTAAAATAAAACATCAACTAACTCTCATTATCAATCAAAATTCTTAACAACAATATGGGTCACCAATCCGCAGACCGATGACAAGAGGATCTTGATGAACTTGGACTTTCCAAGTCCGAAGTTATTAAAAGTGATGGGATGATTAATACAAGATTTTTTTTAACTCGCTCTTCAAAGGTCTGAAGATTTGATTAGATAGTAGTGGCCCACTCAATCGCAATTTCTCCAACTATTTGGCACTATTATGTTGTTTATGATGATTGTCCCGCTTGCCCCGCTTGGAGCTATGTTTTGAGTTGGTTGGTTTTGCATAAATTGACGTAGATATCCTTGCTGAATGAGCCTCTTAATTTCCTCTTGAGTTGTTTGCATGCCTCAAGAAGTATGTCCACGACTTCATGGAAGTGACAATATTGCTCCCGATTTCGAATTGGTTTTAGTGGATGCCACTTGATATTTTCTTCATCTCATTATTAGAGGTTAACACGAGATGTGTTCATGTATTCCACCGTGGTTCGCCGTTGATGCTGGAGGGAAATCATGACGCCTTGTTGCTTCTTCCGATGAGATTGTTGATCTGTTTCCTAGCACTCTTACGCTTTCCGGATTGTTCAAATTATTTTCGATGGGCATTAATCATCCAGAATCAGGTGCTTCCACACGAACTAAGTCGATATGAGCGACCGTGATCTCGCATTAGTGACAGTAGAAAGGCCCGTGACGAGCCAAGGAATACTCCTCTTAGTAATCTGGTCTACCCTGTATTTGAAGCTGAGGAGAATCTTTGAAGTATTCTTTAAGTGATTCTCCTCATTTTGACGAATGCCTGAGAGATGGGAATCTTTAATGATCCTCGGCTTTGCAAATGAACCGCTCTACAAAAAATCTTAAGTTCACAAAGGTATGGATATCTTGGAAGGAGTAGAACCAAGTGTGAGCTTGTCCCTTGAGGGTAACTGGAAAGACCTGACAAAGCAGTGTGTCGAGCTCGCTGGATATGCATGATGGTCCCGAAATGGTCGATGTGTTCGTCGAACTCCATCGGGTCAATGCTTGAAGCTTAAACCCTACGGGATGGATGTCAAGAATAGCCACCAAAGGGGAAGACTCTGATAACTGTGAGAGAAAATATGATTCCGCCTTGATGGAGTTCTTCTCACCAAGTGTTGTAATTCCGACGATAACATGGCGAGCAGGGTCAACAGGGTGAGAATGCCACCAATAAGATTGGAAATGATGGATGGGTGGAACTGAAGGTCAAGAAGTTCGATCACTTGGAGAGAACCGCCTAAGAGAGTATATTGTCCTCCTGCAGTAATAATCGATCTTGGGGTGGTGATGGAGGTTGTGTTCCTCAGAAAGTCGGATCATCTCATTTTGAGACTCTTCCATTCGACGATACGCTCTTCTAAAGAGATTCTCGCGTCTTCGCCAGTGGTCATGCCCATTGGGGGGGAAGTATGGCGTAAGTTTGACCCCCGGTTCAAGGATTGGTTTCAGAGTGATGATTGAGCGAGAGGCTCCTGGTTACGAAGATCGATTGGCCATGATGTAGTGTTCGAAAAGTATGATTGAGGAGTCTTTTCCCACCCAAACCGCTATGCCTAAGACCGCCAGGTAGAGTGAAAGTTTATGCCTTAGCTTGTTGTGAAATCCAAAGACACAGTATTTAAAGAGTGAGCAGAGAACTCCAAAATTTTAACGGAAAACCTCAAAAGAGGGAAAACCACGGACTGCCCAAAAAAATGTTCCACTATGTATATGCCTCGGCATGTAGAATCTTCCGATAACGGATTACAAGATGGTATACAAGAAAGGAACAAATGTATGTAAATCGCCATAATAGTGCTTGGGCGCAGTGATGGTAATGCATAGAAACTTCGTGGAAATGCAAGGAACAATTTCAGAAATATAGAACAACTCGCAGAATGCAAGGAACGACAGGTGATTGACGACGCAGGGTCGGGCACGCAGTGGTTGACCACCGTCAAGCAGGATCTGCTGGGGATCTTCGAGCTCTCCTTCTTCTTGCTTCCTCTCCTTCTTCACTTGGCCTCCCAAGTGTCCCCTTAGAATGAGGCTATTTATAGAGGAGTGGTGTAAAAATACATGGAAAACCCAAACCACTCCTCCCCATCTGGACGGCTGACGATTCCTTTTGATCATTTGATGTATTTAACATTTGGATGCTCAAATGAGGTCAATTGTGAGATCTTAGACTTGTTAGATTCGACTCACAGACGCGGACTATAAATACTCTATATTTGATGATCATTCGAGGTTTAATTCATGTTCCAAAGATGATGTTTCGTGCTTGATCTTGATTGATTTACTTGGGATTAGCTTTGCCCTTAAGATTCACGAATTGGGAATTTCGAATGTCATATCAATGTTATTTTTAATATTGTATTAAAAATTTCGATGCTGTTTATATAAACATAAAACTTAAAATGTTAGATAGAATTGTGTGCTATTCATATATATATATATATATATATATATATATAAAGATTTCAAGTGGATTGACATGAATCTGATACTGTTCAATCATTGATAAAAGGAAGTTTTCTTCTTCCAGTTTCTTATCTTCATCTGAATAATTTCTTATTGTTTGTCGACAGTAAACAAATCACAAAATCACACCTGTTATTTTTAATATGTTTACTGTTTACCTTTTACTTTAGCATATAAATTGTTTCAAAGTTGTTATTCTAAATCTGTAAAAAGTATGCTATTTTGATCTGGAAGGCTGTTTGGGATGGTATGAAAATTAAAGATAATCTTATCCAGAGAGATATTAATGTAGAGCTTTTATATGTGCTATCATACTTATAATGAGAGGCATTCTCACATTTTTTTTGATTGTTCATATTCTATGGAGGTTCTTAAAGCAATCATCCATTTGGGAACTTCTTTTATAAGGGATGCACCTTAGTTCAATTACTCTTATATGCTAATTCTATTCATTGTAGGATGACCAAAAAGTTTATCTCTTAGCAATTTCTATTACTGCACACTATATATGGATGGAATGGAATCAATGCATTTTTAATTCTAAGATCTCTCCACCTAGTATTACTATAACTAAAATTTGTGTTGCTGTTAAGGCAAAAAGGTTTTAGATGGACTTTAATAGGTTCTGTGCTGGTTGATATTCATAGTTTATATTTTTTTGAAACATAAATTTCCTCATCTAATTCCCTTTTTCTATTATGAAATGCGACTTCTTTACCTCCAATGCTATTTCTGACTTCTTCAATACGAATTTGGAGTTTATTTGATTGTGAAGGATGGTTGAATTTTTAGAATAATGATGTTCTACCAGCAAAGTCTTACGCTCAACCGATGCGAATGTTATCTCAGCTCTTGCTTGGAGAATTATGTTTTGGATTAGTTTTAATATGATGGGCTACATTCCGTATTCTGCTTGGTATTTTTATGTTATTCTGCAAAGCTTGCTCGACTAGTGATGTTGGTTGTCTTAGATGGAGTCAATGAAACACTACTATATATTGATTTACTGAGCTGAGATCTGTTATCAACTTATCATTTTGACCTTTCATTTTCTTTTATTTTAGGAATTTCTCCTCATATAGGTTTTACACCATTTTTTGGAACGGAATGAGCTCTTTTTCATCACAGTTTTCATTCAAATGTTTTTGTTTTACGCTTTGTAATTGCTATGTAATTACCTTCAGTCTTCTTATATACTATATTTTTTTGGAAATGATATATGAGCGAGACCCTCATTTTTTCCCGAAAATAAAGTCTGAAAATTTCAGTAACACAGGTAGATGCTGCGGAATGCATTCAGTCTATAGCAATGTTATATTATTAAATTTTAAAAAAAAGAATGAATTTCTTAAGCCGATACAAATCCAAAACATTTTATATTCACTGCTTTTCCTTTGTTTAGGGATAGACATATGTTATCTCACATATATAGATAAAGAGAAAAAAATTCATATAAAAAGTGTGTGTGTTTTTTTTTTTTTTTGGAATGTCAATCTGATATGGTCTAATTCGGGTTAATGGTTCAATTTGGGTGGAATGAACCCGGTTGAGGAGTGAATAAGGAGTTGGTTCTGCTCGGAGCCGTCGGATCCAGTATTCCTTCTAACTGGATCTAGCACTTGGAATTACGATTAACCTTGATTTGGTGTCGCTTTGATCTCTACGATAGTGGAGTCCACATGCCTCTCAAGGCGTTCGATCTGCCTTGATCTCAGGCTCCGGAATGAATCGGCCTTTGATTCAAACTTATCCGGCTGTTGTGTGCCGTGTGATGAAGCTTCTATGGGAAGCTTGCTTTATCCTTTTCTTTTGTTTCTTTCTGCCTGAGTCGGCACTCAGAGAAAGAGGGCTCGAGCTGGAGAAACCCTAGGGTTCTCCGATCAGGGATGAGCGGCGGTTTTCGATGAGGAAAACCAGAGAAGGACTCAGGAGAAGAGGGGGAAGAGAAGATATAGAAGAGAAAGGAAGTTTCTTTTTCCTTTCTTTTCTTCTTCTTTACCCTATTTATAGGTTCTGTTTTCCTATCTCGATCTCACTCTCTTTTCTTGTTTTTCTGCGCTTATATGTTCTTTTTTCTTTCATCGCTGTTGTTGTAAGTCTCGTTGGCAATACTCTTTCTTGATTTTGTAGGTCGTAATAAGTTTTTTATCTTGATTTCTATTTCTTTTATTTTTCAATTATTTCTTTGTAGTCTTTCCTCACTGTTTGAGTATTTTCTTTGTATTCCCGGGTTGTACCGCTTTGATGTATGATGTATTTTCTTGATCTTGTTGTAATAAGACTATATATTTCATAAGTCTTCTCTCCTCTGTAGTCATCATAAGTGGTTGTATTTGGTCTTCCTTACTGTATTGAGTTTGTTATCATTGTAATTCTTATTGTTGTATGTTATAATTTGGTAATTAGAGGATTTGGGGTCATATCATTCCTCTCCTCCCCACACTGACCTTGTCCTCAAGGTCACAATCATGAATTGCCTTCTATGATTCATCAATTCATACCTCATCATCAATAGCATTCTCTTCCACTGACTACTATGCTCGCGTGATTGTCTTTTGTTCTAATGAGTTGGATGATTTTTCTCATGTAGATGTAGATCATGTCCCCTTTGTATTACCGGGTTTCTACCTCTGTTGGTAGTCGTTACAATTATATGGTTCACTTATAGTTATAGGTCTGACAAACCTGTCTAAAAATAACTCATCATTTGTATATGGTTGTATTATATGAGACTTCTCTATTTGTCCATCTATTTTAGGCTGGAAAGGACTGTTGTGCCAAACTGACTTATTACTATGGACTATCTTATTTGCAGCTATGCTCTATGGTATTCTATGTTGTTTGTATATAAAAAAAGAAACAATATGAACTATGTAGGTGTAGAACTAGTCAAGTGATAATTATGCATACTTTAGATAGTCTTTCTTACTGGATTGAATGGTCGATAATTGAAGCTTATTTCGATAGTTCTTCTTGTACCCATTATTTTTTTTTATTTGAGTATCTTTGGAGTTGATACTCTTGGTCATCATTTACCATCATTAAAGTAAATAATTTGGATTGACATAGATGTCCTCTGATATTTTTCATCAGTTAAAGCATTTCTTTCTTTCTTTCTTCCAAACCAAAGTCCGAATTGATATTGTTTTATTTATTGTTAGCATCGTGTTGAGTGGTATTTGTGGGAGTAGGCAGTAGGGGTGGTTGATATATCTGTGGTTATTTTGCTAGTGGAGTTTGGTTGACTCTTTGATTTCTGGCCATGATAATTTTATCAGGTAGTCTATCTTCCATTAGCTTAGCTAATTGAAAGGTCAAGAAGGAATGTAATGCTCTTACTTCTCTTAATATCATGTCTTATCATTCAAAATAACTTTATAGAAATTCGGAAATTTGATTCAAATAATTCTTCAAATTCATGTATTTTCGTTGTAGCTTAGCTAATTCTCCTCTCAAATCTCTGTATAGAGATGAACCAAATCTTGGAATGACCTGTTCTTTGAATTGGGTCCATGAATGCAATTGTTTATTTAGGTGCATCCATTGATACCAGCTTATTGCAGGTCCATCCATGTATACTGAGGAAATTAGGAATTTCTGGTCCTCTAATAAGTTATAATATTGAAAGAATTGGTCTGCCTTGAACAACCAACCTCTGGAATTTTCTCCATTAAATCTTGGCATATCTACCTTACTGTGTCTAATGTTTTGTGGCCTATTTGGAATAGGAATTTCTATATGAGTAGAAGTACATACCTGTGATTGTTGTTGGTCTTGATAATTGTTATCCAATTTTTCTTCTATGGCCGATAATCTTCTTGAAACTTCATTTAATATTATAGTGATGGAAGACATTTGCTCATCTGTTTTGTTGAGTCTTGTCACACATTCTTCTAATGTCTTGGTTATGTGTCTTGTTCCTTCTGCCATTGCTGGCTGTGGTAATCAACAAAAGCACCAATGATATGGTCTAATTTGGGTTAATGGTTCAATTTGGGTGGAATGAACCCGGTTGAGGAGTGAATAAGGAGTTGGTTCAACGGCTGTCTCCTAAGCCGTCGGATCGCACGGTATTCCTTCTAACCGTTGGATCTAGCACTTAGAATTACTGATTAACCTTGATTGGGTGTCGTTTGATCTCTTCTGCCGATAATGGAGTCCACGTGTGCCTCTCGCTTTGATCTCGTGCCTTGATCTCAGGCTCCCGGAATGAATCGGGCCTGATTCAAACTTATCCCGCTATTCTCAGAGATGAAGCTTCTGGGAAGCTTGCTTTAACCTTTACTTTTGTTTTGTTTCTTTTGACAGTTCGAGCCGTCGACACTCCAGAGAGGGAAAGAGGGCTGAGAGCGGGGAGAAACCCTAGGGTTCTCTGATCGAGGATGTGCAGCGGTTTCCGGCGAGGAAAACCAGAGAAGGACTCAGGAGAAGAGGGGGAAGAGAAGATACAGAAGAGAAAGGAAGTTTGCTTTCAGAATATTTCCTTTTCTTTCTGTTTGTCTTCTTTACGCTATTTATAGTTTCTGTTTTTTCTCTATTATCTCTGATCTCACTCTCTTTTCTTATTTTTCTATTACAAGCTTTTCTTCTCATATATGGAGCGTTCTTTCTTTTTTTTTCGTTTGTTGTAAGTCTCAGGTCGGGCAATACTCCTTCCGGTTTCTTGATTTTGTAGGCTATTGTAATAAGTTTGATCTATTCAAATTTCTATTTATTTTATTTTCAATTATTTCAGTAATGCTTCCCTTGCCGTGTTGAGTATTTTCTCTATTGTGTATTGCTCACGGTTGTATCGCTTTAATGTATGATGTATTTTCTTGACTTTGTTGTAATAAGACTTTATATTTCATAAGTCTTCTTTCTCCTCTGTAGTCATCATAAGTGGTTGTATTTGGTCTTCCTTACTGTACTGAGTCTGTTATCATTGTAATTCTTATTGTTGTATGTTATAATTTGACAATTAGAGGATTTGCGGTCATATCACAATCACTTAAAAAATTCAATGAATCTTTTTCAACTAATATTTGAGGTTTAAAGTTATATAGATATTTGCTTCTTAATAATTGAGGAAGTATAATGTAAGATCTTAGTCAATAATGTATCCATCAAGATCAAAATATTGTAATTAGCTGGCAAAAAATATAACAAAGATGATGATCTTGATCAATATAAATCTAGTATTAGCAGACATTGATTTTAACATATATCAACAATAATAATAATAACAGGTTTTTATCTCACTATATGGAATCGGCTACATGAATCTTTATTCTTCATTATGTTCTATTATATGTCAAATTTTTATTTAATTATAATAAATTAAGGTCATTTTTATACATCTTAACCAAGGCTTTTTAGGTCTACCTCTTTCTTAACATAAGACAAATCTAATACATCTACTCTCCTAACCGGGCCATCAGATGGCCGACGTTTTATAAGGCCAAACCATCTAAGGCGACTCTCTCTAATATTATCTGCCATTGAATTACCCCAATTTTTTCCCGAACATACTCATTTCACATTTTATCTCTAAGAGTAAAGCCACTTATCCATTTGAGCATTCTCATCTCTGCAACACTTAACTTAGTCTTATACTTCTCTTTTGTTAGCTTATATTATGCACCATAAATCATTGTAGATCTTATCACCATCTTATAAAATTTCCTTTTAAGTCTAAGCATCACTTTTCTATCACAAAACAGGCCAAGTGCATTCTTCCACTTCAACCATTCAACTTGAATTCTACTAATAATATCTATATCTATTTCACCATCATTTTGAACAAGAGAGACTAGATATTTTAAATGCTCATTTTTTTAATGACTTGATCACTCAATGTCATAACACCACCACTAAAGTTTCTACAACTAAAATTACATTATATATATTCAATTTTAGATCTACTCAAACAAAAACCTTAGAGTCTAAGGTTGACCTCCATAATTTAAGTTTCTAATAGATTTTTTCTCTAATATTATCAATAAAAAGAATGTCATCAACAAAAAGCATACACCAAGGTAAAGATAAAAGCTTAAAGCATCTTTAATGTAATCCAACTGAAATAAAGTAATATTTTGTCAATCATTTTTATGTTTGAACACAAGTACCAACTCTAGTATACATATCCTTAATGACTTGAATTTAACAGATATCGAATTGTAAAAAATTAAATGTCTGATCATCAAATAATGTTTGACTGAGAGTATCAAATCTTGTTGGTTGAAATTAAGAAAGGTTGATGAATGCATTAAGAGTTGAATGTTGGTCAACTACTAATGGCGATTAATTGATATTTTTCCTCGTATAAATGTTTTTCTCATTAAGTCCTTGTCTCACTTTCCGATAATGTAATCAGCTAAGATGTAATTAGGACAAAAGATCAAATAATAAGATAAACAAATAAATTTTCTTAGAAGGAATTAAGAATAAATAGAATAGAGTAAAATTAATATAATTGTAAATTTGAAAATAATATTTAACTAAATTTAAACTAATATATTATGTAGTATTCGATATGGAGATTAAAGAAGGATAATTTTTAAAACGTATAAGAATAAACGATGATGACGCGGAATAAAAAGGTTTTAAGGTGGGCTGCCCTCGCTTCTTAAAGATGGGCTATTGCTTGGTAAAGAAATATATTGTCTTGGGCTGGCAACCTAAACTGCGATGGGCTCTCTCTCTTTTTTTATAAATTTAAAATAAACTAAATTCGATTTCATAATTTTAATAAAAAATTTTAAAATATTTATCAACTTAATTAGCACACAATTCTTATCTAGTTATTATATATATAATACTTAAACTTTCCTATTTATATAAATAATATTAAAAATTTTAATATTACATAATAAATAATATTATTGATATGACCATGAAAATTCTACTAGTCGAAGTACGAATTTTGATGTCGAAAACAATCTCATTCTGAATCAAGACTAACCGAGATCAAATTTATTATCAATACTTAAACATGGAGTGTTTATAAATCGAAGCCTTGAGGGATCTAATAAGCCCGAGATCTCATAATTAATTTCATCATTCAAATACACAAAATACATCATATGATCAAAGGAGAGGAGGATGATTTTGCATGATTTACAGACGCCACTCCACCTATAAATAGCTCATTCTTCATAGAGGAGGCCAAACAAAAGAGAGGAGCTCTAAAGCTTGAAAATCCTCGAATAATAATCGCACTACTTGACGGCCGGGCCGACCACTGTTGGTTACCAACCACCGCCACCGGCGTCGGCCGCCACACCGCCGATTTTGCCGCTGTAAATCTCCGCCGCCGGTCGCCATACCGCTCGCCGCTGGTCATCGTTGCCAACCATCGCCACCGGCTATCATCGCCACCACCGACGCTAGCCACCGCTGACTACTATCGCCGCCACCGCCGATCCTCGCCGCCATCTTTCGCGGACCATCCGACACCTTCATCACAATCATCGACTCACGTCACCATTACTATATTCGTTGTTGCATTATTTTGGGATTCCCATTCTTCATGTCATGTACAATTTGTAATCCGTTATCAAGAAATTTTGTACTCAAAACAAATACATAGTAGAAGATTCTTCGGCTAGATGGTTATTCCTCCTTTCGAGATTTTTTACGTAAAAATTCTCGAGTTTTCTTATTCACTATTTAAATACCTATGTGTGTGCTAGATTTCACAACAAGGCTAAGGCGTAAACTTTCACTCTACCACAACTGATTTTCTAGCACGCAACAGTTTGGCGCCATCTGTGGGAAACTAATTCTCATCATTTCATCTTGTATGGCAACCAAGTTTTCCAACAAGATCAAAACCACCATCGAGGTGGAGCATTTCAAGCTTTTAAGAGCTAAGAATAAAGATTCATCAAACTTCATTTTTTCGATTTTTAAAATTGGGGCAACTCTCGTAAGATCGCCATGTTAATATGTTAAGCATCTAATCAATTACCATCCCAAGAAATAAGTCAAAGTTGGAGGATATTTCAACATTGAGAAGAGATATAGCTTTGCAAATTATGATTTTTCAATCATATTCATGGAAAAATAAGACCAAAGGTTATGAGCAATTTTGGCTACAACCACAAACGGATGTTTTGATTCGAATCTTCAATACAGTTAACGCCATCAAGTAACACTTTGACAAACAACCTCGAATAGGTCAAAATCCTCGGAATTCAATTCGATCTCTTCCATAGGTTAACATCGAGCAAAGACTCGACAAACAACCGATAGATCAAAACTTTGCACATACTCCACACAGGTTAACGTCATCGAGCAAAGACTCTAACAAACAACCTCGGATAGGTTAAAACTACGCACCAACTCCACACAGGTAAGAAGTCAAATAACACTTTGGCTAATACCTCAGATAGGTCAAAAATCCTCAACGGATTCAATTCGATCTCTTCCATACAGGTTAACGTCATCGAGTCACACTCTGACAAACAATCTCGGATAGGTCAAAAATCCTCAACGGATTCAATTCGACTTCTTCCATATAGGTTAACGTCATCGAGTCACACTCTGATAAACAACCTTGTATAGGTCAAAAATCCTCAGCGGATTCCATTCAACCTCTTCCATACAGGTTAATGTCATTGGGTAACACTCTGACAAATAACTCGATAGGTCAAAATCTCGGATTCAATTCGACTTTTCATACAGGGTTAACGCCATCGAGTCACACTAAAACAACCTCGGATAGGTCAAAGAAAAACACCCATCGAATCTCGTCATTATCGCCGCGGTATCCGGTCGCCATTTATGGCCGCATACTGCTATCGCTACTTGGCTGACTCACTCGGCCGCACCACTGTGCCGCCGGCTACCTCGGCATTCATACTATCGTTGCCGGTCATCCTCTGATTTACTGAGCGGCTGCCACTGCTGACATTGCTGCTGCTGCTGTGACCACTCGGCTGCCAACCATCGGTTACCTCCACTCACACTATCGGCATCTTTCGGTCACCATCGTTGATTATCTCGCTTACATCGATATCACATTTACTGCTGACTACTGCATAAGCTGACCACCGTGGCTGCCATAACCACCATCGTCTACCATTGCTGACCACTGCGGTCATCGCCACCACCGCTATGCCATCCGCCACCATTGCCGCCATATTCTGGGTTGCCACCATCGCTGGTTCGCCACCATCGCCGGCCACCGCCAGACCACCGACGCGGGCTACCATCGCATCGCATCAACCTCGCTTCTATGTTGCCGCCGATGATCGCTTCAAACCTGGGCCGACGAAGTATTGCTTGACGACTTTTCGAGGGAAAATCAGTACACCAGATGTATCGCGGCCTTGATCGCTTCAACACGAGTATAGCTGACGCTTTCGAGGAAAACTATAGACGACGTAGATGCATCGCGCTTGATCGCTTCCAAACCATTTATTCCAATGAGCTTTGAGAGAAAATCAGACACGACGTATGTACCGCAGGCCTTGATTGCCTCCAAACCCGGTTCGGCCGGGCTGATGCCTCTTCGAGAGAAAATTGGAACCACGATATGTACCGGGCTTTGACCAATGACCTCCTCCTCCTCTTAAGAAGAAGAGGGACACTCCGATATGAGGAGTGTGCCTTGATCCTGGGGTTTTATAGACCCCATGGGGCAAAATGTCAAAAGTGCTAAAACCGAAAACCATTCAAAATCGCTCAGGGCTGGAATAAAAACGGGCGAAATTTTCATTACCTGCATGACGACCATTTCCACGGCGCTCGGCCAGCTATATCCGCTCCCGATTCACTCGCGATAAGCGGGTTCCACGCCAACCCTGCTTCATGACCTCCTCGCCCGACCCGCCACACCGCTTCTGCTCATCATCACCGACGATCATCATCGGCTGTGACGCCGACCCTCTTCGACTAAAACCATTTCGCATGGCTTTGCCACTGACCGTTGCTCCTCCTTCCTTGGGTCTGCCTGACTTCAAACCGAACCGAAATCGCTGCAAGCACCCGTAAATGTTCGGGTGAGTTCATAACCCCAAAACTTTGCGACAGACTGCATACATCTGCCATGCTTCCACTTCCGTGATCATAATCGCGTTTGAAGATATGTTCTCTCAAAATGCATGGTTAATGGACCCGCAAATTTCATTGAAGAATCTTCTATTTTCAAGTATTCGGCATATCTATTTTTGGATGATTGAGGTAATATCATCCAAAAATGGGGACAACTGATATGACCCTGAAAATTATACTATTCGAAGCAAGAATCTTGATGTCGAAAGCAATCTCATTCTGAATCAAGACTAACCGAGATCAAGCGTTTATTATCAATCGACTCTTAAACATGGAGTGTTTATAGTCAAATCGAGCATCTTGACGAGCCGGATCTAACAAGCCCAAGATCTCATAATTCCGACTTCATTTGAGCATTCAAATACACAAAATACATCATATGATCAAAGGAATCATTTTGAGCCGTCTGATGGAGAGGAGTGTTGATTTTGCATGACATGTAGACTTACCTTCAATCTATAAATAGCCTCTCTCATTCTTCATATATAGAGGAGGCCAAGAGAGAGAGAGAGCTCAAAGCTTGAAAATCCTCCGCATAATCATTACCTGAGCCGCCACCACCCTCGTTGGTTACCAACCACCCGGGCCAGCCATCCTTGATCGTTGTATCAATTGCCGCTGCCATCACCATCGCTGCCGCGTATTATCGTCAACCATCGCCGCCACCATCACCATCGACGCGGTCCGCAACTACCATCGTATTATCACTGATCCTCGCTAACTCCGCTATCTACTGGCGACCTTCATCGTTGACTTCCCCATTGCTCACCATTATTATATAGTTGTTACCGATTTTGGGATTCATTGTACTTTATCATGTACAATTTGTAATCTGTATCGGAAATTTTGTACTAAACAAATATATAGTGGAAGATTCTACTCTTAGCCGTGATTTTTCCCTCCTTTCGATTTTTCACGTAAAATTTGAGTTTTATTATTCACTTTAAATATGTGTGTATCTTTGATTTCACAAAAGGTAAACTTTCACTCTACCACAACTGATTTTCTAGCACGTAACAATTATTATTAATATTTTAAAGTAAAATATATATTTTTTATGCATAAAATAAGTGCTAGATTTATAAATTTTAAATTATAGGTATTTGATATGTAAATGTATAGTAATTGGATGCTATGTATTCAAATCTTAAAAAAAATGCATAAAATAAATGCCTATAAAATTATGGTGGCCTAATTTTCATGCTCATCGTAGATCGAGGCATCAATCCAATTTGATTAGCTAGAATGATTTTTTTTTTCATGCTTCATAGCTGTAAATTTCAAATAACTGTTAAAAAAATTATACGATGAATATTATAATTTTTTTAATTTCAGAATAGTCAAATAATTTTTTTTATACAGACACCACACTCTACTTAGATAAAAAAATAAAATAAAAATACAATATTATGAATTCAAAATTTCCAAATTTGACCCTGATCATAGTCGTCCAAACAACATTCAATTGAGTTCGAAAATTACTTTCAGAAAGTTATGTTCATGAAGCACAAAGGCTTAATTTGGTTAACCTTTCAGTAAACTCAAATAAATATTCACTTTGTAATAAATTATAAATCAATCAAACTCAAAAGAAAGCACCAACAAAACCTAGTTATATAGAATGGCCATGAAAAAAAAATAATCTCCAGAGTCTCCTTTACAAAAGAAATAAAAAATAATAATTGAAATAGGTCGTCTTGTAGCTGAACTAACTAGTCACAAGCACAGCGTGCTCAGCTCAATATCGAGAAATAATTTTATGAATGGAGGACATGTTCATGCATGCTTCGGACTAACTATGTATTTTCTGATGGGCTATAGTTCCTCTGCTCTCTGTGAGACGAAGAGATCGAGACAAATCGAAAGCCACTTACCTTCATAAATTCATGGGTGGGTTCTACCACTACTCATCAGTCGATGGCAGCTGCTTATCTAACTGCTACACCGCCCTATAATTGAAACACCTTTTATTTTTCTTCTTTTTCTGTTTATTTCTCCATCTTATAGTTGCAATAATTAAAGACCACTTCACTCTTTATATATTAATTGGGTCAAAGAATTAATATATATATATATATATTCACTTCTTATTTAGATGCAAGATGTATATATATATATATATATATATATAATTTATAAAGAGATTTATATACATACCGCATAATTCTAATGAATTTACATATCTAATACCTAAAATTTAATACTTATTTATCTAATATTTCTTATATATTTCACTCTAAATAATTTAATTATAGTAGTATTTTTTTACATGATATTTAAGAGGGAAGAATTATATATCCATAAATAAAAGTTTAGAAATTACATATATAAATATACAAAAATTATGTGATATGTATATAGAACTCCATTATTTATACTATAATACTGTTATTTGAGAGGAGTGCATGTGCATGTGTGATATAGTGATAAACATAGATTATTGTGTGTGTGTGTATGTGTATTATATATATATATATATATATATATATTTGATATTATATCAAAATTCTATAATAAACATCTAATCTTGATAAAAAAGAAATTGATCTCAGAAAACTAGATCTGACTTAAAATATCATCAAAACTTTGAGATATCAATTAAATCCATAAATAGCTCTTAAACATGGAGTGTTTATACAATCGAAGGCGTCCGCGAATCTAACAAGCCCAAGATCTCAAAATTCTGACTTCGTTTGAGCATTCAAATACTTAAAATTCATCAAATGATCAAATGAATCATTCTGAGCCGTCTGATAAAGTGGAGTGGTTCAGATTTTGCATATATTTACAGAGAAGCCACTCCTCCAATCTATAAATAGCCCCTCATTCCTCATATGAGGAGAGCCAAAGCAAGAGAGAGGAGAGAGCTCTAAAGCTTGAAAATCCTCCAAGCATCGTAGCCACTGACGGCCGCACGCCGCCGCCACCTCCCCGATCCTTTCGTGCCAATCTCCGTGGTCACCATCATGATGACTTTCATCACAATCACCGATCCGCTGCTCATCATCGTCTGCATAATACTATAATATAACTCAACGCGACTATATGAGCTGCATCGATTCTCGATTCTCATTAGCTTTCTCATATACAATTTTGTAATCCGTTATCGGAAATTTTATACTAAATAAATACATGAGGAAGATTCTTCTTGGCTAGGCCCCGCAGCTTTTCCCTCTTTTCGAGATTTTTCACGTAAAATTTCTGAGTTTTCTTGTTCACTTTTAAATACCTATGTGTGTCTGGATTTCACAACAAAAGTAAGGCGTAAACTTTCACTCTACCGCAACCGATTTTCTAAGACGCAATGCAGCTTTTATGTGGAAAAGAACCCATCAATCACAATTTCGTGAACACCGGGTTATGGCCAAATAGTACACAGAATAACGGAGCCTCCCGCCCAACTCCGCCACTCAAAACCAATCCTTGAACCAATGACGCCAAGCTTCTACCTCACTTCCCCATGATAGGCATGACTCTATCGGTGAAGGTGGGACATGAATCTCTTTAGAAGATCGTGTGCGCCGAATGGAAGAGTCTCAAAATGAGATGATCCGACTTTTGTGAGGAACACAACAACCACTACTGCAGAAAATACATCTCTCCCAAGATCGATCGTTAGCCGTGGGAGGTCAAAATCCTAATCTCCTTGACACTGAAGTTCCTCCGCGTAGAGACCGTGATTCTAATCTCTGACATCGCTTCTACTCATCCATCACGTACCAACCGACATAATCCACCAATTATGGTAGTACATTCTTGTCCTGTTGACTCCACTCGACATGTTATACGTGCAGAATTACGACACTTAATACAAGATAAATTTCACATTAAAGACAGAAATCATCCTCTCCCTCACCGCGACTATGAGGAGTCCTCATCTTTAGCTGAAGCTATTCTTCAACATCCTATTCCCGTAGGTTTCAAGCTTCCGAGCATTGATTCCTATGATGAGGCAACTGACCCATATGAATATATCGACCATTACGGGACCATCATGGATATCCAACGAGCTCATGACACATTTCTTTATCAAGTCTTTCCAGTTACCCTCAAGGGGCAAGCTCGCACTTGGTTCTACTCCCTCCAAAGGGAATCCATTCATACCTTTGACGAAGTCGCCAAGATTTTGTAGAAGCTCATTGCAAACCGAGGATCATTAAAGATTCCTCCCATCTCTTCATTAATCAAAATGAGGGTGAATCACTTAAAGAATACTTCTAGAGATTCTCCTCGCCAAATACTTAGACCCAATTACCGAGAGGAGTTTTTCGGGAGGACTCCATCCAGCCTTTCTACTGCCACTAATGCAAGATACATCCGCCATATGCGACTTGGTTCATCAGGTGGAAGAAATTTTGCTGATGAGGCTATTAATGCCCATCGAAAATAATTTGAACAATCCACAGGAAAATGTAAAAGTGCTCTAGGAAACACAGATCAACAATCCCATCAGAAGAAGCAATAAGACAGTCATGATCTCCCTCCACGGCCCCCGCATCAACGACGCGAACCACGACTGGAATACACGCCGTTGAACACATCTCGTGTTAATGTCTTTTTGGCTATTCGAGATGAAGAGATCATCAAGTGTCCACATCCACAAACCAAATTCGTGAAATCGAGCAATATTATCACTTCCATCAAGTCATGGACATACTTGAGGCGTAAAACAACTTAAAGAAGAAATTGAGAGGCTCATTCAACAGGGATATCTACGTCAATTTATGCAAAACCAATCAACTCAACCAAACATAACTCCAACTGGGGGGCAACCAGGACAATCATCACAGAAACAACATAATAGTCGCTAAATAGTTGGAGAAATTGAAACGATTGTAAGTGGGCCTATTAATCAAGTCTTTATCACCACCTTTGAAGAGTCGGAGTTAAAAAAATCTTGTATTAATCATCCCATCACTTTTAATGACTCAGACTTGGAAGGAGTCCAAGTTCCGCATCAAGATCCTTTTGTCATCGTATGCACGATTGGTGACCCATGTTATCGTTAAAAGAATTTTGATTGATAATGAGAGTTCATTGATATTTTATTTTACTCCACCTTTCAGCATGAACTGGGAAAAATTTCAACCTAGGACCGTTATATGGGTTTGATAATCGCTGCAGAAAGTGGAAGGGACAATCACCTTCCGTTGTTGAGAATTTCTCAACAAGTCACTCACTGTTCAATTCATAGTGGTCAAGAATCAAAGATACGATGTTATCTTTGGAAGACCCCTCCAATCAATCTTCGGTGTTGTCACCTCGGTACCTCATCTTAAGATGAAATTTCAAACTCCCATTGTAGTTGGATTGGTCTGTGGAAACCAACAAATAGCACAATCATGTTACCTCAAACAAGCTCAACCACGCCCTTCGGTGACCTTCAATATCGAGAATTTTAATCTTCAAGATAAAGAATAAATACCTCAGAGGGTTTTGCCTATAAAAGACTTGCTCCCCACTTTGTTATCAAATGACCAACTGTCAAGCTATGACCAAAGATCCAGAGGAAAAAATCTTCCCTAAAACTTGGAACATGGAGGGTCTTTGAAAAGTGTTATATGTAATCCTTGGTACATAAATTTTGTAGTCTTTAATTTACCCCGTTTATCTTTTCCTCTCCACTTTTTATCTTTTATTAACTCTCTCTAAAAATGTATCTTATCCCTTTTATTAAGTTATCTTGTGACAATATTGTATTACCAACATTATCAAAGTAATAAGTTTATGACTTTTTCTTACAAGCTTGTTTCTTCTTTATTTAATCCTCCCACTTGAGAAATATACAACTCACGTTGTATCTCAAGCATGATCAATTCATTTTGGACTTCTTCCATACAGTAAGAAGTCAACACTTTGATAATGATAGGTTAAAAGGTCCTTGGTGGATATCCCGACCTCTTCCATACGTTAACGCCATCAGCACTCGACAAACAACCTTGGATATATCAAAAATCCTCAAAGGATTTAATTCGACCTCTTCCATACAGGTTAACGTCATCGAGTCATACTCTGACAAACAACCTCGGATAGGTTAAAAATTCTAAGCGGATTCAATTCAACCTCTTCCATACAGGTTAACGTCAACGAGTCACACTCTGACAAACAACCTCGGATAGGTCAAAATTCTCAGTGGATTCAATTTAACATCTTCCATGTTAACATCATCGAAGTCACACTCGACAAACAACCTCATATAGGTCAAAATCCTCATCGGCCGGTCATCCATCACTACCGACGGCCGCACGGATTATCACGGTTGCCATACTGACGACCACCATCGACCGCCACGGCTAACGCGGACCATCACCGACCATCTCCGCCGGTCACCACCATCATCGCCGGTCATCCCCGCCGACTACCGACGCCGGCCGCCACCGCCCGTCATCACCGTCCCCGATGATCGCCTCCGAACGACCTTCACTCAAGAAGAAGAGAAGCACTGGAGCAGAAGTGGTTTCTCCTCGCCTGGGGTTTTATAGACATAGGTAAAAAAATAAAAATTTTTGCTGAGAACTATAAAAATTGTCGAAAATTACCAAAAATGGGCGTTTGAGTGCATGTGCGAGCACGCGTTCGGCCGCTAACCTGCAATTTCGACGCCGTCTATGCGCTTTCGGCGGTTCCCCGCTAGCCTGACACGCACGCTGTGATGCACCGAAAGTGACGCTAACCGCTGCGCCATCGGCGGCGCATGCACCTCAGTGTCCGATGGGTCCATAACTCAAATCTCGCCATACCCAGACATCCGCGCTCGCACCGCTTCGCGTGATCATAATCTTGTGCTCCCATGAAGATTTATTCTCTCAAAATGCATGGTTAATGGATCCTCAAATTTCATTGAATAATTTACTATTTTCAAGTATATGACATAAATATTTTTGGATGATTGAGATAATGTCATCCAAAATAGGAAAAGAGCATGATATGACAAAAAATTCTACCAATAAACACGAATCTTGATGTCAAAAGCGGGTTGATCCTCTTGAAACTAGATCAAGCACTTAAAATATCGGAAACGTGGGATATCGTTAAATCCATAAATAGCTCTTAAACATGGAGTGTTTATAGTCAAATCGAACGTCTTGATGAGCCAAATCTAACAAGCCCAAGATCTTATAATTCTGACTTCGTTTGAGCATTCAAATACTTAAAATACATCAAATGATCAAAAAAATCATTCTGAGCCATCCGATGAAGTGGAGTGGTTCGGATTTTGCATGTATTCTGAGAAGCTCACTCCTCCAATCATAAATAACCCTCATTTCTCATGAGGAGAGCAAGAGAGAGAGGAGAGAGCTCTAAAGCGAAAATCCTCCAAGACAATCGCTACTGACGGTTGTCAACCACGCCGTCACCGCCGCCCGTCCGATCCTTGCCGCCAATCTCCATCGGTCACCATCATGACGAACTTCATCGCCGGGCCATCGATCATTGCTCATCATCATCTCGCTACCACTAGAACCGTTACAACTCGAACGCGTGACTATATGGTCACGTTATCGATCGATTCTCATTGTTAACTCTTCTCTTATACAAATTTGTAATCGCATTATCTGCAAATTTTGTACTCTGAAACAAATACATAGTGGAAGATTCTTACTGGGCTAGGCCCCGTAGTTTTTCCCTCTTTTCGAGGTTTTTTCACGTAAATTTTTTGGAGTTTTCTTTCTTTTAAATACCCGCGGATTTCATAACAGTGCTGAGAACTTTACTCTATCACAACTGGTTTTTTGGCACGCAATAATTTTAACTCAAGCAAATTTGAAATTGATTAAAGGAATTATATAAGAAAAATAAATGGGGGAAATAAAAGGATGGAAGAAGGATCTTCGAGCTTCAGTTACTCCAAAGCAAATATATGCAAGATCAAACTGGAAATCGACCAAATCAAAGCAAACAAAAGTAATGGTCTCCTTGGTTTACAGATGGATCAGGATGGCGACACGTTCTTCACTGGCTCAAGTTGACAATATTAGCTGTTTTCTTTTTTAATTATTTTTATTGTTCTTGTTGTTTTTCTAGTTTTATTTATTTATTTTTGAAAGTTCAGTGAAGGATGATGATTCGCGAATATAAATATACATGAGGACATCAACCCATCAAATATATTATATTTTTATAACACAATAGGGGATATCCACATGTTTATTTTAATATGTTACTCTAAAGTGAAGCAAGAAATTTTTTTAAAATTGAGGCACATAAATTAATTACTTATTTAGGAGTGGAAATGTTTATGATGAAAAATATTAAATAATTAGAGTGTTTTACTATATATATTTATTATATATAAACTCATATTAAAATTTTGGGAGATTTATAAACATATCACATAGTTTTTATATACTAAATATATAATATTTAAATTTTAATATTTACATTAAAATACTTAAATCTTTAATGTCATATTAAAAATATTATCATCACTAATTTTTTTTAAATGAATGTAAATTTTCATACATAAAAAAATAGTATATAAATCTTTAATGCTTCATTAAAAATATCATCATTAATTTTTAAAATGAATATAAATTTTCATACATAAAAATATATATAAATCCTTAACACCACATTAACAATATCATCATCATTAATTTTTTTGAAATAAATATAAATTTTCATGCATAAAAAATATTAAATATATGAAAAAAATTTTGTTCTTAAATCTATAAAAAAATTATATATATATATTCTTAAAATTTTGGGAGAAACATATCCTTAAATTTTTCTTTAAAATATCATTATATTATAATTCAATACACATTTTATATTATTATTTATAGCACGTAATGATTCTCTTTTTAAAATTTTATCTATTTTCATTGCTATCCTTGCAGCTTTGCACCTAACAAATTTATAAAGTTTTGGTCACATTAAAAAATAAATAAAATATATTTGCATTTTGTAGGTTAAAAAAAGAGCCATAAAGAAATATTGCTCTTTAATTATAGTTGTCAATCACTTACTGTTGAACTGCCTGACAGGCCTATCATTTGCTGATATTGCGTTTGCGGACCACATAAATAACTGTACAGTGAAGTTGATTAATAGTACCCACCGTCTCTTAGTTAAGTTAGTGGACGAGTACGACCGAGAACCCTTTAGACCGAGTTAGAATCTTATCTAGTGCAGAGACGCCTATACCTAAAGTGAGAAATGTAAGTTGGGACCCGATATATGTAGGTGATAAATGTGCTGACGCCATGAATTACCGATAATCTCCTCTGAAATGAGTGAGATGTTGGATGGATACTCATTAAAAAAAAAGTTGATTAATAGTTTTCTCTCTATATATAAATAAATAAATAAATAAATAAATAAATAAATAAATATATGAGATATCTGCTTCCAATGAGATGTTAAGACATAATAGGCTGGTTGATTCAATATATTATATTGATTTATCCGCGCTATATACTCAGTTTATACTATGTATATGTATGGACTATAAGGTAATGTGTCTAGCTGATTAGTTATCTCTCTATTCTTCAATGAAGTACAATTTTATAAAGTTAGTGTTTTTTAAATCTTATTTATATACAAAAATAAATTGCAATTAAAGTAAATAAAATAGTTTTAAGTTTTGATTAAAGATTATGTACTTTATTCTACATTTTTAGAACACAAAATATAGAATGATTTTATATCAATATTCTTTTAATGCTACTTCAATATTATACAATAATTATAAGAAAATAAATGCACTATGGCAGATTATTGATTAGAAAAGGCTAATAATATGATGTCATGTGCATCGATTATTTATTTACATGTGATATTTAGTATGTTCATAGCCTTCTCTCCATCTCGCATTATTGATTGCCTTGCCCTCCATTCAAGGGCGAGCATCAAGTCCATTCCAAAGCTATGATTTATAAATTAACTAAGCCAATAAGCATTGATGATAAAATTTATAAAATTAAGTCAAACAAATTAGCCAATATAGATAACACTCTCCTCTCTCAGATTATCAATCATATTTATATGTGATATTTTTATGTTCATAGCCTTCTCTTCGTCTCGCATTATTGATTGTTTTGCCCTCCCATTCAAAGGGGAGCATCAAGTCCGGTAAATGATGATATAGACAAGCTAAAATGGAGAATTTTATTTATTTTTAAAAATATTTAAATTTAATAAATTGAAAAAGTTGATTTTTACGATATTTGGGGCTCGCCTTTTAAAACACATTTGGACGCCTGATTTTTTTTTTTTTTTGGAAAAGTCGAGGGCAATAGTCCAATATCATTCCAAAAAGTATTTTTACAAGTAATCAAGGATGAAAAAAAGGACACGGCCAAGGCCTAAGGAGGCAAGGCCAAAGAAAAAACTATGGTAGAAGCACTTTACAAAAAGTTTAAAGGAAAAAAAGTGGACTCAGATCATAAAATTATACAAAATACTCCCAAAAGGATGAAGCCGACATTGCTAAGGACCATTCATTGGTTTTTGAATTGCCCTCCAAAAGAATTAGGAGAGCCGTAAGCAAAAAGAGGTTTGATAGAACACACGTCATAGCAAAAGTAATTCTTGGTTTTAATCCAGCCGTCCAAAATGAATGGTAATAAGCACCAGCATTCCAAAGAAAGGCTTCCTTAATCATCATCTTCCACCAAAACCTAGACCAAGTCGAGCAAGAAAAAACTAGAAATAGCCAACAAAAGCCTTGAAAAGTATCAGCTAGGAATTGCATAAGACTCCCATCTGGTTTCAGAAGCAAGCACCCCCATTAAACAGCCGATAGATAGAATCAACGTGGCCGGCAACAGAAAAGAAAAAAGTAGAGTTTAAACTTTCTGATTCCTCCATCTATGCAGTAAATGAAGTGTCTCCTCAGTCCAGTGGTCTTTAAACACCCATCTTCTGAGCTTAAATTCCACGATAGTTTTAATATGATTGCCCAACCAAAGGACAGATTTATCAGCTTGATGGTGAAATCAAGAGTTCCTTTCTCTCCATAAAGTATAAACAAACATCAGTAATAAGAAAACAAAGTCTAGCAGTAATCCTATTCTCCATGTTGCTAATTTCACTCAACAATTGAGGTAAAGTAGTAGGCATCAATAATACATTTCCAATAGGGAGAAGATTCCGCACTATAGTCATAGATATTGGGCATTCAAAGAAGAGGTGGGAGTGAGATTCTGAGGTAAGTTTACAAAGATAGCAAATGTGAGTAATGCCCAGTCCTCTTGCACGAACTGTCGATGTTTTAAGCCCATTTAAAAAAGCCAACCAATATAAAGCATAATTGATAGCAAACCCCTTAAACCATATATGTTTAGACCAACTTACTTTAGGACAATGCTCAAACAATAATTGAATAATAATTTTGAAGAAAAAAGTTTGAATTATCCCATAAAACATGATAATCCACCTTTCCGTAAAAAGTAGAAAATACGTTCATAACGAGGAAAGCAGAGTGCAACCCTTCAAGTATTGGAATCCCTTCAGCACAAAATAAAGAGTTAAGTCTAGCATAAATTGGTTGGCCAAAATATATAAAGCATTCTTCTCCCATAATATCAAAAAGAGATAATCCATTGCACCAAGGGTCGAAATAAAGAGAGTGTAAAGAATTTTTCTCTCCCAAGATAGAGATTTTTTCTCTAAATTTAGAGGCAAGAAGCTTTAGTTCTCTCCATAATGGTGACATACGCATGACATAGTTATACCAAGGAGATATGTATTTATTTTTGCACCAACTTGCAAATTGAGATGTGTTGTTGAGAATCCTCCAAAGACATTTAAGCTTACAAACCATGTTAAGGTTAGAGATTGAGAGAAGACCCGTGCCTCCCCTATCCCTAGGAAGGGTAGTATTAGACCAAGATATAAGATGTAGTTTGTGTCCTTCTCCATTGTGATAGAAAAAATTTGACATAATAGATGATATTTTTTTGAAGATGCATTTTGGAATTGATATAGACCTCAACCAGTAGGTAAGAAGATTATTAACTGTTGCTCGAAGTAACTGATATTTGCCACCAATGGATAAAAGTTTGGATTTCCATCCGGTAAGCCAATTCTGAATTTTTTCTAAAAGGGAAGCAAAATGTTGTGCTTTCAAAGAGCCAGCAATAATAGGTATGCCAAGATATTTAAAAGGAAATTGACCCACGTTGATATGCAATAATCTGAGAAAAAATTACATTAGGGCAATTCTAGAGAAGAATGGTTGATTTCTCTCTATTAATCTCAAGACCGATAATCGCCAAGGTATTCAAGATACCCCATAGGGAGTTGATCGATGTATTGTTTGTCGTTCCTGTGACAAGTAAATCATCAGCAAAAATCAAATGAGAGATAGCATAGTTTCCAACTGTAATAGGGGAGAAATTTCCAATCCTGATCTGGTGGTCAAATAGACATGAGAGGGAATCCATAGCAATAGTAAATAGAAAGGGTGAAAGGGGGCACCCTTGTCTAAGTCCATTGGAAGAATTAAAATAGCCTTTTACACTACCATTGAGAACCACAGAGAAGGCAACTTCAGAAATGCAAGCTTCTACCCATTTGATAAAACGAAGGGGAAAACCCTTCTGAGCTAACCGATGAATTAGAGCATTTCTATTGATTAAATCAAAAGCTTTTCGCAGGTCAAACTTTGCAAGGAAGGAATTTCTTTTTGTATTAGCTGCCAAATCTAGGCCAAGTTCGTGAGCTAGAGCTATATTGTCAGATATGTCCCTACCTGTAATGAATGCAGATTGTGCCAAATGGATTATAGATGGGAGTACCTTTTTGAGCCTATTGGCAATGACTTTGGCTATCACTTTATAAAAAGTATTGCACAATGAGATAGGCCTATAGTCAGAAATAGTATTAGGATGCTTGGATTTTGGAATCAATGTAATAAGAGTATGCTTGAAAGTATTAGGGAGTTTCCCATGTTTGAAGAAATGATGCATAGCTAAGAGAAATTATTGCCCTGTTATTTCCCAAGTAGCTTTGAAAAATTTTGCATTGAAACCATCTGGACCAGGGGATTTGTTGTCATCAAAACTATGCAAAGCATTTATGATTTTCAAATCAGTAAGGTCCATCTCAAGGTCTACTGCTTGCACAGAAGAAATAACTGGACCAATGGGAAGGTTGGAGCTTGGTAAAACAAAACCATCCTTACAATTGAAAAGGTTAGTAAAATGTCTGCAAAGTTCATTTCCAATAGAGAAGGAGTCATATATAAATCCATTTTCTATTTGCAAGCTTCTAATGCGATTAGAATTATGTCTCTCCTTAATGGAACAGTATAAATATTTAATGTCATCATCCGAGGATGTAAGCCAGTGCACCTTGGCTCTTTGAGCGACACCCATATTCTTCCTTAATAAGAGAAGCATATCTATTTTTTATTTTGATATATTCCATCAAGAGAAGCTCATTGTTAGGTTCATTTTCCAATCTAAGGAGGATGTCTTCCTGTTCCAATTTAGTAATAGTTATAAGAGTCTGGAATATTGATGAGGTCCACTTTTGCCTTTTTAGAATCATTTTAGTGATTTGTAGTTTCTTTTGAAGCACAAATAAAGGATCCCCTTGAACAAAAGTATTCCAAGCCAAACTAACAATGTCTGAAAAACTAGAATGAGATGTCCAATAATTCACGCGAATCTCTGTTGCTCCTTAGAGTTGCTTTCGGTAAAGATTAATAATGGGCAGTGATCCGAAGATAGAGGGGAAGAGACTTTGTAATATGCATTAGGAAATGTGCTTAACCAAAAATCATTACAGAGTACCCGATCAATCTTAGTAAAGATAGGATTTTCAGCTTGAAGATTGGACCAAGTATAAAGAAGACCCGTGTGAGGAAGCTCAAGAAGCCCATAATTATGAATACAATCTCTGAAATCCTGCATTCTGTTCATAGGAATTGGATTACCTCCCATTTTTTCCTTATATGATAGAACGCAATTGAAGTCTCCTTGAATTATCCAAGGTGAGTTGATAGTGTTAGCTAAAGCACATAAAGAATTCCAAAGAGGTTTTCTTTCTTGTGGGTTATTATGACCATAAACAAAAGTGACAAAGAAGTTTGACATTCCATTTCCAGAAATAGTACCATGAATAAATTGAGCATCCTTTGAGATTACCTTAAATGTAATAATTGATGGATTCCATTTGAGCCAAATTCTGCCACCAGGAGAGCACTCAAAATTATCTGAAGAATCCTCCGGAAAGAATAACTGAAGCTTATGTGAACAAAAGCTTTGACTAACAGAAGAAAAGACAGTTTAGTTTCCAACAAGCATAACATATCGAGATTAAACTCTTTTATTAGTCTTTTGCAGTCTTGAAGTCTGCCTTCAGCAAGAAGACCCCTAACATTCCAACAACCAAGACTTGGGGTAATAGTCATGAGGAATGAAGAAGGGAGGTTATTTACCTTTCCTTTTGGGCATAGCCCTTTGACTAGTCCCCTTATGAGGTAGAGAGGACTTGGAAGGATCAAAATCTAAGGAGCCCTTGCTCCTGGTCTCAGGGTTATGCTCAAGGGAGGTTTGAGATTGGGAGTGAGCAGAAGAAGCAGGTTCAGAGTAAGGCATAGCCCCAGAAGGGTTGGAAATCAGATTTTGGGGTTGTGATAGTGTGGTGATTCAATGTTGGAAACATGGGTTGCATGGGTAGGGGCTGCTGGAATATCGTCTTGGGTTGAAGAGTGGGCCGACAATTGGTTAAGGTCATTAATGGGGATATTGCTAGAGAGTTCTCTATTTGTAGGAGGGTCATTTTGAGAGTAAGGTTGAGGTGGGATATGAGTAGTTTGTTGAACCAGAGTACCAGAGGGGTTTGGAGCAGGAGTGATCAAAACACTATTTTTATTCAGCTGTCGAGGGGCTCAGCTACGACTTCTACCTCTAGAGAGTGGTTTTTCATGAGGATTAGTGGGACAGTTTTCAGCTTCATGAGAGAATGTTGAGCAAGTAGGAACAAGCTTTCGGCTTCCAATCATAGATTATCTCCTGCCTTATTTTTTTCCCATTTAGATTAAGAAAAATTGAGTCTGGTAGGGAAGAGGGTTAACTTGTACACAAACTCTAGCAAAAGTAACTCTTGATTTGGATCTTTGTTAAATTGTCTCTGAAGAGGAATACCAATGGAGCTAGCCACCTTAGAAAAAAACAACAAACAAGAGGAAAGTTTGGTAATTTAATCCATAATGGGATGTCTGTAATATGTTCTTTGGAGGGTCAAAAATCCCAAGACCACTTCTGAAAATAAAAGGTTTGCCATTAAGAAAACATGGCCCATGATCCCATATCATGTCATAATCCTCTTGACAAGCAAACTTAAATAGAAAAAAATCACCATCTAAGGATAATAATTCCAATCCACCCTTGAGTTGTCATTTTCGCTTGATAGCTGCAAGCAAAGACCCATAAAACGGTCTCTTACCGATAGCATAACCAATTAAGGAGAGAGACCAATCCTTAAGCCCTTCGGTCACTTCAAGTTCAGAGAAACAAATTTCGTCAGATGAAGGAGGAACATAAGATAACGAGTAAGCTTTGCTCTTCTCATTTTGTGAAATCAAAAGGTCTTTCCAGTTTCGGGCAATAGACGGCGTCGAAGCATTAGGTCTAGCAATCGAAGAAAGCGGAGCAGAGGAAGGGGCTCCCAAAATAGAGGTAGATTGAGAAAGTATTGGGAAATGCGCAGAGAAAACCGCGTCGGCAGCCATTAAACAGAGAAATCGCAGTTAACAAACCAATTCCAGTCGAGGAGAAAAAAACGATCTCCCCCGGCCAGACAGCCGGAGGAAACTAAGGGAGCTTACTTACAGTGTGATATACCAGTATACCAGCCCAAGAAATGAAGAACCTGATCCAATCTGCCGGAGGTTGAGATTTCCGGGAAAGCATAAACCCTAGCCGCTCCTTCTCTCCCGGAACGAACACTTTTTTGGACGCCTGATTCAATTGGTGGGGCAGTAAATTTCAGTAAATCAATAATTATTGATTGATAAATAGACTATATAATTATTGAATGATTACTAACGGCGAAGAAAGTAAGTGGGCCACTTTTACGGTTTGAAAAGTAGACGGCCTTTATCTCTAAGTGGGCCTAAAGCAAAAGAATATATGGTGGGCTGAAACGTCCAATCATTACTCCTGCTCAAAGTCCCTCCACTGCAGGACCACGGTGCTCTTTCCTCACTACAAGTAGAACTCTCCGTTGCCCTTCTCGGCCACCATTCTCTCTCTCTCTCTCTCTCTCTCTCTCTCTCTTGCTGAGAGATCTAGAAGGAGGTTCACAGTCTCATTTCGTCTATTTTTCATCATGAAGGTATGATTCAATTTGTTATTTTATGATTTCTAATATCATATCGATTTTTTATCTCTCAATTTATTAAAATCCTTCATTCTTTTCTTTATCTTTGTCCTGAGTTTTTCTAAGCTTTTTTTTTCATAAATAGGTATCATATTTATCTTTATTTATGTTTTTTTTTTCTTCTGAATCCTTTTCAAAATTTAAAATGCAATTTTAATTTTAAAAATGTGGCATTATTATTTTTTTCCTGGCCGTAGATCTTAGACTGGTTTCACCTGAAGCTTCACCCAGCCACCAACTACTCTCGGGTTTCTCACACGAAGGTTCCAGGTTCTCTCTCTCTCTCTCTCTCTCTCCCTCTCTCCAGAAGTTTGCAAAGGTGCAGGTACGTTTATAGCAAATCATGTATTTTCCTTAAAAAAAGTATACTGTTGCTCTGAAAATTATGTTATGATATTAGAATAAAAAATATAGTTTTTCGGTCCAAGATTCTTATAAATGGCTATTAAATACATTGAAGGCTTATTTAGCAATGATGACTTCTACACTTTTGTGCTACTGTGAAGTGCAAACTATGAACAGTACTCATAATGATTTTTCTATTTGGATATTCTTGGTTTAACTATACTTTTGTATAATGTAACCGAAATAGTTATGCATATCACTATTAGGGATTATTTAATCGCTGTAATTTCTCACTTAGTGTTAGCTCTTTCATTTATTAGAACCAACCTTTTGTATCAAAATTTATTTAATTGAATTAAATATTATTTATGTTTTTAATAATAAGAAATAATCAATATTAAAAACAAAATTAAATCATCAAAATTTGAAATTTTTACAATGAGTGGACAAACTGAAATCAAAATCGCATTTAAGGTCTTGCTTTATTTCATATTTGCAATTATCTTCAAAGAAGAATACATAGAGCAAGCTATTTTCTTTCTTTCTTTCTTTTTTTTTTTTTTTTTGAAGAGAAACAATATTATTTATTTTTGAAACTAAAAATTAAAAATAACATAAAATATAAAATAAAATTGATCCCGCTTAGTGATGGAATAGTGGTTGTTATCAAATTTAATATTATAATTTTTAATGATAATATTTTAAAAATACAACTTGAATTCAAAATCATTGTAATTTATCAGTGATTTGTGCTCTTCTTGAATAGATCGAAAATCTATCTACTTCTGTATGCTCTATGAAACATATGAAGTTATTATATTGCAAAATATTAATTTGCTAAAAGATTATGAAAATTAGGAGATTTTAAAACATAGCGACATTAGAATTGCAGTGGTCACATAACTCTAGTATTAAATTTCATTAAAACTGAAATAAATTATTTAAATTTCTAAAAATATAAGCACATTTCCCAATAAATATATCAAATCATGATTGAAAATGCATCCGACATCCAAGCCGTTTTTTTTCCATTGTCCCCAACAGAGGAATTTTATTTACAAAAACAAAACAAAGAAAAAGCTCCCGAAAAACTCACTGTGTAAATAATTCTCCGCTATAATCTATTTTTTCATATGTTTTCTTCTCAATGTAGCTTTCGAACATGAAGTGGTTGATCTAATTGACCCGTCCCACCGGCCTCCGGCGGCTGTCGGAACCGAACAGGACACCGAAACACCACTTCTCCTCCACGTTAACCTCGCCGGTATCCTGACCATTGGAACTCTCGGCTACTCTCACCCCCTCTTTCTCCCTCACTTCTCGGAAGAACCAAAGCTCGAGTTGCCGGAGAAAGAAATCCATGCAGCGACCAAGCCCTTGGCGCAAATAACTCTGTTACAGCCTGCAACTGAATTATTCATGATAAAAACTGATCAGTCTGTTGTTGAAGTTCATGCTCCAGAGGAGACGATAATGGCTGAGCCGTTGCTGAAGGAAAACAGGGGGAAGAAGGAGAGGACGACGCTTGCTGATCTGTTGGCCGCTGAGTCAGCTGCCAATGACTGCGATGAGCCACCCGTAGTTGCCGGCCAAACTAAAAGAACACCCGCGAGCGGGGGTAAGCAGAAAAAGAAAAAGATCAAGAGGAAGAAGAAGAAGGAAGATGAATTGGAATCATCTCAGTCACAGAGTTCTGCTGCGGCTAAAAGGATTCGCAAAGTAATGTTTTAGAAATATCTGTTGTGGCTTGTTTTATTTGAATTCGTGTATTGTGCTGTTTAGTTTTAAAATTTTTGACCGTTGGTGTGGTGGCATGGAAGATGATAACGAAAATGGTGAAGAAGAAAATACATCCGGAGGCGGCAGCGGCGGGAAGAAAGAGCAGAGGAGCAGCCGACGTTGCAGCTGATCTGCTTCTTCATAGTGGCTGCGGTAGCGGCGGCGGCGGCGGCAACGCGGTCTAGCACTTGGTACGTCCTCCTCCCCCCCTCACCTCCCACCCCCGCAGCCACCCTCTGTTTCACCACCCTCTGTTTCACCACCCCTAAATTTGTTCCAATGGGCTTTTTCAAATTTTTTTCAGCTGCTTCATCAATAAGCTTATTTACCAAATCACAATGGGCCAGGCCCATCTATTTTTCATTTAAGCCTATACCTCTAATATATTCGTCAATATAATTGAAAACATACTCAGGAAAATAACAATTTGTTTTGAATAATAAATAAACAATATAATTTTAAATTTGACAGTCATAACGGAATTATATAGAACTCTTACTATGTAATTTATATTATAATTCTGATATAAATAACAAATTTGGATGGCATGCAGTCGCAAAAGAACAATAAGGATGGTCTTTTGGCAGAGGATATTAATCAACGGTGCTCTTTTACTGTAAGCTTAATTATCTGTTTGAGTGATTTTTTTTATATTTTAATTAATTAATGTTTTTGCTATTTGGTAAATCGGATCCGTCATGAAACAGCCTTCTCTTTGATTTCTTATGAATTGTATCAATTCAATTTGGGTGTTATTTTTTACATAAGGCCAGATTTAAGAGGTTTTAATAGTAAATATTAATTTATTGCTCCCTAGAAATAATTAAAATAACTAATGTGCTCATATATTATAATAAACTCATCAATTAAATTTTCTCCAATATATATTTTTTTATTTTTTCTTTTATGATTTAACCAATAATCAGGATGGATGTTCATTGTCTGAATAGATAAAATTTTGAGATCAAAAGTCTCTTTTATTAAATTTATGCCTTCACATTTAATATTAAGAAAAATGAGAATTTATATACATATTACACAATTCTTATATATTTATATATCTAATACCAAAATTTTCATATTTATATAAATAATTTTAAAATTTAAATATTATATAAAAAAATAGCACCATCATAAATTTTTTAGAGTGAAATGTACTTTTTCATGCATAGAAAAAAATTGCTAAATATCAAATTTTTAGATATGTTAATGCGTATAGTAATTATGTGTTATATTTGTAAATTTTTTTAAAATAATTATTTTGCATGTAAAGGGATAAATAAGGAATATCACCAACTTATGGAAATGTGGAGAATTTTTTTTATAGGGATATCAACTGTTGAAGTATACATTTATTGTAGATAAGATTTAATTTCAAAATTTTTACAATAATTTTTTAAATATTTATCAACTAAATTGGCTTGCCCAATAACCAAATCTTATTAGCTATAAGAATTTCAAAAGGAAAATTTATATATTTACTCATATAAAATAAATATTTTAAGATTTACATACATATCATATACTTTTTATATAATATTAAAATTCAAATCTTTTTTTATTTATATAATACATATTATCTAAATCACAAAAATATATGCATGGAAACTATTATTTCATTTTAAATAAGCTAATATTATTCTTATGTCATTTAGATATTAGGGTGCTACATATAAATATAAAAGCTAATATATTAAATTATAAATATATAATAATTTCAATAGGTTTGTTCCCATAACTATAACATAAATTTAAGATTTATTTAGGATCAAATTTGTTTTCTCTTTTTATTATTTGTTTGTTATATTATTTTTAAAAATATAATTTTAGTGAAATATTTATGTGCTTTTTTATTTAAAAAATCACATTATTCTTAGAAATACTCAAAATAATTTTAGAGTAATATTTTTAAACTTATCATCACTAAATATGATTTATTTTAAATCAAACTATAAATATGAAAATCCTGTATAATAAAATATATCTAAAAGTGATATATATATATATATATATATATATATATATATATATATATATATATATATATATATATATATATATATATATATATATATAAAATCAAATGTTAGAAATTAGATGTGTAAAAGCATAAGAATTGTGTGTTATGTATATAAATCTTCTAAAAATAAAATGTTAGAGAATTTAGGATTAATTTTAATCAAATTTAATTTTGCTGGGCCTTATATTATTTATTGGAAATAAGGATTAAGCCCAAACAACAACGGAAAAGAGAGATATTTTCAGGAAAAGGATCTAGGAGAGAGAATGTGATAGTTAATCTGCTTAAAACATATTTAAATAATTAAACTGATAATTATTTATTTAAAAATTATACCAGAGTTTTGGTTGAATAGTTGGTTAATGTGCATGTGGAGCCGGTTCGCACCATCAATTATCTCAACCTTCTCTTCTTTTTATTCTCGAAAATTAAATTAGGTCTCTCCTATTTTTCAATATCTTTGGGCTATTTCAAATCAATTTTGTTTTCTTTATATTTTTTGTATTTATTTTATTTATATTCTAATATGAAATAAAATATATCTGATGATAATAATTATTTTTATAAATATTACGTGCAAAAAAATTCAGGCCGGTAGAGTAGGATAATTCGATGTCTTAGCGTTGCACAAAAGTTCCACGCACACACTCCTCTAGAGGAGTTTGAGAGACATCAAAATTTTTACGTGGAAAATTCCAAAAGGGAAAAACCACAGGGCCTAGCCCACTTAGAAATAATTTTATTATATCAGTATTTATTATAATTATTATCCTCTTTCCAAAGTTGGAGAATGATAGATTATAAAAGTAGGTTTTATGAGAAGCTTCATTGGATCAACGAAGAAGACTTCGCTTGAGGTGGTAGTCTGACGATCCGATGACAATGATCGAGCGATGGTGGGATGTCGGATTAGCGTGGCGGCAGTGTGGCCGGTGGCGGTGATGGTGGTGGCGATGATCCGTGATGGCGGTGACCGAGTGATTTGAGATTTTTCGAGTCTAAGAGCTATATCCTCTCTTTAGCTTAGATCCTCATTTTATAGATTATGAGAGTGAAATTTCATAAATACAAGCAAAATCCAAACCACTTTATCGGACTCAAAATGACTCATTCAATCATCTAATGTATTTTAAGTATATGGATGCTCAAATGAAGTCATAATTAAGAGATTTTAGGCTTGTTAGATTCGGCTCGTCAAGACACTCGATTTGATTATAAACACTCCATATTTAGGAGCTATTTAGGGATCCGACTGATATTGAAAGTTTTTAAATATATTTTAAGTAGTTGATTTCGGCTAGTCTCGACTCAGAATAAGTTGCTTTCAATATCAAGATTCGTGCTTCAACTAGGAGAGTTTTTAGTCACATATCAGTTGCCCCCTATTTTTCGATGATATCATCTCTATCATTCAAAAATACATGTCAAGTCGATGAATAATTTTCTAATAATTGATTATAATTCTAAGAAAATTATTCAGCTAATAACTTTTTTTATGTTAATAAAATTTGCGGGTTCATTAACCTTTGCATCAAATATAATTTGAGAGAATAGATCTTCATGAGCGCACAAGATTACCATCACGGAAGCAAGCTCAAGGGACCAGTCACATAGGTGCATTAGGTCGCGAATGTGTGAACAAGCATAGTGGCGGGCGCGTCAAACTTGGTGCGGCATGTACATCGAGCGTGTAGGCGTTGGCGTCGCGCGGCGTGCATGGCCGTGGGCATCTTGTTGCGGAGCGTGGATGCGCGAGGCTCTTGGGATCGCGGGTGTGAAGGGCAGCGGCTCGCCTGGAACCAGATCCGCGCTCATGAGCTCTAGTCGTGGGCACATCACGAGTGTAAAGCCCGCAGCATGGCGCTGAGCTGCCAGGCGTCACGCAAGTCTGGCGCATGGCGCGCATCGCGGCCTTGGTCGAGGCTGCCGTGCTTGGATCTTGTGGCTGCATGCATGCAATCGTCAATACGTGCCACGGTGCGCAAACACGCACTAATGAGCGCAATATGTGGAAAATTTAGATTTTTTTTTATATTTCCTCTGATTTTTTCATTGAGTTTCTTTTTTTCATTTATTTTAAAAGGAAAAATATATTTGGAGATAGAAATTTTGAAATTTATCAAAATATTTCCAAATCTTGTAAAAAATTTCCCTCCTTTTTGCCCTTGTTGTGGATATATAAATACCCCTTGGAATTAGGTGAGGAGATATAGTTTTCTCCCATATGCTCTAACGTTCTCTGCATTGGATGAGAAATTATCTAGCAGAAGTTTATAGGCTAAGGGTGATAATTTTTTTCTTTTATCACCAAGGCTCTGACTTTCTTTTGAAAAGAATGTTATTTGCTTTATAGATTAAGATCCATAGTTCATACGACGAGGCTCTAGTTTTCTCTCGAAAGAGGCGTAAATTATCCTCGTTTGATTAACCGGGTTTGGAGGTGATCAAGGCCCATAGTTCATATGATGAGGCTCCAGTTTTTCCTCGAAAGAGGCATCAATTATCCTCATCGGACCAATCGAGTTTGGAGGTGATCAAGGCCCGTAGTTCATATGACAAGTCTCCAGTTTTCCCTCAAAAGAGGCATCAACTGTCCTCGTTAGATCGACTGAGTTTGGATGTGATTAAGGCCCGTAGTTCATACGACGATGCTCCGATTTTCCCTCGAAAGAGGCGTTAACTGTCCTCGTCAGACAGACCGGGTTTGGAGGTGATCAAGGCCTCTAGTTCATACATCGAGGCTCCGATTTTCCCTCGAAAGAGGCATCAACTATCCTCATTGGACCGACCAGGTTTGGAAGTAATCAAGGCCTGTAGTTTCTACTTTTTCTTGTAGGAAATTGATTTTCTTGAAATTACAATGGATGACTCAGCAGTTGACAATTGCTAAGGTGGAGGGGAAGCATCAATTAAGTACCATTCTTCAAAAATCTCAAAAAATCTAGCAGGTAATTTCAGAATATCATTAGAGAGAAATAACTTCTTTTGTAAACTCATATGTATACTAATGCTTTTTTCAGATCGTAGGAGAAAAATTATATCCAAAATTGTCCGTGAAAAATAAAGTCAGGAGAGGATATGTCCAAGTATTGAGGTAAATGAGTTACTTTACACATTTCTCATACCATTGTCTTTCTCTCCTCTTTTTTTGTTTCATACTTATTATGTATTTTTATTTGATGATGGTCAGAAGAAGTCTAATAATACAACAGCTACAGATGATATATCATCCACTATCACATCTGACAGTTTAATGGTGCTCCGTAGGAAATTTCATTTTCCAAATGAGTTGATGGCTCTTGTCACCAAAAAGTCTAATTGGACACATTTTTCTCCACAAGAACATTTTACTATTTCTGAGATGATTCTTCGTATGGGACGATTCCCTTTAGTTTCTTAATTGATTGAGATTTTTAAAATATGTAGTGTATCTTTATTACAATTTTTATTTCGAGCTTTAGTGATAATTACCAGTTTGACCATCTTCTTTGGGGAGCGTGATGTGACTTTGAACATCAAGTACTTATACAGAATGTGTAGATTCACATGTTATGCTCAGGAATGTGTTTCATATCAAGGTATTAAAAATTAGATATAATTTTCAGCACATGATCCATTTAGAAGTTGGTATGATATGTTCTTTTTTGTGAAAAATGAGTGGGGTCTCCCTAGAGATGGGGAAAATTGAATGACCTTCCAGATCCATTACTTATTGAAGAAAATGAAATCTTAAAAACTCTCAATGTTCCTGATGTAGAAAGCTTACAATATGAGTTACGCCACATTGACAAGTATATAATTGAAGATAGAATATTCAAGGTTGGCTTTTTTATTTAGGCATGGAGGTCTCATGCTCTTCCATTGAAAAGATCAAGTAATGGTAATGAAATGTCTCCTCATATTCACAGAATTCTTTCAAGAAGCCCGTTACGAAGTCATGGTGATAACAATACTTCTTCTCTAAGGAAAAAGAAGATATGTGCCGGAGTAATTATGTCAAATAATAGTGGAGGTTGCGGAGAAGATGTTCTCCCCCAATTGTCCTCTGATGGTTTACCTATCTCAATTCAGAATAGGGGGATTCATCTCTCGAAGCCACATATTCACAAGGATGTGTTAAAACACGTATGCACTGGACGCTAACGAGCAAACGAATTATTATGCTATCTTCTCTTTCTATTTTTTTTCTTCTCTTTTTTAAGTATAATATTTGTGATTTTTTGATTGTAGGTAACCCAAACATTAGAGTTTATGGCTCATTTGAGTGTCACTCTAGATGAGTGGAATACTGAATTTGTGAAGATAAAATAGTTGTAAGGCGAGTACGAGCAAAGAATGAGTGCTAAGGCAAAAGAAGTGACAGCTTTGGAAGATCAACTAATTGGGTGTAGAACTGAGCTAGTGAACCTGTCAACTTTTCTTTCTCTCCAGTATTAGGAGGTGGAGCATACTCATGATGAGCTGATTGAGGTGAGGGCAGAGACTCGCTAGAAAGAGAAAAGACTCAGGGTATTTGTAGTAGAGAAGAAGACCCTTGAAATGGAGAAGAAAGTATTACATGATCATCTTTCTAAGAAAGAGTTTATTATGTGAGAAGCAGAACAAATGTCATATCCTTGAAGGCAGTGGAACACTTTAAGAACTCTCTAGCTTATCGTGATGCTATCGAGGATCATATCCAAGAAGCTCATAATCATATTCTTGATGTTGAAATGAAGGACTTGGAGCATCAATGTTTGGAGGAAGGCTTGATCCGAGGATTCCTGAAAGGAATTTGCTTAGTACATCGCAAAATTAGGGTTAATATTGAGAATTTGTCTCCTAGCCAAGTATCTAAAAACTCGTCAAGTTCAGGAAGTGAGCATAAGGGAGCATCTTTCAGTGGTAAGGAGGATGTTTCAGTGGAGAGGAGGATGTTGATATCATGCAGTATTATATATATATAAATTGAGGATGCATTTCATTTCCTTTTATTTTTTATTTTTCTTATATCTAAAATTTTAATTCTTTATTATATCATCATATTAGAGCTGTCAATGACATTAGTAAATTAAATTTTTTGAGTAATTTGCTCTTTTTTTAACCTATTTGAGGTGATTGGTCGGAATATTATCTGACGAAACTAACCTATATGGAAGAGGTCGTGGGAAGTCTACCAAGGACTTTTAGGTGTTAGTCAAAGTATTATTTGATGTCTTACCTATATGGAAGAGGTCATATCGATTCCCCTTGGGAGTGATTATGTCCCGATTGAGATACAACGTGAGTTGTGCATTTCTCTAGTATGAGGATTGAATGAAGAAGATTATTTATGTGCAACAAGCTTGAGAGAAAAAGCTATAAACTTGTTACTTTGATAAGGTCGGTGATACAATATTATCATAGGATAACTTAGCGAGAGGAATGAGGTAATTTTTTAGAGAGAGTTAACAAAAGATAAGAGGTAGAGAATAAAAGACAAATGAGGTAAAATAAATGCTGAAATATTTTTGCACCAAGAATCACTGATAATACTTTTTGGAGATTCTCTATAATCCAAGTTCGAGGTAAGGTTTTTCCCTCTAGATCTTTGAGTTTAAATATTCTTGGCTTGATCTTAGCTGTAACCATATAAGGGCCCTCCCAAAGAGGTGAAAAGATTATTGCATTGAGGGCATTTTCCAGTAGCTTCAAGACTTTGTAGAACCAAGCCACCGATAGAGATGAGATGCTATTTCACTTTTCTATTGAAGTGACGAGCTACTATTTGGTGGTAGGAAGCAGTTCGAAGTAAGGCCATGTCACGAGTTTTGGGGAGTAGGTCTATGTTCTTTTGGAGTTTTTCTTTATTATTTTTATGATTGAATGATTGAACTCTTGGATTTAAAATTCTGATATCTATTGGAATAATAGCCTCTGTGTTGAAACAAAAATTATATGGTGTCTCACCAGTCGAGGTTCGTGAAGTAGTGCGGTAAGCCCAAAGAACACTAAAGAGCTCCTCAACCTATTGCCCCCAGCCTTCTAGAGGCGCATTTTTAACCCTTTGAGTATAGTCCTGTTGGTTAGGATCTTGGAATATAGGTACTCTTACAGGTAAATTAATGGAATTAATAGATATTATGGTTCATAGAAAGATAAATATTTTATGTGTTCAAGAAACTAAATGGGTTGGTGAGAAGGCCAAGGAGATTGATAGTTTAAGTTTTAAACTTTAGTATTCAGGTAAAAGTCGAACTAGAAATGGTGTAGGTGTGATTATAGATAAAAGTTTGAAGGATAATGTTATAAGTATTAGTAAATGTAGAGATAGAATTATAGCTTTAAAGATTATTGTTGATACTAAGATTATCAATGTTATAAGTGTCTATGCTCCTCAAGTAGGTTTGGAGGTAAGCTCAAAAGAAAAATTTTGGAATGAATTAGAGGGATTAATACAAAAGATACCTCTTGAAGAAAAAGTATTTATTGGGGAGATTTAAATGGACATGTTGGTAGAGTGGTAGAAGATTTTAAAAGTATTCATGGTGGTTATGGATTTGGGTGACTAATGAAGAAGGTAGGGTATATTAGATTTTGCCTTAGCTTATGATTTTGTAGTTGCTAATACTTTATTTAAGAAAAGAGATGAACATATTATTACTTATAAAAATGGATCTAGTAAAACACAGATTGATTATTTCTGATAAGAAAAATAGATCATTTAGATTATAAAGATTGTAAGGTCATTCCAAGTGAAATTTTAAGTACCCAACATCGACTATTAGTTTTAGATTTTAAGATGAAAGGTTGTAAGAGAAAAAATAAACTAAATTATTGTCCTAGGATTAGATGGAGACACTTAAAGAACACAAATAAAGAGCAAGCTACAAGAAATTAGAATTTGAGATGTTCATAAGGAAGCTAACGTTATGTGGGAAAAAATATCAAGTGATATTAAGCAAGTTGCTAAAGATGTGCTTGGAGAATCAAAAGGAAAAGCTTCTTTTAATAAGAATAGTTGGTGGTGGAGTCAAAGTGTGCAAGAAAAGATAAGAAATAAGAAGCATTGTTATAAAACTTAGTTTAGATGTAAAAACTCGGAGAATTGGGAAAGATATAAAATGGCTGTAGAGATTCTAAGAAATCAATATATGATGCAAAAAATTTAGCTTTTAGTGATTTATACAATAGATTAGATACCAAAGAAGGTGAAAGATGTATGTATAAGTTAGCCAACCAAAGAGATAGGAGAAGTAAAGACATAGTTCAAGTGAGGAGTATTAAGGATGAAAATAATAAAGTGCTTTTCTTAAAAAAGATATTGAAAATAGGTGGATGAGGTATTTTAATAAACTTTTCAATGAAGGATCTGGAAGTATGATTGATTTTAGCAACCTTAATACCATAAACAAAAATAGAGAATTTCATTTTTATCATCGTATTAGTAACTGAAGTTAGTGAAGCTTTAAAGAAAATGAAATGTGGAAAAGCAAGAGGACCGATAATATTCCAATAAGTGTGGAAATGTTTATGAGATCAAGGAATTTCTTGGCTTACAAATCTTTTTAATGTTATTTTAAAGACTAAAAAGATGCCAGATGAGTGGAGAAAGAGTTTGTTGGTTCCTATATTTAAGAATAAAGGTGATGCATAAGAGTGTGCAAATTATAAAGGAATTAAGTTAATGTGCCAAACATTAAAATTATGGGAGAGAGTAATTGAGCATACATTTATGTGATACAAGTTTCACAATCGCTTTGGTTTCATGCCGTGTAGATCTACTATGGATGCTATACATTTGTTAAGAGGTTTGATGGAGAAGCATAGAGAAAATAAGAAGGATCTACATATGATATTTATTGATTTAGAGAAAGCTTATGATAAAGTCTCAAGAGATGTTCTTTGGAGAGTTCTAGAACGTAAAGAAGTTAATATTGGTTATATTCAAGTCATTAAGGATATGTATACTAGGTTACTTGTGTCCAAACACAAGGAGGATTGACAAAATATTTTCCTATTTTAGTTGGATTACATCAAGGATCAACATTAAGCCCTTATCTTTTACTTTTGTTATGGATGTTCTTACAGGCATTTATAAGAAGATGTACCTTGGTGTATGCTTTTGTCGATGAAATTCTTCTTGTTGATAAGACTAGAGAGGAGTCCAACGAAACTTGAATTATGGAAGTCAACTTTAGAGTCTAAATGTTTTCATTTAAGTAGATCTAAAACTTAATATATGGAGTGTAATTTTAGTTGTAGAAGTTTTAGTGGTAGTGTTGTGACTTTAGGTGATCAAGTCATTAATAAGAGTGAGTGATTTAGATATTTAGGTTCTATTGTTCAAAATGATGGTGAAATAGATGGAGATGTTATTAGTAGAATTCAAGTTGGATGGTTGAAGTGGAGGAATGCATCCGCCTATTATGTGATAGAAAAGTTCCACTTAAACTTAAGGGAAAATTTTATAAGATGGTGGTAAGACCCGCAATGACTTATGGTGCAATGTTGGCCAATAAAAGAGAAACATAAGACTAAGTTAAGTGTTACAGAGATGAGGATGCTCGTGGATGAGTGGCTTTACCCTTAGAGATAGAATGCAAAATGAGTATGTTCGGGAAAAGTTGGAGTAGCTAAAGTGGTAGATAAGATTAGGGAGAGTCCTTAGATGGTTTGGACACATAAAGCACGTCAGATGACCGATTAGGAGAGTAGATGCATTAGATTTGCCTTATGTTAAGAAAGGTAGAGGTAGACCTAAAAAGGCTTGGTTAAGATGTATAAAAAATGATCTTAGTATACTTGAATTAAATGAGAATTTGACACATAATAGGACACAATGGAGACGAAGGATTCATGTAGCCAACCCCACCTAGTGGGATTAAGGCTTGTTGTTGTTGTGAGTATAGTCCTGTTGGTAGCTTCTGTCTGTCCATTAGTTTGAGATGAGCTACAATTATATGTACTAGCTGAATGTGAAGATCTTTGCAAAAAGATGCAAAGACTTTTTCAGTAAATTAGGTTCCATTATCGGTGATGATCTTTGTAAGAAGACCGAATCAGCATATTATATTCTTCCAAATAAATTGTGTAGCATTTACTTCTATGATTTTAGTGAGTGGTTTAGCCTCCACCCATTTAGTGAAGTAGTCAATAGCTAGAATGATAAATTTTTGTTGCCCTTATACCATTAGAAAATGGCCCACGATATCAATTTCCCATTGAGCAAAAGGCCATAGGCTTTGGAGGGATGAGAGATCTACAGGTGGTGTATGAGAGAGGTTAGAGTGCAACTGACAACTTGTATATTTTTTATGAAATCCATAGGCCAGTAGAACCCTTGCCTCATGATTTTAAGAGCTAGTGCCCTTCATCCTAGGTGTTCTCCACATACTCGAGAGTGAACCTCTCTTAATGCGTAATTGGCCTCTGATGGTGAGAGTCATTTAAGGCATACCAAAAAAATTCTTTGGAGCAATACGTAACTGAACGGAAGTAAAAGTTTGTTGCTTGTCTTTGGAGATGAATTGCAACAGTTGGGCCTTTGGGAAGGGTCCCTTCTTGTAGAAAGGATAGAATGAGGTCCATCCATGAAGGTTCATTCATCTTATTAATAGCTTGTATTACCCATGACCAGTGGATAGTAAAAAAATATATATCTCCTCAACGCGCTTTCTCTTAAAAAGATCTCTAGTAGTTGAGGTAGCGAGCTGAGAGAGAGCATCATCTCAAGTATTCTTCTCTTGAAGTATGTGAATGATTTGATGCATCTTGATATGAGTGAGAAGTGACTTCACCAGACTGAGGTATTATGCTAGTTGAGGATTATGAGCATTAAAATCTTCCTCAACTTGGGAGGCAACAAGCTGAGAGTCAGTGTATATCATTAAGTTTTGAACTTCATAATCAATGACAAGCCTTAACCCTGCGATGAGAGCCATATATTAAGTCACATTATTAGTTGCAGAGAATTTTAAGCAAAGTTCATACTCTAAAGTGTCCTGCTGGTGGGAAATAAGCAAGATCCTTACTTTAACACCAGAGTTTCCAGAAGCTCCATTAACATAGAAGGTCCATTGAGGAGATGGAATGGGTGTAATAGATATCATTTAGAGTAGGGATAGTGCACTTAACTATAAAGTTTGAGAGTACCTGAGACTTTATGTCTATCTTGGGTAGAAAATGAATGTCAAACTCTCCCAATTCTATCAACAACTTGATTAACCTTCTGGATGCCTTCAGTTTCTATAGAATGGCTCTTAGTGGCAAATGCGTATAAACACCGATGGTGTGGGCTTGAAAGTATGAGCATAATTTTCGTGCTGAGAAAACTAAAGCCAAAGTCATCTCATCTGCTAGTGGATAGTAACTTTCTATGTCAGAGAGAATTTTGCTAATATAATAGATTGATCATTGTATTATATTTTTATCTTGCACTAAAACTAAGCTTATTGGATGATAGGAGACTGCGATATATAAATATAACATATCTCTCGAGATAGATTTGGATAGTAAAGGTAGAGATGCTAAATATTCTCTTAGTTGCTCAAAAATAGCCTGACACTCATCAACCCACTAGAAACTATTATTTTTGGCTCCCTTTAATATCTTAAAGAATGGCAAGCTTTTATCTCCAGAATGAGCTAAAAACTGAGATAAGGTGGCAATCCGTCCATTCAAGCGTTGAACTTCCTTGATATTTTTTGGAGGAGTCATATCTATGAGCGCTTTGATTTTCTTGGTATTAGCTTCAATTTTGCGAGGAGTGACCATGAACCCAAGAAATTTTTCCCATGTAACCCCAAATGTACACTTGGTTGGGTTGAGTCACATGTTATAACGTTGAAGAAGGTTAAATCATATTTCAAAGTTAGAAATATATTGTGATTCTTTTAAGTTTTTCACTAACATGTTATTCACATATACCTTGATTGTGTGTCTAAAGAGGTCTTTAAAAATCTTATTCATGAGACGTTGATAGGTAGCACTAGGGTTCTTTAACCATAATGACATAACTTGGTAATAATATAAACTTTTATTTGTTTGAAAGCTATGGATTCTTTATCCATTGCATCCATTTTTATTTGGTTGTAACCTGAGTAAGCATCTAAAAAATTGAGCATTTTATGCTGAGACATAACATCAACCAATTGATCAAATCGGGGGAGGGAAAAACTATCTTTCTGGCAAGCTTTATTGAGATCAATGTAATCAACACACATTCTCCAAGTTTCATTTATTTTCTTAAGCATGACAACATTTGCTAATCATGTAGGGTAATGTAATTTTAGTACGGTTAGGTGCAAAACTCTGCTTCTTTTAGATGATCAGTTTGAATGTTAGATCAATTTTGAGGGAGTGCATGATTACATTAGGGTCAACCCCAGACATATTTGTCAGACTCTAAGCAAAGATGTCCTGATTCTTGCGCAAGAAGTATATATTTTACTCTCCATTCATCTGAGAGTAGAGATCCAACTTGCACTATTCGTAGAGGTTGAACATCTGATAATGATATAGGGAGCAAGTCTTCTACAAATAAAGCCCTCAGAGGTACTTCTTCATCTCGAAAGTTAAAATTTTTGATGCTCAAGGTCATTGAAGGGTGTGGTTAAGCTTGTCTGAGGTAACATGATTACGCTATTTATTGATTTCCATAGACCACTCTAACCCAAACTGGGGTTGAAAATTTTATTTTAAGATGAGGTATTGAAGTAATATCACCAAAGATTGATTGGAAGGGCCTTCCGAAGATAGCGTTATATGTTGAATCTGACTTGACCACTATGAATTGAATTGAATGTGTCACTTATCGAGGAAATTCTCTAAGAATAATAGGAAGAGTAATTTCCCCCTCCACTCATACATGGAGATTATCAAACCCATATAATGGTCCTACAGTGGGTTGTAGCTTTTCGCTAACCAGACCCATGCTAAGAAAGGCGGAGTAAAATAAAATATCAATAAAACTCTCGTTATCAATCAAAATTCTCTTAACATTATAACATGAGTCACCGATCCCTACACTGATAACAAGTTGGTCTTGATGCGGACCTAGACTTCTTCTAAGTCTGAGTCATTAAAAGTGATGGAATGATTAATACGAGATTTCTTTAACTTCTGCTCTTCGGAGGTGGCAATGAAGACTTGATCATATAGCAATGGTCCTCTAATGATTATTTTAATTTCTCTAACTATTTGATGACTATTCTGTTATTTATACGATGCTTTTTCCTGTTACCCCAAGTTGGAATTATATTTGCTTGAGTTGATTGGTTTACACAAATTGACCTAGGTATCCTTGCCGAATGAGCCTCTCAATCTCTTCTTTGAGTTGTTTACACGCCTCTATAATATGTCCATGAATTTGATGGAAGCGATAATATTGCTCCTGATTTTCTGAATTTAGTTTCAGTGGATGTGGCCACTTAATGGTCTCTTCATCTCGGATGACCATCAAGATGTTGACACAAGATGTGTTCAGCAGTGTGTATTCTTTTTCTGGCCGTGGTTCACGTCATTAGTGTATGGGCCATGGAGGAAGATCACGACTGCCTTGTTGCTTCTTTCGATGGGATTATTGATTAGTGTTCCCTGGGCACTCTTATGTTTTCCTGTAGATTGTTCAAACTATTTTTGATGGGCATTAATTGTATCGTCAGCAAAAATTTGTGCTTTCACATGATGAACCAAGTTAGCATATGAGTTGACCGTATCACACATTAGTGATGAGTAGAAATGCCTAGAATCGAGCCCTCCAAGAAAAACTCCTCTTAGTAATTCAGGGTCCACCCCTAGTATTTGGCGAGCTTCTAAAGAGAATATCTGAAAGTACTCCTTAAGTGATTCACCTTCATTTTGACAAATGCTTGAGGGATGAGAGGAATCTTTAATGATCATTCAGTTTGCAATGAACTATTTTACAAAAATCATAGCAAGTTCATCAAAGGTATGGATAGATCCCCTTAGAAGAGAGTAGAACCAAGTGTGAGCTTGACCCTCGAGAATGATTGGGAAGACCTGACAAAGTAGTGTGTCAAGAGCTCATTGGATGTGCATGATGGTTCAGTAATGGTCGATGTATTCATATGGGTTAGGCTTGCTTCATCATAGGAGTCAATGCTTGGAAGCTTGAAACCTACTAGAATGAGATGTTGAAGGATTACTTCAGCTAAAGGTGAAGACTCCTGATAGGTACGATGAGAGAGAAGATGATTTCTATCTTTAAAGTGAAATTCTCCTCACATCAAATGTTGTAATTTTGCATGTCTAACATGATGGGTAGAATCAACGGGACAAGAACGCATCAATCCATCAATAATAATTGGTGGGTTAGCGATCAGTTAAGCTGCAAGTGATGGATGAGTTGGCATCACAGTTTGAAAGTGGAGGAACTTCAGCTTGATGGCGAGAAGACCCCGTGTAAGTATTTTGATTTCCCATGGCTAATGATCGATCTTGGGGGAGATGCATTTATTGTAGTAGTGGCTATCGTGTTTCTCTTAAAAGTTGAATTATCTTATTTTGGGATTCTTCCATTCGATGAACATGATCTTCTAGAGAGGTTCTTGTTGTACATTCACCGATAGGGTAATGCCTATTAGGGGGAAATGAGCAGAAGCTTGACGTTCTTGGTTTAAGGATTATTTTCGGGAATGATGGGAGTTAGAATGGGAGGCTCCATTATTATGAGTATTGCGCTTGTTGGCTGTGGAGAAATATTCTCTCACACAATATTGTGAGTCACCTTCAAATCTATTGGTAAAAGGAGAGGCAAAACCATATGTATGAAAAATTCATCTTGGTAAGACATCATACAGATCAGCAGATGTACTTATTCAGGTGATCGGGCACATCATCAAGAAAATATTGTACTATCTCGAAAGATATAAATCATTACCCTTTAATGGACCTAATCACCTCAATAAGGACTCTTAAGGATGATGGGTGTGTATATACCAGAGATTCTTCCCCTACTTTACATAGAAAAGTAAAGCAGAGTTTATTTTAAATCGGGTTCGTTAAGTTCCCTACAGGAGCAAGCCCCCCATAATTAATTACATCTTAAAGGACAAGATCCTTTAGGAAAACTCTCAATTAAGGTAAATGGCCATTATCTTTGAAGATTTTAATATGAAAGGACTATCAATCGATTGGTTTTATATTTTTGATGATAAAAAAGAGGGAGTTATTCTCAAAGCCAAAATGAGAATAAGTAGGAGATGCTCACGATCCTAGAAAACCTAGCGAGCATCTCAAACTATCCTAAAATTGGGCTTTACATTTTAGAAATTGATTTAGTTTGTTTGAGTTGTATTCTTCATTAGAAATTTAGGACTTAAGATTCCTTAACACAATGTTAAGGAAATTCCTAAGAGATGAGGAATTATGCTTATGGTCCATAAAAGGGAGAAGCAACCTCAACACGAATCTAGGGAGCCTGAAGTCTCAAAATGGGTAATTGGTTTACCTCCACAAGAGAGGACAAACCACCCAACAGCTTGGACTTACAACTTCCTGGGGTGGCTACCAACTAACTCCTCCTACGATTTTAAATACATGTAGGCAAGTCTTTATGCTTATGCAAGATAGCTAGGCTATTTTTATTTAGAAAGAAACTAAGTCCTTGAATTTACTCCCTAAAGAGACTAGATCATGTAAAGGGACATGCTTCAATGACCTAAATCTAATGCATTTCATATTTCAATTTATTTTTATTTTTGGACAATCAATTTGACTCAGGCTAATAGGACATATATGACTAATGCATGAGAAAATAGATTATTCGCCAAAATCAGCTAGAAGTTTAGGAGGTGAGTTTCCACCATGACCCTCATAGGTCAAACCGGGTTCTCTAGAAAAGATGGAAGCCCTCCAATCAAGAGTGAAATAAGATGCTATTGTACATGATATTAAAAAGAACTCATCCAGCTAAGGTGTTTCTAATTATTTTATCATGATTTTAATCTTAGCTTTAGGTGAGGTTATGAGTTGTTTAGTTTTAGTTTCAAGTTGTTAAGTTAGGTAAAAGATTTAGTTTTTTTTAAAGAGCCTAATCCTCATCTAGTCCATACATAAAGCAAAGAAGAAACTAGAAAAAGCATGCCACTTAATGCACAAGCTAAACAAATCGTCAAAGAATTTATAAAGCTAATCACAAAAAGAATAAATGGACGTTTGTGGTCGGGCACCACCGCACAAACTTGAAAATATCAAATATGGGTAGCCGAGCTCAACCCTTATACAACCCAGACTACAAATGAATTAAATTACATTTAATCAAAAGGAATTTATTGTTGTGGGGGTCTTCAAGCTTTTATTCTTCTTCTTTCTTCCTTCTTTCTTCTTTGCTTTTCTTCTTTTCTTCTTTGGATCTTCCTTTTTGGGTGGTTAAATGGTAGATTGCTTCAAGGCTTCACATGGTGCATAAGGTGGAACCTTATGACAAAGTATCTCATCCCTAATCTCCAAATCCATCACAAATCAAGCATGTATATTGGACTTATCACCCACACATGGGTCCACGGCTATGGATTACGCTAAGGGTATAAGCTATAAGCAAGAAACATTTATATTTTTATTTATGATAGCCTTTAGCAGTCCCAAAAGAATGGTTAGACTAAAGCGTCATACTAGTCATTACACCAACATCCAGTCTAAAACATTCATCACAAAATAAAATATAACATCAAACCATGCACCAACCTAACCTAGAGCTAGAAGTGGTGACTTAGGCTAATGTGTGTGCTTTGAAGGTTTGTGTGGCATGCTTAGTTTAGGACTTTAGGTTTGAATTTTTTTTAAGTGTGAAAGACATATTCAACTTAGAGGAGGGTTTCATTTAAGTTGTTTAGTGACTTTGAGTTATATTTATTTTATGTTTTAATTTAGTTTTAGTGAAACTTAGAATTAATTACTAAGTTATAAAGAGAGAGAAAGAGAAGATAACTTCTCTTTCTTTCCCTAATCCTTAAGTAATTTCTAAGATAAGTTCACATTTTAATTCCATTTGGGTGAATATTTTAATTACATTATTTAACTAATCCTAAGTTTAGATCAATTCTAAACAAACTTATCCAAAAAGAAAGGCATTTTAAGATTAAGAAAAATGAATCAAAAATCCACACAACATATGTTATCTCAATTCTTTCCCAACATATATAAGATGCATATGGATGGACCCTAAGCATATCTATACATACAAATGAGATAATTACCACACTTAATGATACATACTAAGGAGTTCATTTAAGAAAATTTGGAAGTTGAACATGCATGATTTTCTTAAGTAGAAAAGGTTTTCTTTCTTCAAAGACTTCACATACATGCATGAAAGTAAGAAAGATATAAGTGAGTACAATGCCATTGTTAACCAGAGGTGTAAGGTATAAGATCTACTTAGGGCTACTTAAAGCCTCACAATTTCGGTGTTGTCCAGACTAATATACCACTTTCCATAAATACTAACATGCATGTAAAAGAAATAAAGTGGAAAAGGAATATGTAAAAGTTTGCTTAATAGTTTCATTTTGGTTTATGCAATTTATTCATGGAAGTGTAAGCATTCCTTCTTAAGTGAGAGCATAGGGATGAATAGGGTTTGAAATCAAGTAAGTGTTGGGTTTTTTTCAAATGAACCCTACACTTTACTAACCCATATTCAAGACTATGCTAACATAAGGAAGGAAGGAAAGGCTACACTACACATGACTTTATAATCTACCACATGCAAGCTTATAATTAAATTATAAGAATAGCACACTTTCAGATTTTATGTTTCATTTATAGATTTTGAAAATATTTTGGATTTAGTAGTGATAATAGCCACTCTTATTTTACTTTAGCCAACTCATGCATATTTGACATAAAGTAAGCAATTTTATGTTAAAATTTTGAAAACATGAAATCATGGATGCATAAGTCATATGGCATACAATTTAACATATTGGGAAAGATCTAAAGCAATGTAATCATATGAACAAACTCACTTTACTTAATTCCTAAAGATATTCTTAAAGAATAAGAAAACTTAGAATAAATCAAAGTGAATTTCAAAATGATTTTTTTGTTTGATTAAAGTTTAATTTAATTTTAAAAGGTGAGATTAGTTTCTTCCTAACCCATTCTCACATGTGTTTTTATTTTAGTTTAATTTTTAGATAATTAGATCCATTTTAAGTGTTGATTAGGTTAAGGTATGCATTAAGTGATTTAATTAACCCTTACCTACACCATCTTAGGAAAATTAACTTATGTAATTATGAGCCAATAAGATGACATAAAACCCACAAGATATGCAAATTTTCAATGCACCTAATAATGAAAAAGGCCTAATGCAATTTGGCTCACAATTAAAAGTTAATTAAGCTAAGGGTTTTAGCTTAAGTACTTTTAAAATGCCCTTTCACACTTATGAAAGGGGGTTTAATTTCCTTAATTAGACTTAGGCTATTGAACACCTAAGCATCTACCCAAGGTATATTAATTAAGTTTTGGAGATTTTAGAACTTTTGAAAATCATTTAGATGGGTAATTAATGGATTACACTCTTAATTAAGAAAGGGATTAAGGAAAGAAAATGGGGTTTAGGAAATAACTTAGGAGAAATACCCCAAAATTATTCGCTAAAATCCTTATCCACTGGATCTAACTTTAATACAACTTAAACAAAGGGAAAATCCATTAATTATATCTTAATTATCCTTAATTACATGAAGAGGATAATTAGGGAATGAGTTAGCAATGTCCCTAATCAAAGCTCAATAAATCTCAAGAAAATTAGAAAAAGCAGAGGTCATCCCCTAAAATGATCTCTAGAAATTTGAGATTAATTGGTGGCTTAATTAGAAAGTAATTATCTAATTACCATTCCCAAAGAAACCCAAATTCAAAGAAAAAGGGAAATCAAAATGTGTTGAAAATACTTTCAAAATATTCTAGGTGAAATTATCTATCCAAGGCATTTTTTCCTTTTATTTTTAAATTTTCTATGGAGAGTTATGATTTTTAGAAGCCATAGATTAATCAACAAATTAATTAGTTAATTAACTAATCTCCCTTAATCCCAGCTGCGGTGCGACACGTGGTAGCGGCGGTCAGCGCGCGTTACACGCGTCGCACCGTGAGCCTATACTTAACTCATTAAATTGGGAGTGGCGGCGGCAGTGCATGCATCTTTATCCTTAGCTGTTCGATCAAAGATCAGACAGTAGAGGATAAACCCACGGGATTAAAAGGTAAAATGATTTATAAAATGTGAGAAATAATCTCAGCTGTCCATCTAAACACGCGTGGATGGACGGCTGAGATTGGCTGAGTTCTTCCCTGAGGAGGAATGTGAGCCATTCACAATCCAAGGAAAGATCCGAGCTCAATCTCTCATGGATTCAAACAAAATTCAGCACACACCATCTAGGGGATCAAAGCAGCCTATTCAATGGCTAAGATCCCATGATATGAAAATCCACTTCACAAAATTTCAACACACCTTAGCCTAAGTGGTCAGAAATTCACTACCTCGCTGGAGGTGATCACCGACGCTCAGGATCGATGAGGTAGCTTTATCTAGTGGAGATGAAGCCCTGTTGAAGTTCTTAACTCTTGAGGTTAAGTGGATGAGTGGGTGGACCAACTCCCCTTAGCTCCCTTTGTGTCTTTGATCGAATTGATTCCTTCCTTGATGTGGGAACTCAATTGTAAGCTTGGGTAGGCTCCAATGGATCCTCTGATGATAAATGTAGGAGGAATTTGGATGAAATTGAGTATGGAAGAAGTTTGCACTTCAATGTATCTCCCTTATTTTCACTATTTGAAAATCGAAGAAGATGAATTCTTAATCTCCCGTAAAGGCCTTAGGAAAGCTCTGTGAGTGTTCTCCAAGCTTCCTAGGTCTCAATCGATTATGAGTGTGTTAAAATTTTAGTGAATTAGGGGGAGTATATCTCCCCTATGACAATCAGATGGTCGAGCCCATTCATGCCATTTTGATCCATTTGACATAATTGAGTGGGTTGTTTGATCAATTAGGAGTGCACATGGTCGGTTTGGCCAGAAGAATGGATGCTCAGCTTCCATATGCAATCAAATGAGGTTTGAAAATTCAATTTAGTGCCTATGGGTCGGGTTTGGTCCATAGGCCAAATGGGCTAACTCAAACCCATTGGGTTGGGTGCATCACTCATCACTAGGTCCCCTTGATGTTTTGGGAGAGCCTCAAGTGTTTGTGATGAGTGCATGACCAAAATACCCATGGGTTAGGCCAAAATTTATTATATGGCCTAGGGGTATAATGGTCATTTTGCTATTTTTTAATTTGGGTATGTTTGGTATGTTGAGAAAATAGGTTGGGCCAAGTTTCAATGGATTTGGAATTCATTTGATAGAGTTTGGCTCATGTTGACCCATTTAGGTCAAAATGGGTCAACTTGGGTCTAGTTGACCAATATGTCAAAATGGGTCAAATCAAGGGTTGGGTCAAGTTTATATGACCATTTGAAATGTTTTGGTGCCTTTGGTTTGGTTTAATTTGGTATAGATTAGGTTTTGGCTCATATGACCCATTTAAGTCAAATGGGTCAGTTGACCTATTTGATCCATTTGACCTATTTGGGTTAGGTCAAAGGTAGGTTTAGCTTTGGTTGGTCATATGGAGGGGATTGGTATCTTTTTTTCCAATCAATTTGAGTTAGGTTCAATTTTGGCTCAACAAGACCCCTTTAGGTCGTGTTGGGTATAAGGTCAATTGGGCTTGGTTGGGTCTAGTTAGCCAATTGAGACTTTGGTCAAGTTCCACAACTTATTTGGGATGGACTTGACCCATTGGTTTCAATCAATTTGGCTTAGATCAAGTTTTGACACATTTTGGCCCTTTAGGTCAAAATGGGTCAACTTAGTCAGTGGGCCAAATGGGTTAGGTTAGGCTCAAAGGACTTGGACAAGTTCAAACATAGGTCATGAGTGAACTTGGATCAAAGGTTTCAATCAATATGGCCTATAGTGGATTTTGGCTATGTTGGGTTTCATTTCTGGTTAAGTGTTGACTTGTTCAACCCTTAGGTTTGACTTAGTTTGACACAATTTGATTGATTGATCATCCTATGATGATTGTTGATCATGATAGGAGGGATATATGAGTTTGGTTCAATCCATTTTGGTTAGGATCAAAAGTTGGCTTATAAGGGTACTTTAGGTCACTTTGGGTCAAGTGAGTCTAAGTGGGTCAAATGGATTGGTCAAAGCTTGATTAGAGGTTGATTGATCTTGTATATGGACTTATGATTGAAATATAAATCCATTTACAAGAGGTTTGAAGTCAAATGGATTTTTGATCCATTTGAAAATCTCATATTCAAAGGAAGAATATGAAGGAGCTTTGACCAATATTTTTGATTTGGGTTTTAATTGAACGATTGGAGTTTGGATTTATATATGAGCTCATGATTGTAGGATTGATTGAACCATGAGAGAAAATTAAGAGTTTGGCTTGATTGATTTTGGCTAAGTTCAAGATTTTGGCTTGAAAGACTTAGATTTGATTTTAATTTGATTTAAGTTTAATATTTGGAGTTGGTTTTGATTGTTTGAATTTATATTTCATTTATATATGTGAATATAAATAAGAATATAAATTGATCATGAGAAAATTTTAAGGATTTGAAAGAGTTTAATCATGATTTGAAGTTAAATCCATTAAAGGGAATTTAATGGATTTAATTGAATTTTTAATTTGAATTTTAATTTTTGAGTTAGATTTGATTGATGTATATTTATATTTCATTTATATATGAGAATATAAATGAGGATATAAATTGATTTTAAGAAAATCCCAAGAGTTTGAAGTGGTTTGATGAAGGTTTAGGTTAAATCCATTAATGAAAAAAATTAGGGATTTAAGGGATTTTAAAACATTTTTTTAATTTGGAATTTAATTTTTTTCTTTGGATTTAATTGAGTTATATTTATATTCCATTTATATATGAGAATATAAATGAGGATATAAATAAGGATATAAATTGATTTTGAGAAAATCCCATGGATTTGAATAGGTTTGATCAAGATTTAGAATTGATTTTGGCTAAGTCCTTTAATGAAAAATTAAAGGAATTTAAGAAAATTTTCATAAATTATTTTGGAATTTTGAATTTGATTTGATGGATTTGAATTTATATTTCATTTATATATGAGAACATAAATGAGAGTATAAATGGATCATGAGAAAAACTCAAAAGGTTTGAATAGGTCTAGGTCATAATTTTGGCTAAGTCCTTAAGAAAGGATTAAAGACTTAGGAATTCTTGATAGATTTTTTATCATGGCTCTCAATCATGGACTTCAATCAAGGATTTTAATCATGGGATTGATTTGAGTTTGAGAAAATAAAATAGAGTTGATTTGGATTTTGACTTGAAAGAAGGGAAGTGAGGAATGGTTTAAGCTAAAGGGTAGGAGGTTTTCCTAACACCCCTAAGGCATGACCTATTCCTATGACTAATTCTTTCTAAGTATTTTAGGGCTAGGGGAGAGTGTCCACCTAATCATTAGATGCATCTTAAGACTAAGGAACTCTTAAAGTCTAAGAGGAATCCTAAGCCTAAGATGGAGGTGTTTAGGACTCATTCTAAAAGTGAGGTCAACATTAGCCATAGTGCAGGTGCTCACAAAGATTGTGATTATGAGATTCTCTTTCCCACAGATGATGCCAAATTATTGTGTGCAGGAAGATTTGAGTCAGTAGAGTAGGATAATTTCATGTCTTAGTATTGCAAGAAAGTTCCACACACAGTAGAAGAGCATGAGGAACATAAGAATTTTCATGTGGAAAACCCAAAAAGGAAAAAATCATGGGGCCTAGTCCACTTAGAAATAATTTCACTATATCAGTATTTGTTATAATTATTATTCTATCTCCAAAGTTGGAGAAGGATAGCTTACAAGAGTAAGTTTTATGAGAAGCTTCACTAGATTAATGAAGAAGACTTCGCTTGAGGTGGTAGTTTGATCCGATGACGAATCAGCGATGGTGGATGGCGGATAAGCATAGTAGTGGCGGCCAGCGGTCGGCTGACTGAAGCGATGGGACTTATGGTGGTACCACTACGCGCCTCTGATGATTCGGCTAATTGTGGTGGCCGTAGCGGCGGCGGTAGTAGTGGCGATGGTGATCGATATGATGGCATGGTGTATTGATGGTGATGGTGGTAGTGATCGAAGCGGCGGCAGCGATGGTGTCGATAGTGGCGGCCGGTAGTGTCAGTAGTGGTGGTGAGTGATCAGCAGTGGCGGCCAAGTGGTGCTGAACATCGAGGCTAGATGTGGCGGTGGTGGCGATGATGGTGATGGCGGTGGCCTCTTGATGATCGCGGCTGTGAGTATTGGTGTGGCGGTGGTGGCGATGATCCGACCATTAGTTTTGCTGTGCTTTGAGATTCTTTGAGTCTCAGAGCTCTCTCTTCTCTTTAGCTTAGGTTCTCTCATGTGAAGAATGAGAGGTTATTTGTAGATTATGAGAGTGACATTTCTGTAAATACAAGAAAAATCCAAAGCACTCCATCGGATGGCTTAAAATGATTCCTTCAATCATCTCATATATTTTAAGTATTTGAACACTAAAATGAAGCCAGAATTAAGAGATCTTTGGCTTGTTAGATCTAGCTCATCAAGATGCTCGATTTGACTATAAATGTTCCATATTTAAGAGCTATTTAGGAATCCAACTAATATCATGAAGTTTTCAATTATATTTGAAGCGCTTGATCTAAGCTAGTCTTGACTGAGAATCAAATTGCTTTTGATATCTATGGTGTTTATTTTCAGATTTATTCATTTGTGTATATGTGAGGGGACACCATACAAAATTGAGGCTATACTTATTGAGGTGATCGGATACGATATCAAAAAATAGTGTACTATCTTGAGAGATAGAAGTCACTACCCTACAATAGACCTAATCACCTAAGAAGGACCCCTAAGGCATGATGGGTCTTTGAATATACCATAGATTTTTCCCCTACTTTATATGGAAAAATAAATCAGGGTTTATTTAAATTAGGTTTGTTAAGTTCCCTATAGAGGCAAGCTTCCATAGTTAGTTACATCTTAAGAAAAGTGAATCCCTTAATAATACTCTTGATTAAAGTAGGCGATTGTTGTCTTCAAAGAATTTAAAGATAGGATTGTGATATTTATTTTCAGATTCATTTGTATATTGGGGGGGATACCACGTAGATCTGATGGTATACTTATTGAGGTGATCGGTATGACATTGAGGAATATTATACTATCTTGAAAGATAGAAGTCACTACCCTACAATGGACCTAATCACTTAATAAGGACTCCTAAGGCATGATGAGTCTTTGAATATACCAGAGATTTTTTTCCTACTTTACATGGATGAATAAAGTAGAGTTTATTTTGACCAAGTTGTAAAGTTCCTTATGGGGGCAAGCCCCCATTATTAATAACATCTTAAGAAAAATGAATCCCTCAAGAATACTCTCAATTAAAGTAGGTGATTATTATCTACAAAGAATTCAAAGATAGGACTATCAATAAATTAGTTGTGTTTTCAAAGATCAAGTGGGATGGATCAAAAGAGAAGAGTTATTATCGAAACTAAAGGAGATGAGTAGGGAGTGCTAATGATACTAGGAAATCTAGTGAGCACTCTAATTTATCATATGGTAAGGCTTTATACATTTGAAATTGAGGAGATTATTTATTTGATTTAAAATTTTATTTGAAATCTAGTTCATATAATTCCACAATACAAGATTGTGGAAATACCTAAGAGGTGAGGATTTATGCTTGTAGCTCACAAAGAGAAACAACAACATCAGATCCTAAATCTAGGGGCTTTGGTGAGGAGCAAAGCATGACCTAAATCTAAGGCAAAAGTGGGCATATGGTTTACCTCCATAAGAGAATAAAATAAATCTTGAGACTTATTACCACCACAGGTGACGACTCTCCTATGATTTAAAATCATGTGGTCAAGTCATAAGCTTTTGTAAGATGCTAGGTTATTATTATTTAGAAAAGAAACTAAGTCCTCAAACCCACTCCCTAAGAGACTAGAGCTTGAGGGGTATAAATAATGGCTTAAATCTAATGCAAATTTTGGTCAAATTCCATTTAATTTGGGACTCTTCATTTTGACAAAGGCTATGGGATTTTGTATGCCTAAATGCATAAGAAGTTGATTATGGGCCAAATCAAAAGGGAAAAGAGGTGTTCTTCCATCATAGGCTTTTAAAGGTTAAGCACGTTATATCTGGAAAAGGTGGAAGCCCTCTCTTAACTAGTGTGAAATAAGTTGGTTATGCATGATATTAAAAATACAACATCCAACTAAGGGGTTGCTAAATATTTTATTATCTTGATTTAATGCCTAAATTTTTATATGAGGTTGTGAGTTATTTTAAAAGTTTAGTTGTGAGTTATTAATGGGATAAAAAATTTATTTTTATCCTAAAAGCCTAATCGCATCCAGGTCATATAAAAATCACCATCCATAAAGAAATTATAAAAAAGGCATGCCATTTCTAATGCATAAGTTAAACAAAATATCAAACAATTTTATAAAACAATCACAAAAGAATAAAGGTCGATGCGGTCGGGTGCCGCGCTACAACCCGAAAGGAAATGTGGTTAGCCGAGCACTACCCTTATACAACCCAGATTGTAAATGAATAATTACAATTAAGAGTAATGAATGTTATGGGGGTCTTCATCCTTCATTCTTCATCCTTCTTCTCATCATCTTTCATCTCTTCATCTTTCATCTCTTCATTTTGATTTGCTCCATTTCTTTCTTCCTTTTGGTTTGATTTTGGATGTTGCTTGCTCCAAAGGCGCATGGTACATAAGACTTGGTTTTATAACTAATGCTCATCCTAATTCCCTACAACACTCATTGTAATCCTAATGCAAAATTATATTAAAAAAGGGAAAGTAAATCTAGCTACACTTGCAAAACAAATGTTAGCTAAACACACCATACAACCCAAATAATTATACAAATAATTTGGACTTAGCACCCCACACATGGGAAACCAAGCCCACCTATCCTAACTTGGATTATGTTTAAGAGCTAAGCAACCTACACAACAGAAGCATTTATATATTTTTTTATTTAACGTCTCCTTAAGCACAACCCCCTGCAGAAAACATGATTATATATCGGCCTAACATCCAGACTACTCACATACACCATAACATCCAGTCTATGATAATACATCACAAAATAAGCATACATCAAACCATACACTTCCCTAACATAAAAATAAAAATGGTGACTTAGTCTAATGTGTATGAATTAAAGCTTGCGTGGTAGTCATAACTAAGATTTAGAGTTGTAATTCACTAAGTGTGAGGGATTTAACTTATAAAGGGTTGATTTCTATTTAATTGATTTAATTGATTTGAAGATTTTACTTAGTATTTTCTTTTATTTCAAATGGTCTACACTTAACAACTAAGTGTTATAAAGAGAAGAAACAGAGAGAATCTCTCTTTCATTCCTACCTTAAGTCACTATTGACCTCATTTTTAGGATGGGCTCTCAACCCCTCCATCTGATAGAATTCTCTTGAGACTTTAAGAGTTAAAGACACATCTAGTGATTAGGTAGACATGCTACCTATCCCTAGAGACTTAGAAGAGTTAGCCATAGGAATAGGTCATGCCTTAGGGGTGTTAGAAAAATTTGCCTACCCTTGAATCAAATCCCTCTCTTCCTTCCTTCAAATCAAATTTAAATCAATTCCAAATTAATTGATTTTCTCCAAACTCAAATCAATTCCAAATGATTGAACTCCATAATCAATTCCAAATGATTGAAGCTTATGATTAAAATTCTAAGTTCAAAATATTTCCTAAGTCCTTTGATTCCCTCTTAAAGACTTAGCCTAAATCAAGTTCAAATCACTTAAAATTTATGAAATCCTCTCACAACCCATTTATATTCTCATTTATATTCACATATATAAATGAAATATAAATTCAAATCAATCAAACTAAATTAAAATAAAAAATCATCACTTGATTCCCTCTTAAGGACTTAGCCTAAATCAACTTCAAATCACTTCAAATTCATGAAATTTTCTCATAACCCATTTATATTTTCATTTATATTCACATATATAAATGAAATATAAATTCAAACAACCAAAATAAACTCAAATTCAATCAAAATCCAACCTAAGCCTTTCAAGTCAAAATCTTGAACTTAGCCAAATAAATTTCAAATCAAGCCAAACTCTTGATTTTTATTCATGATTCAATCAATAATTCAATCATGAATCCAAATATAAACAAAAAATTCAATCACCAAACCAAAATTCAATTCAAAAATCAAACCTAAGTCAAACTCATGTTCACCCTTTTGAATTTGATATTATCAAATGAATCAAAACCTATTTGACTTCAAACCACTTGCAAATGGATTTATATTTCAATCATAAGTCCATATGTGAGTTTAATCAAACTCCAATCAATCTTTGACCAAGCCATTTGACCCACTTACGCTCACTTGACCCAAAGTGACCTAAAGTACCCTTATGAGCCAAGTTCTAATCCTAACCAAATTGGATTAAGCTAAGCCCACCTAAGCCTGTCATCATAATCAGCAATCATCATAAGATGATCAATCACTCAAATTGGGTCAAACCAAGTCAAACCTAAGGGTTGACCAAGTCAACACTTAGCCAAAATGAAACCTAAACTAGCCAAAATCCACCACATACTAACTTAATTGAAAGCATTTTTGGATTTTTTTCAAATTGAAAATAGGGGAGCTCAAGACACGTTCAATGTGACTCCACACTCAATACCAAGCCAATTCAATTTTACAAGCTCCATCAAGGAACTTAATCGAGGTCACCCAAACCTTTTCCCAAGCTCCAAAGGCAAGGGAGGTACCACTTCTATTAATGCCACATGGAGTTGAAGGTGGACTTGGCCCATAGAAGGATCTACCCAATTTCAGCACCTCAAAACTTTAGCAAGGCTTCATCTCCACTAGACGAAGCTACTTCAAGGGAATCGAGCATCGGTGATAGCCTGCAGCATGGTAATCCATTAAACCGAGCTTAGATTAGATGTGGTGTGGTCCTTTACGAAAGGAATTTCTACTTCATGAAAATCTAGTTGTTGGATGTGATCTCCCTTGTATGGTGATGGTGTGGGTCGAATTTTATTTCAATCTGAGCTCAATCGAGCTAGAATCTTCCCTTAGAAAATGGATGGTGGCCATCTCCCGTAGGGAAGATCAGAGATGAATTATAGGCCGCCCATCTACATACTTTGGATGGACGACCATGATTAAAACATGCACTATCCACAGATCATCCCTTAAGAACCGTGGATCTAGCCTTAGCCGTCCGATCCTTGATCGGACGAACAGAGAGCAAGCGGATAGTGCCACCGCTGACATGACATTATGATGTGACTACTTAAATAGCCACTCCTGTCGTGCCACATGGAAAGCGTGCATCACGTCAGCCTCCATGTGGCACTGACAGGATTAGCTTTATAATTAAGGGATTAGTTACTTAATTAATCAAGAAAACTTCAAACAGTCATATCTAAGTGTAGAAAAATCATAAAATATGAAATAAATTTCATATGAAAGATAATTGAATGTAGAATATTATAAAATTGATTTTGATAGATTTTGAATAGTGTTATTTTCTGAATTTGGGTTTTATTAAGAATTTAATTAGGCTAATTACCCTCTGATTATTCCATTAATTAATCTCAAACTTCTTATGTGTATTTAGCGAGATGACTTTTGCCTCCCCTAATTTTCTTGGGATTTATTAATGATTTAATAAGGGTGATTGCTGGATTTATTCCTAATTGCTCTCCTAATGTAATTAAGTCTAATTAAGTGTGTAATCAATGGATTAATCTCTTTATTGAGTTAATTAAGATTTGTTTAAATAAATAGGAGTTTAGGGAATAATTTTGGAATATTTTTCTTAAGCTATTCCTTAAACCCCCTCTCTCTTTCTTAATACAAACTTAATTAAAGATTAACCCACTAATTACTAACTTAATTAATTTGATAAAATTCTAAAACCTTCCAGAACTTAATTAATTTACTTTGGGTAGATGCTTATGTGTTCAATAACCTAAGTACATTAAGGAAATTAAAATCTAACTCACATGTGTGAGAAGGATTATGAAATTACTTAACTTGAATCCCTTAGCTTAATTAATCATTAATAATGAGCCAAATGTATTAGGCCATTTTCTTCTTAGGTACATTGCTGATTTAAATTCCTTATGTGATTTTTTGTCATATCATTGGCTCATAATTATTTGGTTAAATATGCTAAGGTGGTATAGGGATGGAATAATTAACACACTTAATTCATACCTTAACTTAATCAAAATATAAAAATAATCTAACCATCTAAAGATTAAACTAAAATGCCACACTCATGGAGGAAATGGGTTAGGACTAGAAACATTCATTCATATTTCCTAAATCAAACATAAAGCAAATTCAAAACAAAAATCACAAACTTTGATTCACTTTAAACTTTCTTATTTCAGAGGATTGTTTTTAGGAATTAATTAGGGTGAATGAATTTATATTACTTTCATCACTTTCTTTATTTCCTAGCATGCTAAATGTGCATGTCATATGAAATTCATGCATTCATATCTTTTAAAAATCAAAATTAAATTAAAATGTTTTTTTTATGTCAAATTGCATATTTTGGCTAAAGTAGAAATATGAATGGCTATTATCACTATTAAATTCAAAATTATTTTCAAAACTTATAAATAAAATATCAAAACTAAAAGGTATGCTCCTTGTATTTTATTTATAAGCTTGCATGTGAATATAAAAATGTGTCTTATGTTTGTTTCCTTTCTTTCCTCTTAACATGAATTTGAATAAGTTTTGCAAAGTGTATAGTTCTTTTAATTGAACATAAAACTTGTTTAATATCTATTCTTATCCTCTTCCATGTTATAAATTAAGAAGAATATTTACATTTACACATATAAATTGCATAAACACACCAAAAATTAAATAAAAATAAACTTTGCATCTTTCTTTCTCCATTTATTTATTTTGTACATGCATATGTATTTACGAAAGTGGTATATTAGTCTGGACAACTCCAGGGTTACGAGGCTTTAATCAACCCTAAGTTGGTCTTGTACCTTACACCCCTGATGCTAACAATGGCGCCGTACTCACTTATGCCTTTCATACATACACATGTGCATATGAATAAAGGATAAAAGAATACCCCCTTTTCTACTTAATGAAAATCATGCATCATAAAACATTCCAATTTTCTTAAGTAATATTTCTTAACATTCATCATAAAGTATGCTAATATTTTCCATTTGTATGTATAGATATGCTTAGGATTCATTTATATGCATGTTGTACATGTTGGGAAAGAAATGAAGTGATGTGTGTTTTGTGATATAAGTTCACTTTACTTAATCTTAAAATACCTTTCTTTTGGAAAGATTTTTTTAGGAAAAAAATTTATACTTAGGATTAATTAAATCACATAATAAAATATTCACTAAATAAAATCAAATATGAATCCACTTTAGAAATTACTTAAGGTAGGAAAGGAAAGAGAAGTTCTCTTCTCTGTTCCCTCTCTTTATAACTTAGTAATTAATTGTAGGATTCACTTAAACCAAAATAAAAATTATTGAAATCAATTAAACACTTAAATAGAACCACCCATATAAGCTGAACATCTTCACACTTAGAAAATCTAAACCTCAAAGCCATAGCTAAGCATACCACACAAACCTTCTAAAGCACACACATTAGATTAAGTCACCATTTCTAGCTTTAAGTTAGGGTGGTGCATGGTTTGATATATATATTTTATTTTATGATGTATTGTTTCTAGTCTGGATGTTGGGGTGTATGTGTGTAGAATGAATGGTAGGACGATTTAGTCTAATCATTGTCTTCTGTAGGGGATTGTGCTTAAGGGGCGCTGTAATAAAAATATAAACGCTTTTGCTATGTAGGTGCTTATACCCCTAAGCATAATCCAATAGGCCAGGTGGACTTGGTTACCCATGTGTGGGGTGCTAAGTCCAACATACATGCTTGGGATTTATGTGGTTTGTTTAGCTAATCTCTATTTTGGTGTTAGTTAGATTTTCCTTTTCATGTACTTTTGTAATTAAGATTTTGGAATGAATGTTATGGGGGATTAAGATGAGCATTAGTCATAAGATTATATCCTATGTATCATGTGAAACTTTTGGAGAAACCACCTTCCAACTGTCTAAAAGAAGAAAGAAGAAAGAAGAAAGAAGGAAGAAGAAAGAAGAAAAGAAGAAATGAAGACCCCCATAACATGAATTTCCTTACTTGATTGTAAATTAATTCATTTATAATGGTATAAGGAGATACCAATTAATTTATTTTGGGTTTGTGGTGCTCGACCACAAATGTCCTTTTATTCTTTTGCATTAGCTTTATAAAATATTTGATGTTTTGTTTAGCTTGTGCATTAAGATGACATCTGTTTCCTAGTTTCTTCCTTGCTTGATGTATGGCCTGGATGACGATTAGGCTCTTAGGAAAAAATAAATCTTCTACCAAATTAAACAACTAAAAAAATATACATCTCATAACCTCACCTAAAGCCTACGTTAAAATCAAGATAAAAAAAATTAGTAACCCCTTAGCTGGATGTGTAATTTCTTTTCTAACATCAGGCATAAAAGGATATTATTTCACTCTTGAATTTGAGGGCTTCCACCTTTGCTAGAGAACTTGTCTTGACCTGTGAGAGCCATGGTGGAAATACATCTCCTTATCTCACTAATTTTGGCCCATAATCAAACTTCTCATGCATTAAGCATAAAGAATCCTATAGCTTGAGTCAAATGATTTTCCAAAATAAAAATAAAACATGTGAAAATTTTGTATAAGATTTAAGTCATTTGAAGCATGCTCTTACATGATCTAATCTCTTAAGGAGTGTGTTTAAGGCCTTAGTCTCTTTCTAAATAAATAAAAACCTTGCTATCTTGCATAAACATAAGACTTGCCTACATATTTTACAATCATAGGAGGAGTTAATTAGCAGCCACCCCGAGGTGGTTGTAAGTCCAACAGTCATATGATTTATTCTCTTTTGTAGAGGTAAACCAAATACCCATGTTTCATCTTTGATTTAGGTCATGCTTTTGGCCCTTGCCAAAGCTCCCTAGATTTAGGTTCTGAGGTTGCTTCTCCCCTTCACGGGCCATAAGTATAAAATCCTCACCTCTTAGGCATTTCCATGATCTTGTATAATGGAATTGTAAGCCCTATATTTCTAATAAAAATTCAACTCAAACAAACTAATTCAATTTCAAAAATGTAAAGCCCAACCATAGGGTAGTTTGGGGTGCTTACTAGGCTTCCTAATATCTTAAGAATCTCTTACTTGTTTCCATTTGGCTTCGATAAGAACTTCCTCCTATTGATCGATCCCACTTGACTTTCTAAAAATAAACCAATTGATTGATAGTCCCACCTTTTCAAAATCTTTGGAGACAATGATCATTTACCTTAATCGAGAGTATTCCTAAGGATGCAATTAACTATGGGGGCTTGCCTCTATTGGGAACTTAATGAACCCGATATAAAATAAACCATACTTTACTTTTTCATATAAAGTAGGGGAAGAATCCCTAGTACATATGCTGACCCATTGTCCTTAGGAGTCCTTATTGAGGTGATTAGGTCCATTGTAGGGTGGCGACTTCTATCTTTCGAGATAATACATCTCTCCTTAATGTCGTACCCGATCACCCTAATAAGAATATCCGTGGATCTACATGGTGTCCAAATGCATAGAGTATATTTCTATCTTTATTTTATTCCACATAGATTGAAGATGAAAGTATACATCGTAAAGAAGAAAAATGATTTAAAATTTTTTCACCACAATTACTTCTAAAGCAAGTTAATTAATTTTCCTTTAGTGAATGAATTATTATATATTTTAATCAATCCTAAGTCTAGGTTCACTCTAAATGACCTTATTTAATAAGAAAGATATTTTAAGATTAATTAGAATGAATTACTATCACATAACACATGTTTATTCATTTCTCTCCATCATGTATATCATGCATATGATTAAATCCTAAGCATACATATACATACAATGTATATCTTAGCACACTTAAATGATGAATGCAAAGAAGTGTGTTTGGAATTTAAATACTTCATTTGATTAAATTATGAATGTGTACCTTTTTAATAGAAAAGAGGAATTTTTCATCTATTAGCTAGGTACACATTCACATGTATAAAATTTTTAAGTGAGTACATCGTCATTGTTCTGCACCAAGGGCGTAAGTCATAAGACCTACTTAGGAAAACATAAAGCCTCGCATCCTCTGTCCAGACAAATATGCCACTTTTCTTAAATATATATAGATGTATAAAAAACTACAAGGATAGAAAAAATTAACAAAAGTTGTATTTGATTTATTTGATTATGATTCTTATTTATTGGTCACATCATACATACATATGTATAAGAGTTTTAAGTGAGTACGATGCCATTTCATTTAGTTAATTTTAAAAGGAATGAATGCATGATTACACATGGCAAGCAACATTTAACATGATTAGAAAGAAATAAAGGAACATAAGTACATGATCTCATTCATTCCAATTAATTCTTAAGGACAATCATACTAAATAAGGTTATTTAAAATGAACCAAAGCTCTTTAATGACACTTTCAATTTTGAGTTTGATTTGATTTAGAAGATGTGAAAGAGGTTTATTGATATTAATCCCATTACCATGTGTATGAGTGAATTTTATTTAATGAAAAGCAATTAGGTTGATTTGATGGATTGATTAAGTTAACAATGAATTAAACTAATTAATTAACCCTTGCCTATGTCACCTTAAGGTAATTAATTAAACAATTATGAGATAATATGATATGCAACCATATAGAAAAGTAAATAGTAATGCTCCTATAAAATGAAAGGGGTCTAATGCAATTAGCTAATAATTATTAATTAATTAAGGTTAAGGAGCTCACTTAATTACTCTTATGATTTTCTCACACATATGAGCTAATCATAATTTCATTAGCTATCTCTTTAGGTTATTGAACACCCAAAGAGCTATCGAAGAGTTAATTAGACAAGTTTTGGAATTATTATGATTTTAATTTAATTAATTAAGCTATTTAATTAATGAATTAAACCATTAATTAATCCTAAATTAATTGATGTCAAGTCAAGTGAAGTGAACTGTTGACCTCATTTTTAGAATGAGCTCTTAACCCCTCAATCTTAGACATAGGACTCCTCTTAGACTTTAAGAGTTCCTTAGTCTTAAGACACATCTAGTGATTAGGTGGACACTCAACCTAGCCCTAGAGACTTAGAAGAGTTAGCCATAGGAATAGGTCATGCCTTAGGGGTGTTAGGAAAATTTGCCTACCCTTAGCTTGAACCATTCCTCACCTTCCTTCCTCCAAGTCAAACTCCAAATCAATCTCATTTGATTTTCTCCAAAATGAAATCAACTCCATGATTACAATTCATAATTGAAATCCATGATTGAAATCCATGAATGAAATTCCAAACTCAAAATCTTTTCTAAGTCCTTAAATCTTCCTCTAAGAGTTAGATCATGATCAAACAAATTCAAACTCATGAGATTTTCTCATAATTCATTTATATCCTCATTTATATTCATATATATAAATGAAATATAAATTTAAACCAATCAAACTAAACTCAAAATTTAAAACCAATTCATGAAATTCCCTTAAGTCCTTTAAATTCCTTTTAATGGACTTAGCCAAAATCATGATCAAATCAATTTAAATTCATAGGATTTTCTCATAACTCATTTATATTCTCATTTATATTCACATACATATATGAAATATAAATATAAATCAACCAAATCAAATCTAAAAATTAAATTTCAAATTTAAAATCCTTCTTAAGTCCTTAATTCCCTTTTAATGGACTTAGCTTAAATCATGACCGAATCAATTCAAATTCATTGGATTTTCTCATAAATCATTTATATTTTCATTTATATTCACATATATAAATGAAATATAAATATAAATCAATCAAACCAAATTCAAAAAATTCAAGCTTCAAACTATAAAAATTTCCCAAGTCCTTAAAATTCCTCTTAATGGACTTAGCCTAAATCATGATCAAATCACTTCAAATCCTTTAAATTTTCTCATGATCTATTTATATTATCATTTATATTCACATATTTAAATGAAATATTAATTCAAACAATCAAAAATAATTCCAAAAATCAAACTAAAATCTACTCAAAATCCAACCTAAGCCTTTCAAGTCAAAATCTTGAACTTAGCCAAATCAAATTCAAATCAAGACAAACTCTTGATTTTCCTTCATAATTCAATGAAACCTACAATCATGAATCCAAATATAAATACAAACTTCAATCACCAAATCAAAATCCAATTCAAATATCAAAGCCAAATTCCATTCATATTCTTCCTTTGAATATGAAACAAATGAATCAAAACCCATTTGACTTCAAACCACTAAAATGGATTTATTTCAATCATAAGTCCATATACAAGTTCAATCAAACTCAAATCAAGTTTTGACCAAGCCATTTGACTCACTTAGGCTCACTTGACCCAAAGTGACCTAAGGTGCCCTTATGAGCTAAATTCTAATCCTAACCAAATTGGATTGAATCAAACTCACCTATGCCTCTCATCATGATCAACAATCATCATGGGGTGATCAATCAACCAAATTGGGTCAAACCAAGTCAAACCTAAGGGTTTACTATGTCAACACTTAACCAAAAATGAAACCTAACATAGCCAAAATCCACCATAGGCCAAATTGATTGAAACCATTGATCTAAGTTCATTCATGAACTATGTTTGAACTTGACCAAGTCAACATTTGAGCCTAACCTAGCCCAATTGGCCACTTGACCCAAGTTGACCAAACTTGACCTAAAAAGTTAAAAAGTGTCAAAACTTGATCTAAGCCAAATTGACTCAAATCAATGGGTCAAGTTCATTCCAAATCACTTGTTGAACTTGACCAAAGCCTCAATTGGCCAACTAGACCTAACCAAGCCAAATTGACATTAAACCCAACTTGACCTGAAGGGGTCATGTTGAGCCAAATTAAAACTTAACCAAAATTGATTGGAAACTATTGACCTCATTTTTAGAATGAGATATCAACCCCTCCATCTTAGACATAGGACTTCTCTTAGACTTTAAGAGCTCCTTAGTCTTAAGACACATCTACTGATTAAGTGGACACTTAATCTTGCCCTAGAAGAATTAGAAGAGTTAGCCATAGGAATAGGTCATGCCTTAGGGGTGTTAGAAAAACTTTCCTACTCTTAGCTTGAACCATTCCTCACTTTCCTTCCTTCAAGTCAAACTCCAAATCGATATGTTGACCTCATTTTTAGAATGAGCTCTCAACACCTCCATCTTAGACATAGGATTCCTCTTAGACTTTAAGAGTTCCTTAGTCTTAAGACACATCTAGTGATTAGGTGGACACTCTCACCCAGCCCTAGAAGACTTAGAAGAGTTATATAGGAATAGGTCATGTCTGGGTGCAAGAAAAAATCTCCTACCCTTTAGCCTAAACCATTCCTCACTTTCCTTCTTTAAAGTCAAACTCCAAATTAATTCTATTTGATTTTTTTCAAATTCCATGATTCAATTCCATGATTGAAATCCATGATTGAAAGCCATGATTAAAATCAATCAAAATTCCTAAGTTCAAATTCCTAAGTCCTTAAACTTTTCTTAAGGACTTAGCCAAAATTACGACCTAAACCTACTCAAATCTTTGAGATTATCTCATGATCCATTTATATTCTCATTTATATTCACATTTGTAAATGAATATAAATTCAAACCCATCAAATCAAATTCAAAATTCCAAAACAATTCATGAAATTTTCTTAAAAACTTTTAATTTTCCATTAAAGGACTTAGTCAAAATCAACTCCAAGTCTTGATCAAACCTATTCAAATCCTTGGGATTTTCTCAAAATATATTTGTATGCTCATTTATATTCTGATATATAAATGAAATATAAATATAAATCAATTAAATCCAAAGCAAAAAAAATTAAATTTCAAATTAAAATGCTTAAAACTTTAAATCCCTTAATTTCATTAATGGATAACTTAAACCTTGATCAAACCACTTCAAACTCATGGGATTTTCTCAAAATCAATTTATATTCTCATTTATGTTCTCATATATAAATGAAATATAAATATACATCAATCAAATCCAAGTAAAAAAATTAAATCTCTAATTAAAAATTCCATTAAATCTTTTAAATTTCCTTAATGGATTTAACCCTAAATCATGATTAAACTCTTTCAAATTCTTGAAATTTTCTCATGAACAATTTATATTCTCATTTATATTCACATATATAAATGAAATATAAATTCAAACAATCAAAACCAACTCCAAATCTCATACTCAAATCAAATTAAAATCAAATTTATGCCTTTCAAGTCAAAATCTTGAACTTAGCCAAAATCAATTCAAATCAAGCCAAACTCTTGATTTTCTCTCCTGGTTCAATCAATCTTACAATCATGAGCTTATATATAAATTCAAACTTCTATCCTTCAATCAAAACCCAAATCAAAAATCAATCCCAAAACTCCTTCATATTCTCCCTTTGAATATGAAATTTTTAAATGGAGCAAAATCCATTTGACTTCAAACCTCTTGTAAATGGATTTATCTTTCAATCATAAGTCCATATACAAGATCAATCAACTTCAAATCATGCTTTGACCTAGCCATTTGACCACTTACGCTCACTTGAGCCAAAGCGACCTAAAGTACCCTTATGAGCCAACTTTTGATCCTAGCCAAATTGGATTGAACCAAACTCATACACCCCTCTCATTTTGATCAAAAAGCATGATCAATCAATCAAATTGGGTCAAATCAAGTCAAACCTAAGGGTTGCCAAAGTTAACACTTAACCCAAAATGAAACCTAACATAGCCAAAATCCACTATAGGCCAAATTGATTGAAACCATTGACCCAAGTTCACTCATGACCTATGTTTGAGCTCGACCAAGTCAACCTTTGAGCTTAACTCAGCATTTGGCCCACTTAAAAGTTGACCCATTTTGACCTAAAGGGCCAAAATGTGTCAAAACTTGATCTAAGCCAAATTGATTTAAACCAATGGGTCAAGTCCATTCCAAATCACTTGTGGAACTTGACCAAAGCCTCAATGGCCAATCCCAAATCATTGACTTCACATGACTTCATGTTGAGCCAAATTGAACCTAACTCAAATTGATTGAAAACAAAGATACCAATCCACTTCATATGACCAACCTAACCTAAAACTACCTTTCCGAAAATTGCATATTGCATTTAATAATAAAAAGTAGTACAAAAACTAGCAAAGGCTAGGGAGTCTAAAACAAGAGCTAGATAAAGCAACATGCTTATCATCCTCAAATAATGAAACAAAATAGAAGGTAAAGTGGTAACATCTAAAGAAAGCCTAAAGTGCTACGCTAGCACAAGTGATGCAATTGAAGTCCTGAAATGTGAAAGGACTTGGTGGAAGGAGAAAACCCAAGTCTGAGGAGGAAGAGAAGACAAAGTCATAATGGTCTTCTAAGGAAATTGACAACACTAATGTTGTCCCTCCAATATGATGCCCCTCATACATCCATCTATAAGCTTCCAATGGCAAGCATGGCTAATCTCTATGAAAGCATCCCCAATGGAGAGATTGGATACCTTGATGAAGTCACCACCATCCAAAACAACTCCAATGACCCAAATCCGAGGAGAGGAGAGTACCTACATTCACCTTTAGCCATCCAACTTGAAAAGTCAACCTGGAGTTCCCATTGCCCAAACAAAAAAGGTAGATGCATTAGTGAACGCTCAAAATACTGAAAAATGACCTTTGGTGTCCCATGTTGGTGCCATGTGTCTTTGCATTCCATGTCCTCAAACTTGATATATCATCAATAAACTCTTCCCAAGCCATGACTTGGCGTCCGCTCAAAGCCCCAAATAGATCATGAGCAAAATTGGGAGGTTAACCCCTGAGGACAAGACTGTATGATGGAAGAAGTAAGAGTGGTGAGGATATGACCTGTCTTGCCTCCATGACCCCTGGGGCAATGAGTCTCCTCAACAAGACCTCGAGAGTGGAGCCAGTGGTCAAATGGGTCAAACAGGTCAACTTGGCCCATTTGACCTAAATGGGTCATATGAGCCAAAACCTAATCTATACCAAATTGAACCAAAACATTTCAAATGGTCATATGAACTTGACCCAACCCTTGTTTGGCCCAATTTAACTTATTGGTCAACTTGACCCAAGTTGACCCATTTTGACCTAAATGGGTCAACATGTGCCAAACCCTATTAAATGGATTCCAAATCCATTGAAACTTGGCCCAACCTATTTTTTCAATATACCAAACATACCCAAATTTAAAAATAGCAAAATGACCAATATACCCCTAGGACATAGAACAATTTTTGGCCTAGCCTATGGGTATTATGGTCATGCACTCATCACAAACACTTGAGGCTCTCCTAAAACCTCAAGGTGATCTAGTGATGAGAGGTGCACCCAACCCAATGGGTTTGGGTCAACCCATTTGGCCTATGGACCACACCCAACCCATAAGCATGTAATTAAAAATTCAAACTCCCCCCAAACTTCAATTGGATGCACATGGGAGTTAGGCTTCCACTCCTCTGGCCAAACCGACCATGTGCACACCTCTAACCACTCAAACAACCCACTCTATGGTGACAATTGGATCAAAATGGCAAGCATAGGATCACCGTCTGATTGCCATAGGGGGAGATATACTCCCTCTAATTCACTAAAATCATAAATCACTCACACTTGATTGGGACCTAGGAAGCTTTAGCAAACATCACAGAGCTTTCCCAAGGCCTCCGGGAGAGATTTGGAATTCATCTTTCTCTATTTTCAAATAGTGAAAATAGGGGATCTCACCTTGATTTCTAATTTCCTTCACACTTCATCCCACTTCAATTCCTTCTACACTCATCATCCAAGGACTCAGTCGAGCTTGCCTAAGCATCTAATTAAGCCGGGAAGAGATCTTCAATCAAAGCCGCAAGGGGAGCTAAGAGGAGTTGGTCCACCTACTCATCTACTCAACCTCAAGAGCTAGGAACTTCAACAGTGCTTTGTCTCCACTAGAAGAAGCTACCTCATCAATCTCGAGCACTGGTGATCACCTCCAGCGAGGTTAGTGAATTTTTTTCCACTTAGGCTAAGGGGTGTTGGTCTTTTATGAAGTGGATTTTAATTTCATAGGATCTTAGCCGTTGGATTGGCCGCTCTGGTCCTTTAGATGATGTGTGTTGAATTTTGTTTGAATCCATGAAGGATTAGGCTTAGATCTTCCCTTGGATTATGAACAGCCTACATTCCTCCTCAGGGAAGAACTCAGCCCATCTCAGCTATCCATCAGCGTGTTTTTAGATAGACGACTGAGATTATTTCTCACATTTTTAATCCCCTTATCTGATTTAAAATTACGGGTGTATCCTCTGCCATTCGATCTTTGATCGTAAAGGGTGGTGCACATGCCTCACCGCCTTTGACAAGTTAAGTAATGGCTCATGTACAAGTGTGCATCACCACCACACGCCACTGGATGGGGTATTAAAGGGGGATTTGTTATTTAACTAATTAATTCCTAATTAATCCCTATAGCTTCTAAAAATCATAACTCCTTATAGAAAAATCAAAAAAATAAAAGAAAAAATGCCTTGGATAGATAACTTCATCTAGAATTTAACCAATTAAAAATGTTTTCAATACATTTTGATTTCCCTTCTTCTCTGAATTTTGGTTTCTTTGAGAATGGTAATTAGCTAATTACTTTCTAATTAAGTCACCAATGGATCTCAAATTTTTAGGGTTCATTTTAGGGGATGACATCTGCCTCTCCTAATTTTCTTGAGATTTATTGAGGCCTTGATTAGGAAAATTGCTAGCTCATTCCTTAATTACTCCTTTCATGTAACTAAGGATAATTAAGATATAATCAGTGAGTTTTTCCTATGATTAAGTTGGATTAAGGTCAGATCTAGTGAATAGGGGTTTTATGGAATAATTTTGGGATATTTATCCTAAGCTATTCCATAAACCCCCTTTTCTTTCTTTAATCCCCTTCTTAATTAAGGGTTAATCCATTAATTACCCCTTTAAATAATTTTCAAAATTCTAAAAAATCTCCAGAACTTAATTAATCTACCTTGGGTAGATTCTTAGGTGTTCAATAGCCTAAGTCTAATTAAGGAAATTAAACCCCTTTCATAAGTGTGAAAGGGTGTTTTAAAAGTACTTAAGCTAAAACCCCTTTTAATTAACTTTAATTGTGAGACAAATTGCATTAAGCCTTTTCATTACTAGGTGCATTACAAATTTACATATCTTGTGGGTTTTATGTCATCTCATTGGCTCATAATTAATTAGTTAATTTCTCTAAGGTGGTGTAGGTAAGGGTTAATTAAGCCACTTAATGCATACCCTAACCTAATCAATGTTTAAAATTGATTTAATTATCTAAAAATTAAACTAAAATAAAAAATATATGTGGGAATGGGTTAGGAATGGCAAACTAATCTCACCCTTTTAAAATTAAATCAAACTTAAAACAAATTAAAAATCATTTTGAAATTCAATTTGATTTATTCTAAGTTTTCTTATCTTTAAGAATGTCTTTAAATTAAGTAAAGTGAGTTTGTTCATGTGATTACATTGCTTTAGATCTTTTCAACATGTTAAATTATATGCCATGACTTATGCATCCATGATTTCATGTTTTCAAAGTTTTAAAATGAAATTGTTTACTTTATGTCAAATGTGTTGTCTAAAGTAAAATATGAATGACTATTATCACTACTAAATCCAAAATAATTTTAAAATATATAAATGAAACATCAAATTTGAAAGTGTGCTATTCATATATTAATTATTAGCTTGCATGTGATGAAATTATAAAGCATGTTTAGTTTAGCCTTTTCTTTCTTTCTTATGTTAGCATAGCTTTGAATATGGGTTAGTAAGATGTAGGGTTCATTTGAAAAGAACCCAACACTTATTTAATTCCAAAACCTATTCATCTCTATGCTCTCACTTAAGAAGGATTGCTTACACTTGGATGAATAAATTGCATAAACAAAAATAAGATCATTAAGTAAACTATTGCATGTTCTTTTTCCATTTCATTTCCTTTGTATGCATGTTAGTATTTAAGGAAAGTGGTATATTAGTCTAGACAACCTCAAAGTTATGAGGCTTTAAGTAGCCCTAAGTAGGTCTTGTACCTTACACCTCTGGTTAACAATGGTGCTTTACTCACTTATGCCTTTCTTACTTTCATGCATGTATGTGAATTTTTTGGAGAAAGAAAACCTTTTTCTACTTAAGAAAAATCATACATGTTTAAATTCCAAATTATCTTAAATGAACTACTTAGCATGCATCATAAAGTGTGTTAACTATTTTCATTTGCATGTATAGATATGCTTAGCGTCCATCCATATGCATGCTATATATGTTGGGAAAGAATTGGAGTAATGTATGTTAAGCAAATTTTGATTCATTTTTCTTAATCTTAAAATGCCTTTCTTTTTGGATAGGTTTATTTAGAGTTGATCTAAGCTTAGGATTAATTAAAAGTTATAATTAAAACATTTACCTAAATGAAACTAAAATGTGAGCTTACCTTAGAAATTACTTAAGGATTAGGGAAGGAAAGAGAAGCCCTCTAATCTTTCCCTCTCTTTATAACTTAGTAATTAATTATAGGTTTCATTTAAACCAAATTAAAACATGAAATAAAAATAACCCTCACTAAATAACTTAAATAAAACTTGCCTCTAAGTTGAACATGTCTTTCACACTTAGAAAATTCAAACCTAAAGTCCTAAACTAAGCATACCACACAAACCTTCAAAGCACACACATTAACCTAAGTCACCACTTCTAGCTTTATAGGTAGTGTATTGATATTATGTTTTATTTTATGATGAATATTTTAGACTAGATGTTGTGGTGTGCTAGAATGGGTGGTAGGATGTGCTTCCTAACTATTTTTTTCTATAGGGATTGTGCTAAAGGAGCATCATAAATAAAAAAATATAAATGCTTCTTACTTGTGGTGCTTATACCCTTAGCATAATCCATAGTGTGAACTTAGTCACCCATGTGGGTGATAAGTTCAATACATCTTTGGATTTGTGTGGTGTGATTTGACTAACCTTTATTTTGCGGTGTTAGTTAGATTTAAGGAGTGAGTTTAAGGACTTAGTCTCTTTCTAAATAAAATAGCTATTATCTTGCATAAGCATAAAGACTTGCCTACACATTTTTTTATAATCATAGAAGTTCATTATGCCACCAAAGTTGTAAGTCCAAGATGTCTGTTTGTCCTCTCTGGAGGTAAACCACCACACATTTTTGCCTTAGATTTAGCTTGCTTTGGCCCTCAAAGCTCCCTAGATTTGGTTGAGGTTACTTTTCCTCATGGCACAAGCATAATTTCTCACCTCTGGGCATTTCCTTAATCTTGTTTTAAGGAATCTTAAGTCCTAAATTTCTAATGAAAAATATAACTCAAACAAACTAAATCAATTAAAATGTAAAGCCCAACTATGATAGTTTAAGATGCTCGCTAGGTTTCAAAGATCGAGCATCTCCTACTTATTCATTTTGGCTTAAACCCTCTTTGATCAATCCCATTTTATCTTCAAAAATACAAACCGATTGATTTATAGTCCTTTCTATTGAAATTTTTAGAGATAATGATTATTTATCTTAATCGATAGTTTTTCTAAAGGATCCTATCCTTTGGGATGTAATTAACTGTGGGGGCTTGCCCCTATAGGGAACTTAATGAAAAAATAAACCCTACTTTACTCTTCCATGTTAAGTAGGGGAAGAATCTCTAGTACATATGCAGACCCATTGTCCTTATTGAGGTGATTGGTTCCATTAAAGGGTAGTGACTTCTATATTTCTAGATAGTACACTATACCTTGATGATGTATCCGATCACCCGAATAAGTACATTTGGGATCTCATAATTTAAGATGAATTTTCACATATATAGTTTTGCCTCCCTTTCACCCTGATTTGAAGTTATATATGTCTGGAATTTTTCTCAGCACAATCTTAATTGATTTTCTCCAAATCCAAATCAACTCCATTTGATATAACCATGATTGAAACTCATGTTCCTAAGGCCAAATCCTTCTTAAATCCTTAAATTCTTCTTAGGGACTTAACCAAAATCATGATTTAAAATCAAATCCTTGAGATTTTCTCATAATTCATTTATATTCTCATTTATATTCACATATATAAATGAAATAGAAATTCGAACTAAATTCAAAATTCAAAATCAATTCATGAAATTTCCTAAGTCCTTTAAATTTGCCTTCATGGACTTAGCCTAAATCATGATTAAATCAATTTAAATTCATTCGATTTTCTCATAATTCATTTATATTCTTATTTATATTCACACATATAAATGAAATATAAATACAAATAAATTAAATCAAATCCTCAAATTAAATTCCAAATCTAAAATCTTCTTAAGTCCTTAAATTTTCCAATAATGGACTTAGCCTAAATCATGATCAAATCAATCCAAATTCATGGGATTTTCTCATAATCTATTTATATTCTCATTTATATTCACATATATAAATGAAATATAAATATAAATCAATCAAATCAAATCTTAAAATTAAATTTGAAATCTAAAATCCTTCCGAAGTCCTTAATCTCCCTTTTAATGGACATAGTCAAAGTCATGATCAAATCAATTCAAACTCATAAAATTTTCTCATGATCTATTTATATTCCCATTTATATTCACATATATAAATGAAATATAAATACAAATCAATCAAATCAAATTCTTAAATTAAATTCCAAATTTAAAATCCTTCTTAAGTCCTTAATTCCTTTTAATGGACTTAGTCTAAATCATGATTAAATTGCTTCAAATTCATGGGATTTTCTCATAACTCATTTAGATTCTTATTTATATTCACATATATAAATGAAATATAAATATAAATCAATCAACTAAATTCAAAATTCAAGCTTCAAACTCCAATTTTTTCCTAAGTTCTTTAAATCCCTTTTAATGAACTTAGCCTAAATCATGATCAAATCATTTCAAACCCATGAAATTTTCTCATGGTCAATTTATATTCTCATTTATAAATGAAATATAAATTCAAAAAATCAAAACCAATTCCAAATATCAAACTCAAATCCACTCAAAATCCAACCTAAGCCTTTTAAGTAAAAATTTTGAACTTAGCCAAATCAAGCCAAACCCTTGATTTTTCTTCATGATTCAATCAACCCTACAATCATGAATCCATATATAAATAAAAATTTCAATCACCAAATCAAAAATCAATTCAAAAAAAATCAAGCCAAATCCCATTCATATTTTTTCCTTAGAATATGAAATTATCAAATGAATCAAAACCCATTTGACTTTAAACCACTTACAAATAGATTTATATTTCAATCATTAGTCCATATACGAGGTCAATCAAACTCAAATCATACTTTGACCAAGCCATTTGACCTACTTATTCACTTGACAAAGTGACCTAAAGTCTTATGAGCCAAATTCTAATCAACCAATTTGATTGAACAACTCAAATGCATCATGATCAATAACGCATGGATGATTAATCAATCATTTGACCTACTTAGGCTCACTTGACCCAAAGTGACCTAAAGTACCCTTATTAGCCAAATTCTAATACTAACCAAATTGGATTGACCTAAACTCATCTATGCTTCTCATCATGATCAATGATCATCATGGGATGATCAATCAATTAAATTGGGTCAAACCAAGTCAAACCTAAGGGTTGACCAAGTCAATACTTAGCCCAAAATAAAACCTAACATGGCCAATATTCATCATAGGGTAAATTGATTGAAACCATTGATCTAAGTTCATTCATGAGCTATGTTTGAACTTGACCAAGTCAACATTTGAGCCTAACCTAGCCCAATTGGCCACTTGACCCAAGTTGATCCAACTTGACCTTAAAGTCAAAATGTGTCAAACTTGATCTAAGCCAAATTGATGGAAACCAATGGGTCAAGTTCATTCCAAATCACTTGTTGAACTTGAAAAGCCTCAATTGGCCAACTAACTAACCTAACTTGACCTTTGACCCAACTTGACCTAAAGGGGTCATGTTGAGCCAAATTCAAACTTAACCAAAATTGATTAGAAACAAAGATACCAATCTCATGACTAACCAAACCTAAACCTACCCTTGAATTAACCTCAAATAGGTCAAATGGGTCAAATTGGTCAACTTGACCCATTTGACCTAAATGAAGTCATATGAGCCAAATTCAAAACTAAACCAAATTGAATCAAACCAAAGCCACCAAAATATTTCAAATGGTCATATGAACTTGACCCAACCCTTGGTTTGACCCAATTTGACCAATTGGTCAACTTGACCCAAGTTGACCCATTTTGACCTAAATGGGTCAACATGAGCCAAACCTTATCAAATGAATTCCAAATCTCATGAAACTTGGCCAAACCTATTTCTCCACATACCCAACATATTCAAATTAAAAAATTAGCAAAATAACCATTCTACCCCTAGGACATAGAACAAATTTTGGCCTAATCCATGGGTAAATTGGTCATGCCCTTTTCATATCAACTTGATGCCTTCCTAATAGCTTAAGTGGACCCAATGAAGAGTGGTGCACCCAAACCAATGGGTTTGGGTCAGCCCAAATGGAACCAAGGCTAAACCCGACCCCCTAGCTTAAATTGGCCATTTAACAAGCCTCCTTCCACTCAATTTGATGCGCATGGGAGGTTACTACTCCACTCAAGACCTCAAACCAACCATGTGCAAAGATCTAACAGCCTAAACAAACCTTTCCATGTGGTAAATTGGATCAAAATGACAAGCTAAGGGTTGGCCGTCCAATTGCCATAGGGGGAGATATACTCCCACCAATTCAATTTGAATTCATCACTCACACATTAGATTGAGCCCTAGTGAGTGTAGGAAACATCAGAGAGCAATCATAAGCTTTCTAAGAAGGATTCGAGATAGCCATTTCTCAATTTTCTTTATTGAAAAATAGGGGAGCTCACCACAATCCTCAACTTCCTCTTCACTCAAATCCACTCCAATTCCTCTTGCACACTCCCTGAGGGGACCAAGTTAAGTGCACCTAAGCATTCTCTCAAGTTCCAAAAGTAAGGTGGAGGTGAATTGGATCAAAGCCGCAAAGGGGATCAAGTGGTGTTGGTCCATAGGGAGATCTACTCAACCTGAAGGCTTGAAACTTTCAACATGGCTTTGTCTCTACTAGACGAAGCTACCTCATAGAGCTCGAGAGCCGGTGATCACCTCCGGTGAGGTATGAAATTTTCTGACCACTTAGCTTAGGAAGTATTGTTCTTTTGTGAAGGAAATTTTCATGGCATGAGAAATCCACCGCTTGGATATTTCATTACCTTAGATGGTGGGCAATAATCATTCCAACTGAGCTCAATTGAGCTCGATCTTCTTAGATCAGGACGATCTCTGCTGAGACTAAGGAAAAAATTAGGGTGATCTTGGCCATCCATCCACGCATTTTGGATGGACGATCGAGATTAATCCCATGTTTTAGAAATGAATTATCCCTTTTAAAATTGCAGAATTATCCTTGGCCGTTCGATCCTTGATTGAACAATGTGGATCAAACTACCGCCACCGCACCCTAATGTGATGTTTAAGTAATTCCGATGCAACTCGTGTAAAGCACGCTGACCGTCACTGTCGCGTGTCACACTATGAGCTAAAGGGATTAGTTAGGGGATTTAATTAATTTTGATTAATTTCCCAATCTTTAAAAATTCATATCTCTCTCAATAAAATCCAAAAAAATATGAGGTAAATTCTATGGAAAAATAATTCAACCTAGATATTTTAAAAATAATTTCAATAGATTTTAAATTGTACTTTTCTCTAATTTTAGGTTTTAATAGAAATTTAAATTTTGCTAATTACTTCTTAATTAATCCTCTGATTAATCCCAAAATTCTTGGGTATATTTTAAGGGATGACCTCTACCTCCCCTAATTTTCTTGGGATTTATTTAAACCTTAATTGAGGGAATTATAAATATATATTTTAATTATGCCATTAATTTAATTAAGAATAATTAAGGTTGGATTAGTATTTTAATCCATTATTAAGGTTGATTAAGGTTAGATCTAGTGAATAGGTGGTTTAGGAAATAATTTTGGGGTATTTCCCCTTATCTATTCCCTAAATCCCCTTTTCTTTCCTCAATCCTCCTGTAATTAAGGATTAATTCATTAATTACTCTCTTAATTTCTAAAAACTCTAAAAACTTCCAGAACCTAATTAATCTACTTTGGGTAGATGCTTAGGTGTTGAATAGCCTAAGTTCAATTAAGAAAATCAAAACCCAATTCATATGTTTGAAGGGAAATTTTGAAATTACTTAAGCTAAACCTCTTAGCTTAATTAATCATTAATCACGAGCCAAATTGCATTAGGCCCTTTTCTTCTTGGGTGTATTATAAGTTTAAATTCCCTGTGAGTTTTTATGTCATGTCATTCGCTCATAATTACTTGGTTAACTATGCTAAGGTGGTGAAGTAAGGGTTAATTAACTTGCTTAATTCATACCTTAACCTAATTAATATATAAAAATGAATCTAATCATCTAAAAATTAAACAAAAATATCAAACACATGTGGGAATGGGTTAAGAATAGCAAACTCAATCCACATTTTCAAAATTAAATCAAACTTAAAATCAAACAAAAATCACATTGAATAAACTTTGATTTATTTTAAGCTTTCTTATTTCATAAGATCTTTAGGATTTAATTGAAAGTGAATGTTTACATGCATTTCATTACTTTGATTCTTTCCCCAACATGTTAAATTTGTATGTCATATGGTTTCATGCATCCATATTTTTCAAATCAAATTTAAAATGAATTGTTTACTTTATGTCAAATTTGCATGTGTTGGCTAAAGAAATAATATGAGTGGCTATTATCACTACTAAATTCAAATTATTTTCAAAATATATGATCAAATCAAAACTGAAAGTGTGCTACTTATATTTTAATTATAAGCTTGCATGTGAGAGAATATAAGAATGTGCTTAGTATAGTTTCCTCTTTTCTTTAGTATAGTTTTGAATAGATTTGGTAAGATGTATGGTTCATTTGAAAAGAACCCAACACTTGCCTAATTCCATATCCTATTCATTCCTATGCTATCACTTAAGAAGGGTTACCTATGCTTGCACACATAAATTGCATAAACAAAATGAATCAACTAATACAAATTTTTGCATTCTTTCTTTTCCATTCATTTCTTTTATACACATGTTTGTATTTAAGGAAAGTGGTATATTAGTCTAGAACCCAAGGTTGCAAGGCTTTAAGTAGACCTAAGTAGGTCTTGTACCTTACACCTCTGGTTAACAATGACGTTGTACTCACTTATGCCTTTCTTACTTTCATGTGTATATATGAAAATTGGATAAGAAATACCTTTTCTACTTAATGAAAATCATGCATCTTAAACTTTCAAATTTCCTTAAGTGAATTGCTTAGCATGCATCATAAAGTGTGTATAGATATGCTTAGGATTCATTCATATGCATGTTATACATGTTGGGAAAGAAATGAAGTGATGTATGTTTTATGAATTTGGTTCATTTTATTTAATCTTAAAATGCCTTTCTTTTTGAATAGGTTTGTTTAGAGTTTATCTAAACGTAGGATTAATTAAAACACTTAATCAAAACATTCACTAAACAAAAAAAAATATGAATCTACTTTAGAAATTACTTAGGTTAGAGAAGAAAAGAGGAGTTCTCTTCCGTTTTTCTCTCTTCATAACTTAGTAATTAATTGTAGGATTCACTTGAAAATAATCAAAGCATAAAATAAAATTAACCCAAATCAATTAAACAACTTAAATGAAACCCTCCTCTAAGTTGAACATATTTTCACACTTAGAAAATTCTAACTTAAAGCCATAGCTAAGCATACCACAAAAACCTTCAAAGCACACATATTAGCCTAAGTCACCACTTCTAGCTTTAGGTTTGGGCGGTGCATGGTTTGATGTTTATTTTATTTTTTGATATATGTTTTATACTGGATGTTAGGATGTATGCTCATAAAATGAATGGTAGGGCGATCTTATTCGAACCATTATTTTTTGTAGGGGATCGTGCTTAAGGGCCCCTATCATAAATAAAAATATAAATGCTTTTACTTGCTGGTGTTTATACCCCTAAGCATAATTCAATAGGCGTGTGGACTTAGTCACCCATATGTGGGGTGATAAGTCCAATATACATGCCAGATTTGTGTGGTTTGTTTTAGCTAACCTTTATTTTGCGTGTGTTAGTTAGATTTCCATTCTTTCCTTTTCATGTAAATTTATGAAATTAAGATTTTGGAATGATTATTATGGGGATTAAGATGAGCATTGATCATAAGATCCTATCTTATGAATCATGTGAGGCCTTGGAGCATCCATCTTTCAACCATCCAAAAGAGGGAACCAAATAAAAAAAATAAAGAAGAAATGAAGTTTGAAGACCCCCATAATAATGAAATCTTTTCTTAATAGTAATTTAATTCATTTATAATCTGGGTTATATAAGGGTAGAGCTTGGCTACCCAATTTATTATTTTTGAGTTTGTGCGGTGGTAACCGACCACAACAACCTCTTATTCTGATTAGCTTTATAAATTGATTGATGATTTATTATTTTTGCATTAAGTACATCTTTTCCTAGTTTCTTCCTTGCTTTATGTATGGCCTCAATGTGGATTAGGCTTTTAGGAAAATACAAATCTTTTATCAAACTTAAGAACTCAAACTAAAAATAAAGAACTCATAACCTCACTTAAAGCTTAGGTTTAAAATCAAGATAAAAGAATTAGCAACCCCTTAGCTGGATGAGTATTTCTTTTACAATCATGCACAAATGCATCTTATTTCACTCTGATTGAGGGCTTCCACCTTTCTGAGAAACTTGGCTTGACCTTTGAGAGCCATGGTGGAAACACACCTCCTCACCGATTTTGGCCAATAACTTTATTTCTCATGCATTGCATATGACTTATTAAATGAGTAAAAAAATGATTGTCCAAAATAAAAAATAAAATGAAATTTGAATTGCATTAGATTTAAGTCATTTGAAGCATGTCCTTACATGATCTAGTCTCTTTAGGGAGTGAGTTTAAGGACTTAGTCTCTTTCTAAATAAATAACAGCCTAGCTATCTTGCATAAGCATACGACTTACCTATATGTATTTAAAATCGTAGGAGGTGCTAGTTGGTGGCCTCCCAGGTGGTTATAAGTCCAAGCAGTCGGGTGTTTGTTCTCTCTTATGGAGGCAAACCAAACTAATTACATGCACTTGCCGGCTCCCTAGATTTAGGTCTTAGTCCCCTTTATAGGCCATAAACATAATTCCTTAGCTCTTAGGAATTTCCTTAATATTGTGTTAAGAAATCATAAGTCCTAAATTTCTAATGAAAAATAAAACTCAAACAAATTAAAGCAATTTCAAAAATATAAAACCCAACTATGGGATTGTTTGAGATTGCTCGTTAGGTTTCTTAACATCATGTGCATCTCCTATTTATCACCCTTTTGGGTATGATAATAACTCCCTCTCTTTGATCAATCCCTTTTGATCTTTAAAAATGAACTAATTGATTGATAGTCCTTTTCTATTGAAATCTTTGAAGACAATGATCATTTACCTTATTCAAGAGTTTTCCTAAGGAATCCCCATTCCTTAGGATGTAATTAACTCTGGGGGCTTGTCCCTATAAGAAACTTAACTAACCCAGTTTAAAATAAATCCTGTTTTACTTTTCCATGTAAATTGAAGAATCTCAGTACATATGCAATGTCATCCTTAGGAGTCCTTATTGAGGGTGATTAGGTCTATCTCCCAAGATAGTACACTATTCCTTGATGACGTACCCGATCACTTGAATAAGCACATCTGCAAATCTACATGGCATCCTAAAAATACAAATTTCTATATTCCCCTCTTTCACTATAGATTGAAGGGGACCATAGAAATTTTTTTTTACCAACAAATTTTTCTAGCAACTCTGCTGGGGATGGTTCCTCTCTCCATCTTTGGTAAATGATCATTATCTTCTTCGATAGAATTTGTACTTTTTATGAATCCAAGACTATCTTTTTCTTTGGCACTTAGCTTATTTCATTCTTAAGTTGAGTTAGCCAACATCCTTAAGTTTTAGGACCCCACCCCGTGTTAGTCTTAAAACCCCCATTTGGTTCTCCAATGGGTAAAAATAAAATGATCTAAAAAAGAAAACATTTAAAGACTTCCTCCTTATCATTTTTATGATAAGGAAAGGTTCATCCTAAAATTATAAAGATAAAATAAACTTTCCATAAAAACTTTGCTTTTCAAAAGCACTCTTTCAAAAATGCACTTAATAAAATATTTTCCACACAAATTTTATCACCCTCATTTAACATTTCTCATAATTGTTACATGTAGGAATTTTCAAAATTAAAACTAAACATTCTTTTCCAAAAGCACAAATGAACATCTTCCTTCAATTCATTTTGATGAAGATTTCATTTTCAAAATAAAATGAATAATTATCTTTCCAAAAATCACAATCATAAAGTTTTCAAAAAAACACACATGAACCTTTCCATTCAATACGCCCATACCTATTGACTGGAACTTTCATTTTCAAATAAAATTAAATTTTTCAAAACTACAAATGAACATCTTCCTTCAATTCATTTTGATGAAAATTTTATTTCCAAAATAAAATGAACAATCATCTTTCCAAAAAAATCAAAATCAAAATAAAAAAAATAAAGTTTTCAAAAAGCACTCATGAACCTTTCCATTCAATACACTCACACCTATTAAATGAAAGTTTCATTTCCAAACAAAATTAAATCTTTCAAAAGCACATATCATCTTCATTTAATATACCTAAATTCATTAAATGAAGATTCATTTCCTAAATAAAAAAATATCATTTAGAAATCCCACTTAAACATATCCTACATATGATTTAGTTGAAATTCTCTCTTTCAAAAAGCAATAATCACACACAAAATAAACGTTCCAAACACAGTTGGAACTTCATTTATCATACTCAAATTTGCTAAGTGAAGTCTCCAAATCAAAATTCAAAAATCAAAAATTAACAATCATATTTTAAAATTTTGAAACACATTTGAAACTTCATTAAGCATACCCAAATTTGCTAAGTGAAGTCTCCGAAATTCAAAATAAAAAATTTCTAAACACATTTGGAACTTTATTTAGCATACTCAAATTTGCTAAGTGAAGTTTCCAAAATTCCAAAATAAAAAATTTCTAAACACATTTGGAACTTCATTTAGCATACTCAAATTTACTAAGTGAAGTTTCCAAATTCCAAAATAAAAAATTTTCTAAATACATTAGGAACTTCATTTAGCATACCCAAATTTGTTAAGTGATGTCTCCAAATCCAAAATCAAAAAATTTTTCAAATAAATTTGGAACTTCATTTAGCATACCCAAATTTGCTAAGTGAAGTCTCTAAATCCAAAATCAAAAATTTTCAAACAACACACTTTGGAATTGCATCTAGCATACTTAAATTTGCTAAGTGGAGTTTCAAAATTCAAAATTAAAAAAATTTTCAAACATATTTGAAACTTCATTTAGCATAATCAAATATGCTAAGTGAAGTCTCCAAAGTCAAAATCAAAAATTTTGAAGCACCTTTGAAACTTCTTTCTTTAGCATACCAAATTTTCTAAGGAGAAGTTTCCATTTTCAAAAAAAAAAAAAAAATACACACAAAACTAAGTGGACTTCATCTTTAACATACCATATTGCTAAAGTAAAGTCTCCACTTTCAAACAAATCAAAATAAAATGAAACACAGGATTTCTTAGCATACCTAAATTTGCTAAGGATCATACTTTCAAAATCAAAACATCAAAACAAATGAAACACTTAGCTTTAGCATACCTAAATTATCCTACTTTTAAAAAAATCAAAACATCAAAAACAAATGAAACACTTAGGATCTTCTTAGCATACTAAATTTGCTAAGATCCTATTTTCAAAAAATCAAACAAACACACTTGTTCTTCACTTAGCATACCTAAATTTGCTAAGTGGAATTCCAAATTTTCAAAATCAAAATAATAATTCACAAAAAAGAAACAATCATTTCAAACACTTCACTTAGCACCCAAATTTGCTAAGTAAAATTCCAAAATCACCAAACAAAACAATCAATTGACCCTTACTTTAACATACCTAAATTTGTTAAAGGAAAGGGTCCTCAAATGAAAAATCTAAATTCAAACTAACATGAACCTATGGAAGCATCCTTCTCAAAATATTTGAATCCATCTTTCAACATACCCAAATTTGTTGAAGTTGGATTCATATTCAAAATTCCTCTTTTAATCAAATTGTCAAATCTATTTGAACACCACTTAACACTTCCAAGTTGTTGGATGTGGGTTCAAATTTTTAATTAAGTTAAAAAAAATCTACAAAGATAGAAATCTAATACAAACTCATTTCCTATTGCGCTTCTTATAGTTACAAAGACAAAGTTCAATTTTCAATCTTTACGCTTGTTCAAATGGCTGTTCATAAGTTCATTTTAACCTTCCTCATGGTATGGATTTGGCTTTGGACCAAGCCAACTTTCCATTGGATCATACACACATCTTATTCACTTGGGGATTTGAGGAGCAGGATTACATGTGAGGGCACTCCCCTCACGCTAGAGGACCACTGACCGCGTAAGCATCATCTGATTGATCTACCATATGAGTGTCTCCTCATCAAGAGGAAAGCTGGTGTCCCCACAAGCTTCTAGTAGCATTTCACAAAGGCCATTTTGACCAGGTTCTCATGCCCCAATGAGGGCTATTCTCATCTCATTCCTCTAAGGGTAAGGCTAGTCTCGTGTTTGCCTCCCCACTTTGAGTATGGGTCTAGCTCTCATTCCTCCCATCCTTCCCATACAGGGAATAAGAACCACATGATCAAGTGGCACACTAGATTGCAGGATATGGAGGCGAGCCGCTCAACTATTGATGAGTTCTCATTATTACTTCACCACTGTTACAAGATAGTTCCATCCTCTCTCTAGGTAAGATAGAGAGGATGTTAGGAGGATTCGCTCATCACCTCCATCAGTGGTGCAACATCAGCCAACAGTTACCAGGAGTAGGAGGTCGTACGCCAGCCTCCATTTATCTTATGCTAGGAGCCGCATTCTGAGCTCTTTGATCCATCCATTATCCCCACAAGGTGGGGAAGCATATCCGCCAGAGAGTCATAGGCCCATTAGCTCATATTACCAGAGGGGCGAGGTTCAGCAATACAACTGAACGAAGTACATCAGTCAGCGACCGCCATCACATACACATGATCCTTCTTACTGGACTAGTCATCATAGGAGGACAACTCGGCATAGAGAGTCAATGGTTTCCACCCCACCACTACCCCTCGCCCACCATCATGCCCAGTACAAAGATCTCTAGTTCCATCCAAGGCCATGAAGGCCATATCCAAAGAAGCACCCCTGGTGATCCTACTATGGCCAGGGATCTACTTACACCACCCATTTGGAAGGTCGCTCTGCCTCCTATGCCCCAAGCGAGAGAGGCAACCCCAAGCATCATTCCCTTCACCAACTCCCAGACAGCCAGGATGTGAGATGGTGATAGTTATTTGATATTGCAGATGATCCACCGCACAAGGATAGTGGAACATCCTAGGTTGTTACCTCATAGTTAGTAGTGAGTGTCACTCATCTAGTGAGTACCACAGGATTGACTCTCAGTGAGAGGTCCGCCTCTGCACGATAGTGATCACACATTATTTACCTACCGCGATGATCATTCTTTAGATGAGATAGTGCACATTTCGAAAAAGAAGGATATCTTGGGGTATGACCGGTAATATGAAGAGAGAAGTCGATCCCAATGAAGATGACTTTTGGGAGACTCAGGAGTCGCATGGTTGACACTAGAGGATCTCTTCTGTGGAAATAAGCCATGGAAGGTGATGAGGTTGATCAAAGACACCAAAAGACACCTCCAACATCACTTGAGGGTATGATGATAGATAGGATGGCACGATAGAGGGACTTGTTAGTAGAGCAGTGCTTCAAAAATAAGCCCCATTAGTTCATCCTACATGACATTAGTTAGCCTAAGTTAGTGCATGTCTTGGACCCAAGACTTTACCTCCCCAAGTAAAGGTGACTATGGAAGGAAGTGGAAAGTACCTCCATATAAGAAAAGATACATAAAATCCATGGTTGAGCACAAGTGAAGGAAGCTTTGGCTCAAGCTGGGAGGATCATCACCAAAGGGTAACCTACCAGAGGAATTTGATTCTATCCAATATCCCAAGGGTTTGCCACCTTCCTTCAAAAGCTTTGATGGCGGAAACCCAAGGCAACACATATATTTGGCCAATTATTGTAATATGCATGCTTTTTTTTCCTCATTAATAGCCTAGTGGTATTGCTTTGATTGGTCAATTTCCCAACGATTTAAAGATAAGTTAGAGCAACTCTTCATCAAGAGGTTTCGAGCTCAAAGAAGGGTTACTTGGTGATCTGTAGCACAACAACACCCAAGTCCCTTGATATTTTGATGAATGAGTATGAAGTGAAATCAGAACAACAACATGCCATTGAGATTCTCTTGAAGAATATCCATATCACCTTCATGCTTAAGGGCTTCACTAAGATGAGCTAATCAACAAGCTAGTCTAGGCCAAAATAGTTGCCTTTTCAAGATCTTGCCTAAGTGGAAGCCACAAAAAAATGAAAAGAAGCTGTGAGCAAAGGTGATAAGGGGAAGCAGCCTCCTAGAGATAGCCTGAGAGACTCACAGCCTTTTGCCACCACGAGGCAACCCCACCGGCCCACCAGGCCTCCATAAATCCACCGCCTATACCAAGAAGAAGGACATGCACCCACGTGTAGCTATGGTCCACCTACTCTTAGATAAGTTAAACAAACCTTATTCTTTTAAGAGGGAGGTAATCGAAGATCTTTAAGAATCTCTTAAAGAAACCTAATTTACCTGAAGCCTAGGAGACCTAAAGTAAGGAAAAGTCATGATCCAAACTTTTCCCTTACCACCTCAGCTAGCCATTTTGGAGGATTCATTGAAGACGCTTGAACATAGTTTCAAGATCGGGAATAGTTATCCCAAAGAATACTGGAACAACCTTCTAGTTCCATTAGGTAACTTGATCCTACCAAAATAAGGTTGGGATATTTCTTTATCCAAAACCTCTAAGAAGATCATCAAGATCAAGAAGCTTTCCTTGTGTGCTGAGTCACCTCCAAACCAACATCAGGTTTGTAGTTGCAAGGAAAGGGGAGCTCAGCAGCTGGGATAACATTTAGTGTGATAGCCATTCTGCATCCACATAAGTCACCTCCTTATGACTTCTTCCATTAGATTACTTCTCTACTAGTAACTCGGGATAAGGGGCATCAAATCCCTTACCCACTCACTTTACTTGATTTCTTATACCTCCAAATAATTCCAAGAAATTGAAGAATAAAGCTAGTTTGAATTATATTGTGTCACTGTTATCTTCTATTCCTAATGATAACTCTTCAAGTCAAAATAATAATGATCTTTCTTTCTTAGTTGGACTTTCACTCAATACTCATTCATCCTCTGAGATAGACTTGGAATCATCCATTCGAGGGTCCCATAGGAGAAGCGTAGTGAGCCTATGTGTGCAGTAGAACCTTCCATTCCCCCAAGAGATCACCAAGTCAACCTCCAGAAGTGGCAAGGTTCTACCTCTAGGCAAAGACCTCAAGATAGAGAAATAAGTCATTGGAAAAAGATTGAGAAATCCTTCCAGATAGATGCTCCACCCTTGGATATGCTTGTGGAAGACACCAAGGTGGACTACAATGTTCTTTCTCATCTAAGAAAGCCCATCTAAGCTACGATGCCCTTATCTTATCCAAAGAGATGAGAGAATCACTAATCAAGGCTCTCCTTGATCCTAAAATATGCTTAGCTCACTGACCGCTAAGCACATTATAAAAAAAGAAGCTCAAGGATCACCTTCAGATGAAGACCTTCTTTGGGGACTTGGAGCACAACCGTCCCCTCTACATCATGGACATGGACAGTTTGCTGAAGTTCTTGTAAATTTAGTGCATCAAACATTATGAGTCTAAAGACCCTTGCCTGAGGATCGACATCTCCACACTAGGAGAGAGATGATGTTGAGAGGATTCAATGACCAAGGTGAGCTGGCTTTAGTTCTATAATGTTACCTTTGGAGATCGGTGACTGAATGACTGAAGCCAATTTTACATCATTGATTCGAATACTTCATTCACTTCTTTGCTTGGTAGGCCTTAGATACATTAGAATAGGATCATTCCATCCTCCCTTCATCAATGCATCAAGTTCAAAAAAGATGGGATTAAAGATCATGTCAAAGAAGATGAAAAGCCCTTTTTAGTTAGAGAGGTTAAGATTTATGAAGATGCGACCTACTATCTTCCTCAACACATCCTTTCTCGTGGACTTGGACAAAATTCAAATGCAAATACAAAAGAAAAATAAAAATAAATAAAAGAAAAGATAAAAGAAAATGAAGATAAAAATGAAAGTCCAAGTGAACAAGAAAGGGGAATTGAAGAAGAAATAGATCCAAGATATCACATTCCACCCAGTTCATTCCATCATATGGACATGTGGGTAGGATGCTCAACCTCCAAAGGTAGAGACAAAATAAAGAGGCGCCTGTAGAGGTGGAGACCCTAGTTGGCCATCACCAAAGGTCGTGTTCCAATTCATAGAGTACCCCTACTATTCACATAGACTTGGAATCCAACTTGAGGATGAGTCTAATGTGATTAGTATACTAGCCCCCTCTCACGGGTTCCATTGAGATGACTTTGATCCGCAGAGAAGATTAGAGTCCCAAGCAAAGTATTCAAAGTATTCTAGTTTTATGTGAAACTATTAGGCAGCTTGGGAACCTTCTTACCTCACTTATATCTCAAAAGTTGAAGGTTTGGTTAAGAAGTCCCTAAGTCTTCCATGAAGCAAAAAAGAGGTTCTTTTGGGATCATCATCCTCAAGTCTTGTTGATGTAAACTTGAGGAGGATACTTTAAAGAATTAATGGAATTACTTTGACTTTTACTCACCTTGTGTTCATAATCTTATACAGAAAAGGTTTAGTTCCTCACACATGGTCCAACAGTAGTATTTGAAAAGCTATGGAACAATACAGGGAAGCACAATCAAGAGCAAGACTAGATTCAAGATGGTCATGACACAAGATTATGTTGTTACCTACCAATCATTTGATTCGATAGGTTCTTCTCACACACCCCCAACTCTTATGAGAATGTGTGTTTAAAAATCTCAGATGATCCAGATGATCTCCAAATCAAAGAGGCACTACCAGAATTTGAAGAAGAAATTCATTCAACAATAGACAAGCTTAAAGAAATGAACCTCGGGACAGAAGAAAATCCATGCCTAACATGCATCAATTTTTTGCTGAATGAAGAAGAAACCAATGACTTAGTTAGGCTATTGACTGAGTTTAAAAGACTGCTTCACATGGAGTTATGAAGAGATGCCCAGATTATAGTTCATAAGCTAGCAATAGATCCTAACGCTACCCCTATTAAGGAAGCTCCTAGACGCATGCAATTAGAAATTGAAGAACATCTCAAGTCAAGAAACGATCGATGGTTTCATCAAGGAAAAAAATATCCTACCGGGTTAGCTGTCATCCTAAGAAGAAGAATGACCAAATTTGCATATGCATCAATTTTAGGGACTTAAATAGGCATGTCCTAAGGATGAGTTTCCTCTTCCTATACCGTAATTAATGGTGGACATTGCATCATCTCATGCGCCTCTTTTCATGGATGGGTCATCTAGCTATAACCAAATCAAGATGTCTCAAGATGAAAGAAACACTGCTCAACCCGATCAATCTTTATAGGGTCATGCCTTTGGCCTTAAAATGTGACATACATACCAGCCATGACTCGATCTTTAATGAACTTATCCATCATCATGTTGAGTGCTACGTTGATGATCTAGTAGTCAAGAATAGAGAAAATAAAGACCACCTTTTTGACTTGAGAGTAGTTTTTGAATGGTTAAGATAATATAACCTCAGAATGAATCCCGTGAAGTGTGCATTCGGGGGAACTTCAAGAAAATTCCTTGGGTTTGTTATCCGACACCAGGGAATAGAAATAAAACATATAAAGATTAAAGCTATCTTAGAAATGCCACCTCCTAAGAGTTTAACTCAGCTTAGATCCTTTCAAGGATGGCTGGCGTATCTAAGATGATTTATCTCCAACCTATCAAGGAGATGCAAGCCATTCTCAACACTTATTAAAAAGGATGCCAAGTTCAAGTGGGATGACAAGTGCCAAGATGCAAGACATCAAGCAAGATTTGGTGAAGCGCTCCCAGCTCTATCCAAAGTGTGCCACTCATCCTCTACACCGCCGTGATTGATGAGCTTTATTGGCCCAAGCCAAAGGGAAGGAAAGCACTCTACTACTCACCATCCCTATTCTACAAGAACTATCCACCTATTGAGAAACATTGCCTAGCTTTGATCTTTGCTTCCCAAAAGCTACACACTACATGCTTTCATAAGGTGAACTTGATCTCCGTAACAATCCACGTAGCTCATGACACGGACAACACTATCCAAACATTTGGCTCATTGGTCGATGATACTTTTGTAGTTTGATATCACATTCGTACCCCTCCATGGGGTAAAAGGAGCACTATGATTTCTTAGCATACACCCACTTCTCCTTAGTCATCTACGATGAACAAATCATGAACTTAGGATACAACCCCGATGGTAGATGTATTTTGATGGTGCTATTTCTTTCAAAGTAAAACCATGATCTATTCTCCCATGAAAGGGAGTAAGAATAGTTCTTCTTAACTCTAAATGTGATGTGATGAGATTCTCATCATGAGGTTTATCTTTGGGGTATTTCAATCTATTCCCTAAATCCCCTTTTCTTTCCTTAATCCTCCTTTAATTAAGGATTAATTCATTAATTACTCTCTTTATCATTTCAAACTCATATCAATCTTGGTAGATGCTGGTTTTAAATAAAGGTTCTTGATTAATATATGTGAAGGGGTGCTTTGAAATTACTTGTTAAACCTTAGCTTAATTAACCATTAATCATGAGCAAAATTGCAAGGCCTTTTCTTCCTAGGTGAATTGCAAGTTTAAACTCCTGAGTTTATGCCATCTCATGCTCAATTACTTGGTTAACTATGCTAAAGTGGTGTAGGTAAGGGTTAATTAACATTAATTCATACCAACCTAATTAATATATTGAATTTAGTTATTCAAAAAAATTAAATGAAAATATCAAACACATGATGGGTTAGGATGCTAATCCACATTTTCAAAATTAAATAAAACTTAAAATCAAACAAAATCACATTGAATAAACTTTAGTTTGTTTTAAGCATTTCATAAGATTGTCTTTGGATTTAATTGAAGTGAATGTATTTACATACTTTCAGTTTTGATTCTTTCCCCAACTCAAATTTTATGTCATATGGTTTATTATATTTTCGATTCAAATTTAAAAATGAAATTATTTAATTTTATGTCAAATTTGTAATGTTTTCTAAAGAAATAATATGAGTGGCTATTGTCACTAAATCCAAATTTATTTTCAAAATATATGAATCAAATGCATAAAATGAAAGTGTCTATATTTTAATTATAACAGATGTGAGAGAGAATATAAGAATGTACTAAACATAGGTCTTCCTCCTCTTTTCTTTAGTATAGTATTGAATATGATTTGGTAAGATGTATAGTTCATTTGAAAAGAACCCAACACTTACCTAATTCCATATCCCATTCATTCTTATGCTAATACTTAAGAAGGTTACTTTTCCACATAAATTGCATAAAAAATGAATCAACTAATACAACTTTGCATTTCTTCTTTTCCATTTCATTTCTTTTGTAGAAATATTTGTATTAAGGAAAGTGGTATATTAGTCAGACAATCCCGAGGTTGATTTTAAGTAGAAGTAGGTCTTGTACCTTACACTTAACAATGGCTGACTCACTTATATCTACTTTCATGTGTATATGTGAAAATTGGATAAGAAATACTTTCTACTTAATGAAAATCATGCATAAACTCAAATTTCCAAGTGAATTGCTTAGCTGCATCATAAAGTGTTAAATTCTCATTTTGTATGTATAGATATGTTTAGATTCATTCATATGCAAGTTATACATGTTGGGAAAGAAATGAAGTGATGTATGTTTTGTGAATTTGGTTCATTTTAGCAATCTTAAATGCTTTTCTTTTGAATAGGTTTGTTTTAGAGTTTATCTAAACTTAGGATTAATTAAACACTTAATCAAAATATTCACTAAATCAAACTAAACAAAAAACTAAAAATATGAATCTTTTAGAAATTATTTAGTTGTAAGGAAGTTCTTTTCTTTCCCTTTCATAACTTGAGTAATTAATTGTTGGATTCTTTGAACATAATCAAAAAAGTAAAATAAAATCAACCCAAATCAATTAAACAACTTAAATGAAACCCTCCTCTAAGTTGAACACATTTTCACACTTAGAAAATTCTAACTTAAAGCCATAGCTAAGCATACCACATAAACCTTCAAAGCACACACATTAGCCTAAGTCACCACTTCTAGCTTCAGGTTAGGGCATTGCATGGTTTGATGTTTATTTTATTTTGTGATATATGTTTTAGTCTAAATGTTAGGATGTATGCTCGTGGAATAAATGGTAGGCAATCTTAGTCAAACCATTATTTTATAGGGATTGTAAGCCTATCATAAATAAAAATATAAATGCTTTTGTGTGGTGAACCCTACATAATCTAATAGGGTGCACTTAGTCACCCATGCATGGGTGATAAGTCAATATACATGCTTGGGATTTGTGGTAGCTAACCTTTATTTTGAGTGTTAGTTAGATTTTATTCTTTTCTTTCATATAAATTTGTATAATTAGATTTTGGAATGATTGTTATGGATTAAGATATATCATTATAAGATCCTATCTTATAAACCATGTGAGGCCTTAGGGCATACAACTTCCAACCATCCAAAAGAAAGAACCAAAGAAGAAAGAAGAAATGAAGTTTGAAAACCCCCATAACAATGAATTCCTTGCTTAATATAATTTAATTCATTTGTAATTCGGGTTGTATAAGGGTAGAGCTCGGCTACCCAATTTATTATTTTGGGTTTGTGTGGTGGTGCCCACACAATCCTCTTATTCTTTTGATTAGCTTTATAAATTGATTGGTGATTTGTTTAGCTTTTGCATTAAGTGGCATCTTTTCTAGTTTCTTCTTGCTTTATTTATGTACATGTGGATTAGGCTCTTAGGGAAAAATAAATCTTTACCAAACTTAATAACTCAAAATTAAAAGTAAAGAACTCATAACCTCACCTAAAGCTTAGGTTTAAAATCAAGATAAAAGAATTAACAACCCCTTAGCTGGATGAGTATTTCTTTACAATATCATGCACAAATATATCTTATTTCACTCATTGAGGGCTTCCACCTTTGCTAGAGAAACTTGGCTTGACTTTGAGAGCCAATGGAAACACACCTCCTCCCTTCTGATTTTGGCCAATAACTTTATTTCTCATGCACATATATGAATCCTATTAGCAGTCAAAATGATTGTCCAAAAATAAAACAAAATGAAATTTGAATTGCATTAGATTTAGGTCATTTGAAGCATGTCCCTACATGATTTAGTCTCTTTACGGAGTGAGTTTAAGGACTTAGTCTCTTTCTAAATAAATAATAGCCTAACTATCTTGCATAGGCATAAGACTTCCTACATGTATTTAAAATCATAGAGGAGTTAGTTTTCCCCCAAAGGACAAGTCCAAGCATTGGTTTGTCCTCTCTTGTGGAGGCAAACAAATTACCCATTTTCACCTTAGATTCAAGTTGTGCTTTTGGCCTTCACAAAAGCTCCCTAGATTTAGGTTTTGAGGTTGCTTATCCCCTTTGTGGGTTATAAGCATAATTCCTCGCCTTTTAGGAATTTTCTTAATCTTGTGTTAAGGAATCATAAGTCCTAAATTTCTAATAAAAAATATAACTCAAACAAATTAAATCAATTTCAAAAATATAAAGCCCAACTATCGGATAGTTTGAGATTGCTTTCTAGGTTTTCTAGTATTGTGGGCATCTCGTACTTATCTTCCTTTTGGCTTCGATAATAACTCCCTCTCTTTGATCAATCCCATTTGATCTTCAAAAATGAACTAATCGATTGATAGTCCTTTCCTATTGAAATCTTTGAAGACAACAATCATTTACCTTAATCAAGAGTTTTTCAAAGGAATCCCCATTCCTTAAGATGTAATTAATTATGGGGGCTTGCCCCTGTAGGGAACTTAACGAACCTAGTTTAAAATAAACCATGTTTTAATTTTCCATGTAAAGTAGGGGACAAATATTTGGTATATATGTAGACCCATCATTCTTAGGAGTCCTTATTAAGGTGATTAAGTCCATTCAAAGATAGTGAATTTTATCTCTCTAGATAGTTCACTATTTCTTAATGACGTACCCAATCACCTGAATAAGCACATCTACAGATCTTCTTGGCATCCTAATAAGATGAATTTCTATATTCTTGCCCTCTTTCACCACAGATTGAAGGCGACCATATATAAATTTTTTTTAACTCCATAGAAATAAAGATACCAATCCACTCCATATGACTAACCAAACCTAAACCCACCCATGACTTTGCTCAAATAGGTCAAATGGGTCAAATTGGTCAACTTGACCCATTTGACCTAAATGAAGTCATATGAACCAAATTCAAAACTAAACCAAATTGAATCAAACCAAAGCCACCAAAATATTTCAAATGGTCATATGAACTTGACCCAACCCTTGGTTTGACCTAATTTGACCAATTGGTCAACTTGACCCAAGTTGACCCATTTTGACTTAAATAGGTCAACATGAGCCAAACCATATAAAATGAACTCCAAATCTCATGAAACTTGGCCAAACCCATTTTTTGAATATACCCAACATATCCAAATTCAAGAATTAGCAAAATGACCATTCTACCCCTAGGCCATAGAACAAATTTTGGTCTAATCCATGGGTCATTTAGTCAAGCCCTCTTCATATACCTTCCTAAAAGGTCAAGTGGACCCAATGGAGAGTGGTGCACCCAACCCAATGGGTTTGGGTCAGCCCAATGGATCCAAGGCCAAAACTGACCCCCTAGCTCAAATTGGCTAATTCAAAACCCCCTCCACTTGATTTGAAGCACATGGGAGGTTTCCAATCTACTCAAGAGCTCAAACTGACCATGTGCCAACTTCAAATAGCCCAAACAAACCTTTCATATGGTCAATTGGATCAAAATGACAACCCAAGCTTCAGCCATCCGATTGGGGGATATACTCCCTAATTTCATTTAAATTCAGACCCTCACGATTGAGTCCTAGAGTGTTAGGAGCCATTAGAGAGCATTCTAAGCTTCTAGGAGAGATTTAAAAATTTCTCAATTTTCTTCCTTAGAAAATGGGGAGCTCATCTCATTTCCCAACTTCCTTTACTCAAATCCACTTCAATCTTTGCACACCCCTGGATAAAGTGCACCCAAGCATTTACACAAGTTCCCAAAGTAAGGAGGAGTTGAATTTGATCAAAGCCGTAAGCAAGGAGAGGAGGTGTTGGTCCATAGAGAGATCTACTCAACCCCAAGGCTTTAAACTTTCAACAGGGCTTCGTCTCTATTAGAAGAAACTACCTCATCGAGCTCGAGTGCCGTTGATCACCTCCAACAAGGTATGGAATTTTCCAACCCCTAGGCATAGGAGGTGTTGGTCCTTTGTAAAAGAAATATTCATGGCATGAGAAATCCACTGTTGGATAGGCTTGTCATTAGAGATGGTGTGGGTAAAGTTTATTCCAATCCAAGCTCAAAGCTGGATCTTCCCTTAGATCATGGACGTCTCCATTGATCCTCGGGAAAGAACTAGGGTAATCCCGGCCATCCATCAGCACATTTTGGATGGATGACCGAGATTAAATGCACATTTTATAAATCCTTTATCCTTTTTTAAATCATAGGATGATCCCTAGCCGTTCGATCCTTAATCGAACGATAGGGATCAAACCGCATCCCACCGCCACACCACCTCTATGATGCGATGTTTAAGTAACCCCCTCACAGCGCGACGCGTGTAAAGCGTGCTGCATGCGTCGTCTAGCTAAAGGGATTAGTTAGAGATTTAATTAATTTTAATTAATCCCCTAAGCTTCAAAAATTTATATCTCCCTCAATAAAAATTAGAAAATATGATGTAAAATTTTATGGAAACATAATTTCATCTAGAATATTCTAAAAATGACTTCAATGGATTTTGAATTATATTTTTCTCTGATTTTAGGTTTTAATAGAAATCTTATTTTGCTAATTATCCCTTAATTAATCCTCTGATTTATCCCAAACTTCTTGGGTATGTTTTGAGGGATGACTTCTGCCTACCCCAATTTTCTTGGGATTTATTGAAGTTTTAATTGGGGGAATTGCAAATGTATTTCTAATTACTCCCTTAATGTAATTAAGGGTAATTAAGAGTTTGATTAGTGTTTTAATCCCACATTGGAGTTGATTAAGGTTAGATCTAGTAAATAGGAGACTTAAAGAATAATTTTGGGGCATTCCCCTAAGCTATTCCCTAAACCCCCTTTTCTTTCTTTAATCCTCTCTTAATTAAAGGTTAATTCATTAATTACTCTCTTAATTAATTCCTAAAAATTCTAAAAACTTCCAGAACTTAATTAATCTACTTTGGGTAGATGCTTAGGTATTCAAGAGCCTAAGTTCCATTAAGGAAATCAAAACCTAACTCACATATGTGAGGATGTTTTGAAATTACTTAAGTTAAACCCCTTAGCTTAATTAACCATTAATCATGAGCCAAATTGCATTAGGCCATTTTCTTCCTAAGTGCATTACAAATTTAAATTCCTTATGAGGTTTTATGTCATCTCATTGGCTCATAATTATTTGATTAACTATGCTAAGGTGGTGTAGGTAAGGGTTAATTAACTTGCTTAATTCATACCTTAACCTAACCAAAATTTAAAATGAATCTAATCATCTAAAAATTAAACAAAAATATGAAACACATGTGGGAATGGGTTAGGAATAGTAAACTCAACTCACATTTTCAAAATTAAATCAAACTCAAGATAAAAAAATTATATTAAATGAACTTTGATTTACTTTAAGCTTTCTTATTTCATAAGATTGTCTTTAGGATTTAATTAAAGTGAATGTGTTTACATGCTTTCATTGCTTTAATTCTTTGCCAACATATTAAATATGTGTGTCATGTGGTTTCATGCATTCATATTTTTCAAATTTAAATTTAAAATGAAAATGTTTACTTTATGTCAAATTTGCATGTGTTGGCTAAAGTAGAAATATGAGTGGCTATTATCACTATTAAATTCAAATTATTTTCAAACTATATGAATCAATTATTAAAACTAAAATATGTTTCTTATATCTTAATTATAAGCTTGCATGTGAGTAAGGTATAAAGATGTGCTTAGTGTAGGCTTTTCTTACTTTCTTTGTTAGTGTAGTTTTGAATAAGATTTGGAAAGGAGTGTGATTCATTTGAAAAGAACCTAACACTTTCCTAATTACATATCCTATTCATCCCTATACTATCACTTAAGAAGGGTACCTATGCTTGCTCATATAAATTGCATAAACAAAATGAATCAACTAATACAAATTTTTTTGCATTCTTTCTTTTCCATTCATTTCTTTATACCCATGTTTGTATTTAAGGAAAGTGGTATATTATTCTGGACAACCCCAAGGTTGTGAGGCTTTATGTAGCCTTAAGTAGGTCTTGTACCTTACACCTCTGGTTAATAATGGCAACTCACTTATGCCTTTCTTACTCTCATGTGTGCATGTGAAAATTGGATAAAAATCCTTTTCTACTTAATAAAAAATCATGCATCTTAAACTTTCAAATTTCCTTAAATGAATTACTTAGCATGCATCATAAAGTGTATTAAATATTCTCAATTGTGTGTATAGATATGCTTAGGACTCGTTCATATGCATGTCATACATGTTGGGGATAGAAATGAAGTGATGTGTGTTTTGTGAATTTAGTTCATTTTATTTAATCTTAAAATGCCTTTCTTTTTTAATGGAGTTGTTTAGAGTTCATCTAAACTTAGGATTAATTAAAATACTTAATCAAAACATTCACTAAACAAAACTAAAATATGAATCTACTTTAGAAATTACTTAGGTTAGGGAAGGAAAGAGAAGTTCTCTTCTCTTTCCCTCTCTTTATAACTTAGTAATTAATTGTAGGATTCACTTGAACCTAATCAAAATATAAAATAAAAAGTAATCCAAAATAATTAAATCACTTAAATGAAACCCTCCTCTAAGTTGAACATGATTCACACTTAGAAAGTTCTAACTTAAAGCAATAGCTAAGCATACCACACAAACCTTCAAAGCACACACATTAGCCTAAGTCACCACTTCTAGCCTTAGGTTAGGTCGGTGCATGGTTTGATGTTTGTTTTATTTTATGATATATATTTTAGACTAGATGTTAGGATGTATGATCATAAAATGAATGGGATCTTAGTCTAACCATTTTTTTTTTTTAAGAGATTGTTTAAGGGTATAATAAAATATAAATGCTTTTGCTTGTAGGTGCTTTATAACCCTAAGCATAATCCAATAGGTTAGGTGGACTTAGTAATCCATGTGTGGGGTGATAAGTCCAATATGCATGCTTGGGATTTGTGTGGTTCATTTTAGCTAATCTCTATTTTGCACATGTTCGTTAGATTCCATTCTTTTCCTTTTCATGTAAATTTGTGCAATTAAGATTTTGGATTGATTATTATGGGGATTAGGATGAGCATTGGTCATAAGATCTTATCTTATGCACCATGTGAAGCCTTGGAGCATCCACCTTCCAACCATCCAAAAGAAGGAACCAAAGATGAAAGAAGAAAAGAAGAAGAAAAGAAGAAGAAAGAAGAAAAGAAGAAAGAAGAAATAAAGCTTGAAGACCCCATAACAATGAATTCCTTGCTTAATTGTAATTTAATTCATTTATAATCTAGGTTGTATAAGGGTAGAGCTCGGCTACCCAATTTATTTTGGTTTGTGAGGTGGTGCCCGACCACACTCGGCCTCTTATTCTTTTTACGATTAGCTTTATAAATTGATTGATGATTTATTTACCTTTTGCATTAATTGGCGTCCTTTTCCTAGTTTCTTCCTTGCTTTATGTATGGCTTGGATGTGGATTACACTCTTAGGAAAAAACAAATCCTTTACCAAATCTAACAATTCAAAAAAAAAAAAAAATAAAGAATTTATAATCTCACATAAAGCTTAGGTTTAAAATCAAGGTAAAAGAATTAGTAACCCTTTACTTGGATGAGTACTTTCTTTTATAACATCATGCATAAATATATCTTACTTCACTCTTGATTGGAGGGCTTCCACCTTTACCAGAGAAACTTGACTTGACCTTTGAGAGCCATGGTGGAAACACACCTCCTCCCTTTTCACTGATTTTGGCCAATAACTTTATTGCTCATGCATTAGGCATATGAATCCTATTAGCCCGAGCCAAGATAATTATTCAAAAATGAATATAAAATAAAATTTGAATTGCATTAGATTTAGGTCATTTGAAGCAAGTCCTTACATGATCTAGTCTCTTTAGGGAGTGAGTTTAAGGACTTAGTCTCTTTCTAAATAAATAACAGCCTAGCTATCTTGCATAAGCATAAGACTTGCTTACATGTATTTAAAATCATAGGAGGAGTTAGTTGGCGGCCGCCCCCATGCAGTTGTAAGTCCAAGCTATTGGGTGATTTGTCCTCTCTTGTGGAGGCAAACCAAATACCCATTTTTGCCTTAGATTTAGATTATGTTTTTGGACTTTGCCAAAGCTCCCTAGATTTAGGTTGTGAGCTTGCCTCTCACCTTTGTGGGCCATAAGCTTAATTCCTCACCTCTTAGGCATTTTCTTAATCTTGTGTTATGGAATCATAAGTCCTAAATTTCTAATGAAAAATACAACTCAAATAAATTAAATCAATTTCAAAAATGTAAAGCCCAACCATAGGATAGTTTGAGATGCTCGCTAGGTTTCCTAGCAACGTGGACATCTCCTACTTATCTTTCTTTTGGCTTCGATAATAACTCCCTCTATTTGATCAAATCTCATTTGATCTTCAAAAATGAACTAATTCATTGATAGTCCTTTCCTATTGAAATCTTTGATGAGAACGATCATTTACCTTAATCGGGAGTATTCCTAAGGGATCCCGTCCCTTAGGATGTAATTAACTATGGGGGCTTGCCCCTATAGGGAACTTAACAAACCTATTTTAAAATAAACCCTGCTTTACTTTTCCATGTAATGTAGGGGAAGAATCTCTAGTACATATGTAGACCCATTATCCTTAGGAGTTCTTATTGAAGTGATTAGGCCCATTAAAGGGTAGTGACTTCTATCCCCTGAGATAATATGCTATTCCTTGATGACGTACATGATCACCTGAATACGCATATCTGTGGATCTACGTGGCATTCCAAAAAGATGAATTTTTATATTCTTTCCTTTTTCTCCAGAGATTGAAGGTGATCATATATAAAAATTTTTTTACCCACATGAACTTAGAGAAAAGAATGGAAAAGAGGCCCCAATCTCATTCCCCATGTCCATTCACTATCTTACAATAATTAACAAGCTGAATTAATGATTTTCTTACTATATAGAATGTTAATTAATCACCTAATTAATTAAGAGAATAATTAAAGCTAAGATAAGTAATTTTTCTAATTAATCAAGCAATAAATCTCAAGAAAATTATGGGAAGCAGTGGTCATCCCATTAATCAAACTCAAAAAGTTTAGGATTAATTACTTAGATAATTAGGGAGTAATTAAACTAATTAAGTTTTTAGTTAAGCTTAAATTAAGCTTTAATTACTATTCAAAGTTAATTATAATTAATTTTAAATTAAGCTCCTCTGAAATACCTTTAAAATGAGTATTTATTTGTATGTTTTAGATTTTTCTATAATTAGTTATGATTTTTCAAAGTTTAAGTTGATAAAGATAATCTTCATAAAGTTTGTTAATTTATTTTATTAAAATAAATCATTTGAACTTCAAAATTCAATATCTTTAAATCTAGAAGTGATTTTGATTTGATATTTTATGGATGGTAGATTTCAGCTTCAATTTCAATCTCTAAAAATTTAAACTTAATCTAAAGTGTGTTTTTAATTTAATTAATAAAAGTTGATTTTTACTAAAACTTAAATTATGCTCAAAATATTTTGTAACATTTGGGATTTGTGTTTATTGGACTCCTATCAAAAAGATGAATCCAACGAGCCCTTGTTTGGAATTTTTAAGTTTCACAAGATTTAAATAATTTTTAAAATCATAAAATTAGATTTTCACTTAACCCGCTAGAATGGGCGATCGTGCGATTGGATGTTCATTCCACATGGCACATAGCCATATGGCACCACGCCGATAAGCGGGCATGACGCATGTGAGTTGGAAATCAGGGGGGATCGCGGACGCACGGATCGATTCACCGCCTGATTGCGGATCGGATGGTCCAGATGAGATCCACAGGATCCCAAGGTAGATTGTGTGACCTGGGGGGTGGAAAGATGCCAGTCTGATGCGATCTAAGCCATTCAATCCCTTGAATGTAGGATCGGATGGCTACTGCTCTCCGACCGACGAAAATGACGGGAAAAATGCAAAAAAATTCAAAATGAGGTTCAATTGGGCTCGTTTTCACATCGATCTTTGCCAAAAATATTCTATTTGATATTGGGATCAAGTAAAATAAAAAAGCAAGGTTTATTTAATGGAAATACCTAAAATGGTAATAAAATTATCACAAATAGTAAGAAATCCTAAGTCTGGCCACGAGTTTTTGAAGATTACCTCACTGGAGATAATTTTCGGTGGCGGTGATGATCCGAGCACACTTTTGAGTAGAGGAAGAAGCCTTGAATGAGCATTGACCTTCACCTTCACTTCTGAATGATGTCCTCTCCAATCATCACTACTTTCTTACTGAAATCCACTTATTTTTTTTTGGTATTTTTCACCCTAAAATCAAGTGGGAATGATTGTTGGTTGGTTTGGAGGCTCTAAGAGATGGAAAAGAGAGTGGAAGGAGGAGTTCTTCACCTCTAATTCCTTTTTTTTGATTTTGGTCAAAAATCCTTCTTTTTGTTTTCTTTTTGGCTCCAAAATGTTGTTATTTGGCTTGGGGTTGTTGGGAACAGAAGGGAATCATCCTAAGTGGCTCATTTTGGTTGGTTAAGGCATATAAGATGGCTACCATGAAGGACAAATGGGCTTCCTAGCAAGGGAAGGTGGGAGTCCTTCATGCCAAGTGTTTCAATGGGAGAGGTGAGGTGAATTCACCTCCCCATGAGTCATGGCTGCCCCAACCACCTCTTGGGTATTACAATCATTATCCTTGGTGCCTATGTGGATTAATGGATGAGTGCTAAGTGGCCAAGGAAGAGAAATGACCACTTGGGCAAGTGTCTTTTCTTATGGGATGCCCTTAACCCAAGGTCAAAGTGATCATTTAATATTGGATTTTATTTGAGCAAAGTTAAAATGAGTCAAAAGTGAGTTTGACCATATTTCATGTCATTTAGAGTTCATTTGGTTTAATTTGGGTCAAATTGGGTCAAAATGGCTCAAAATGGGTTAAGTTGACCAATCGGTCAAATTGGGTCAAACTAAGGGTTTGGTCAAGTTTAAATGATCATTCAGAGTATATTGATTCAATTGGTTTCAATCAATTTATTTTAATTTCAATTTTGGCCAATTTGATCCTTTAGGTAAATTTGGGCTAAGTTGACCAATTTGACCCAATTGACCAAATTGGCTTGAATCATGGCTTGGTTTGGGTTTGGTTGATCATTTAGAATATATTATAGGCTTTAATTAAGTTCAATTTAGATTTGATTAGGTTTTAGGTTGATTTGACCTTTAAGGTCAAATTGGGCTAAGTTGGGTTAGGATGACTAATTGGTCAAATTGGGCTCAATTGAGGCTTTGGTTAAGTTCAATAATCAATTTGGAGTGAATTTGAACCATTGGTTATAATCAATTTGATTTAGTTATAATTTGTCTAGTTTGGGTTCATATGGGTTAAAGGGTTGACATAGTTTGACCCAATTCATAACAATTGATTAACTTAGGATGATCAACAATCATGACATGAAGTTTGGATTGGCTTAATTCACTTTGATTTGAATTGAATTGGATTTTGGTTAATGTAGGTCAAATTGGTCACTTTGGGTCAAGTGAGCCAATTAGGCTTGGTTGGCTTGATTTTTGAGTTGAGTTTTATTTAATTGTGTTTATATATGGATTTGAGATTGACATATAAACTAATTGCAATTGGTTTAAGTTCAAATGAATTTTGGGCCATTTGAATATTTGAAGTCAAATGGGCTAGGTTGGGTTTGACTTGAGTTGACTTGGATTTGGTTGATAATTATAGTTTATATGTATATTTGGAATAATTATTGAAGGAGTGATTGAATCATGAAGAAATCTATGAGTTTTTAGTTGATTTGTGTATCATTTAGCCAAGTTCAAGAATTTGTCTAAAAGGGATAAAATCAGGAATTTGATTTGATTTGGGTTTCAATCATTTGATAATTGGATTTAATTTTGGAATTTGGATTTGAATTTGAGATTTGATTTGGAAGAAGGAAGCAAGGATTTGGTTTGGGCTATAGGGTAGGTAAGTCTTCCTAAATCCCGAAGGCACAACCTATCCATATGGCTAACTTTTATAAGTCTTTTGGGTTAGGTTAAGTGTCACGTAATCACTAGAAGTGTCTGAAGACTAAGGAACTCTTAGTGTCTATGAGAGTCTTAGATCTATGATAAGAAAGTTGAGAGCTCACTCCAAAAGTGAGGTCAACAAAGGGCGCCCAATAGGTGTGGTGCAACTAACAAGGTACACCGCGCATATTGGTGTTGATCGAGATGATCAACAACGTCCGAAGGATTGTAAACACTAACATAAGTGATCCACTAACCAGATGTAAGGAATCAAGATCTTAGTGCAATGCAATTCCACTTATGCCAAAGGTATAAGAAAGGAAGAAGGGATCCACTAAGGGATCAAGCATGTGAACCTTCCACAAGGGAAGCAGGTTTAGGTTATCAACTAGGGATACGGGGTTTATATTTGAATGCAAGATATAATTTGGATAGAGTATCCACTGGGGATTAGAATGTATAACCCTCTAGAGATAGATGCATGAACCTTCCACTAAGGAAGCAGGTTCAGGTTATCCACTAGGGATAAGGGTTTGATGAGATTTCTTTTGAGGGTGCACTCACTGGGGAATGCAAGTTTGAATTGGATTTAATTGACTCCACTGGGGAGGTTGGGATGATTGATGTCTCTCTAGGGAGAAGTTGGTTGATTATCTATTTTAACTTTACATTTTAAGATGGACTCTGTTGATTTGTGATGGACAACACTAAGAAGGGGCCATGCCGACCTTGGCCTATCTCAGATTTACCAAAGGGTAGTCCACCAACCACATGGTAGAACTATCACCTAAGGGGTTGCCTCTTGGTACAATGGTCGTAAGGAGAAAGCGAAAGTGACTTACATCTCCAAAAGCAAGGGACAATCGCTGAGGTTATCTGTTGGATGCAATAAATCAAAATCGACCTAGGGTGACTACTTAATGAATGTTGTTGGGGGACTTACATCAGCTCAAAAGTAGTTTGGATAATGTCATTTGATTGAATTGCATTTATTTTAAGTTCATTTGTTTTAATTTGATGGATCCCATCAGTGTGTGATGGATTCACTAAGAAGGGGCTAATATCAGCCTAAACCTGACTTAGATATACAAATCTAAAGGGATAGCCTACCGACAGTGGGGTAGAGCTAACCAAACTAGGGGGTGCCATTCAGTGTGTAATGGTCGAGTTAGAAAGAAAGCATGGGGACTCACATCCTCCTACACAAGGAATAATTAGGGCGATCGGTTGTTTGTGCAACAAATCGAACCCGACCTAAGGCTACCCGTCGGTGTGCAATGGTCATACTAGAAAGAATGCGTAATGGACTAATATCTTTCGAAGAAAAGATGGCCGCTAGGGTGACTCGTTAGTGGCACAACAAGTTGAATTTGACCTAAGGGTGACTACTAAGAGAGTGCCGATCGGGGGACTTATCTTTACTCAAGGTAGTCAGGCTATTCCTAAAGGGAGTTTTGCTGACACTACCCTAAAGATAAGATGCCTTCTTGGAAAAGGGGCCATTAGGGGATTGAATTCCTAATCCACAAGTGAAATATATATTTGTTTATTCAAGCAATACGTAACTGAACGAAGCATACACACCGGGAAGGAGCTCACGCCTAGTCCCATCTCAAACTTAGGATTAAGGGAGAATCGACATCCCAGAAATCAAATTCTCCAACCAGGGTGGCTACTAAAGGGGAACCGTCTAATCCAAGTGTAACCATATAGTGTCTAAATGGGGTCTTAAGGATGTGATCCAAATAGTGCCCATGTGGGAGGTGCTACTAGGGGCTTTATCCCAAACCCTATAAAAGAAAGCCTATCAGTATTCAGTGGCCAACTCAAGGAGAAAATGCGGAGACTCACATCTACCAAGAGTGGTGTATCCACCACGTGGGTCGCCGTTAGCATGTCGATATCCAATTGTGATAATCAGTCTAGAGAGAAGGTAGCTTACATCTCTAAAGAAAATTGATCATTAGATAGTCTTCTCGCCGACAGCCACCCAGGGGACTACTAAGTGAGGAGTCATGTGTAAGGACTAAACCCAAGCTTGAAGTAGTCAGGAGGAAATGAGCCACTGTGGGACTTATCCTAAACCTCAAATATACTCGACCTAGTCAGTGCATGATGGATAGTTCAAGAAGAAAGCGTGTAGGCATACATCTTCTTAAATGAAGTTAACATGGGGTAGCTTACCGGCTGCACAGTAAGGCCTACCAAACTGATAAGATGCTCATTGGTTTGTAATGATCAAGTTAAAAAGAATGCATAGAGACTCACATCCGCTAGACAAGTGACCACTAGGGTGACACACATACAAGGTAGCATATCAGCCTATTGACCTCATTTTTAGGATGAGCTCTCAACCTCTCCATCTTAGACATAGGCTTCTCTTAGACTTTAAGGGTTCCTTAGTCCTAAGACACATCTAGTCATTGGGCAAACACTCTACCTAGCCTTAGAGACTTAGAAGAGTTAGCATCCGAATAGGTCATGCCTTAGGGGTGTTAGGAAAATTTGCATGCCCTATAGCTTGAACTATTTTCCTCACTTCCTTTCTTCAAGTAAAACTCCAAATTAAATCAACATCAAACCCAAATCAATTCCAGCTTAATTGATTTTCTACAAACTCAAATCAATCCCACATGATTAAAATCTATGATCAATTCCAAATGATTGAAGCTTATAATTCAATTCCAAGTTCAAAATATTTCCTAAGTCCTTTAATACCCTCTTAAGGACTTAGCCTAAATCAAACCTAAATCAATTCAAATTCATGAAATTTTCTCACAACCCATTCATATTTTCATTTATATTCACATATATAAATAAAATATAAATTCAAATCAATCAAACTAAATCCAAAATTCAAATCCAAATAAAAAATCTATCCTAAGTCCTTTGATTCCCTCTTAAGGACTTAGCCTAAATCAAGTTCAAACCACTTTAAATCCTTAAAATTTTCTCATAACCCATTTATATTCTCATTTATATTCACATATATAAATGAAATATAAATTCAAACAACCAAAACCAACTTAAAAAATCAAACTCAAATTAAATCAAAATCCAACCTAAGTCTTTCAAGTTAAAATCTTGAACTTAGCCAAATCAATTTCAAATCAAGCCAAACTCTTGATTTTTCTTCATGATTCAATCAATCCTACAATCATGAATCTAAATATAAACATAAACTTCAATTACCAAATCAAAACTCAAATCAAAAATCAAACCCAAGTTAAACTCATGTTCATCCCTTGAACTTGAAATTCTCAAATGAATCAAAACCCATTTGACTTCAAACCACTTGCAAATGGATTTATATTTCAATCATAAGTCCATAAGTGAGTTCAATCAATCTCAAATCAAGCTTTGACTAAGCCATTTGACCTACTCAAGCTCAGTTGACCCAACTTATGAGCCAAATTCTAATCCTAACCAAATTGGATTGAACTAAGATCACCTAAGCCTCTCATCATGATCAACAATCATCATGAGATGATCAATCACTCAAATTAGGTCAAACCAAGTCAAACCTAAGGGTTGAGTCAACAGAAAAACATAGCCAAAATCCACCATTGACAAAATTGATTGAAACTTTTGATCAAAACTCATTCATGATCAATGTTTGAACTTGACCAAGTCAACATTTGAGCCTAACCTAGATTAGCCACTTGACCCAAGTTGACCCAACTTGACCTAAAAGTCAAAATGTCAAAACTTGATCTAAGCCAAATTGATTGAAACCAATGGGTCAAGTTCATTCCAAAATGATTGTTAAACTTGACCAAAGCTCCAATTGGCCAACTAGACCTAACCTAGCCCAATTGATCATGAACCCAACTTGACCTAAAAGGTTAAATTGAACCAAACTCAAATATAAACCAAATTGATTGAAAATAATGACACCAATCTATTTCATATGACCAACCAAACATGAACCAACCCATAACCTAACCCAAATAAGTCAAAGGTTAATTTGGTAAACTTGACCCATTTGACCTAAATGAACTCAATTGAACCAAAATCAAATATAAACTAATTTAAATCAAACCAAAGCCACCAAAACATTTCAAATGGTCATATGAACTTGACCCTTGGTTTGAATTTGACCAATTGGTCAACTTGACCAAGTTGACCCATTTTGACCTAAATGGGTCAACATGAGCCAAATCATCAAACAAATTCCAAATCAATGAAACTTGGCCAAACCTATTTTTCAAACATACCAAACATATTCAAATTGAAACCAAATGACCATTTTACCCTAGGCCATAGGTAAATTTTGGCCAAAATCATAATTTGGAAATTCCTTTTTATACACTTGATATCCTCTTAGTGGACAAATGGTCACTAATGGACCTGGTGCACACATGACCCAATGGGTTTGGGTCAAACCCAACCCAAAAATTGACCACCTCCTTTGAAATGATGGAATCCTCCTCCACCTTGTTTAAGCACATGGACTCACCCACTCCTCCTCGGCCAAAACTAAATGCAATGCCACTCTAAATAGCCTAAAAACCCATTGCAGGGCAATTATATGAAATGAAGCATCCGATCCTTCAAGGGGGAGATATACTCCCCCTAATTAAATTCAATTTTAACACTCTCACACTTGATTGAACTTAGGGAAGCTAGAGGAGCCATTGCCAAGTGATCTCAAGCTTCCTGGAGTTAAATTAATTTTCCATTTTCTCAGTTTTCATAGATTGAAAATAGGGGAGCTCACTTGAAAATCAACTTAGCCATCATTCCAACCATTCCTCCCTCAAGCTTCATCAGGAGGATCAAATCAAACTTGAGCCTTTTCCCAAGTAAGGCAAGGGAGGTGCTATCTTGATCAAGACCAAACTTACAAGGAGTTGGCTCTAGAAGGATCCATCCAATCTTAAGACCTCAAAACTTAACAAAGCTTCATCTCCACTAGGCGAAGCTTCTCCAAGGAATCGACGGTGATCACCTCTGAGGTATGACATTAAATAAGCTTAATCTAGATGTGGTCTAGTCCTTTGTGAAGTAAAGTATCATGAGATTGTATTAGATGTGATCTCCTTTGCATGTTGATGGTGGGTTGAGTTTATCAATCAGAGCTCAATCGAGCTGATCATCTCTAGAAATGGGCGGTGTCCATTTCTCATAAAAAATTAGGATAGATCATGGGTTGTCCATCCATTTGGATGGATGGACCATGATAAAACATAGATCCACATTTATCCTTTAGAACCATGATTTAAAATCGACCATCGGCGGTGAGGAGAAAGTGCGTAATGATATAATGTGGCACTATGATGTAACTATCTCAAATCATGCCGTGGAAATTGCATTAATGCATGGTCCACGTGTTATGACATGATTAAACATTTAATTAGGCTATTAAATCAAATTAATCATGGAAACTTCTAAATTTATATCTAAGCAAAAATTAGAAAAATATGAAATAAATTGCATTGGATAGATAATTGAACATAGAATATTCTAAAATGATTTCAATGGATTTTGAATAGTGCTTTTCTCTAGATTTTAGTTTTATTGGAATGTATTTTGCTAATTACCCTAATTACTCTGATTAATCCCAAACTTCTTGTGCATAATTAATGGGATGACTCCTCTCTAATTTTTTGGGATTTATTGGTGGCAATTAGAGGAATTACTAGTTCATTCCTTAATAATGTATAATTAAGCATTAAGGATATAATTGGTGTTAATCCCTCGATTGAGTCAATTAAGTTTTTTAGTGAATATGAGGATTTAGGGAATAATTTTGGGATACTTTCCTTAAGATATTCCTCAAACCCCCTTTCTTCTTTATTTTAACCTTATTTAAGGGTTAATTCACTAATTACCCCCTTAATTAATTTCATAAAATTCTAAAACTTTCCAAAACTTAATTAATATATCTTGGGTAGATGCTTATGTGTTCAAGAAAGTAATTAAGAAATCAAAATTCAACTCACATGTGTGAGAGGTGTTATGAAATTACTTAAAATAAACCCCTTAGCTTAATTAATCATTAATCATGAGCCAATTGCATTAGGCCTTTCTTTCTAGGTGCATTGCTAATTTAAATTCCTTGTGTGATTTTATGTCATCTCATTGGCTCATAATTATTTGATTAACTATGCTAAGGTGGTGTAAAGAAATATTACACTTAATTCATACCTTAACCTAACATATAAAATTATCATAATCTCTAAAAAAATATACATAAACATATGTGGGAATGGGTTAGGAACATAAACTCACCTCATATTTCTCAAATTAAAATCAAACTCAAAACAAATCAAACCTCTTTAAAATAATGATTTACTTTAGCTTTCTTATTTCATAAGATTATCTTTAGGAATTAATTAGAGTGAATGTGTTTACATTCTTTTATCACTTTAGTTCTTTATTAACATGCTAAATGTGTATGTCATATGAATTTCATGCATTCATGCTTTTCAAAATCAAATTAAAATGAAATATTTTCTTTATGTCAAATTGCATGTTTTGGCTAAAGTAAAATATGAATGTATTATCACTATTAAATCAAAACTATTTTCAAAATCTATAAATCAAAACACCTAAAATTGAAGTGTGCTACTTATAATTATTTATAAGCTTGCATGTGGATATAAATATGTGTGCATAATGTGGCTTTCCTTTTCTCTTCTTTAGCATAGTTTTGAATAATTTGCAAAGTGTATAGTTCATTTTTAAGAATATAACACTTTTAACCCCATTCTATCCATTCTATGCTATTACTTAAGAAGGATATCACACTTGTACATATAAATTGCATAAACAAACAAATCAATAACACAAACTTTTGCATCTTTCTTTTCCATTCATTTCTTTATACATGTGTTTGTATTTAAGGAAAGTGGTATATTAGTCGACAACCGGGTTGTGAGGCTTTAAGTAGCCCTAAGTAGGTCTTGTACCTTACACCCTGTTAATGAATGTCATACTCACTTATGCCTTTCATACATATACATGTGCATGTGAATAATGGATAAAAGAAACCCTCTTTTACTTAATGAAAATCATGCATCATAAAGCATTCAAATTTTCTTAAGTAATATTTCTTAATTCATAAGTGTGCTAAACATTTTCCATTTGTATGTATAGATATGCTTAGGATTTATTCATATGCATGTTGTACATGTTGGGAAAGAAATGAAGTGATGTGTGTTTGTGATATTAATTCACTTGATTTAATCTTAAAATGCCTTTCTTTTTGAATAGGTTTATTTTGAGAAAAATCTAAACTTAGGATTAATTAAAACATAAAATAAAATATTCACTAAATAAAATCTAATATGAATCCACTTAAGAAATTACTTAAGGTAGGGAAGGAAAGAGGAGTTCTCTTCTCTTTTTCCTCTCTTTAAAACTTAGTAATTAATTGAAGGATTCACTCAAACCAAACCAAAATACAAAATAAAATCAACCCAAATCAACTAAACAACTTAAATGAAACCACCATCTAAGTTGAACATCTTCACACTTAGAAAACATAAACCTTAAAGCCATAGCTAAGCATACCACACAAACCTTTTAAAGCACACACATTAGGTTAAGTCACCACTTCTAGCTTTAGGTTAGGCGGTGCATGGTTTGATGTTTGCTTTTATTTGTGATGTATTGTTTTAGTCTAGATGTTAGGGTGAATGTGCATAGAATGAATGAATTATAGGATGATTTAGTCTCATTATTTTGCGGGGATTGTGCTTAAGGGGCTGTAATAAAATATAAATGCTTTTTTGTTATAGGTGCTTATACCCTAAGCATAATCCAATAGGCAGTGGACTTGGTTACCCATGTGTGGGGTGCTAAGTCCAATATACATGCTTGGGATTTGTATGGTTTGTTTAGCTAATCTCTATTTTTGTGTTAGTTAGATTTACTTTTTCCTTTTCATGTAATTTTGTAATTAAGATTTTGGAATGAATGTTATGGGAGATTAGGATGAGCATTAGTTCATAAGATTACATCTTATGTATCATGTGAAGCCTTTGGAAAATCCTTCCAACCATCAAAGAAGAAACCAAAGAAGAAGAAAGAAGAAAGAAAGAAAGAAAGAAGATGAATGAAGACCCCATAACATGAATTTTCTTACTTGTGTAAATTAATTCATTTGTAATCTTGTATAAGGGTAGAGCTTAGCTACCCAATTTATTTTTGGGTTTGTGCGGTGGTGCCCAACCACAAATGGTCTTTTATTCTTTTGCATTAGCTTTATAAAATGTTTGATGTTTTGTTTAGCTTGTGCATTAAGATGACATATTTTCCTAGTTTCTTTCTTGCTTTGATGTATGGCCTGGATGATGAGTAGGCTCTTAGGGAAAAATAAATCTTCTACCAAATTAATTGACTCAAAATTAAAAATAAATAACTCATAACATCATTTAAAGCCTAAGTTAAAATCAAGATAAAAGAATTAGCAACCCCTTAGCTGGATGAATATTTCTTTTATAACATCATGCATAAAAGCATATTATTACACTCTTGATTGGAGGGCTTCCACTTTCTTTGAGAACTTGGCTTGACCTTTGAGAGCCATGGTGGAAACACACCTCCCCCTTCTCATTGATTTTGGCCATAATCTTATTTCTCATGCATTAGCATATGAATCTATAACTGAGTCAAATGATTGTCCAAAATGAAAAAAAAATGTAATATTATTTTGCATTAGATCTAGGTCATTTTCATGCCCTTACATGATCTAGTCTCTTAGGAGTGAGTTTAAGGACTTAGTCTCTTTCTAAATAAATAATCTAGCTATCTTGCATAAAGCATATGACTTGCCTACATGAATTTAAAATCATAGGAGGAGTTAGTTGGCAGCTACCCACAGGAGGTTGTAAGTCCAAGCAGTTGGGTGGTTTGTTCTCTCTTGTGGAGGCAAACCAAATACCCATTTTTTGCCTTAGATTTAGGTCATGCTTTTGGCCCTCGCCAAAGCTCCCTAGATTTAGGTTCCGAGGTTTCTTCTCCCTTATGTGGGTCATAAGCATAAATCCTCACCTCTTAGGCATTTCTATAATCTTGTATTATGGAATTATAAGCCTAAAACTTCTAAAAACAATCAAATCAAATAAATAATTCAATTTCAAAAAAGTAAAGCCCAACCATAGGATAGTTTGAGATGCTTGATAGGTTTCCTAGCATCATGAGCATCTCTACTTATCTTCTTTGGCATAATAACTCTCTCTCTTTGATCGATCCCATTTGATCTTCCAAAATAACTAATGATTACTATTGAAATCTTTGGAGACAACGATCATTTACCTTAATCGAGAGTATTCCTAAAGAATCCCCTTCCTTAGGATGTAATTAACTATGGGGGCTTGCCCTTGTAGGGAACTTAACGAACCCAATTTAAAATAAACCCTACTTTACTTTTTCATGTAAAGTAGGGAATCTTGGTACATGCCCATTATCCTTAGAGTCCTTATTGAGGTGATTAGGTCCATTATAGGGCAGTGACTTCTATCTTTTGAGATAGTACACCTCTCCTCAATGTCATACCCGATCACCCTCAATAAGAATATCTATGGATCTACACGGTACCCAAAAATGCATTAAAAAGAAGTATATTTCTATCTTCATTTTATTTTGCATAGATTGAAGATGGAGTGTACATTCTTTAGAAATCAAATATAAAAATTTCACTATAGATTTTTCTGGCGACTCTGCTGGGGATAGTTACTCTCTCTATCTTTGGTAAATGATCATTGTTTCCAAGTGTCAATAGTGGGTTTGTACTTTTGTATGAATCCAAGACTACCTTTCTCTCAGTTGGCACTTTGCTTATTTTATCCTTAGGTTAAGCAAGCCAACATCTTTAGGTTTTAGGACCTCACCTCATGTTGGTCTTGAAACTCCCGTTGGATTCCCCAATGGGTGAACATAAAAGCTTAATAAAAAAAGAATTAATTAAATACTTCCTCCTTACCATTTTCATGTTAAGGAAAGGTTCATTCTAAAATAATAAAGACAAAATAAATTCTTCATAAAAATCTTGCTTTTCAAAAAAGCACTCTTTCAAAAATGCACATAATAAAATATTTTGCACAAAAATTTTCCTAAATCATCTTCATCTAACAATCTTTATGATTGTTATATGTAGGATCATCTTTACAAAATAAAATTCCAACAATCATATTTTCTAAAAAAGCACAAATGAGCTTCTTCACTCAATTCATTTTGGTGATGACCTCATTTTCAAAAATAAAATTTTAACAATCATATTTTCAAAAGCATAAATTTTGAAGATGGGACTTTCCATTCAATACATCCAAATGTGTTGAATGGATATTACATCTTCAAGGCAAATCACAACTTTGAAATTCCACTTAACACATTCCACATGTGTTAGGTTGGAATTTTCACATTTTCAAAAAGCAAATATGAAACCTCTCCATTCAATATACCCACATTTATTGGATGGAGGTTTCATTTTCAAACAAAATGAAAAATAAACTTTCAAAAAGCACATATGAATATCTCCATTCAATATACCCAAATTTATTGAATGAAAATTTTATTTCCAAATAAAGTAACATTATTTTGAAATGCCACTTAACATATTTCATATTTGATTAAGTTGGGATTTCCTCTTCAAAAAAGCAATAATTACACACAAAAAAATACATCTTTGGAAAAATGAAACATAATTGATTTTTATCCTACATACCCAAATTTGTTAAATGGAAATCTCCCTTTTCAAAAATCAACAAAAACAAAATTTTTCAAAATATATTTGGAACTTCATTCTACCATATCCCATTTGCTAAAATGAAGTCTCCTTTTACCAAAATAAAAAATTTGAAACACATTTTTGGAAGTTAATTTAACACACTCAAATTGTTAAGTGAAATCTCCATTCCACAAAGATTTTCAAAACATATTTGGAACTTCAATTTAGCATAATCCATTTGCTAAAGTCAAGTCTCCCCTTTTGAAAATCCAAAATAAAAATTTGAAACACACTTTTTGGAATTTCATTTAGTATACTCAAATTTGCTAAGTGAAATTTCCATTCCACAAAAATTTTCAAAAACACTTTTGGAACTTCATTCTTTAGCATACCATATTTGCTAAAGTGAAGCCTCCATTTTGAAAAAAAAATCAAAACACCAAAAATTTTTAAACACCTTTTTGGAATTTCATTTAGCATACTTAAATTTGCTAAGTGAAATTTCCATTTCACAAAATTTTCAAAAACAATTTTGGAACTTCATTCTTTAAAATACCATATTTGCTAAAGTGAAGTCTCCATTTTCAAAATAAAATGAAAACACAAAAAAATTTTAAATGGATTTTTGAAATTTCATTTAGCATACTCAAATTTGCTAAGTGAAATTTCCATTTCACAATATTAAATGGAACTTCATTTTAGCATACCATATTTGCTAAACTAAAGTCTTCATTTTCAATCAAAATTAAATCAAAATAAAAAAGAAACACATTAGGATTCCCTTAGCATAGTTAAATTTTCTAAGGATCCTACTTTTCAAAATCAAATCAAAATAAGAAGAAACACATTAGGATTCCCTTAGCATACTTAAATTTGCAAAGGAATCCTACTTTTCAAAACTAAATCAAAATCAATAGAAACACATTAGGACTCCCTTAGTATACTTAAATTTGCTAAGGATCCTACTTTTAAAAATCAAATTAAAATCAAAATAAACACATTAGAATTTTCATAGCATACTTAAATTGACTAAGAATCCTATTTTCAAAAATATTTTCCCAAAAAAAAAAAAAATGAAAGACACTTGGATTTCTCATTTAGCATACCAAAATTTGCTAAATGGGAATTCCATTTTCAAATCACAAAAATGATTCTCAAAATAAACCAAAGAAAGAAATAAAAAGAAGAAATTATTTTTAAACATCTCACTTAGCATACCCAAATTTGCTAAGTGAATAAATTCAAAAAATCTCAAATCCAAAACAAAAACAAATTGAACCTTTACTTTAACATACCCAAATTTGTTAAATAAAGGGTCCTCAAAATCAAAATTTAAATTCAAATATGAACCTATGGAAGCATCTCTTCAAATAAAATATTTGAACCTATCCTCAACATATCCAAGTTTGTTGAAAGTGGATTCTATATACAAAAAATTCCTCTTTCCAATCAAATCTCAAAATCTATTCTAAATCTTTTGAACTCGGCTTAACATTTTCAAAATGTTGAGTATGGGTTCAAATTATAAAATAAAAATTCAAAGTCAACAGAAATATGATTCAAGTTTATTTTCAACATTGCACTCTCAAATATAGTTCAGCTCTATTTTCAATTTAGTTTTCATTTGATGAAATGGTCGCATGTAAAATATGTTTTCACCTTTACCCATGGGATGGACTTCACCTGATGGCTAGCCTTCCCATTCGATTACCTCATTCATTTTGAGTTTTGAGGGGAGAGGATTACTATGAGGCACTCCCTCACCACTATTAGCACACAGTGCAAAAACCATTTAGATTGATATGCCCTAGACTACATTCCCTCACCAAGAGGAAGGCAGGTAGTTCAAAGTTAGCATGTACATGTGTTTATGATGCTAGTGCCTATGTTGTCGCCCTAGGGAGATCACCCACTCATTAACATCTCCAATGAAGGCTCCGATCCCGTGGATAGTCTCCCCACTTTTGAGGTTTCCAGCTCTTAATGCCCACCCCACCATGATTCAGTGGATGAACAAAAACTGCATGATAAAGTGGTACCATACATGTCACAAGGGAGAAAGAGGTAGCTACACATTCTATTGTTGAGGAGTTGCCCACTCTGATTTCCCCGCTGGTTATAACGAACCCATTTCATCCTCTCTCTAGGTTTGATAGAGAGGGTGCTAGAAGGATTCCTACTTCACCTCCACTAGTAGTTCAATTTCCCTAATAGTAGAGGTCATGTTGGCCTTCGCCCATGCTGGTTAGAGGAGCCTATGGACGATCTGAGTCCGGGGCTCAATTTGACTTGAGATCTATTATCCCCACAATGTGGGGAAGCATCTTCGGCAGAAGAGGGCTAGGGAGGCTCATACTACAGTTCATATCACTAGCCGAGAGAGACGGGAGTTTGGTCAACAGTCAGTGGCATCTACACTCATTGATTTTCCTGATCGATGCGCTACCTGCGTCGATCATACAAACAATATTCTACTTATCGGGACTACCCATCATAGGAGGAGAGCTCGTGTTCTGAGAGAGTCGATGGTGTCTCCACCACACCGTTCTACTCCCTATACATCATCGCCAATTCATATTTCAACATCTCCGCCCGCCATGAAGGCCATATCCGGGAGAAAGAGGACCGTTGGTGATTCTCTATGGAAGGGATCCCATTTCATCTACATCACCTACTATGAGGCGAGTCTCTTGACCCCTAATTATGGTGTGGAAGGAATGGCGAACCTGAAGCATAGTGGTCATCCCTTCACCATCATCATCACAACAAGATCTAGAGATGGTTATAATAGTTACAGAGGGAGAAGGTGGCAACCCAGTTGTACCCATGATGACAGAACCTCTTAGGGTGTCACCCCATACAGAGTTAGTGACTGTGAGGAGTGTATATCTTCTAGCAAGTACATCCCTCATAGGGTTGATTCTCTAGCAATAAGGGAGGTCCGGTTCCTCACAGTACACGATGTTGATCCCACCACCGGTCAGCCAAAATCATTTGTGCCAATTTCGACAGATCATTCTGTTGATGACATAGTAGCTCATTATTTCATGGAGAAGAAGGAGATCCTAGGATATGACTGATATGATGAGGAGAATATCAGCTTTGATCCTAATGAAGACAATTTGTTGGGAGACTCTTCAGGGGTTTGCATGGTAGATACCAAGGGATCCTTTCTCAGAGAGCATCAGACTATGGAAGGTGTTGAGGGCAAGCAGGAAGACACATCCCACTCGGTCCAATACCTCTTAACACAAATAAAGTAGAAAGATGAAAAGATAGATAGGATGGAGAAGTGGCTCGAGGATCTGTTAGCATATATCTTAGCATTCACAAGCCCCAAAGCTACCCCACAGACTAGTCACCGAGTTGGTGCATGTCTGACCCACCAAGACTTTACCTCTAGAGCAAGGTAGACCAAAATGTGTAGGAAGGTAGTGGATAGTACCTCCATACAAGAAAAAGATATCAAGTCCATGGTTGAGCAATAGGTGAAGGAAGCATTGGCTCAAGTCTGAGGAGGATTATCAGTTCCAAAGGGTAGACCCTACCCAGAGAAATTTGATACAATCCAATATCCTAAGGGTTTCGTGCCATCTTCCTTCAAGAGTTTTGATGACAGTGGATACCTGAGGTAGCACATCACACATTTTAGAGCTACTTATTATAACACTGGTGGCAATGATGCTTTACTCATCTCTCTTACTTTACTTGATTTCTACTTTGTACCTTTTATTAAATCCGAGAATTTGAAGGATAAAGCTAGCTTGAATTGCATCTGTGTTACTTTTGATGGGTTATTTGAATCTATTCCTAATAACTCTTCAAGTTTAAAGAACAACTATAATAATTTTGATCTTCCTCTTTCTGATTCAGAGTTAGACTTTCCTACTCAAATTCTGTTTGCCTCTTGAGATAGACTTGGAATCATCCATTTAGGGTCCCATAGGAGAAGCTATGTGTGAGCTCATGTGCGTAGAACCTTCCATTACCCTACCACAAGAGATCAAGTCAACCCTCTATAGTGGCAAGATCGCCTAGCACCTCTCAAGATGAAAACAAGTTGGTTAGGATGAAGCCCCTCCAGTGATGCTCCCACTCTGATATTCTTGTGGAGGATCAGCCCAAGGTAGATTACAATGTCCTCTCTCATCTAAGAAAGTTGCCATCTAAGTTAAGCATATATGATGCCCTTATCTTATCCAAAGAGATGAGGGAATCATTAATACAAACTCTCCTTGATCTTGAGATATGCTTAGCTTAGCTGACCGCTATTAGTGAGGAGGCACACTATTCTAGAGAAGCTCAGGGGATTACTTACATAGATGAAGACCTTCTTCTAGGGACATAGAGCACAACCGTCCCCTCTACATTACAATTGAGATGGGAGGATTCAGACTTTCTAGAGTTGTCATCGATCCAGGTACATTGGTGAACATTATGAGTTTAAAGACCCTTGCCTATTTGAGGATCGACATCTCCACCGGAGGATGATGTTTAGAGGATTCAATGAACAAGGAGAGAAGCGGTTATATTGTGTTACCTTTTGGAGATAGGTGGACCAAAGTCAAGCCAAATTTTACATTACATTTGAATACTTCATTCACCACTTTCTTAGGCCCTGATACATCGAATAAGATAATTCCATCCTCCCTCCATCGCATCAAGAAGGATGGGATTGAGTAATGTTAAAAGGAGATGAAAAGCCATTTTTAGTTAGAGAGGTTGAGATATATGAGGATGCGACCTACTATCTTTCTCAAAACACCCTTTCTCATGAACTTGGATAAAATTCAAATTTAAAAGCAAAAGAAAATGAAGAAAAAGAAAAGGCTAAAGAAAAATAAAAGAGATGTAAAAATCCAAGTGACTTGAAAGGGGAATTGAAGAAGAAATAGAGCCGCATATCACATTCCACCCACAGTTCATTCCTCCATATAGACATGTGGGTAGGATGACTCAACCTCCACCAGTGAGGAAGAAACATAGGCTTCAAGGTAAGACACCCGCCCACACCAATAATGTTATGTTTCATCTGGAGTATAATATTCATAGACTTGGAATCTAGTTTGGAGGACAAGTCTAATGTGATTATAAAACCCCCCTCTCAATGGGTTTCATTGGAGGTGACACTCAAGATCAAGAGCCTCAGATAAAGCAAAGTATTTAAATCGATGCATGTAAAATTATTAGCAAGAGTTGGAACCTTAGCTCTAACCTCACTTTCACCCCAAAAAGTTGAAGGTTTAGTAGTTAAGGAATCCCCTAAGTCTTTTAGTGACATGAAGTCGAAGAGATTCTTTTTAGGGTCATCCTCCTCTAATCTTGAAGTTGATGCAGAACTAGAGAAGAATTCATACAAAGAATTAATGGAATAATCGTTTAACTTTTACTCACCTTGTATTCATAATCTTATACAGAAAGGTTTGGTTCCTCATACATGGTCCACAATAAAAGTAGAAGTCAGGAACAATAGTGGGAAGCATCAAGAGGATTAATTTGATGGTCACATAATGATAATATTGTTACCAATCATTTGAGTCTCGATAGTTTCTTTTCACACAAAACCAACTCTTATGAGGATGTGTGTTTAGAAATCTCAGATGATCTAGATGATCTCAAAATCAAAGATGCACTGCCACAATTTGAAGAGGAGATCCATTCAAGAATTGACCAACTTAAAGAAATCAACCTGACAAGAAAATCCATAAATCAATTGAGAAAATAAAGAAGAAACCAATGACTTAGTTAGGCTATTGATCGAGCTAAGGATTGCATGGAGTTATAAAGAGATGCCCAATATCTCCTCATGTAGTCCCACAAGAAAGCAATATCCTTTAACCCTATGAAGCAAGCTCAGATGCATGCAATTAGAAATCAATTTTCAAGTCAAGAAAGATCGATGTTGGTTTCATCGGGAAGAAAAATACTCACCCGGTTAGCTGTCATCGTTAAGAATAATAATGGCCAAATTTGCATATGCGTTGATTTGAGAATAAGGCATGTCCTATGAGTTTTCTTCCTATACCAAAATTATTGGTGGATATCGCCTCATCTCATGCAATTTTCTCTTTCATGGATCATCGGCTATAACCAAATAGATGTCTCATGAAGATGAAAGAAACACCGCTAAACCCAATCAAAATATTTTATTATAGGGTCATGCCTTTCCTTTATGCTACATACGCCATGACTCGATCTTCTTCAATGAACTCATCCATCATCGTTGAGTGCATGATGATCTAGCAATAAGAGCAGAAAAAGAAAGACCATCTCTTGACTTGAGAGTAGTTTTCAAATGTTAAGATAATATAACTTCAAAATGAATCCCAAGTGTGCATTCATAGCTTAAAAAATTCTGATTTATTGGACACGGGAATAGAAATAGATCAAAAGATTAAAACTATCTTAAAAATTCCACCTATTAAGAGTTTAACTTAGATCTTTCCAAGGATGATTGGTATTTTAAATGCTTATTTACATCCATCGGGAGATGCAAGCCATTCTCGACTTGTCAAAGGATGCCAAGTTCAAGTGGGATGACAAGTGCCTGATGCCTTTGAAGATATCAAGATTTGGTGAAGCCACCGCCTCCCTATCCCAGAAGACCACTCATCCTCTACACTCAGACTTCGGTTTCTTTTAGCCCAAGCCAATGATGAAGGAAAGCTCTCCTCAACATTCCTTTGGTGTTAGTCCTACTATGTGGTTAGTAGACTATCCCTTTGGATTAGTTAATCTGAGTTAGGTCTAGGCCTCCATGGCTCCTACTCAGCGCGATCCATCACAAACCAACAAGGTCCATTTCAAAATCCAAAATTAAAAATCTAAAACAAATTCAACCTTCCTCCCTCAGTGTAGTGAAACAAACAAAACAAAATTAATCAATCAATCAAAATCAAAATCTTTTGGTTCTCCTTAGTGAGATGTAAGTCTTTTTAGTTCCCCAACGAACTTAGAATTCTAATCCCTTAGTGGATTTCACAACCCCTACCTTGTGGATGACTTGAACTTGCCTCCCCAGTGGAGAGTTCACTTTTCTATCCCCGATGGACTAAAAAAAACACAATTAAACAAATAATAAATTGAATCAAATCGATTTCTCTCCCCTGTGAGAATTAAATCAAACCTCTCATCCCCTTGTGGATGACTTGAACCTATTTCATTAGTGGAAGGTTCGCATACTCTATCCCTTGTGGATTCCTCTTTCCCTCTCTTATGTACTTGAGATAAGTAGAGCCACACTAAGCTCTAGATTCTTCTACACCTTGGGTTGGGGAGACCATTTCTATTCTGTGATTGTTTGTTGTTGATCGTTTTGGTCAACACCATACATGTGTGTTCCTTGTCAATCATTACACCCTTTGTTCTCATTTTTATGATGAGCTCTCAACCCCTCCATCTTAGGACTTCTCAGAATTTAAGAGATCCTTAGTCTTACATCTAGTGATTAGGTGGACACTTAACCTAGCCCTAGAGACTTAGAAGAGTTAGCCCTAAGAATAGGTCATGCCTTAGGGGTGTTAGGAAAATTTGCCTACCCTATAGCCTGAACCAATTCCTCTCTTCCTTCCTTCAAGTAAAACTTAAATCAATTCCAACTTAATTGATTTTCTCCAAACTCAAATCAATTCCAAATGATTGAAATCAATGATTGAAACCCATGATTGAAATAAATGATTGAAGCTTATGATTGAAATTCCAAGTTTAAAATATTTCCTAAGTCCTTTGATTCCCTCTCATGGACTTAGCTTAAATCAAATCTAAATCAATTCAAATTCAAGGAATTTTCTCACAACCCATTTATATTCTCATTTATATTCACATATATAAATGAAATATAATTTTAAATCAATCAAACCAAATTCCAAATTCAAATCCAAATCAAAAATCTTTCCAAAGTCACTTTGATTCCCTCTTAAGGACTTAGCCTAAATCAAGTTCAAATCACTTCAAATTCATGAAATTTTCTCATAACCCATTTATATTTTCATTTATATTCACATATGTAAATATAAATTCAAACAACCAAAACCAACTCCAAGAATCAAACTCAAATTCAATCAAAATCCAACCTAAGTCTTTTAAGTAAAAATCTTGAACTTAGCCAAATCAAATTTAAATCAAGCAAACTCTTGATTTTCTTATGATTCAATCAATTCTTCAATCATGAATCCAAATATAAACTTAAATTTCAATTACCAAACTAAAACTAAATCCCAAAATCAAACCCAAGTCAAGCTCATGTTCACTCTTTTGAACTTGAAATTATCAAATGAATCAATGCTCATCTAACTTCAAATCACTTGTAAATGAATTTATATTTCAATCATAATTTCATATGTGAATTCAATGAAACTCAAATCAAGCTTGACCAAGCCATTTGACCTACTTAAGCTCACTTGACCCAAAGTGACCTAAAGTACGCTTATGAGCCAAATTCTAATCCTAACTAAATTGGATTGAACTAAGCCCAACTAAGCCTCATTATGAACAACAATCATCAAGTTGATCAATCACTCAAATTAGGTCAAACTAAGTCAAACAAGTTGACCAAGTCACTTAGCCAAAATGAAACCTAAACTAGCCAAAATCTATCATAAGCCAAATTGATTGAAACCATTTATCAAAACTCATTCATGACCAATGCTTGAACTTGACCAAATCATCACTTGAGCCTAACCTAGCCCAATTGGCCACTTGACCCACGTTGACCCAACTTGACCTAAAAAGTCAAAATATGTGAAAATTTGATCTAAGCCAAATTGATTGAAACTGATGGGTCAAGTTCATTTCAAAATGATTGTTGAACTTGACCAAAGCTCAATTGGCCAACTAGACCTAACCCAATTGACATTGAACCCAACTTTGGTCATATTGAGCCAAAATCAAATTAAACCAAAATTAATTAGAAACAAAGATACCAATCCATTTCATATGACCAATGAAACCTAAGCCAACCCATGACCTAACCCAAATAGGTCAAATGGGTCAAATTGGTCAGGTTAACCTATTTGACATAAATGAACTGAATTGAACCAAAACCAAATATAAATCAAATTGAACCAAACCAAAACCACTAACAAATTTCAAATGCTCATATGAACTTGACCCAACCCTTGGTTTGACCAAATTTGACCAATTGGTCAACTTGACCCAGGTTGACCCATTTTGACCTAAATGGATCAACATGAGCCAAATCATATCAAATCAACTCCAAATCCATTAAAACTTGGCCCAACCCATTTTTCAATCATACCAAATAAATTGAAATTTAAACCCAAGCCAAATGACCATTTTTTTAGGCCATAGGGTAAATTTTGGCCAAATTCACTTGAAATTTGGTCAAATCCTCTTCATGATCACTTGACACCCTCTTAGTGGACCAAGTGGACACTTGTTAGTGTGTTGCACCTAACCCAATGGATTTGGGGTAGCCCAACCCAACCTAAGGCTAAACCACATCAATTGCATGCACATGAATCCTCCTCCACTCAATTATGAAGCAAATGGGAGCTCCACTACTCCACTCACACTCAAAACTAACCCATGTGCAACCCTACAGCCTAACAAACCCATCCAACCGGTCAATTGATCAAAATGGCAATGGGAGGCACCATTCGATTGGAAGATATACTCCCCTAATTCCATTTCAATTGACCGCCTCTAATATTGAGCTAGGGAAGCCAAAGGAACCATTTCCAAGTCTCCCCAAGCTTCCTAGTGATTTTAAATTTCCCATTTCCCAATTTTTTATGTAAAATGGGAGCTCCACTAATTCCATCTCATCTAATACTCAAAACTCTAATTCCTCCCTCGAGGATCAAATTGAACTCACTCCAAGCTTTATTCAAGTTCTCCAACTAAAGGAGGAGTGTTCTTGATCAAGATCAAGCCCACTTGAAGGTGAACTTGGCCTATGGGAAGATCCATCCAATTTCAACATCAAAACTTCAACAATGCTTCCACTATGAAGCTACTTCAAGGAATCGAGCATGGATAGCCTTTGGTGAGGTATGCCATTAAACCGAGCATAATTTCATCTCCTCTGGTCCTTTGAAGTGAAGTTTCATCCCATGAGAAACTAGCCATTGGATGTGATCTCCTTTGCATTATGATGGTTTTGAGTTCAATTCAATCGAGCTCGTGATCGCTATGGAACTCCCCTTTCCCAAAAAAGAGGATGAATCATGGGCCATCCATTCACATGTTTTGGATGGACGGCCATGATTAAAACACGTATGATCCATGAATTAATCCTTTAATTCTGTGAGTTTAATCTCAGCTGTCCGATCCTTGATCAGACGGATGGAGAAAGTGAACACCACATGCGCACCATGTCTGATGTGACAATTTAAATAGAGGCACCACATGGAAAGCACGCATGCCGCCTGGCGCTAATGGGATTAGCTATATAATTAGAGAATTAATTAGCTAATTAATCATGAAAATTTTAAATATTCATATCTAAGTGTAGAAAAAAAAATGAAATAAATTGCATATGAAAGATAATTGAATGTAGAATATTATAAAATTTATTTTGATGGATTTTGGATAATATTATTTTCTGAATTTGAGTTTTATTGGGAATGTAATTAGGCTAATTACTCTTGGATTATTCCATTAATTAATTTCAAACTTCTTATGTGTATTTAGTGGGATGACTTATGCTTCCTAATTTTCTTGGGATTTATTAATATTTAATTAGTAATAGATTCATTCCTAATTACTCTCCTAATGTAATTAAGCCTAATTAAGTGTGTAATCAGTGGTTCAATCCCCTGATTGAGTTAATTAAGATATGTTTAAGTGAATAGGAGATTTAGGGAATAATTTTGGGATATTTTCCTTAAGCTATTCCTTAAACCCCTCTTTCTTCTTTAATCCAAATTAAATTAAGATTAATCCACTAATTACCTACCTAATTAATTTGATAAAATTATAAAACCTTCTAGAACTTAATTAATTCACCTTGGGTAGGTGCTTAGGTGTTTAATAACCTAAGTACATTGATGAAATCAAAATCCAACTCACATGTGTGAGAGGGGTTATGAAAGTACTTAAATTAAACCTTTTAGCTTAATTAATCATTAATCATGAGCCAATTGCATTAGGTCCCTTTGTTTCTTATGTGCATTGCTGATTTAAATTCCTTGTGTGGTTTTATGTCATCTATTGGATCATAATTATTTGGTTAAGTAGGCTAAGGTGGTGTAGGTAAGGGGTAATAACACACTTAATTCACACCTAAATAAAAATAAAAATATAAAATCATCTAATAAGAATAAACTAAATTAACTCATATGGGGAAGTGGGTTAGGACCAGCAAACAATCTTTCACATTTCCTAAATCAAACATAAAGCAAATTCAAAAAAAAAATCACATTAAACAAACTTTGATTCACTTTGAACTTCCTTATCTCATAGGATTGTCTTTAGGAATTAACTAGGGTGAATGAATTTACATTACTTTCATCACTTTATTTCTTTCCTAGCATTCTAAATGTGTATGCCATATGAAAATCATGCATTCATTCCTTTAAAAATCAAAATTAAAATGAAATGTTTTCTTTATGTCAAATTGCATATTTCTAAAGAAAAAATATGAATGGCTATTATCACTATTAAAAAAAATTATTTTTCAAAACTTATAAATCAAATATCAAAATGAAATTGCTACTTATAATTTATTTATAAGCTTGCATGTGAATATAAAAATGTGTCTTATGTTCACTTCCTTTCTTTCCTCTTAACATGGATTTTGAATAAGATTTGCGTGTATAGTTCTTTTAAAGAATATAACACTTGTTTTAAAATATACTCTTATCCTCTTACATGTTATGACTTAAGAAGGATCTTTACATTTACACACATAAATTATATACACAAACCAAAAATTAAATAAACATAAACTTTGCATCTTTCTTTTTTTCATTTATCTTTTTTGTATATGTATATGTATTTAAGGAAAGTGGTATATTAGTATGGACAACCACGGGATTACGAGAGTTTAGGTAGCCCTAAGTTGGTCTTATAACTTACACCCCTGGTGCTAACAATGATGTCGTACTCACTTATGCCTTTCATACGTACACATATGCATATGAATAGAGGATAAAAGAATACCCCCTTTTCTACTTAATGAAAATCATGCATCATAAAGCATCCAAAATTTCTTATGTAAAATTTCTTAGCATTCATCATAAAGTGTACTAAATATTTCCACTTGTATGTATAGATATGCTTAGGATTCATCAATATGCATATTATACATGTTGGGAAAGAAATGAAGTGATGTGTGTTTTGTGATATTAGTTCACTTTACTTGATATTTAAATGCCTTTCTTTTGAATAGGTTTGTTTAGGGAAGATCTAAACTTATGATTAATTAAAATACATAATAAAACATTCACTAATCAAAATCAAACATGAACCTACTTTAGAAATTACTTAAGGTAGGAAAGGAAAGAGAAGTTCTCTTCTCTTTTCCCTCTCTTTACAACTTAGTAATTAATTGTAGGATTCACTCAAACCTAATCAAAATACAAAATAAAATTAACTCAAAATAATTATGCAACTTAAATTGGAACCATCCCCTAATTTGAATATTTTCATACTTAGAAAATCTAAACCTTAAACCTATAGTTATGTGTACCACATAAACCTTAAATGGCATACACATTAGGTTAAGTCACCATTTCTAGCTTTAGGATAAGGCAGTGCATGGCTTGATATATGCTTTTGTTTTGTGATGTATTATTTATAGTCTGAATGTTAGGGTGTATGTTCGTAGAATGAATGGTAGGACAATTTAGTCTAATCATTATCTTTTGCAAGGGATTGTGCTTAAGGTAATAAAAAATATAAATGCTTTCAGGTGCTTATACCCCTAAGCATAATCCAATAGGCGTGGACTTGTGTGGGTGCTAAGTCTAATATACATGCTTGGGAATTATACAGTTTGTTTAGCTAATCTCTATTTTCCATGTGTTAGTTAGATTTATTTTTTCTTTTCATATACTATTATAATTAGGATTTTGAAATGATTGTTATGGGGGATTAGGATGAACATTGATCATAATATGTCATCTTATGTACCATGTAAAGCCTTTGGAACAAGCATATTGCGACCATCCAAAAGAAGAAATCAAAAGAAGAAAGAAGAAAGAAGAAGAGAAGAAAGAAGAAAAGAAGAAATGAAGCATAACACGAATTCCTTGCTTAATTGTAATTAATTCATTTATGATCCGGGTTGTATAAGGGAAGAGATCGGCTACCCAATTTATTTTTTGAGTTTAGTGGTCCGACCACAAATGGCCTTTTATTCTTTTCTTAGCTTTATAAAATGTTTGATGTTTTGTTTAGCTTGTGCATTAAGATGGCATCCTTTTTCTAGTTTCTTCCTTGCTTTGATGTATGGCCTGGATGACGATTAGGCTCTTAAAAAAAATAAATCTTTTATCAAATTAAATAACTCAGAATTTAAAATAAATAACTCATAACCTCACCTAAAGCTTAGGCTATAAATTAAGATAAAAGAATTTGCAATCCCTTAGATGAATGTTACTTTTTCTTTCTCACATCATGCATAAAAAGCATATTGATTCACTCTTGATTGGAGGGCTTACTTTTGGGAGAACTCGCTTGACCTAGAGAGCCATGGTGGAAACACACCTCCTTATCTTACCGATTTTGGCCCATAATCTTATTTCTCATGCATATGAATCCTATAGATTGAGTCAAATGATTGTCCAAAATAAAAATAAAATATGTGAAAATTTTGCATTAGATTTAAGTCATTTGAAGCATGTCCTTACATTATCTAGTCTTTTAGGGAGTGTGTTTTAAGGACTTAGTCTCATTCTAAATAAATAATAACCTTGTCATCTTACATAAACATAATACTTACCTACATGAATTCAAAATCATAGGAGGAGTTAGTTGGCGACCACCCCAAGTAGTTGTAAGTCCAACAGTTGGGTGGTTTATCCTCTCTTGTAGAGGTAAACCAAATACCCATTTTCTCCTTAGATTTAGGTCATGTTTTTTGGCCCTCGCCAAAGCTCCCTAGATTTAGGTTCAGGTTCTTTACAAATGAGCATAAATTCTCACCTCTTAGAATTTTGTGATCTTGTATCATGGAATTAATTCTATAAAAAATTCAACTCAAACAAATTAATTCAATTTTAAAATATAAAGCCCAACCATAGGGTAGTTCTTAAGCACCTATTTTCATCCCAAGAACTCCCTCCTCATCTTGATCAATCCCACTTGACTTTCTAAAAATAAACTAATTGATTGATAGTCCTACCTTTTTGAAATCTTTGGAGACAATGATCATTTACCTTAATCGGGAGTATTCCTAAGGAATCCCATTCCTTAGGATGTAATTAACTATGGGGGCTTGCCTCTATAGGAAACTTAACAAACCTGATTTAAAATAAACCCATTGTATTTAGGAGTCCTTATTCAAGTGATTAGGTCTATTGTAGGGTTGTGACTTCTATCTTTCAAGATAGTACACCTCTCCTCAATGTCACATCCGATCACCCTAATAAGAATATCTATGATTCTATGTGGTGTCCAAATGCAAAGAGTATATTTCTATCTTCATTTTATCCACATAGATTGAAGATGGAAGTACAAACTTAGAAATGAAAATTTTCACCACACATATAGATGTATAAACAACTACAAGGATTGGAAAAACCATGAAAAAATTGTATTTGATTTATTTGATTATGATTATTATTCATTGGTCACATCAGACATAGATATGTATAAGAGTTTTAAGTGAGTATGACACCATTGTTATACACCAGGGGCATAAGGTACAAAACCTACTTAGGGCTACTTAAAGCCTCGCAGCCCTAAGATATCCAGACTAAAATACCACTTTTCTTATATACATATGAATGTACAAAAAGAACCACAAGAATTATAAGTCATGCAAGAAGTCATATTCGATTTGATTATATGATTTATATATATGATATAAAATTCTTCCTAAGTACAAAATGAACCACAAGAATGAGAAGTCATGCAAGAAGTCATATTCGATTTGATTATATGATTTATATATGTGATATGAAATTCTTCCTGTCTAAGCAGCATGGAGATGCATAGAGTAGATTTTGACAAATATTGTATTCTTTTCAAATGAAGTATACATTTATAAATCCCATGGAAATCCATATAAGATAAGGAAAGAGAGCTTCATATTTCATATCTTATATTATCAACACATGCAAACTTATAGATACTTGTAATTAACATCACTCCATCTATTATAATTGATTTATGGGCTTTTGAAAATAACTTTTGATTTAATAGTCTTAATAGCCACACATATTTTTAATTTAAATTAACACATGAAATTTGACATAAAATAAACCATTTCATTTAGTTAATTTTAAAAGGAATGAATGCATGATTACACATGGAAAGCAACATTTAATATAATTGGAAGGAAATAAGGGAACAAAAGTACATGATCTCATTCATTCCAATTAATTCCTAAGGACAATCATACTAAATAAGGTTATTTAAAATGAACCAAAGTTCTTTAATGACACTTTTAGTTTTGAGTTTGATTTTATTTAGGAGATGTGAAAGAGGTTTGTTGATCTTAATCCCATTCTCATGTGTGTGAGTTAATTTTATTTATTGAAAAGCAATTAGGTTGATTTTATAGATTGATTAAGTTAAGCCCGGACTAAACCAATTAATTAACCATTGCCTATGTCACCTTAAGGTAATTAATTAAACAATTATGAGATAATATGATATGCAACCATATAAAAAAGTAAATAGTAATGCTTCTATGAAATGAAAGGGGCCTAATGCAATTAGCTCATAATTATTAATTAATTAAGCTTAAGGAGCTCACTAAATTACTCTTATGATTTTCTCACACATATGAGCTAATCATAATTTCATTAGCTCTCTCTTTAGGTTATTGAACACCCAAAGAGCTACCCAAGAGTTAATTACATAAGTGTAGAATTATTATGATTTTAATTTAATTAATTAAGCCATTTAATTAATGAAATAAATCATTAATTACTCCCAAATTAATTGATTTCAAGTCAAGTGAAGTGAACTTAGGGAAAAGAATGGGAAAGAGGCACCAATCTCATTCCCCATGTCCATTCATTATCTCACAATGATTAACAAGCTTAATTAATGATTTTAATACTATTTAGAATGATAATTAATCACCTAATTAATTAAGAGAGTAATTAAGGCTAAGATAAGTAATTTCTCTAATTAACCAAGCAATAAATCTCAAGAAAATTATGGGAGGTAGAGATCATCCCATTAATCAAAGTCAAAGAAGTTTGAGATTAATTACTTGGGTAATTAGGGAGTAATTAAGCTAATTAAGTTTTCAATTAAAATCAAATTAAGCCTTAATTACTATTCAAACTTAATTAGAGTTAATTTTAAATTAATCTCCCCTAAAATACCTTGAAAATGAGTATTTATTTGTATTTTTTGGATTTTTCTATAATTAGTTATGATTTTTCAAAGTTTCAGTTGATTAAGATAATTTTCATGAAATTTGTTAGTTTATTTTATTAAAATAAATCATTTGAACTTCAAAATTCAATATCTTTCAATCCAAAAGTGAATTTCATTTGAGATTTTTATGGTAGGTATATTTTAGCTTCAATTTTAATCTTTGAAAATTTTAACTTAATATAAAGTGTATTTTTAGTTTAATTAATGAAACTTGGTTTTAACTAAAACTCAAATTACACTTAAAATATTGAGTAACATTTTTGGATTTTGGGTTTGTTGGACTCCTCTTAAAAAGAAAATCTAACGAGTCATTGTTTGGAATTTTTCATCAAGTGTTTTATCTTCTATGAAGTTTGGATGTTTTAGGTGATTTAAATAACTTTTAAAATCAAAAAATCAAGATTTTCCCACTTAACCCATCTAGCACCGTGAGCGGCACTGACGTGGCAATGCGATGACATGCGGTGTTGCGTGATTGGATGCACGCGATTTTGGCAGTGTATGGCGATGCCAAGAATCAATTTGATCGTTCAATCATGGATCAGACGGTCCAGACTAATCTATAGGATCTGAAGGTGGATCGGCAGGTTGGAAAGATGTGTGTCATGATCTAAGCATCGATCCCACGAGCATGGATGGCGCTCTCCGATAAATCAATGGGAAAAATACAAAAAAATGAGAAATGAGGTCCGATTGGGCTCATTTTCTTATCGATATTCATCAGATAAATTCTATTTCATATTGGGATCAAATAAAATGAAAAATGAGGTTTATCTAAGGAAAATTCCAAAAATCACAAGAAAATTATCACAAAAAGCAAGAAATCCTAAGGCCGGCTATGGGTTTTTGAAGATTACCTCACCAAGGATGATTTTTGGTGGAAATGATGATCCGAGCAAGCTTTCGAGTGGGGGAAGAAACCTTGAATGAGTGTATACCTTCACTTTCACTTTAGAACGATGTCTTCTCCAATTGTCGCTACTTTTTAGCCAAAATCCACTTTTTTTTTGGTGTTTTTCAGCCTAAAATCAAGTGGGAATGATTGTTGGTTGGTTTGGGAGCTCTAAGGGATGGAAAAGAAATTTTCTTGACCTCTAATGCCTTTGATTTTGTCCAAAAATCCTTCTTTTTGTTTGATTTTTGGCCCCAAAATGTTATCATTTGGCTTAGGGTGGTTGAGAATGGAAGAGAATCATCCTAAGTGGATCATTTTGGTTGGCTATGGCATGGAAAGTGGCAACCATGAAAGATAAATGGGTGCCCTAGAAAAGGGAGGTGAGAGTCCTTCATGCCAAGTGTTTTAATGGGAGAGGTGAGGTGAATTTACCTCCCCATGAGTCATGCCTGCCCAACAACCTCTTGGGTCATATAATCAGTGTGCTTGGTACCTATGTGGACCAATGGATGAGTGCCAAGTGGAAGAGAAATGACCACTTGGGCAAGTGTCTTTTCTCATGGGATGCCCTTGACCTAAGGGAAAAGTAGTCATTTGATATTAGATTTGATTTGAGCAAATTTAAAATGAGTCAAAAGTGAGTTTGACCAAATTTCATGTCATTTGAAGTTCATTTGACTTAACTTGGGTCAATTTGACCCATTTGGGTCAAATTAGGTTAAAATGGGTCAAAATGGGTTAGGTTGACCAATTAGTCAAATTGGGTCAAACTAAGGGTCAACAAGTTTAAATGATCATTCAGAGTATATTGGTTCAATTTATTTTTATCAATTTGGTTTAATTTGGATTTTGGCCAATTTGATCCTTTAGGTTAATTTGGACTAAGTTGACTAATTTGACCCAATTGACCAAATTAGCTTGAATCGTTGGTTTGGGTTTGGTTGAACATTTGGAATATATTATAGGCTTTGGTTAATTTAGATTTGATTGATTTTAGGTTGATTTGACCTTAAGGTCAAATTGAGCTAAGTTAGTTGACCAATTGGTCAAATTGGGCTCAAAGACTTTGGTCAAGTTAGATAATCAATTTAGAGTGAACTTAAGCCATTACAATCAATTTAGTTTAGGCAATAGTTCATATGGGTTAAACAGTTGACTTGGTTTGACCCAATTCATGATAATTGATTAACCTAGGATGATCAATAATCATGATATGAAGTTTGGATTGGCTAAATTCACTTTGTTTGAATTGAATTGGATTTTGGTTGATGCATGTCATATTGGCCACTTTGGGTCAAGTAAGCCAATTGGAGCTTGGTTTTGATTTTTGAGTTTGATTTAGTCGAGTTTATATATGGATTTGAGATTGACATATAAAATCAATTGCAATTAGTTTAGCTTCAAATGAGTTTTGGCTCATTTGAATATTTTAAGTCCAATGGGCTAGGCTGCATTTGACTTGTGTTGATTTATTATATTTTACTTTATGTTTATATTTGGAACAATGATTGAAGGAGTCATTGAATCATTAAGAAATCCATGGGTTTTGAGTTGATTTGGGTATCATTTAGCCAAGTTCAAGAATTTGGCTAAAAGGGCTAAAATTAGGAATTTTATTTGATTTGGGTTTCAATCATTTGATAGTTGGATTTGATTTTGAAATTTGGATTTGAATTTGAGATTTGATTTGGAAGAAGGAAGAAAGGATTTGGTTTGAGCTATAGGGTAGGCAAGTCTTCCTAAATCCCCAAGGCATAACCTATTCCTATGGCTAACTCTTCTAAGTCTCTAAGGTTAGGTTAAGTGTTCAAAAAATCACTAGAAGTGTCTTAAGAGTAAAGAACTCTTAGTATCTATGAGAGTCTAGAATAAGGAAGTTGGAGCTCACCCAAAAGTGAGGTCAATAAAGACTATCAAGAAATTGGTTGTATTTTGGAAAATCAAGTGGTTGGGCTTTACATATTTAAAATTGAGGAGACTATTTATTTGAGTTGAAATTTTATTAGAAATCTAGGACTTACAATTCCATAATACAAGATTAAAATGCCTAAGATAAGGATTTATGCTTGTAGCCCACAAAGGGAAATAAAATCTCAAATTTTAAATCTAGGGAGCTTTGGCCAAAGCACAAACCTAAATCTAAGTTAAAAATGGGTATATGGTTTACCTCTACAAGAGAGAGTAAATCACCCGACTGCTGGACTTATAATCATCTGGAGCGGCAACGAGCTAACTCTTCCTATGATTTAAAACCATGTAGGCAAGTCTTATGATTTTGCAAGATGGCTAGGTTGTTATTATTTAGAAAAGAAACTAAGTCCTTAAACCCACTCCCTAAGAGACTAGAGCATGAGGGATATGAATAATGACTTAAATCTAATGCAAAGTCTTATCAAATTTTATTTAATTTGGGACTCTTTATTTTGACATAAGCTATGGGATTTTGTATGCCTAAATGCATTAGAAATTGATTATGGGCTAAATCAAAAGGGAAAGAGGTGTTCTTCCATCATAGGCTCTTAAAGGTTAAGCCCATTATATCTGGAAAAGATGGAAGCCCTCTCTTAACAAGAGGGAAACAAGAAGGTTATGCATGATATTAAATATACAACATCTAGCTAAGAAATATTTTATTATCTTGATTTAATACCTAGGATTTTATGTGAGATTATGAGTTATTTTAAAATTGTAGTTATGAGTTTGTTAATGGGATAAAAAATTTATTTTTATCCTAAAAGCCTAATCGCACCCAGGCCATACAACAATCATAAATCATAAACAAACTATGAAAAGGTATACTTTTTCTAATGCACAAGCTAAACAAAACATCAAATAATTTATTAAAGCTATCATAAAAGAACAAAGGTAGGTGGTCGCATACAACCCAAAAAGAAATATGGGTAGCCGAGCTCTACCCTTATATAACTCAGATTACAAAAAAATAATTACAATTAAGAATAATGAATGTTATGGGAGGTCTTCATTGTTCATTCTTCTTTCTTCTTCATTTCTTCCATTTCTTCATTTGATTTTCCATTTCTTTCTTCTTTTGGCTTGATTTGATATGCTTGCTCCAAAGCATCACATGGTACATTAGACTTAGCCTTATAACCAATGCTCCTCCTAATCCCCATAACATTCATCCTAATCCTAATGCAAAATTTTATTAAAAGAAAGAAAGTAATGTACGCACCTACAAATGTTACAAATGTTAAACACACCATATAACCCAAGGAGTTATATGGATAATTTGGACTTAGCACACATCCAAGCTATCCTAATTTGGGTTATGCTTAAGGGCTAAGCAACCTACATAGCAAAATAGCATTTATATTTTATTATGATGACCCTTAAGCACAACCCTCCGAAAACATATGATTAGGCTAATATTGGCCTAACATCCATTTCATACCCCTAACACCCTGTCTAAAATAATACATCACAAAACAAGCATACATAAAACCATACATTGCCTTAACATAAAGCTAGAAATGGTAGCTTAGTCTAATGTGTGTGAATTAAAGCTTGTGTGGTATGTCCTAACTAGGCTTTAGAGTTATAATTTGCTAAGTGTGAGGGATTTAATTTATAAAGGGTTGAATTCTCTTTAAGTGGTTTAATTGATTTGAAGATTTTATTATTATGTTTTCTTATATTTCATATGACATACACTTAACAACTAAGTGTTATAAAGAGGGAATTTCTCTTTCATCCCTACCTTAAGTCACTTATAAAGCAAGTTAATTAGTAAATTTCCTTTAATGAATGAATTATTATATGTTTTAATCAATCCTAAGTTTAGGTTCACTCTAAATGACCTTATTCAATAGGAAAAACATCTTAAGATTAATTAGAATGAATTACAATAACATAATACATGTTTATTCATTTTCTTCCATCATGCATATCATGCATATGAATAAATCCTAAGCATATCTATACATGCAATTTACAATGATTTCATGCATAATTTATATATAAAGTTTTAGCATTATTATTTTGAAGATAGTATTTAAGAGTGTTTAACTAATATCCACTTTCATTGTAAATATATGAACTATAAGGATGAAAACCATGCAAACATTGTGTTTGATTTATTTGACTTATGATTCTTATTCATTACATCACACATACACATGTATAAGAGTTTTAAGTGAGTACTGGTGCCATTCTTTTTTACAGGGGCAGGTATAAGACTACTTAGGCTACTTAAATCCTCGGGGTGTCCGACTAATATACCACTTTTCTCAAATACAAATGAATGTATAAAAAGAACCATAAGAAGAAGAAGTCATGCAAGAAGTCATATTTGATTTGATTATATGATTTACATATGTGATATGAAATTCTTCTTAAGTTTTAACATGGAAATGCATAGGAGTAGATTTAGATAAATGTTGTGTTTTTTTCAAATGAACTATACATTTGTAATTCCTATGTGAATCCATGTAAAGTAAGGAAAGAGAGCTTCATATTGCATATTTTATATTATCAACACATGCAAACTTATAGCTATTTATAATTAACATCATTGCATTTATTATGATATATTCATGATCTTTTGAAAATAATATTTGACTTAATAGTGATAATTGTCACACCTATTTTATTTAAATCAACACATACAATTAGACATAAAAGAAACCATTTCATTTTGTTAATTTGAAAAGAAATGAATGCACGATTACATATGGAAAGCAAAATTTAACATAATTGGAAATAAATAAAGGAACATAAGCACATAACCTCATTCATTCCAATTAATTCCTAAGGACAATCATACTAAACAAAGCCATTTAAAACAAACCAAAGTTCTTTGATGTTATTTCATCTTTATGTTTATTTTGAGTTAAAGAAAGTGGAATAGGTTTTCTGGTCCTAATCCATTCCCCATGTGTGAGTTAATTTTGGTTTGAGGAAGAAGTAATTAGATTGATTTTATGGTTTAATTTGGCTAGGGTATGAATTAAGTGAATTAATTAAACCCTTACCTACATCACCTTATGTTAATTAACTAATTAATAATGAGCCAATATGATATACAACTACATAGAAAGTAAATTTGCAATGCTCCTAAGAAATGAAAGGGGCCTAATTTGGCTCATGATTAATAGTTAAGCTTAAGAGATCTCACTTAACTATTTTATGGTTTTCTCACAAGTGAGCTAACCATTATCTCCCCTTTGGGTTATTGAACACCCAAAGAGCAACCCAAGATTAAAATCGAGAAAAAGGTTCAATTGAATTATTTAAGTTCATTAATTAACTAATTAAGCCTTAATTAATCTTAACCAACCAAAATGAGATCGATTTAGAGAAAGAGACAAAGAAGGGAGCCTAAGTATCAACCCCTAAATCGTTTCAATCATTTGATTAAAGTTCATGTATAATTTGGATTTTGATTAATCTTGTTAATTAATTGATTAAAGGGTATTAATTAATTAATTACTTAAGAGGGATTAGAGAAGGTTTAAAGAAAAGATTCGAAGAGGGAGTCCCAATTCATTTCCTTAGACTTCATCATCATTAATAGAGGAAAATAAGCTTAATTAATTGATTAATTTACTATTCATTTACTTAATTATCACTAATTACATTAAGAAAGTGATTAAGGCTTAATACATTTTCTTAATTTAACCAATAAAAAAATCTCAAAAAATGGGGAGGAGTCATCCCCCAAACATGTACGTAAAGTTTGAGATTAATTGGATGATTAATTGGGAGAAACTATAATTACATTTCTAATAAACCTTAATTAAACCAAATCCACTATTCAAAATCAATTAATAATAATTTTCACAGATTCTACTATAAAATATCTTCAAAATGTGCCTAAGTTTGTATTTTTTGGATTTTCTATAATTAGTTATAAATTTAGGAAGTTTTAGAATTAAAAACTAATTAGCCCTAATTAAAGCCATAATCCCATTAGTGGCCGACTGTCGGATGTAGCACGCTTTCCATGTGGCGATGGGATTTACTATTTAAGTTGTCATCGAGTTAACTTGGATGGCGTGCATTAATAACTCGTGGTCAATCTAAGATTAGATGGCCATGATTAAACCTGTAGTTTTGAGGAATTAATCAAGGGCCCTAAGCATGATTAGATCAGGACCGTTCATCTCGATCATGCGGTATAGACGGTCCATGATCTATCTCCTCCCGAGCGATGAAGGATGGCTATCGTCCATCAATGGCCACTCGATCCAAGCTCACTTGAGCTCGAATGGAGATGAAAATGATCCACACCTTTGGGGAAGCACAACAATCAAATCCAACGATGGAAATCGCATGAAATGGAAATTTCTTTCACAAAAGACCAACTTATTTTCATTTAAGGATTGGTTTATATGGCATACCTCACCATAGCTTATGACCGGTGGTTCCAATGATTGAGGAAGCTTTGGTAGAAATGAAGCTCTGTTGAGCTTCATGAGCTTTGATTTGGTGTAGTTTGCTCATAAGACCAATCCACTAGGCGTAGGTGCTCAAGCTTGGTCAAACTCTACCCTCAACCGTCGGGATGCTTGGGAAATGATTCATTCTTGCTCGATTGGCTCCAAGGAAGGTGTGTGCAAAGTTAAATGCACTTTGGTGGAGATTTGAGAAAATGGGAATCAAATTGAGGCTCCCTATTTTGGTTTTGCATAAAATTGAGAATGGGGATTTTGGGGAGCTTAAGAAATGTTGGAAATGGCTCTGGGATTCCTCTCCTTGGCTGCTAGGGTTGAGTTGATTGAGAGAGTGTGAGTTTGAGTGAGAACTAGGGGGGTATGCCACCTCATTCCTTGGATCAGATGGCCATGGATGATTTGGATTTTTTGATTAAGGGGTTACCATGAGGAGCTCAGTTTGGGCAGGTAATCATGTTAGTTAGTTTCCTTTGAGTGGAGGAGGGTGTGAGTGTGGTTACCAAGGGATTAGTGGGTGTCCTATGGCTTTCCAAGTGTTCCAATGGGAATGGAGAGGTGATTTCACCTCCCCATGGATCATGGTTGACTCAACCACCTTTGGGTCAGGTCAGCCATGGTCCAAGGTGCCTATGTGGACCTATGCTTGGGTGCCAAGTGGCCATGGGGAGAGAATGACTCAATAAGTATGTGTCTTATCTCATGGGATGCCCTAAACCTAAGGGTAAAATGGTCATTTGTCTATGGGTTTGGTTTGGGTAGATTTGGGATTGGTCAAAAGTGGGTTAGCCTATATTTTAAGTGGTTTGGAGTTTGTTTGGTTTGATTTGGCTTGATTTGACCTATTTAGGTCAAATTAGGTTAGGTTGGGTCAGGTTGACCAATTAGTCAAATTAGGTCAAACCAAAGGGTTGGGTCAAGTTCACATGACCAATTGGAGTGTATTGGTGTCATTGATTTGATTCAATTTGCTTTGGAATTAGTTATGGTTTATTTTGATTCATATAGGTCAAATGGGTCAAGTTGACCAATTTGACCAAATTGGGTTAGGTTAGGTGTTGAGTTAAGTTCAATTGGCTAATTAAAAATGATTGTAGGCTTTGGTTTGGTTTAATTTGAAATTAATTTGGATTTTGGCTAATTTGACCCTTTAGGTCAATTTGGGCTAGGTAGGTCAAGTTAACCAATTGGTCAACTTGGGCTCAAGTATGGTTTCGATCAAGTTCAATAAGTGATTTGGAATGGACTTGAGCCATTGGTTGCAATCAAATTGGATCAAATCATGATTTGACCCATTTTGGCTTTTTAGGCCAATTTGGGTCAACTTGGGTCAAATGGCCAATTAGGCTTAGTTTGGCTCAAGTGAAGGTTTGGTCATGTTCAATCATTGATTATGAGTTTCTTGAATCAATAGTTTCAATCAATTTGGTATATGGTGGATTTTGGCTAGTTTGAGTTTCATTAGGCTAAGTGTTGACTTGGTCAAAAGCTAAGTTTGACTTAGTTTGACCCAATTTAAGATAATTGATTAACATAGGATGATTGTTGATCATGTTGTGAGGTTTGGATGGGCTTAGTTCAATCTTATTTAGGTTGGATTAGAATTTAGCTCAAAAAAGTCCTTTAGGTCACTCTAGGTCAAGTTAGCCTAAATGGGTAATTGGCTTGATCATAGCTTGATTTAAGTTTAATCGAAAACTCACATGGTTTGATTGAAATATAAATCCAATTACAAGTGGTTTGAAGCCATATGGATTTTGGTTCATATGATAATTTCAAGTCAAAAGGGCTAACTTGGGTTTGATTTGGGTTAGCTTGGATTTGGCATGATGATTATGGTTTATGTTTATATTTTAGTCAACGATTATAGGAATGATTAACTCATGAAGAAATCCATGGGTTTGGAAATGATTTAGGTATCATTTAGCCAAGTTCAAGAATTTGGCTAAAAGCATATAAGTTGGAAATTTGATTGATTTAGGTTTGGTTTTAGCCTCTTTAATTTATATTTCATTTATATTTTGAATATAAATGAAGATATAAAGGTTATGAAAAATCACTTGAGTTTGGAGTGATTTGGATTTAGTTAAGACTAAGTCCATAAGATGAAATCAAAAGGCTTAGGAAAGATTTTATAATTTAAATTCAATCATGGGTTTCAATCATTTGATAGGAATTTAGATTTAGGTTTGGTTTTATGTTTGAATTTGAATTTAAGGTTTGGTTTGAAAGAAGGAAGCAAGGATTGGGTTTAGGCTATAGGGTAGGCAAGTCCTCTTAAATTCCTAAGGCACAACCAATCCCTATGGCTAACTCTTCTAAGTCTCTAGGGTTAGGTTAAGTGTTCACCTAATCATTAGAAGTATCTTAAAACTATGGAATTCTTAGTGTTTATAAGAGTCTTAGATCTATGATAAGAAAGTTGAGAGCTCACTCCAACAGTGAGGTCAACAAAGGATGCCCAATAAGTGTGGTATGACTACATGTATTGGTGTTGACTGAGATGATCAACAACATTTGAAGGATCACAAACACTAACAGAAATGATCTATCCCTAAAACTGAGGTGTAGATAGAATCAAGATCTTAGTACTCCCATGCTAAGGGAAGAAGAAGGGATCCACGGGATCAAGCATGTGAACCTTCCAATAGGTTCAGATTATCCATTGGGGATAGAGGATAAGAGTTTGAGTTGGTTTGATATGATTTGGGAAGAAAAGATCGCTGGGGATGAGTGCATGAATCTTCCATGGAAGGAGTTCGGTTATATCCACTAGGGATAGATTTGATTTGATTTGCATCTCGCTAGGGAGAAATTTGATTTGAGTGGGGCATCCACTGGGGGATGAAAGTTTGATATGATTTGTTGATTTATGATTTGGTGCTCCACTGTGGAGAGGGTTTGATTTGGTTTTGAGGGCACATCTACTGGAGATATGAGCTCAGATCCATCGGGGATAAATTGAATGAACCTTCCACTAAGGAAGCAAGCTCAAATTATCCATGGGAAGGACAAGAATTTGGTTTTGAGCATGCACCTGCTGGAGATGTAAGCTTGGATCCACTAGGGATAAGATAGATTTAATTTGGACTCCACTAGGGGAAGATGGTGTATTTGATGAGATGGACCCTATCGGTATGTGATGGATCTACTAAGAAGGGGCTAATTTCATTCTAAACCTATCTTTGATTTACAAATGCAAAGAAATAGTCTACCAACCATCAGGTAGGACTGTCCAACCTAAGGGGTCCTTTTAGTGTGCAATGACAAGTTAAGAAAGCACGGGGACTCACATCCTCCTAAACAAAGGACCATAGGGGTGATTGTTTGATAGCACAACAAATCAATTTGACCTAAGGTGACTATTTGAGGGAATGCCGTTGTGGAATCACATCACCCAAGAATGGTTAGAATTAATATAATTTGGGAAAGACCCTATCAGTGTGCGATAGATCTACTAAGAAGAAGCTAATATCAGCATAGATCTATCTTAGATTTACAAATCTAAAAGGATAGTCTACTGGTCATGGGGTAGAGATAACCAACCAAAAGGAGTGCCTTTCGATGTGCAATGGTCAAGTTAGGAAGAAAGTGCACATCGAAAGAGAATTTTCATATCTTCCCGACTTAGAGCAGCTAATGAGTGAGTGCCACGGAAGGCTTGCTCCCACATCAAAATAGCTTAAGACAAAGATATGTTTGTTTGTTATGAAAGAGGGAATAGGATGCGCTTGGGGTTATCTTACACTATCTTAAACATAAGAATGGGTGAAATGGTGGGGGTAATTGTGACCACCAAGAAAGGATGTCACTGGGTTCTCTTACACTAACTTAGGTTGAAAATAAGATGCCTCTTGGGTTCTCTTACACCTAATCTAGTAGCACTAGAGGATCATTTGAAGTTTGTGTTTGTGTTGTGGTGGGATAGGATGCCGCTTGAGTTCTCTTACACCTAACATAAATACATTGTGGCGGATTCGCAAGCGAAAGATATTTCTAACACATAAGAGATGGAATTTTATATGAAAAGAAGTTTTATTGATGATTATTTTGAACAAGGTTTATGGATAATATTTCTTTAAGTAGAGCCCGTTGATTGGAAGCATCAGCGCTCTCTCTTACAATTAATAAGTTGATAAGATCCACCTTGGTAAGTCTTCTCTATGGCAAAAGCCTTCCAAGTGGGTTCAAACTTACCTCCCATCTTTTGATACAATTAGTCTCCTTAGAACTAAAATAAGCTCCCTACTTAAAATCTCTAGGATCTAACCAACTTATGTGAGCTTGAATCATTTTGGCTTTGTACAACTCGAGGTTCTGGCATGCCCGGAGGCATCTCTCCTCCAAACCTGTGAGCTCTTACAACTGCAATTTGGCATTCTACTTCTTTATGATCTTACTACCCATGGCTATCCTTAATGATGGGAGTTGGACTTCTAATGGCAGAATGACTTCAGACCCATACACTAAGAACAACATGGTAGATTGAGTTTGAGTTCTGTATGTGGTACGATAAGCACACTAGGCTTCAATTAATTACTCATGCGACAATCATTTATTATCATCAAGTGTCTTCTTTAATATTTGGATGAGAGTTTTGTTGAATGCTTCAGCTAGACCATTTTCCCTCGGGTAGTAGATGGTAGAGTATCTCCAATATATGTTGTATCTCTGAGAAAGGCTATTAATTTTGAATGCATTTTATCGAATATAATTCATTGAGGAACCCCGAACCTATATAATGATATGGTTTATAAAAACTAAAGCACATGCTGAGTTGTGACCTCTTTGAGTGGGATTGCCTCCGCCCACTTGGAAAAGTAATCGGTGGCAGCTAGAATGAACTGGTGACCCTTGGAAGAAGGAGGATCAATTAGACCCACTATGTTAGTACCCCAACACTCAAATGGCCATAAGAGCAATGCAGGATGTAGAATATTGGGTGGTTGATGTAGGACCACACCATTTACCTGACATTGATGGCATTTTCTAGCTATGTCCATGCAATCTGTGATCATCGAAGGCTAGTAGTATCCTAGTCTCTTGATTTTGACTTTCATCTTTGGACCAGATTGATGTGCTCCGCATAAACCTAAGTGCACCTGGGTCATGATCCTATGGGCTTCATGTTTGTCCAGGCAACATAACCACATATGTTCGAAAGACCATCGGTACAAGGTGTCGCCTACAAGAGCATAGGAAAGGGCTCTCTGCTTCACCTATTGTACTAGTGATTTCTCTTGAGGTAGTTTTCCAATATGTAGATAATTAATGAATGGTTGCCTCCAATCTAACTCCCCATCCTTTTTGGAAACAATAACCTCCCCTTCAAGAGAGAATCTCTCAATGAGTTCAGCGTCAATAAGGGATAAGACTTGTCTATTTTGGACCCTTATTGGAATAAACTCATCTTCCATACATACCAACTCTTTGCCAAGCTTGGCTAATGCATCTGATACTATGTTCTCTCCTAGAGGAATCTTGTAGATGGTAGCCTATGGGATTTATGCTAATAACTCCATAGTGTTCTTGTGGCAGTGATGGAGCTTAAGCTTTAGAACTTTTTAGGACCTAGCAATTTGGTTGACGACGAGCTGAGAATCATCAAAGATGTTGATACTCTATACATATAGTGTAATGACTAACTCCAGACTAGCAATTAGAGCCTCATATTTGGCTTCATTATTGGTACATGGGTTGGATAGATGATTTGAGAATCTCATCACATCACGATCAGGAGTTAGGAGAACTATTCCTACCCCTATCTTTCCTAGAAGAGTAGATTATGGTTCTTCTCCTTTTTGAAAGAAAGCTGCACCATCAAAATATATCTCCCAACGGTCAATGCCAGTGTCCTTTAAGTTCATGATTTGTTCATCGGGGAGGTCATCACTAAGCAGAGAATCAGTAGGAAGTGGGTGTGCTGCTAAGAAATTCACTAGTGCTTATCTTTTCATCACACGGAGGGGTATGATGTGATGTTAAACTACAATAAAATCATGGACCAATGCACCAACCATTCAGATAGCATTGGTTGTGTCATGAGATAATGCAGTGGATTAATCTTGGATATTAGATTCACCTTATGAGAAAGCATGCAGTTTCATAGCTTTTGGGATGAAAAAATTAAAGCTAGGTATTGCTTTTTAATATGTGGGTAGTTTGTCTAGATTAATTGTAGAGAGCATTTTCTTCCCCTTCATCATTGGTTTGAGCCAACAAAGCACCAAGGGAATCATCTAATGCAGCAGTGTAGAGGATCAATAGTTAACCTAGGATAATGGTTGCTAGAACTAGTGGCATCATCAGGTAGTGCTAGATATTTTCAAAAGCATGCTGACACTTGTCATCCTACTTGAACTTGGCATCTTTTTTAACAAGTACTAAAAATGGTTGGCATCTTCTTGATAGGTTGGAAATGAAGCATCTTAGATACACCAACCGCCCTTAAAATGATATGAATTGAGTTAAAATTTTAGGGGGTGGGATTAATAAGATAGCCTTGGTCTTCTCCAGATCAATCTCTATTTCCCGATGTCAGACAACAAACCCAAGAAATTTCCGAAGCTACTCAATGAACACTGGGATTCATTTGAGGTTAAATTATCTTAATTCAAAACTACTCTCAAGTCAAAGAGATATGGTCTTCTTTTTTTTTTGACTATTAGATCATCAACACAGCATTCAACCTAATGATAAATGAGTTCATTGAAGATCTGAGTCAGGGCTAGCTGGTATGTAGCATCAACATTTTTAAGGCCTAAAGGCATGACCTTATAATAATAGATTTCGATCGGGGTTGAAAAAAGTAATGTTTTTCATCATCGGGGCCATCTTCATTTGGTTATACCTAGATGACCCATCCATAAAAGAGAATACTACATGAGATGAGGTGATGTCCACCATTAATTTTGGTATAGGAAGTGGAAATTCATCCTTAGAACATGCTTTATTTAGATCGCTAAAATCAATGCATATGTGAATTTAGCATTTCTTTTTCTTGATTTCAGAAGTGACCTGTTGTTCAATGTCTAATCGCATGCATCTAGGAGCTTGCTTGATAGGGTTAGCATTAGGTTCTATTGCTAGTTTATGGACTATTATGTTAGGAGATAAACTAAACATTTCTTCATATCTCAATGAGAAGCAGTCCTTAAACTCAACTAATAGCCTAACTAAGTCATCGGTTTCTTCTTCATTCAACAAGAAACTGATGTATGTAAGGCATGGATCTTCTTTTGTTCTTAAGTTGCCCTCTTTAAGTTCATCGATGGTTGATCTCTCTTCAAAACTCACGGCCTCTTTGACTTTAAGCTCATTTGGGTCATCAAGTTTCTAATACCTCCTCATAGAGTTAGAATGATTTAAGAAGAACCTTAGACCCCTAAATGAGTGGTGATGACTAGCAATGGTTATCATCATTTGGACCCACTGAATCCTAGGTCTTGATTGAATATTTACTTTGGTTGTCCCACAACCTTTCAAAGTAATCCAACCTATGTTTAGACCAAGTATGTGGGATTAATCCCTTCTTTGCTAAGTTAATAGCACATGACAAGTAGCAATCAAAAGGTATTTGTATTAAATCTTTATATGAATCATTCTCAAGTTCTACATCGGCTTCTTGACTTGAGGATGATGCTCCCAACAAAAATCTCTTTAGCTTGACATCTATGGATGACTTGGGGGCCTCCTTAACTACTAAACCTTCAAATTTATTGGAAGAAAGTATGGTTAGAGCTAAGGCTCTCAACTGCTGTCTGACTATTCTATATAAAAGTGATTCAGAAACATTCATGCTTTACTTGGAGGCTTGGTCTTCATCGCTATCTAGCTCGAATGTCACCTCCAAAGGGACCCGCTGAGAGGGGTTGGTTGATGTTCTAACCACGTGAGACTCATCCTCGAAACTGATTCTAAGTCTATGTGGATAGTGGGAGTATTCTTGTGAGTCAGAATATAACTCTTATTGGGTGGCCAATAGGGAGGAGGTCTTCCACCTCTGGAGCTGTCTCTAGATCTGCCTCTTCCTCTATGTGGTGGGGCTCAAGTCATCCTACCCATGTGTTCATATGGAGGAACAAACTCTGGGTGAAATCTAACTTCAAGCTCTACTTCATCCTCAATGTCTGATTCTGGCTCACTTGCACTTGCACTTTCATTTTCATTTTCTTTTTCTTTCTTCTTTTCCTTCTTTCTTTTTTTCTTTTTCTTCTTTTTCTTTTATTTCTTTTTCTTTTATTTTTGAACTTTCACCAAGTTTGTGAGAATTGACTTTTTGATTTGGAGGAAGATAGTAGGCTGCATCCTCATATATCTCAATCTCTCTAACTGAGAATGACTTGAAGTCTCCTTAAACACAATACTCGACTCCACCTCTTCGAAATTTGATGCACTGATGTAAAAAGGATGAAACCATATTGTTTCCATGTATCTAAGGCCTACCGAGCAAAGCAGTGAAAGATGTGTCTGAATTGATTATGTTGAACTTAGGTTTTGTCTTCCAATCATCTATCTCCAATGCCAGTAATATAGAGCCTAAAGCCCTCTCGCCTTGTTCATTGAATCCTCTTAACATCATCTGATCTCCTCGAAGTTCGAAGATGTTAATCCTAAAGTAGGCAAGGGTCTTTAGATTTATAATGTTCACTAATGCACTGGATCAACACCCCAGAGTCGAATCGCCCATGTCCATTATGATGTAGAGGGGACAGTTGCGCTCTGTTGTCCCCAAAAGAAGGTCTTCATCAATGAATGTAACTCCATGGGCTTCTCTTGAATAACATTCCTCCTCTCCAATTATGGTCAGTTAAGCTAAGCATATTTCTAGATCAAGAAGGGCTTTAATCAATGATTCTCTCATCTCTTTGGATAAGACAAAGGCATCATATGCTTAGTTTTGCTTGCAACTTTTCATGATGGGACATTATAGTCAACTTTGGGCTGGTCCTCCAGCATATTTCCAGTGGAGCATCCTGGAGGGGCTTCTTGATCACTAGAACAGACTTGTTACCATTATCTGAGTGCTACTTTGGAGGTAGAACTTTGCCACCGGAGTTGACTTTATTAGATGATTTAGTGGAAATTTCACGCTCAGTTCACCTACAACTTCTCCTATAGGATCATCAGAGTCGGATGAATCCAAATCAGTCTCAATGGGTGAAACCTGAATGATTCAAGAATGAAAAATCCATCTCTAAATTAGAAGAGGAATGATCAGAACTAGAGTTATTATTATTATTTTTTAGACTTGGAGAGTTTTCGAGAGGAATAAAATCTAGAGTAGACAATATATAAGTGAAAGCTTTTCATTGATTTCTTTTTAGGTGGAGGTACATGATAGAAATCTAATAAAGTAAGAGGGTAAGGGTTTAATGCCCTTAGATACAATGCTTCGCTAGCAAAAGAGAGAGAGGAAGAAGTAGAGTGGACGGGACTGAGTGGACTCTTGTCAGCTATCCCACAAGTGGAGGCTTCCACGGTTCTTGGCAACTTGCAAACCTTCCTTGATGTTGGAGGTTTGAGCTACCTCAGGAACCTACAAGGGTAACTTTCTGATCTTAAAAATGATTTTCTTGGAGGTTTAGGATATGGAGATATACCAACCTTCCTTTATTTTAAGAATATTGCATGTATCCCCAAGGATTATCCTAACAGAACTAGAGGGTTATCTTAGTAGATATTCTTTAGGGATGACTATGGCACCCGACTTGTAGCTACGCTCAAGCCAGTCCTTCAAGGTAAAATAATCTTCTAAGACATGTCCTAGCATGTGATGGTAGGGGTAATTGTTTGGATCGTGACTCTTGCCCACTTCCTTTAGCCTCCTAAGCTCTAGTAACTAAAAATTAGACTTCTTTAAGAGATTCTTAAATATCTTCCTGACTACCTCCCTCTTGAATGAATATGGTTTATTCAATTTGTAGATAAGAGTAGGTAAATGATAGCTTGGTGGTGGGTAAAAATTCGATGATGATGAGGATACTGAGCAAAGCATGGTGAGGGGTAAAGGTGGTGGCCAAGGTGGTGAGAGGAGGTGGTAGAAGAGACCTATGCAGGCCTATCTGATCAAAACCCTAGGCTTTCCCTTATCAACTGTTGTAACTACCCTTGGCTTCTTCTCAAATTCAGGTTTGGTTTGTTGAAAGTAGCACTGCTTGAGCCTTGTTGATTAACTCTCATGTTGTTTTGATTTCCAAGCATGAAGATTTTATTGGTTTATTTTTCATGAATACCCCTGAAATGTCAACGAGGGACTTGGATTTATTTTATTTACAATGAGGTCACTACAATAACCCTTGTTTGAAACAAACCTTTTGATGAAGAGGTGCTCCAAATCAAATATTTTTACAGTGTCGAATATCAATCAAATGCAACCATGAATTTGAAAATAATAAGAGAAACAACCGCCCCTGGCAAGTAATGTGTCAAGGGTTCCTAATCAAAATTTTGAAGGAAGGAGGCACAAAACCCTTAGATATTGGACAACATCAAATTTCTCTGGGTAGGGTCTACCCTTTGGAACAGATGAGCCACCTCGGGCTTGTGTCAATGCATCCTTCACCTATTGCGCCACCAACTACTTGATATCCTTCTCTTACATGGAGGTATTATCCACCACCTTCCTATGTAAGCTACCACTATCCTGATCTATTAGAGAAGTACTCTTTGGCTGATCAAGGACATGCACTAACTCTGGATGATCTACTTCTATCAGTATATGCTATGGGACTGAGGCTTGATTCTAAAGTGGATGGAGGGTTGCTAACAAGTCTTCCATCCTCTTTTCCATCAGGTTGATCTGATCATCCTTTTACAAATATGTGAGGTGTTAAATGGATGGCATCATCTTCCTCAACCAAAATATCCTCGACTATGTTGATCTCTCTGAAGAGAGCTCCTAGTGTTAATCATGTGGACTCCGGATGAATCCTCAAGAAGGTCATCCTCATCGGGATCAAATGCTAACCCTCTCATCCTTAAAATCTATGCAATCACTACCTAAGAGTTCCATCTTCTCAATAAAGTAAGCATCTATGATATCATCCAAGGAACAATCTAGTCGTGCAAGCACAAATACTCGGGGCTGATTGGTGGAGGGACTTTGGTCACTGGCCCAAATACATCTAACATTACCTACCACTGGAGTGCCAGCTTTGGGAGGGTCATGCTCACTGGAAGAGATATGCTCATGACTGCTCATTGGTGGAGTGGTGTCCTTGGGGAGATCTACTGCCATGGGAGCTATAAAACTATCACCTTCCCCTACAACTACACGCCACCTCATGGTGATGGTGGTGCAACCACGATGTTAGGGTTGCAACTCCTTCTTCACCAAGATCAAGTAGGTCAGTGGGGAACTCATCCTTATCTTAGTCGATGGAGTAGATGGAGCAAGGTCCTTTGGCCATAGCCGGATCACCAAAGGGGCTAGTCTCTCCCAAGATGGGGGCTTCTGGATCTTAGCGGGAGTGCTGGATGTTGGGAGCTGTATGGGTGATGGTGGACAACGTGGGGAGTGGTGAAAGCAACACCACTACTCTCAATGGGAGATCTGCTGCTGGTAACACCGTAAGGACAATCTTATCAATGATCCTAATGGGGAACAAAAAATCCATCGAATGTCGACTGCCAAACATACCTCCTTCACTCCCTCCTGCCTGCCTGAGTAGATGCTTGAGCCTCCATGACCCTCTCTCTATGAATCTGACCCCTAACACTCTTAGGGATCAATGATTGTAGATCGAACAAGGTACTAGACTCTGAGCGTCCATATGCTCTGCCAACCTGGCATAGGACAGTCCTAAGTATGGCATAGGTCCTCCTGTGCTCTCTATCCAGTGTCTCATAGTATAATGCTGGTGGAGGAGAAGCAGCAATCCTCCGATAATCTTCTCCATCCCATGAAGAGGGGTGGAACTTATCTGGTCGAAGTGGAGAGACCTCTGGGAGCCTCTATATGTGATGCGCCTCAAGCCTCTTCGCTCGCTCCCGCTTAATCTTTTAAATTTTATTGCAGTGTTGAGTATGAGTGAACAAGGCAGAGCAAAAATTAGTACATAGCTCGAAAGTGAAGGAGACTATCTCAAAAGCTAGCCTTCCCCTTCAGGGTAATGAAAGAGGATGTAGTAGCTCTCATTGGAGCAATGGTAGGGATAGTTGGACGGGCAAGTGTTGAAACTATCTTAGAATGGGGCAAAACCACCATGGTCTTCCTCTTCAACGGAGGGTACTCAGAATCAGAGGGCATGTCAATGCACAAGACTGGCTTCTGCCCAGCCACCTCATCTTGATTGACGGTAGTGAGGGTCACCCCCTCACAAGTAACACGTGCTCCCTCAAATCCCCAACCGAAGAAAACCAGGTCAAACCAAGTTAACTTGGTCATTTGACTAAGTTAACCTTTAGCCCAAATGAAACCTAAACTAACTAAAACCCACCATACACCAAATTGAGTGAAACTATTGATTCAAACCAACTCATGATCAATGATTGAACATGATTTGACCCTCAATTGAACCAAATCAAGTCGAATTGGCCATGTGACCCAAGTTGACCCAAATTGGCCTAAAAGGCCAAAATGGGTCAAATCATGATCTAACCTAAATTGATTACAAGCAATGGCTCAAGTTCATTCGAATTGATTATTGAACTAGACCAAAGCCATAATTGAGCCCAATTTGACCAATTATTCAACTTGACCCAACCTAGCCCAAATTGACCTAAAAGGTCAAGTTGGCCAAAATCCAAATTAAATCCAATTTGATTCAAACTAAAGCCAACAATAATTTTTAATTGATCAATTGAACATGAACCAATACCTAATCCAACCCAATTTTGTCAAATTGATCAAATTGGTCAACTTATCCCATTTGACATATGAATCCAAGTGAGCCAAAATTAAACTTAAGCTAAATTAATTGAAATCACTTGAACTAAAACTCTTCAGTTCATCATTTGAACCTAGCCCAAGCCTTAGTTTGACCCAATATGACCAATTGATCAACCTAACCCAACTCATGTGAACCCATTTGACCAAATGAACTAAAACCCATAAAACCAAGCCATGGGACTTTGGTGGCTAACCAAACCCAACTCAAACTAAACCTAGGTTAGCCCAAAATCAACCCAAACCTAATTGGAACCAAGCCCAATGCAAATCCTCCATGGATCCTCTTCCCCATGTGGGATTTTTCTAAATATGGTAAAGTCCACCCTCCTATCACTTTGGTATCCATCCAACTTCCAAATGAGGGATCCCTAAGTCTCCAAGCTCATGGTAAAGGGGGTAGGACTTGCCATGGACTAAAGGGAGGTGAGCCAACTCGCCTCCCATACAAGCCAAGCACCTAAGGGATCAAGCCAAGGATATATCCACACATCAGACCTTAAGCCACCTCCCATGAGTTCCTCCAACCCAATCACGCGGACCGATTGAGACCCATCCTGCTATATGGTCACCAAAAATAGAAACCATCGCCCATCCAACTCAGCAAATCAATGGGTATTCCCCTTAATGAACAATATTCTTCACTTTGTGTGAGCTTTCTAACATAATCGAGCTTCCTTGTGAGTTCTAGAGTGATCCCAAGCTTCCCACCTTTGACATTCCCTCTTCCCGTGTAGAACTGAAATAGGGGAGGCCCTCTTCAATCCAAGCTCCCTCAATTCACCACCAAAGATCAGTTACTCACTCCTACACCATCTCCATACCTCATCGAGGCTACCCGAAGCTTCTCCCAAGTTCCAAACCCACCAGAGCAAGGAGTTTGATCAATGCTAAAGCTCTAAAACACCATTCTTGGCCAACCAAGTAAACCAAGGGGAATTAGCTTGATTTCTTCTCAACAGGGCCTCATCTCAACTAGATGAAACTACCTCCATTGATCCCATTGCCAGTCTTGAGCTTCGATGAGATAATTCCTCATAACCATAGATATAGAAAAATTTGGTTGGTCCTTTGTGAAAGAAATTTGCATATGAGCTCATCCTAGCCATTATATCTTTGTGGATCGTTCGTGCAAAGGTGTGGGTTGAGTTTAGAGTGAATCCGAGCTCGGGTGAGCTCGGATCGAACGATCCATGGCAGACAGGCTTCATCATTCATCGCTCACAGGAAGGAGGATCATGAGCTATCTATTCCACATGATTGTTATGGACAGCTTTGATCAGATCACGTCAGATCTATTTGTTCTCTCCGCTTTACACTGCAAGTTTGATCTGTGACATCCGATTTGAGATCTGACGGTGAAGATCAATACCACGTCCATCGCCAGCTGACTTAGCATGCGGATGTGACAACTTAAAGAACCAATCCCATGATGCCATGTGGAAAGCACACCGCACTAGCGCGCGACATGGCGCTGACGGGATTAGGCTTAGTTAAGTCTAATTAAGATTTTAAGGCTGAAACTTCCATAATTCATAACTAATTGTAAAAAAATGAAAAAAAAATATAAATAATGGCTCATTTTAAAGGTATTTTAGAGGAAGATTTAATAAAAAATATTTTTAATTAGTTTTGAGTAATAATAGAGCTTAATTAGAGTTTAATTAAAAACTTAGTTAGCTTAATTACTCTATAATCATTAAAGTGATTGATCCCAAAATTTTTGAGATTATTTAAGAGGATGACCTTTGTCTCCTCTAATTTTCTTTAGATTTATTACTCTATAATCACTGTCGAATAGTAAGGGGGCTTAGGGAATTGGATTGGGGCCTCCCTCCAAATCTTTTCTCTAAGTTTCCTTCTCTTTTCAACCAAATGCTAATTAATGATTAGTTAATTAATTAATGACTTAATTGGCTAAGTTAAAATTCAAACCACATTAAATTATGCTTGATGAAGTGGGTGGATTATGGAATTAGGTTGGGACCTCTTTCCCTACCTTTTCCCTTAAGCCCATCTCATTTCAAAAGATAATCAATTAACTTTGATAATTAATTAAAGAGAAATAAATTAATGGACTAAACATTTAATTAAATTTAAAACCTAATTGAAAATTTGATTTCCCTTAATTTAATCTTGGGAAGAACTTTAGGTGTTCAAGAACCTAAAGAAGTTTAATGAATTTATGATTAGCTCACATGTGTGAGAAAATCATGAAAGTAATTAAAATAGTTCATTAAGCTTAATTAATAAATGATTATGAGCTAATTGCATTAGGCCCTTTTCATTTTATTGGAGCATTCCTATTTACTTTTCAATTTATTTTCATATTACATTAGATCATAATCATTAAATTAATTACCTTAAGGTAACATAGGTAAGGGTTTAATTAATTGATTTATTCCATGCTTAACTTAATCAGTCCATAAAATCAATTTAATTGCTTCTTATTAAATCAAATTAACTCATACATATGGAAATGGGATTAGGATTATTAAATCTTTTTCACATCTATTAAATCAAGTTAAACTTAAAATCAAAAGTGACATTAAGAAACTTTGGTTTATTTTAAATAAGCTTATTTAATATGAATGTCCTTAGAAATTAGTTGGGTTGAATAAAATTACATGATCGTGTCTCTTTATTTCTTTTCAATCATATTAAAATGATGTATGTCACTTGATTCATGCATTCATTTCTTCAATAATTAATTAAAAATAAATGATTTCCTTTATGTCAAGCCTCCATGTGTTGATTCAAGTTAATATATGCATGGCTACTATCATTATTAAATCCAAATCTATTTTCCAAATCTTATAAAAAAATGATTACATATGCTATGAATGCTAAATATATATACATAGGAAATGCAAATGATTATAGCTTAAGTGCATGAAGTAAAGTTCTTCTCTTTCATTCATATATTAATTTATGTAAGTATGAATGTTAATGGGTATTTAGTCTGGACATCCCGGGAATATGAGGCTTTAGCTAGCCCCAAGGAGGTCATTTGATTACCTCACCTCCCTGGTTTAACAATGACACGTACTCCATTTGATTTCATTCTTACATATTTTAATATTAGAATTTAAATAAGACTTTACTCCATGTTCATAAACCTTTCCAATCAAATAAAAGTACAACTTTTGCATGGTTTTCTCTCCTTTAGTTATGTATACATTTATATGTATCTATGAAAAGAAAATATCTAGTTTGGACATCTTGGGAATATGAGGCTTTAAGTAGCCCCAAGGAGGTCATTTGATTACCTCATTTCCCTGGTTAGCAATGACATGTACTAGCTTGTCTCTCAAACATGTGTGTGTACTTAATTATGGAGTCAAAAACCCTCTTTCTTGTACCAAAACACATGCATTTGCAATTATTTAAGTGATAGAATTAATTAATCATGTGATTAAAATCTCTCTTTCTTACATTCATTTATGCAAACTTACATGTGTTTGAATGCAAATGGTATTTATTCTAGACATCTTGGGAATATGAGTTTAGCTAGCCCCAAAGGTTGTTTTGATTACCTCGCCTCCGTTAACAATGACACATACCGCTTAACTTCATTCCTATGTTTTTTGCATAAGAATCTAGATAAAGCTTTAAATTAATATGATAAAAATAATTCAATCAAAGAGAAAATATAAACTTTAAATGTACATGTTCATATTCATCATTTAAGTGTGCCAACACATATTGCATATATAGATATGTTTAGGACTTAGTCATATGCATGCTACATATGATGGAAAGAAATGAATAAACATGTGTTATATGATAGTAATTAATTCCAATTAATCTTAAGATGCCTTTCTTATTGAACGAGATTATTTAAAGTGAACCTAAACCTAGGATTAATTAAAATATGTAATAAGTCATTCACTAAAGATAATTCATTTAATTAATATGCTTTAAAAGTGACTTAAGGTGCGGATAAAAGAGAGTAATCCTCACTTTTCTTCTCTTTATAACACTTAGTTGTTAAGAGTAAGACAAGTGGAGCAAAAGAAAACATTAAGTAAAAAAGAATTCCAAATTTAACTAAATCATTTAAAGTAAAATTAACTTCTTATGATTAAATACCCTTGCATACTTAGAAAATTCTAACAAAGCTTAGTTAAGGCATACCACACAAGCCTTAATACCACACTTTAGAATTAAGTCACAACTTCTAGCTTTATGTTAGGGTGGTGCATGGTGTGATGAATGTCTTATTTTATGATGTATTATTTTAGACTAGATGTTAGGGTGTATGCTTTGTATACTAGATGTTAGGTCGTGATTAGCCTAATCATATTTTATTTAGAAGATTGTGATTAAGGGGTGCTTAAAATGAAGATAAATACTCTCTTTTGTAGGTTGCTTAACCCCTAAGCATAATCAATTAGGATAGGTGGCCTTTGTTACCCGTGTGTAGGGTGCTAAGTCCAAATTATCCATATAACTACTTGGGTTGTATAGTGTGTTTAGCTAACATTTATTTTGCAGGTGTAGTTAGATTTACTTTTCCTATTTTTGATATAATTTTGCATTAGGAATTAAGATTAGTGCTATGGGGGTTAAGGATGAACATTGGCTAGAAGGTTTGATCTTCGGGTGCCATGTGATGCTTTGAAGCCTACTAAATAAGAAGAAGCAAACCAAATGAAGAAATGAAGGAGATATGAAGAATGAAGACCCCCCATAGCATTTATTCATCTATAAATTGTAATTTTTCTTTCATATACTAGGTTGTATAAGGGTAGAGCTCAGCAACCCATTTCTCTTTCTCGTTATGGTTACGATCAACCTTTTATTCTTTTATTGATTTATAAAATGCTTGTTGTTATGTTTAAATTACACAATAGAAATAACATGCCTTTTTCTAGTTTCTTTATGAATGATGATTTAATGTGTTGCATGGATCCGATTAGGCTCTTAGAAAAATTAATTTTCTACCCCAACTACAACTCATAACTAAATTTTCTAAATAACTCATAACCTCACATAAAGCCTAGACATTAAATCAAGATAATTAAAAGATTTAGCAACACCTTAGCTAAATGTTGTATGTTTAATATCATGCATTCATATTACTTCACTCTTGCTAAGAGAGGATTTCCATCCTTGCATGATTGGGGAAGACTTGACCTTTGAGGGTCTCCTTTTTTGCTGAAAAACACCTCTTTCTCTCAAATTTAGCCAATAACTTTATTTCAACATGCATTTAGACATATAAAAATCCTATGGCCTTTGTCAAAATGAAGAGTCTAAAAATAAATAAAAATTGAAAAGAATTAGATTAGACTAAGTCATTGCTCATACCACTCATGCTCTAGTCTCTTAGGGAGTGGGTTTAAGGACTTTAGTTTCTTTTTAAATAATAACAAACAACTATCTTGTAAAATCATATAACTTGATCACATGAATTCAAAGCATAGGAGGAGTTAGTTGTGCCACCCTATAAGTCCAATAGTGGGTTACTCTCACTTGTGGAGGTAAACCATATACCCATTTTTGCTTAGATTTAGGTCATGTTTTAGCCGCTAAAGCTCCCTAGATTTGGATGAGGTCACTATTTCCGGGCTATAAGAATAAATTCTCACCTCTTAGGCATTTCCACAACCTTGTATTATTGGATTATAAGCCTTAGCAATCTAATAAAAATTCAACTCAAATAAATAATTCTTCTCAATTTCAAACATATAAAGCCCAACCATAGGATATGTTGGAATGCTCACTATGTTTCATAGTATCATGAGCATTCCTTACTTATCTTTGTTAGCTTTGATAATAAGTCTCTCTTTTTTGATCTATCCCGATTGATTTTCCAACATAACCAATTTATTGATAGTCTTATCATTGAAATCTTTGGAGACAACATTTGCCTACTTTAATCGAGAGTATTCTAAGGAATTTACCTTTCTAAGGATGTAATTAACTATGGGGGCTTACCCCCATAGGGGACTTCTGAACCTGATTTAATATAAACCCTACTTTATTCACCCATGTAAAATAAGGGAAAAATCTGCAGTATATTCGAAGACCCATCATGCCTTAGGAGTCTTATTAGGTGATTAGGTCCACTGAAGGGTGATGCCTCTATCTTTTAAGATAGTAAATTATACCTCATTATCGTATCTGATCACTTCAATAAGTACACCCTCAGATCTACTTAGTGTCCCTCATACACATACCGAAAATAAACAACATATATTTTTTTGGAAACTCCGTTAGGGATAATTCCTCTCTCCATCTCTCGTAGACAATTGTTGTCTCCAAGCATCCATAGTGGACTTATATTTTACATGAGTCCAAGACTATCTTTCCTTTCATTGGCACTTAGCTTATTTCATTCTTAAGCAAATCTAGCCAACATCTTCTAGGTTTTAGGACCTCACTCCTTATAAGTCTTGGAGCCCCTATTGGGACCCCCTAATAGGTGAAATATAAAATTAACTAATGAAAGAAGATGGAAAAAATTTAGAACTTCTTTACCACTAGCTTGGTGAGGCAAGGTTCATCTTATATTCAATAAAGTAAACCCTTTTGCAAAACAACACTCTTTCAAAAGCACTTATTAAAAAATTCACATAATAAAAGATTTGCATAAATTCATAAGAAGTTTTCAAAAGTACAAGACTTATATAACCAAACCTCATTTAGCAATTCTTATACTTACTACATGGAGGTTATTTTCAAAATCAAAAACTTTTAAAATCCCTTTTTCAAAAGCACACTTTTGAAAATGTCCATCTTCATTCAACATACCCAAATTTGTTGAATGAAGATTCTATTTTCAAATAAGATCATAACATAAAATTGAAACTCCACTTAGCATATTTCATATGTGCTAAAGTTGGAGTTTCCCTCTATTCAAAAGTAAGAAATCACACACACAAAATTATGACATAGTTGAACTCCATTTGACATACCCAAATTTGTCAAATGAGAGTTCCCTTTTTTTTTTGGGAAATCAAAGCAAATTGAATTCTATTTAACACACTTACATTTGTCAAATAGAATTCTCTTAAAATCTTGAACATCAAAACATATTGGACTCCATTTGACATACCCAAATTTGTCAAATGAGAGTCCCATTTCCAAATATCACAAAACAAATTGAACTCTATTTATCATACCAAATTTGTTAAATAGATTTCTCTTTCAAAAAATCATAAATACACTTGACTCTTACTTCACATACCAAATTTGTTAAGTAAGAGTCTCATTTTCATAATTCATAAATACTCTTGACTCTTACTTAACATACCAAATTTGTTAAGTGAGAGTCTCATTTTCAAATCATAATACACTTGACTCCTACTTAACATACCAAATTTGTTAAGAGTCTCATTTTCAAATCATAAATACACTTGACTCCTACTTAACATACCAAATTTGTTAAGTAATAGTCTCATTTTCAAATCGTCAACACAGTTGACTCCTACTTAAAATACCAAATTTGTTAAGTAAGAGTCTCATTTTCAAATCATCAACACACTTGACTCCAACTTAACATACTCAATTTTTTAAGTAAGAGGCCCATTTTCAAATCATAAATACACTTGACTCCTACTTAACATACCAAATTTGTTAAGTAAGAGCTTCATTTTTAAAATAAATCAACACAAATTCAACACACTTAACTCTTACTTAATGTACCAAATTTGTTAAGTAAGAGCCTAATTTTGAAATCATAACATCATACCAAATTTATTAAGTAAGAAGCCCGACTTTCAAATCAAAGCAACATGTATCACACATATAACCAATCATCACAAACAAAGATGTTTCCACAAAATTTTCAAACAACTAATTGAAAACCCTTTTTTTAGCATACCCAAATTTTCTAAGTAAAGGTTTTCTAAATCAAAATTTCAAAACAAGACATACAACACATATATGTCTCCAAAGTTTCTCCAAAAATTTGAACCTTGCTCAACCTACTTAATTTGTTGAGTATGGGTTTTAAATCAAAATCATATGGAAAACTCTCTCCTCCAATTGTCAAAAATCTGTCCAAAAAAATTCATACCTAAATTTGTTAAGGGTTCAATCAAATTTAGAAGTCAATGATTGAAGATGAATAATACTAAACCAAGGATGACCAATTAATGCTTTCAAATGAATACAAGGATTTTAGTACAATAATCTTCCAAAGATTCGGCCAAGGTAATG